>JARUPZ010000003.1:1602500-2200000 GCA_031213475.1 Nereocystis luetkeana | reverse complement strand
GGCGGCGGCGGCCTCCTCCCCCTTGGGGTGGGGCCGCACCAGGTGCTTGTCATCCGTCTGTCTCTCTCTCCCGGTGGCGTGCACCCTTACCGTGTAGTAAGGCTCATCGTCATCGGGGTGGACCTGCCGCGTTACATATTAGCGGCGACAAAAAAAAAGCGTGCAAAAACACGACCAACCCATGCGTTGAGAAAGGAGAAACGCAAAAGAGAGGGGGACCAAAAAACAAAAACAAAAGCGTGCCGGAAAACGTGGAAAATAGAGAGAGTGAGCTCGGACGGGTTAAGAAGGCGCGTCTGGGCTCTTGACTCGAGGGTCGGGTGATTATATTGAGGAGTGCAGTTCGTCGGGAAGATTCTCAGATAGTCGGCCGGGGGGAGGGTTGACTTGGCTCGCTTCGCACGCCTGACCTAAAAGTCGACGACCTCGGCTGGTCATCAGCTGGCTTCGCCAGCCGACTTGGCGGACAAAAAAAAAGTCCGTCTCGTTTGGGGGGGACACTACTTACCTGGTGGGACTTGACGGCACCTACCGAGTAGTTGGGGGCCGACATAACACGAACAGCATCCATTGGAACATCCCAAAGGAATACTTCACACCTTGATGACGACTGCCGGGTGGCGTTCCCCATCTCGCATGTACAGCACGTCCTCTCCCTCTGTCACGAGCGCGAAACCCAATAGAAGAGAAGAAGAAAAAAATGAAGTTGCGCGCATAAAAAAGGGACCAAAGAAGAGGAAAATGACGAGACAGAGAGAACAACAAGAGCGGGGGAGGCTCGTAAGTTGGTTGAGTCTGGACGCCCGCGGGTGCCGACCTTGGCGGCGCTATATAGCCGGAATGGGAACAAACGGGCGTACCACAACCCCCCCTCCCGATACAGGCCAGCTTAACCCATGTACCACAGCAGAAACTACAGAATATCTAATTCCAAGTATTTTCCCCCCGAAAAACATGGGTGTACGTAGCTCTGAGGTGTTTTCTAGTAACAGGAGGGCGTTTTATATTACCCAAATTAGAAGTGCCGCACCTCTTAGCGCACGTCTTTTTACGGTTAAGTCGACCCGAGCACACGGCATCATCGAGACCCCAGCACATGCATGTGACCATCACAGCCTCTTTTTTCCCCGAATGAAGTACATGCATATCATCGCAACTTCAACCTTTTCACCCAACGATGACCTTAGAGCAACAATAATCAGGGCTTGTCGGGGGTCATAACCCGGCCCGCGGGTCGGGTCACAGGGTGTTCTAATTGTCACGGGTCGGGTCGGGTCGCGTCAAGAGGTTTTCAAATCTCGTGGGTCGGGTCAGGTCGGGTCAAGAGTTTTTCAAATCTCACGGGTCGGGTCTGGTCGGGTTAAAAGGTGATGAAAAGTTCACGGGTCGGGTTAGGTCATGACCCGCGAGAAACGGGTCACTCGCGGGTCGGGCCAGCAGGACCCGCGAGTTGTTTTGTGCCGACCCGCGGGTCGGGTCGGACCCGCGCATCGCGCTCGCGGATACGACACTTGCAACGCTTCCCGCTCTCTTACTCAAAAGGCTACTCTCGTACCAATAATCAATAATACTCCTTTGGTAAAATATTCAAGTATTAAAACACCGCCAA
The DNA here is from genome assembly GCA_031213475.1 of Nereocystis luetkeana. Classification (NCBI taxonomy): domain Eukaryota; class Phaeophyceae; order Laminariales; family Laminariaceae; genus Nereocystis; species Nereocystis luetkeana. The sequence goes on along the minus strand of JARUPZ010000003.1, from coordinate 2,198,391 downwards.
ATCTATATACGCATGCCCACATCCATCCATACCCACTACAGCCAGTCCTCATGGCACAAAAATGAATGTTGAATTGTTTTTGAAATGTCGGCCCACGCGCCTGATCCGCGGGTCGAAGGATTTTTTAAATCTCGTGGGTCGGGGCGGGTCGGGTCAACAGGTTTTCAAAATCTCGCGGGTCGGGTCGGGTCAATCAACACACCTCAATTTTTTCGCCGGTCGGGTCGGGTCAGCTGACCCGACCCGACCCGGGCTGACCCGACCCGACCCGACTCGGCCCGACCCGTGAGGCTTGACCTGACCCGCGAAGAGCCCTGAAAAAAATGGCACCACTAAAAAAAAACGAAACAAAATCATCGACACCAAACACCCTTCGCATCCGACCACCCCTCGCCCTCACCGCGATACCGCTCCCTCCCGAGCTGAGACACGCTCCTCCTTGTCTCCACCGCCGCCACCGCCACCGCTTCCGCCTCCGCGCGCTCTAAAATTCTAATTATCCCCCCTCCCCCCCCTGCCCCCCCTTCCTTCCCCTGCTGCCCCCGGCGGGCGACATCAAGAGGGGTTTCCCCCTGGGCATTTTTTCGCAGGGGGTCTGCGCCTCGAGCCAGCAGGAGGTTGGCGGAGTCCGCGTTCGCGGCGATCGCAGCCGCATGAAGGGGTGTTTCACCCCCCCTCCCGGCAGTGTTCACGGGTTTCCCCTAAAATGCGGGATGGGATTGTTTTCGGTGTTGGGTGAGGGGAGGGCGTGGGTGGGGTAGAGTGGGGGAGGGTGGGGTGGGGGGGGGGGGAGGTGCGGTGCGGTGCGGTGCAGTGCGGTAGGGGTGGGGTGGCCGCAGTGAAAATTAATCCTTCGAGAACTGCTTCGTTTCTCGTGGGGAAGGGGTATAAAAAAGCAGGTGACGAATGGTACGAGGTCAAAAGCCGAGCCGAAGAACAACACGTGGTTTGCTTGTCAGAGATAATAACAAGCAGGAGTTTCGGGTAATATTGTTGGGTTGAGCAATTTGGCGTTGACAGCGCAGGCACGTGACATGATTTAGTAGATCACAGGGGCGACAATACCAAAAGTGGACGCAGGACGGGACGGTATTGGCAGACCGGTGGAACACACGGACACGCAATGATGCTGCTTGCTCTTGATGGTAGCTGGCCAGCAGCGGCCGGGCCAGGCATTTCGTGGTTTATCAACGTTTAATCAAATTTGTCGAGAGCTCCTTCGCTGCAGTACAGCCAACGCGCTCTGACCTGCGTATCGGGGAGTGCCACGTACAGCCATCTCGTACAGGAAAGCCTGTGGCGGACCGCGTCGCACGCGGTGCGGGCAGTGGGTGTGGAAACGTACACCACCGTCCGTGCAATTGCAAAGACCGGTATCTTCAATACCTCTGACAGATCATTCGCACTTGATAATCTAGATATTTCAGGGCAGATATATACATTCCTGATCTGTATGATCTGTATGATCTAGCTCATGTGGCCGGGTGGGAGCCGTAAAATCTACACGGCCTAGCATATGTTTTCTGGGTTGGATCTGCCCTACAAGGCAGACCTTGCACAACAACCTATCACAACGGCAGGTGAGAAACTGCATGATCTAGATGATCTACCTGATCTAACCGTAGATAGATAGATTCTGGTCAGTCCGAGCTGTGGTACGCTTTTACGTGTATTTCCTTCACGCAAATAACATTCCGTTCTTGGCGATGCGAGGTGCCGACGTTTCCACACACGCTGTCCGCACCGCACTCGACGCGGTCCGCCTCAGACGTTCCTCTCCGGGCTCGCCGTATCCCCCGACTCGCAGGTCAGAACACATCGACTAGCGACGAAACTCGACAACTTAAGAAAACACACGAGACATGACGAAATGCCTGGTCCACTACTGGCAGCAGCCCCCCCCGCCGTGCGAGATCCAGACGAATTCCGACGGAGGCGTTTTGTCGCAGGGGCACCACGACCACCACCACCACCACCACCACCGTCACCACCACCACCACCATCCTCAGAGCTCGCTATCCTACAGCGCACCTTCGCGACAAGAGCCACGATGTTGTCCAGCATGCCCCTGGCCGCGGCGTAGTGCAGTGGACACAAGAGAATAAGCATCGTGTCCGCCCGGGCCAAATCTACCGCCGTCAACCCCTTCAGATTTTCTTGAGTCGGACTTGCACCTGCATGCAGGAAAATCAGCACCGCATCCGGTACCGGTACACACATTCGGGCAGAAAGAGGCCGTACCGGGTGTATCCCCGCGGACGACAATCGCCACAAGTGGGGCATGTATTGAAACCGAAAATACCACGAGACAGCAGTGTGCCCAGCGCCGTCGGTCACACGCCTGGAGAAGCTCCCACACTAAAAATAGTGCAGTGCAGTAAGTCTAGACGGCTGTCAGTCACAGATCTAGACAGCCGTATCCTACACGAAATGTATGGTAATCAAGTCTAGACGGCCTGGACGGCCGTCCGTCATAAGTCTAAACTGCCGTCCCCTGGCGTGTGCGGTCAAAAAACGGGGGGAAATATATGCAGACGAGAGGCGGCGAGACTTCTTCACGGGTCAGACACTACGTACTGCTGTAGTGTTGTTCCGATTATTTTCGGGGGTAGGCGGGGTGTACTCATGCATAGCCATCGTCGTATGGGCATACTGTGGACCCTCGCGTCTCCACAATGCCGGGAAGGAGTGCGTCGGGTTTTCACCGATCAGGCAGACATTGCTTGCCCCAAGCGCGAAGCGCCGTGAGGTGTTCGGCAAGTCGCATGATCGGTGAGCTGCATCCTGCTTGAAACCCCTCGGGAGGCGGATTTTCTTGCATTGGATAACAGCGTCGAATTTATCGATTTGTTTTCTGGCGTGGCCACTTCCAGAGACAGCGATGGGGGGCGGGGGTGTTTTTTTTAACCCGCCACCTGAAACTCCCCATGACGCTAAACCCGGTATAATAGCGCCGGACCTGCGACAATCTTCCACAGGCTCTTTCTTGTCTACAACTAATGTAGTTTCTGTCGTCAAGCACCCGGACTGCCGGAAGGTCTGTCCTACTCAGTTCTTGATGACATTTAAATATTTGTAGATACGAGAGTGTCGGAGAAGTGCACAGGTCGACGCCTTTACCGACTCTCTTGCTCCCACTCGGCACCCCGATCTGCGTCCACCTCATTCCATCCGGACCCGAGCCCTCTAAAACTGACTCTCGGTAAAAAACAACCACCAGCAGGGCCCGACAAGCACCCTGATCCCACTCGATGTCATCTGCCAAAATCGGGGTTTCCAATAGAACGGCCACAGCAAAAACGGGAACAACACTAGAAGTAGCATATTCGTGTCTGGCCTGTGGTTGTCTCCCACAGGCTCGTGTCTATGTCTACGAATGTAATAAAGCACACGCGCGCACGCCCGACGCATGATGCATCTCGCAGGGCTGAGAATCAGCCACCCGATCGGTCGAAGCCACAAGTGACGTGTTCGTAATAATATCAAAACATCTGGCAGATCACGATCTATCTGATCTATCTATCTACCACAGATCATCTAGATCCTAACCCGCCGTTAAGAGGTGCTGTGCAGGATCTGTATACAGCAGTACAGACCCAACCCAGGAAACATGTGCTAGACCATGCAGATTATACGGCTCCCACCCGGCAACATGAGCTATAGATCATACAGATCATATAGATCATACAGATCAGGAATATAGCTATCTTCCCTGAAATATCTAGATCATGATCTGTAGACTATCTGTAGGTGATCCTGTCCGAACTGTGAATAATTGAATAAAGGTAGTCGCGCCCGGGCTGAATATCAATGAGCCAATGAGGCTCGAAACGACGGCAACGGAGGCGACTGAGGTGCAAAATGAACAAAAAAAAAAGAAAAAAGGACTGCATTAAGAAGGCCAACGTTCGTCCGGCGCTTCGAAACTGGGAAAAAAACGCGCAACTAACTGAAAACTGTCAAAATCTGAAACTGTCCAAACCGAAGCTTTCGAGAAACGAAAACGTCAAAACCGCAACTGTAAAAAAAAAACGAAACCGTCGAAACCGAAACCGCCATGACCGAAACAACCGCAGTACCAGGGCATATCTCACCTGCTTGCATCAGCACCGCCGCAACGCCTTCCTGCCCGTGGTGCGTCGCCAGATGCAGCGCCGTGTTTCCCCCCGCACCCATACCGTCCACCGACACCCCGGCCTCAACCAACGCCATCACGCTATCGTGCAAGCCTGCTGCCGCCGCCAGGTGGATAGGCCTCATGCCTCGGGAGTCTGGCGCGTTTAGATCAGCCTGCGGGTGGGGAGGTGGAATTGCGATAGTGTCGCGGTTGGATTCTTACAGTGGGGGAGGGGGAGGTGCAGGCCAGGTATGCAATGCGAGCCCGAGGAAAGTTTCACGCGTGTCAGCTTCCTTTGCCCGTCCTAAACACATACAGCACTTGGTACCACCAGTACCAGTACCACTACCACGCCAGTACCAACACCAGGTATAGCTATAAGTAGCGAACATCGTACCCGTTACGACACAGCTTGGGTTCTCCACGCAAGTACTTGTTCTTGCATAAAAATTGGTTAGCGGAAAGCGCGAGAGCGTGAGTTGGGCAACCTTCGATGAGAACCGACGAGCAGTGCAAGTGAGTGGGAATGCTGAGCTTTATGCGCGATAAAAATTAAGGCGCGTACCGGGGGGAAAGGAGGGACAACACCTGTGACCACGGCGTGTCCAGAAGATCGCTGAGGGTAGAACCTCCTACGAGGTTAAGTTTTTGGAAGAGTAAAAGTGCTGATAAAAACGTATAAACAAATTAAAAATAAACAAACACGATGCCTCGAAACGAACTCCGAGCGGCGTGCCTATGGAAAAATCTTATCGTGATATATTTACACCTCGGACAGATCAGACAGGTCACGATCTATCTATCTATCTATGTATCTACTGTAGATCATCTACAGTTCCTCACCTGCCGTTGTGAGGAGTTGTGCAGGATTTGCATATGAAGTGCTACACGGCTCTCACCCGGAAACATCAACTAGATCACACAGATCTAAATCATACAGATCATACAGATCAGGAACAACTGATCTATCTTCCGTGAAACATCTAGGTCATCAAGTAGAAATCGACGATCTGCCCGAGGTGTAGATCTTCCCAAAGCCCCCATTATGTGCTCCCCAGAGAAACTCGGCTCGGAAATTCGTCCCAACAGGGGTTTTTTACCCTGAGGAGACGGGTCTCCCGGGTGGCTATCTCTACCGAAATGCCCCTCTCGGGGGTCAGGTGGGGTCAACATGCCCAAGCGCCAGTAGTAAGAGTGGCCGGTTCTGCCGTGGCAACGGCATTAACGGGTTAAATTGACACACTACACGTATTCTAAACGTGGGAGTGTGGTTAATTTTTACTATTATACCAATCAGCCTCGTCTAAAAACCCTTACCAGGTGCTACTCGAGTATAATAGAACTACATACTTAGATCACAACCCCTGAGCGTGCCCGGTTGGTGCATCCCTGGCCTCTCAGAGCTCCCACTTCCAAACCGCCTCCTTTCATTACTTGCCGGACCTTTCCAGCAGTTCTTTGTTTTCTCGGTCATTTCTTCCTTTCTTCTTTCGTTTCGCGTGCGTACGTGTTCTCCGAGCACGGCATCGCGGGAGGACCCGGCACCGTCACGGGTGCCAGCGGGTGCTGGCGGGTAGAGGGGGGGTTGCAAGGAGCGCGGTCGCCGCTTTCGTGCCTAGGCGTCGCGTGTGCCTCGAGACACGAGGGATGCATGAACGGGCTTTGTCCGGCTTCGATTTATGATTGTTGATAGAGTATGTACGAGTTTATAAAGGTCGTTCGGGAGGGCAAGATAACATTCAAGCGGTGCTTATTTTTGCGACCACGCTGAAGTTGAAAGAGGGAGGTGTGCAGTTTGAACACCAACGTTATCGAGCTGGCGAACGACGGCCACGGTGAGCACCGGGCTTCACGCGGGGCGGGCGACGGGGCTGATTGTGGCAGAGAGTTATAAAAACTTTACCCGGGCCGAATCGGAAGCGAGGTGGTCGCGAGAGGGGCGGGCGGCGTACGAGGCTGAGAGAGAAGCTCTTCTGTGCGATTTTTTTTTCCTTCTTTTCGACCGGGTGTAAGGTGTTCCAATGAGGCAGAAAAATATTACACGAGAGGGGACGGGTTTTTTTTTTCCTTTCCGAGTTTTCGGTTTCATTTTCATTTTTTTTGCTGCTGTGCCGTGCTGTGCTTTCGCTTTCTTCGTACATACAGTACAGACATAGAGCATATCGAAAGAAGAAAATAAGTACAGACAGTAGTACCCTACCTGGGGTGTATCTACGTGCGTACGTCATCCGCGACGCGAAGCGTATATGTGGCATCCAAGCTGACGTCGGAGCTGTTTTCTCCTGAAGCATGGCGGCGGGACTCTTGGCATTATCAAGTCGCCGGTTTGCAAATACGATCCTTGAAAACACTAAACTCAATCGTGGACCTCTGTTCGCTTCGCATAATTTGATGTACTTTTTTCCTTCCTGAGCGAGCGTAGCGGGCGGCGTAGGCCGCCTGCGGAGCGAAGCGCCTTGTATTATCTTAGAAACCCGTGTTACATGTGGTATACGTATATGCTTGGTAAACCGCCGTACGTATGGCATGTGTACAGGATCTGAATGGTCACGTAGTCATGCGTGCGCCCGGGTTGGTAAGCGCATTGTACTCTGATCTGGTGCGACCCGTGTGTGTTTTCAGGATATACACGACCTACACTGGGACACACCTGGTATGTCCCAAGTCACATACGTGCCCACTCGGCTATACGAGTAGAGCCGAGTTCCAACCCGATCTACTGGTGTACCAGGTAGGGTGTACGTAGGTCAGGCAGATCATGATCTGTCCGGCCTGTGGATTTGAAGGGGAAAAACTGGGAAAGGGGGAACATCACGCAGAAATCTACACCCTCTAGACTATGTATATCAGCAGCACAGCACTTCTTCCTAGAGGGTACTACTACACCTCGGGGACCTTCCGCCCGTTGCTGTCGGTGGTGGTCCCCCTCGTCCCCCTACCACTGCGCTGAGCCTTGGCCACTCTCTTGATAATCTTCACAGCACGTCTTCCATCCCGAGCTCTCAAAGAGTCGTAGAGGGCTTCCTGTCCAACTTGCAACTTGGGAGCAAGAGCATCGGACAGAGAGCCTCCAGTCATGAAGTCCATCATCGTGCTGCCGAAGTCTAGGGTGCCCACTCGTGGATCTTCGCACCCACTAGCGCAGTGGATAGAGCTGGAAGCCCTACAGGTCCAGGTCTAGCAGTAGGAGATCAAGTATCAACACAAATGCGAGAAAAGAAAAGGGTCCGCCGGGTGTTTCATTAACAGAAAAGGCGTTTTGCCTATATAGCCCATAGCGGGAACTGGGGTTATGTCACCGCGAGAAGAATCCGCCCAGAGGAGCGTTGGGAAATAAGGTGTGTGTGTCCTTCGTTCTTTCTACCTGTCGACATCCAGCACAACCACAGCAGTGTTCGTGCCGATTCTTCAATCCTAGAAGATACATGTTCTGTGGTCACAAAGCTACGCCACATGTAGAGATACTACGTTTCCACGTATGTATGCAGTAAGCACAAAGTGAGCAATGCAATGCCATGTCATCTTACTGGATACGACAGGCACGACATACACATTCTATGAAATAGAGAAACAAAAGGAAACAAAGAAAAACTAAGAAAAAAAGACAAATCGAAAGAGAAGGGGAAGGAACAAACTGTCGTGCCCCCCCGAAGGGATTTGGTCCAACTCAGTGATGCTGGAGCAGCTCGAACGAAGGAGCTGGAGCCGTTGGCGTGCGTGCGAAGGGCTGTATGGGGCATATTGTACGCCGATGACGCAGGAATTGTCTCGAAGTCGGCTGAAGGGCTCGCGAAAATGATGACAGTCTCATCGTGACTGTCTTCGAAGCAGCAGGCCTCACGGTGTCGGAAAAGAAGGCAGAGACCATGCTCCTACAAACACCAGACCAGACAATGCTCGCACTACCGCTCGTCATCGAAGCAGCAGGCCAGATGTATAAGCAGGCGGCCCAATTCCTATACCTAGGCGGCATTATCCACGAAAACGCTGACCTCTCGCTCGAAATCGGCCGACGGATCCGTCTCATGCACGAGCATGCCTCAAACGGTTCGGCCCGGAGTAAGTAGTATGATCGGACGACCGCCCCCCTTAGCCTTAAAGTCCGAATGCTGAAGGCCGAGGTGATTGAGACCCTGCTGTACGGGTGTGTGACGTGGATCCTCAGAGCGGAACACTTTGCCAAGCTTCGAACGGCTCACCACCAAGTCCTGTTGCGAGTCATTGGCTTTCAGCGCAGGCGATGTGACAAACAGTTGTAAAGAACGAGCTGGGGAAAAAAAGAAAAAAAAACACCACTACTTACTTGTAAACAGAGCAGAACAAAGATAACCGGCAAACCAAAGCCCAAACCAAAGCCCCAACACCCTCCTCCAGGTAGCAGCAGCAGCGTGTGGTACGCGTAGCATAACCAGGTTCTCCCTGCTAGTCTGCCTGTTACCTTGCTACCCTGACTGCCGTCTCCATCCTGCGTTCGTCAGCTGTGCCCAGCCCCTTGGCGTCAGACAATACGAAACGAGCAGAGCAGGCTCGTCATCCTCCCACCACACGACTCCTTAAATGCGGCTTTTATCAATCGAAAAAAGGAAGAGGAAGAAATAAAATGAGGATCACGGGGAATCAGCGCAAGAAAGAAAGAAAGAGAAGACAAAGGAAGACCACGTTGGAACCAGCTGCACCAGTTGGTGGCACTAGAAGTATAGTCATGTTTTACTCCCTAGTCGGCCTGGTGCCTTGCTACCCTGTCTGCCATCTACTCCTTCCCACTTTCGCCCACCGCAGTTTTCCTTCTACCCCTCCTGTCCCCCCCCCTCTCCCATTCCCTTGGTCTAGGGTTTTCTGCCACTTCTCCTGTTGCCCCCCCCCCCCATTCCCTTGGAAAACACCCACGGCGGATGCGCGGCGCTGCCTATACTCAGCTCAACCTCAGTCCCGTGCCACCTCACCATGAACCGTTCGGCTGCTTCAAGGATCCCCCGGTACCACTTCACCGTTTTTTTTGCTGCAGTGGACCACAGCGCGGTCTCAACTCCAAACACCAAGGGGGCAAGTTCCGTTGACCCTTCGGTAGCTCGGAACTCCCTAAGGTCTTCGACTATGCATCTACGCCAAGTCTCGGGTTCTCCCCACCAGCTATCGTCCCGAACATTACCCGACTGGGTAATCGTTCCTTGCTTCGCCGTGCCACGCCCCCCGCAAAGAAGAGCCGCCGTTTATGAATGGTCGTTTCGATGCTCTCGCAACGTGTCATCTTGAGGGCCTTCGCGTATGAGAGGGTGGCATGGTCAGTACGAAGTCGGCGGGGGGGGTGGCACTTCGTTTCTTCTAAATATACACGTACCTGGTATATATATATATATATTTCTATTCTTTCCTTTTTCTCTTTCGATTTGTCTTCTCTTTGTTTCTTTTCGTTTCTCTATTCCATAGATTGTGTATGTCGTGCCTGTCGTATCTAGTATGATGACATGGCATTGCCCACTCACTGCTGTGCTTACTGCATATCACGTACTTGGCAAACGTGGTATCTCTGTGGCGTAGCTTTGTGACCACGGAACTTGTATCTCTTCTAGGATCGAGGAATCGGCACGGACACTGGTCGCGCTGGATGTCGACGGGTAGAAAGAACGGTTTAATGTGAAGAACACACACAAGGGCTGTGGAAGACACTTGAAAAGAACGACATGGGAAAAAAAGAAGGAAAACACCACTTACTTATTTGTAAACAGAGTAAGACTAAGAACCAAGGGGAAATAATAGGCAAACCGGTGGTAATGGGGCACAGCGTCGATGGTCCGTGCGATGTGTGTGTGTTGCCATCGGTCTATCGACCGTAGCCATATATATGCGTGGGGAGGGCACGGGGACCTCTTAGAAGCACAGAGAGATCGCCAACCCTCACACGTGACGACCCTCAGGCTTTAACAATATATAAATGAGAAGGAAGGAGCAAATACAGCAAATAGAGTAGACAAACTGAAAGTTGGCACGGAAGGGAGGTAGACTTGGTGAATGGGTTTCCTTTTGTTTCCGAGGCTTTCTTCTTTCGGGAAAGTTATGAGTGATCCATGTTGAAGATCATGCTGCACATTGTCCGATGGCAAGAGAAATAATAATATAAATAGTAACGCAAAAAAAAAATGTGTGTTGGAAGTAATAATGTAGCCGCCGAAAACAGTGTGGTCCAGGCTGGAGAATACCAGCCTGCCTGAAGAGCCAATACTACAACACCCGCTTGGTGTTTTATAGGCCCCTATGGAATAAGTCCTTAATCCTTTTGAGCACTGCAGTTTCGTGTAGGGGACAGAACAATCACTCAAATTTCAATTATTTTCCCCAAAACATTCCACGACTGGACTGCGGTTGCAATAGGTTCAAGAACGGAATGGGTTAATGCTTGATGCCGTCCTCTTTCCACAAAGTTAGACGCGTTTAACCGGCGGTGCGGTTACTCTTGGCGTGGTCAGCCGTACAGGAGCAAAACAATGTCGATTCCGGTGATCTAGTGGTACCCTCGGATGCTGCTATTAATAATAGTGTTCATTGCGTGAGGTTGAATCCTAATAAAGCGTAGTGAGGTGAAAATTATTTACAAAAAAAAGAAGGAATCAACCGCAGAGGGCGTGTACATAGCGGACGCAATTCGACGAGGGAAGAAAGGGTTGGGAGTTGGGGGTCTTCTCGGGATAAAAAAAGAAGGCAACAACCATAGTGGGGAGGCGGTAGGTGAGCCTCTTATGTGACCCCCGGATCTGAGCAACTGACTCCTAATATATTCGGAGAAAGGTGACAAATGGCAATGGAATAAAAACAAGAAAAAAAATGGTGAGAGAAAAAAAAATCGGAACGCGCGTTCCGTTTCTGGCGCCTATTTTAACTTTAGCTTCTCTAATTGTGGCTCTAGCGCAGCACACGGGACTGAAATAAGAGAGCCATCGTGACACACCAGAGTTGTTGGTATTAGTAGTGGTTGTGCCAGTCGGCCTTGCTTGGCATTGTTTTCGAGCGCTTTGATGTCTGCGGTCGGAGTCGCCAAAAAAAAAGTGTGGCTTCCCACAACGTCGAATCATTTCATTTTGGTGCCTCAGACAGATCAGGCTTGGCAAGAATGGAAAATCACTTCAAAACCTCGTGAGAGCTTTTGCGCAAGAGCATCGTCCGAGTACCAACGCTACCGTTGGCGCGCACATCGTCAACGCTACAAAGTAGCATAAATGTGACACATGTGGCAATGGTTAATTTAGCGGTCCTACGAATGGGTCTTAGAAGTGAGCAGGCCCCCATGCGCTCAAATTACAGTAGGCGCGTTGCTTGGGTTTCGTTTTGCTGATGATAGCTTAGTTCATTCGATAGCCTTCCGACTATTGTGTACGTACGAACGCTACAAGCTGTGACTACACTCACAACGGCAACGTCAACTCGACCCTTCCGGTGTCGGTGACATCACCAGCATCAGCTTTAGTATTGGCGTGAAAGTGAAATAAACGAAGGAACACTATTAATAGTCATGATTCATCCAGCTTCGAGTTGTAAAACCAACCATCCGCTGTCATTGTCACGATACATTCTTGTATGAAAAAAAAACATCGCGAGTTATGTTTTGTCAAACTTTCGTTCTTTTAGTCCTCGTCATGGAAAGGGGGGGCCTGGCAGACCCGCCCCTCCCGGCGTTGATTGCTCGTGCACAAAGGCAAAAGACACATTGCAAGCTGTTTAGCTCCCAAACGCTCCCCAATCTCTCGCACCCGGGTATACCTGCTAGCTAAATCTGCGGCGCAACCGTTTTTCCGGTGAAAAACGACACAAAAAACGCAGCCTTAACCAACAGCGGGCACGAAACATGGATCGTGAATGGTAAGAGTAAACAATTTCCGGCTGTAATCCCTTCCGAAGAGCGCCAGCTGAGGGCACCACCGGAACCACCCACTGGAGGGAAAGGGCGGACCAGGATAAGGAGAGACAGCATCGTCATCTTCGAAAAATAAGTTTCTAGGAAACTTCTTAGAAGAAGATCTGGTGCACGGGCCCCATGGTGCTCTTCACGTACATGACCTGCACCGGGCACACAAAGAGCGGAGGGCAAAAAAGTTTCGTCAAGAAACATGAATACCATCAGTCAATACCGTCACGCAAAGAAACAAACGGACATTGAAAATAGGCAAGCAAGAACGCATGGGAAAAAAGGACGGTAGATTAAGGAAGCACGAGTTTCACCGTTGCCGTACGAGTGTATACTTACATCAAGACTATCACTACCGAAACAGCGGTACACGAACGCCGAAGATCGAAAATCACCATGCCATGCACATAATCAGAAGAGTCTACATATCGGAAGCCAAGTCAAGCGAACTGACGAAAAAAAGACGTACAAGTTCGAACCTCACGTGTGCCTATCGTCAGAGTGCCAAGCGCCAAGACACACCAGAAATAAACAAGCAGCGGTGGATGAGCTTTGCGCCACGTACTTATCCTCATTTTTGTATCCTGGTATACTGTTTCAGCGGCATAGGTTTTTGTTACGAGAGATTACATGGGGAATCCCCCCAAGACGGCACTCAGGAAGCAGAAGACTGCTCGGTTGGTGTGCTCGGAAGGACCCTGTAAGGGCACAAAAAACAAGCATCGTGCCTGCGCGGGCACGCATCTACGCGAGCTCGATATAATCACACTCCAAGGAAGGTTTTCGGATAACTTCGCATCATGTACGTGGGATCTATCATACCTTGATGTTCTGCCAGTTCTTCTTGAGCAGAGAGGCCAAGAAGTTCGCGGCAAGCTGCACGTTAAGCTCGATCTCGTTCTTGGGCTGCTCCACGTTGGCGACGGCCACCGAAAGGCACATAACCTGAAACGTTGTCAAACAATCGGACAAGGGTGCGTACATGTCTTGATTAGCGTGTTCGATACCCCACAGACACATGAAACCCACAAGCCTCAACTCAGAAGGCACGTATTGGCGGGATTCCGCATGGAGAGGGAGCAATGCACTCTGAAACAAAAAAACTTTTGGAACAAGCCATCATTGAGTCAAACATCCCCGAGTTCCGAGTCAACACGGCCGTTTTGCCGAGTGCGACCGCACACGAGGGCGACCTGAAACCCAGGCGCAACTTGAAAAAATTGTGTCAAGCTCACCTTCTTCATCTGGAACTTGATCGTAGCGCGGACGGTGTCGACCTTGCTCTGAAGGTTGTCGCCGGCGTTCACGAGGGTGGGGAACTTACCCGCCTTCGTCAGCCCGGGGCCGAGCAGACGAGGGATCTGTTGGGCAACAAGGGGCGCAACGGCAATAGGTATCCATCGTGTCAAAGCAAAAACACTCATGGTTCCAGCTTCGCGCGAGAGCTTGTAGAAATGAAATATTTAGTGCTGCTGACGCAACAAAAACATCCTCCAAGTCCGTAGAACGCCTTCAAGTGTTTTAGAGTCTGCGGTAAGCAAGCGCACCTGAAGGGGCGTGGGCAATACCTGCGCTGCTGAAATGCGATACATGTTTTCTTCACCCACTTCGCGCGTACTACTACCATGTCCTTTCCACAGCGGGTTTTACGCCCACTGTATCAACACCTATTAATAGTGTTATTCTCAGTACCGTCGGCAGGTTCGGACCTGCTTACTTTTTGAAAAAACGTACCAGGTACGAAGTGTAAATATGCACGATTATTCTATTGATACTTACCCTGGTACTAAATATGCATACCTGGTACATATAATATATGTATGAAAATAACTGAGACGACGTTCTTTCGCGACGTTTTTTTTTATATTTTACGGGGAAATCCTCTATTATCTACAGGAATCGACCGCCATGGGGGCGGGAGGGCCTTGTATTCCCTAGTATATATACCTGGTATATATATACCTGGGTACCGAATAATTAACGCAACACAGCCATGACCTCTCTACTACTGCTGTTGCTGGGCACACCTGCTTGATGAGGGAGTCCGAGGCCAGGAAAGCGTCGTACTTCTTCGCGAACTTCTTGATCAAGTTCTTGTTCTTGTTGAACTTCTTCAGGTCCTCCACCGACATGCGGTCAAGCCCGATTTGCTCGGCCTGTGGACAACAAGATGGCGGAAAAAGACAAAGTCCGAGCAGAAAAATAAAGTGCAGGAGAAGAAGGAGAATAGTTCAGCGTCTACAGTTGACGCAAAGTATTTTTTCCGCGGGCGTCGCTGATAAGACGGATGGACGTGACGTAGACCAAAGGCGTTGATCATGAGTTAAACTCTCGACAGATCGTAACAACGACCAAGGAAGTCAACCAATCGGTCGGGGAGTGGGGAGTTCCCCTCATCGTGGCGCAGGCTGGCATGTCGCACATCAATGTTGATGTTGCTCAAATCGACCGTGCCCGAATATTCAGACCCCTCTCGAAATCAATGTGCAACATGTGTTTGTGTCGCGGATGGGAACACGGGTGACTGGGCTTTTCGTGCCGTCCTCTGCTGGTCGCTCGTGTGTCTCCTGCCGTGCGAACGCCACATCTGATCATCAATAACAGCACCAGCACTAGCTGCAGTACAATACGCGGCATGTTTTCAAGAATTAAACAATTTAAAATCTCAAGCTGAGTTTTTACATAACTCAATAATTTACAGCTAACCATGTGTGCTCGGCAAGGACGCCAAACTTGATCCTACCAGGTACCTGGTATACGATAGCCAGCAAGAGCCTGTGTTCCAACGACGACGTCACAACAAGCCGCCAGTGTTGGCCAAAACAAATTTTTCTTTCCTGCCGTCGCGTACTGCTGTACGTACACGCAGCCGGTACGCAGGCAGGGTCGACTTATTGTTGCAGGCTCGGCGAGACAAAAACTACGACTTCTGCAGTACCACCGTCTACCATTCAGCGACGCACACAAGTGGACGACAGTTACAAAATATCCAGCTGCGCGAGTTCCTCGCGAGCGCTACAATTATCTTTACACGAGTTTTTTTCCCCCAGAATCGTGACGTCGATATTGTTGAGTTTGTAAAAAAACAAATGTCGACATTTGTAACAAATATCACCATTTGCGAACGTGTCCGTTTTTGTGTTGAAAACTGTGACTCGTTTTTTGTCCGCCAGGAACCTCAGCAACCATCAGGGACGTGCGTGCACGCACAGAGGGCGGTATACCAGGTACCAGGTATACAATATCGGCAAGCACAGAGTATACAGCAGTAACAGCAAGCAGGGCCGAAGCGCAAACACCACATTGCAATACTCGAAAAAATAGGAAATTAACGCTGCTGCTCTACACGTACGCTGGCTAGCAAAGGACACGCGAGCCCCCGCCCTGTGCAAACGCACGAAAGCAGCAGCAACACTCTTCAGCACTACTGCTGTACGAACTTGAAGAATCGGCAGGTACATTGGTTGTGCTGAATGTCGACGGGTAAAAATAAGGGTTCATAGTGAAGAACACCCACACACGGATATTACCGTTATCGCTGTTCATACCCCGGTACAGGGGAGCGCGAAAAATGATAAACTGGAGCCACACTCCAAAAAAGGAAAAACAAGATAAAATGTGAGCGCTACGGTCTAGAACGAACGAACCGAGCAAATTACAAAACAATTTTCAAATTTCTTTATTCTATTTTCTTACTACTGAACCTCTACCTGTCTGACTCTCGAAAAAAAGGTGTGCCTTCGAAAGGTTCGAGTTCGTTATTTTCGTACTCCATTTCACCTTTTGCCTTAAATTAGACCACGTGGGTTCATATCTATACTACTTACTGCTGTAGAGACCGTTTGAGTACTGACATTAATACAACTTGGTTCTTACTTTTACGAACAGAGGGTACATGAAAAAAACCAAGCCAAAGATAACAGGCCCAACCTGTTGGTAGAGAAAACTGCATGATACACACACACTTATCTCGCCGGAAATGTAAAAACTGTTTTGAACACATTGACCCTTTCAAGACTGCAGTCCCGTTTTGAGGGCATATAATTCAGATTCCAAGAAAAATATGTCCTCCAAGCGGGACTGCATATTCCTCAAAGGGTACATGGACAGGAGTATTAAACCGTTTTTTCACATTTTCGGACACAGCGGGACACGAAAAACACGAAGGAAAACGAGTCACACACACAAACATCTGTTTCGTGGGGCAACAGCACCGAGACTCTGAGCCGAGAGCACGCCCGAGCCCATGGCCCGTGCAAACATCAACAATTGTTTAGTCCTATATATACAGGAGCAACGTATAAATACGATCTCTGTGGCGCAGTTTTGCGACCACTCTCTAGGATTCACGAATCGGCAAGGACACTGGTTGTGCTGGATGTCGATGGGTAGAGAGAACGGTTAATGTGAAGGACACAACCAGTACGAGGACTGCTGCTGTTGTATCACAACCTCTGGTACACACTCAAGAGCATGCATCATAAACTTACTCGACCATCCACAACACTGAGGCCGGAAATACAGAGACTGTTTGAGCATCAAAGAATAATATCAAACGGTTTCCTTACGTTTCCGGACAGAGTGGCACATGAAAAACACCCAAACCAAAGAGTGCAGAGGGAGTTTTGGGGCAGCAGCACCAAAAGCAGGACCGAGGTTGGCGGGCACGCGCGAGCCCCTGTCCAGTTCAAACGTCAACACGCTCCGAGCGCTACTACGTATTAAAATATGAATATAATGGTACTGCTGCTCTTTTATCATAACCACGTACACTAAAGTATGCATTGCCCCTGCTTGAACATCTACACCAATCTCGCCGCAAAATGTAAACAGACCGGTCGAGTAATCACAGGAACATCGAACCGTTTATTACATTTCCGGGCAGGGTGGCACATGAAAAAAAAACCCGAAAGCTGGCTGGGAGTCGCACTCAGACCTGGTTGGCGGGGCAGCAGCACCGAGACCCTGGTTCGCGAGCACGCGTGAGCCCCTGTCCAGTGCACACGTCAACACTCTCCTTGCTACGAGTCTTGTTGTCGCGTCTGTTGCTGTCTGTATCATAATCTGATACACATCTGGAGTATTTTTTAGCAAGCTGCATGGCAGAAAGGTCAACATACATTGCGGTAGGAAAGCTGCACGCCAAAACGCAGTCACGAGAGGACACTTGAGGTTGTTGAGTTGAGTCGGTCAATTCAGGCGTTATCCCGGGCACTCTCACCTGCTCGCAGTGCACGGCGTTGCCGAGCATGCAGATCTTCATCCGCGGGCTGCGCATTCGTCCATCATTCATCACCCAACAGTGCCCAAAGATCACACATCAGAAGAGAAACAGAGCAAGAGCCGCCACGATTTGCATCCATCGCCAGTAAAGCGGGATCCGCGTAGCGTCGAAAGTAAGGGGACGGGGCCATACAAGAGGGGGGGGCGGGCGGCGAGGGAGGAAGCAGCTGAGCAGACTAGAAAATTAGCGAGTTTTACTTTTGCGGTTCTGAGGAACGAGATCAACAGGAATCGAGGGGAAAGTGGGGAATTACCAGACAACCAATACCAGCCAACAGGCCGAAAATTGTCGCGGCTCGCCTCGACGCCTCAGCAACCGTTACAATATATACGGACGTATGCATGGTCGCTCGCGGCAATATTACAAAAACGGCACACGAGGAGAGGAGCAAACAGGAGACAAGCAACGTTCCCACTTGCCACGGTAGTTGGTAAAACTACTCAAAACCACCTTTGCTGCTCCGATACAAATACGAGCACAGCAAGCAGTACGCACTCTTTGTACCAGTAACAAGACGTGTGAAAGAAGAGGCACACATTGAGGCTCAAGAGTCAAAAGATGTCAGTAGACCCCTCCTTTTAATCGCGTCCGGGCAGGCTTCTTTCGGTCCCAACCCTTTTATTTCTAGTACCACAGTCCCGTTTTGGGCAACTGCTCATAATGTGAGTAATTTGCCCCCAAAATGGGACTGCCGTCCTCAAGGGGCTGACGTCTAGACATATTGATATTAGTGCAAGAGGCTGGGCAGTAAAGGAGCCAAACCGCGATCTCCTACTCGTACCCTGTACCAGGTAAATAGTGTCACCGCTCAGGAATGGGCAACGAGTACAGAAGTGCAGTAGCACTAGCAGCACTACAGAGTAGTACTCGTATCGGAATGCGAAGTGGGTACGTTGCCGATCTCCGGGCAGCTTACCGGGGGATGGTGGGCAGCTTGAAGGTACCGGAGAAACGCTTGTCGCGCTGGGGGTCGTAGTTCTTGAGGGTCACCTGGTGAAAAGGGAGGGCGAGTTGGGTGGGGCATAATTCAGGTCACAAGAACAAGCGCAAGAAGCCGCAGCATATTCTCTCAGATTCAGGCTCTTATGCCCAACCCTTTCAGAACTGCAGTCCCGTTTGAGAGACGAACGACTCAAACTTCAAGTAGTTTGTCTCCAAAACGGGACTGAGGGTCCTCACACGATCCAGAACTGTCATTAGGGCCTGTAGTAACATTTTTTTTGTCAGGTCGACTTCGATTTGTTTTTAATCGTTGGATGTGACTTTGATTTGCATCTGATTGGTCGAAAAGTGAATCACCAAGCAGGCATTTTGAATTGAGATTCGAATAAAATAAAAAAAAAAAAACATTCCAACAGAGAGCGTCTTTTGCGACTCCTTTTGCTCTCTGTGATTCAACTTAGGGAGTTTGCTCGACTCGATGTGGCATGTTCCTGAGACCCAAGCAAGCCACGCAAACTTGATCTGTTTCGTCGACCGCTACACAGGCGATATCCACCACTCCCGAGAGACGGCCACCGGAGCAGCCGCAGCGCGAGGTCCGAGGGCCCTTAGCACAGAGTAAACCCTCCGCGACGCCTAAAAAAAAACCAAGTCCGTCGCAAACCCAGCTTTTCATCCTATTTGGCTCGCAAACCACAGGGGTACCGAAAAGGTCACGACTTCGCTCAGAAGTTCGATCGCTGTACGTGTATCCCTGTTGCTGCTGCCTGCATGGGGGTTCGGGGCTACGCCAGTCACCCAAGACATCCCAAGAGCGATACCCTTTTCAACGGTGCCGGCAGGAAAAATGGGCCGCTGCCCGCGGCGCCCCTGGGAGGACGCGGGCCGTCGCTCGGCTTGTTGAGTGCTCTCGGGTGTTCGGGTGTTCGTTGACCCTCGTGCGTTGTTCGTTTTCTTCAGCAAATACGCTTATTCTTCGGCACCTGGCCCAGGAATAGGTACAAAGTTATTACTTTCAAGCAAAAAACAGCGTAAAAACATACTACAGCAGTACCTGGTACGTGGGAAAAAGACATGTTTTTCACTCGTTTTCAAATCAAACAAAATTCATGTTCTTTTGAAAACACATAAAAAGAAAGTTGCTCGTTGACACAGGCCCTTTACCCTCTTGGGACCATCAACACTGCACTAAATACGACTGCTGCTGCTGTCTTGTCTTGTCCATGGAGCAACAGGAAAGGGACAAAGACGGGAAAAATGTCGAAGTACTTTCCAACGAACTGTGCATCAAGGCGACCGTGGTATCCGTACTACACGCAAGACAACACATTTCCTCGGACGATTTTCAAAAAGCGGGGTTTCTTGAGAACGGGGAGGGCGTACTGAGTACGCCGAGCGAAGCGTCTGTTCAACCTTCTCGACGACGTCTTCACAAAAGTCACCAATTTCGTTATGAGTGCCCCCCATGTTTTGGAGGAATCCGGGTCTGAAATTCGTCGCAACAGGGTGTGTGTTATCTATCTTGCATGGTATATACCAGGTATACGGTGATAATTCCGCTGTACCTGGTATGAAACACCCCTGGTGCCAGTATCGAAGGGAAACTTGAAATTGAAATACCAGCTACCTGGTATCAATTATCGAAAGGAATACCGGCATCGAAAAACATCGTACCTGGTACAAAAAAATCATCGAAAATCGTTCTTGATGAAGCGTTTTCGCCGAAAGCGAACCTGGAGTCGTATCGAGTAGGCAGGATCGTCGTACGAGCACTTGGTGCCGAGAGGCCTACATATAAACACGAAAATGCACGCGACTGCTCTTCCGGGATATTGCTGCTGCTTGCACAGTCTACCCTTTGGGCTGCTGCTTTACAAGCACAGACACCCCTTGCGCTTCTTTGCGTTGACCTTGCCCATTCACGTCCTCTCCGTCTTCGAAGCAGTACAGTACTTTGGGCCAATCGCACTACGAGTAAATACGAGTACTTCAGGCTTCTCTGCTCAGTCTAGAGGTACTTTTTTAGTGGTGGACAATCGTTGTGTCTGATTTGCTGCTTCGCACTCCACGAATGAGCACACAAGGAAGGGCAGGAATCGCGGGATGAGAAGGCCATCCCTCGGAATTCGACATTGCGCCGGCAGGAAACATGAGAATGCCGGAAATACGAGCAATAGGGCGTGGTGTTAGATGCTACCTGGGGGGCGGGTGGGGAGGGCGCACTCATGAGGCCTCACGCCGTAACAGTGCGTGCGCGAAGGAAATCGGCTGGTGGTACCTGGAGTTCGATGGATTCCGTGAACTTGCGCTTCTTGCCCACGACGTCAGCATCGCCCTTCTTGATGGTCTCACCAGCCGAGTAGGCTAGGATGTCTTCCACAGCCTTGGTTACGAGTTCGCCATTCAGCTTGCTACTCATCTTTGCCAGACGTTGCTCGTAAAGAGCGAGGACTGTTTCACGTGCAGCTCGGAGCCACAGCTCAAAACTGTACCATCGTGGAAGGCCTTATACAAACGGGAGTGGGGTTCAGATTTGGTTTGAAAGAATGCGAGCAAGCTCTCAGCTGAGCTTGCTACTGACGGTAGGCGAGCGGAGAGTTGCTCCGCTGTGATCGTCCACGATCTGCTTACCTTTGGGAATGGTTGCCAGTGCCTGCTGACGGCTGGAGCTTGCAGAGGTAAGGGAGCTTGACCTCGGAACCAGACGCCGGAGCCAGGTCCCACCTCTGGGAGGATCAAGAGGATGTTACGACATGGCTCGTGGAACCCGGGGTCTGTCGAGGAGCTCAAGATCGGTCGACACACGGTCCGCCTGAAGCGGAGTCTCGGAGAGGGAGGGTTCGCGTTTATCCACTTGGTAGAGGTACGTACGGATATGATCGATCTGGTGCTCGACCTCTTTATGCGCAGTAAAAAACAAGAGAAGCAGCAACGAAATGTTTCGTCCTTGCTTGGGTACCGGGTAGTTCGCCTGTGCTGTTGGGTGCGGCTTCTCTGTCCCCGAGTGTCCCCGTCGTACACATACAGAAAGAAAGGCGGTTGAACTATCCGCGACTCATCCTCGAATCTCGAACGTCGAGTGGGGGGGCCCTGACCAATGCTGTACATAGTGACTCTCCCCTGCCGAAACTGTGCTCCTATCTCGTGCAACATGCAGCGACAGTGGAGAGGACCATCGCTCTCAAGCAAGCTGGGTGTGCCGTATTTGTACGTTGGCCGCGCTCTTCGGCTCTGGCAAAAGCTTGTTGATGGTCATGAGAAAATGAAAATTCGGAATCCAATCGTTGCTTCCCGGTTGTCCCGAAGGCCCTTATTTACTTGGTGATAGTGTACCGTCATCAGGGTAACGTTTTAGCCGCAGAGAACGCTTTTACCGACGATATTTACCAGGTACCAGGTATATTATTACCACCGTGCCTTGTTCAGTTCGGAAATGTAAGGACCGTTTGTATGTTGGTATTCATGATGTTACCATCCTTATATTATGTCAGGACAGTGTGCTGACAGAACAGCCTCTAAAGGCAGGGAGGGCTACGAAACGCGGCAGCTTATTCTACGGCAGCACTGTCTGCACCCAAACTACCACAGCACCACAGCAACCTTCTGCTGCTTTAGACCGCAATGCTAAACCAAACGCTACAGCTACTACTGCACATACACCACCCTACGCCGCACCGCTCCTTCTCTCTGACTAGTAGACTACTCGTGTGACTCTACGGTACCAGGGAGCAAGCGGTCGCGATCACGATTCACGAGATGCAACAAACAGACAACAAGTAGTTTCGACGTTTCGACTCCGTTTTCAATAATGGTACCATCACACAATATCATACATATAGAGCTCATCCAACCTACCAGGTACAGCAGTAATATTCACTCGTGTATCTGTATCGGCATGTATCTACGTACATTGATGGTGCAATCGCGAAACGTAGAGCTCGCTCATTACAAGGGCGGGCGGTCGTCATGGCTGCTGTTTGTCAAGCTTGTCGTGTGGAATGGGCACGCGCCCATTAGCCTCAAATCGCACTTATCATCGTACTACTGCTGTATCTCACATGTAACATTGGCAGGTATGTCAATAATCCAGGCTACACTGCTGTAAATACATGAAAAAAAGTCGAGGGCCGATGGATAGGGAGGGGGGCGCTTGGGTGCTCGCCCGACCGCATTGCTGTAATTAACGTGTGTGTACTCTTCTTGGTTCTTTCTGTGGCACGTTTTATCCATCGGCATTCAGTGCAGCCAGTGTCCGTGAGATTCTTCTTCCTAATGAGATGAACTTGGGGTATACAAGCTCTGTGGACGACCACAACAATGCTGCCAGACACCATGTTGTAGTATTCGTTCCCCCGACCAGATGTACGTACCTGGTACGCCGCAAACTGCATACTGGTACCCTGGTACTTGCATGTTCATGCCAGGTACAGCAGTACTACTATTGCCAGGTAATCCTCCGTACCAGTTCGGTGATACCAGGCATCACACCAATCGTGTACCACAGGCAGGTACATACATGCGCGTAAGCTGCACGTGTACAGGTATTTTTATTGTGACAGCAGTACTGGTGCTGCAACTGGCCTGTATCATGCGACAGACCGATAGGGCTCCGCCGCTCGGTCGAAAGGTGACATCTGGCGGTTATCGCTGGAAACATGCATACCGCACCCAGTATACAGCAGTATGTAGTGCCTGGCATACAGCAGCTGGTACTACCTGGCATCAGATACCGGTATGCCCTGGGCCACCCCGAGAATGCTCCTTTTGAACCCCTATGCATGATACATTAGACTACTGTACCCCCATTGGCACATTTTCGCCATTCTTCTTGGACACTATAGCGGCGCCCTACTGCTGCGGGTATATATTTACCTGAACGTAAATGTGCCTTTTATCTCCGGAAATCAAAAGGTAGCTACTGCTGTGACAGGTACTGTAGGTTAATAATAAAAAAATGCATACGCTGGTACAAATATTCTGTCAGGGAGAAAAAAAAACATTTTCATTTTTTTTTTTTTCTTCGTCACATCGTCCCAAATGTCACCAAAACACGACCACCATCTGGCCTCTGGTTTACCAGTGGTGATCTACCAGGTATTCCATAATATACCTTGTACCACCAGCACGACCCAACGACCATGTGATACGGTTTTTTGGGGTCTCAAGTCGGGGGTGTCATGAAGGCATGACCAACCCGACCGATGCTCGGAAACCCACCCCCGTTGCTCCAGAGGTCAAGTTTGTTTACTATTAATAGCTTCGATAATATTGTTGATATTCCACACGAACTCCTCGTTACATCTTGGAACATTCCGGGAACTTTCCCAGGTGGTCGTAGTTAGGGGTTTGGGGTTGTTATTACGGGGGACCATAGTAAATAGGACCAAATATTGTTAGTAAAAACAGGGAATTAAATAGGTTGCTGTGTGTACCGTAGGTCCTATTTACTATGGTCCCCCGTAATAGTGTTTAAAGTCAAGTATGTTTCAACCATTTTTCGTCCGAGCCGGGTATTCAGCCCTCCCCAAGGCCCGAGGCAGTTTACTACTCATTGGAGAAAATGGTTGACACACACTGTGGACGAAACTAAGGGACTACCGCTAACCATTGGCTGCTTGGGTCTGATTGGTTAGAATTTCAGAGTACTTCTATTCATATCGTAAAAATCAGGGCATGTCAGCCATCTTATCGAAAACGTGGCAAGCCACCTTCCCCCCACAGTACCACTCTTTCCTCGCATTTGTTTCTGCTTTTCTGACGCTCTGGTTCACCACAATAGTTGCGGTCTCTAGGCATATCAACAGCGGCGTCGTGCCATCCGCTTGTGTACCTCTGCTTACGCTCGCGCGGCTGCGGACGAGAGGCAGGGAACATACGAATGAGCACTACTGCTGCCCTGAATCTTTTCTACTGCTTGTATCTCAGAACTACTACTGTACGTAGCGTACGTCAGTAGAGAATCATGACTGATTCCCCGCTTGGCTAATGAAAACCAGATGAGCTTATTATTTTTCTGTGAACCGACTGTCTTTCTCTTTCATGCGCTGGCGGGCTCCTCCCCAATTGCTCGATGACAGAAGACCCGTCTAGAAGGGCGCGTCAAGGTATTTTGGCCTATTGTAGTAGTTTTAGTATCAAGGGGCGGTCAGTCGATGGGGTCAAACCGCGATCTCCTAAAGTAGTAGTTGCTCCTCCCAGCCTGTCTTTTGTACGTATGCGCGATGGGGATCAACTAGGCTGCGCTACTCGTACTTCTACTGTGTTCGTATTGTGCAATGGCGGTGCGTGTTCACATGGTACGATCATCGATTGTTCTGCGCATTGGAGTTTGTGTACCGTCCTGGATTATTTTGTCCTTCTCCTGCGTCATGCGATTGCGCATGTACGTATGATGGGTGCTGCATAGGTGCTGCACATCAACAGTGCGGCCGCCTTTGGGACTTGATACAGAAAACCGACGGCGGGGCACGGCATCGGTCAGTTCAGCAGCAGAGAGAGAGCGAGACCTTCATGCCTGCCTCTTTTTTCTTGAACGGAACAAGCCGCACCTCGTGATTTTGCGATATCAACGTTTGCCCACGGACGGGTGGGCGTTCCCCCACCTCTTGGTGAACGGGACCCCCCCCCCATCCAAGGTGGGGCAAACGACAGACCTTCGAAATATCCTTTTGAAACGCGAATGGCTTATCATACAATTTGTAAAATTCAGTAAAACATGGGATACAGACGAGACGTATTACCCAGCTTGTAAAGTTGAGTATCACCTATTTAATCAGTAGAACTCACAGCTGACGTATTTCATAAATTTATAAACACGTAAACGATCACGCAAAGTCCACTGAACGCACGTAGGCTAAAGCCGCTCGTTTCGTAATTTTTGACGTTCCGAAAGGTGCTTCGAAGGTCTGCCTCTTGCCGATGTTCCAACTGGAACTCGAAAAAGGGCGGGCGGGTCTCGTCCACCCACCTTCCAGTGTGAAGTCGAACGGGGGGGGGGGGGGCGGGGGCCCCGTCCACCCACCTTCCCGTGTGAAGTCGAACGGGGTGGGGGGGGCCGGGGGCCCCGTCCACCCACCTTCCAGTGTGAAGTCGAACGGGGGGGGGGGGCACGGGACCCTGTCCACCCACCTCCCAGTGTGAACTCGACTGGGCGGGTCCCGTCCCGCCGTGCAGTACTTGTAGTATTCATTCAGTACAGTAGGATTGGCACTGCACTATCCACACCCACGCTAGGCAGGCGGATGGACGTTGCCCCCCCCCCCCCACCGGGGCTATGGTCATACGACTACGGTCATGCATGATGTCGACTACGCCCCCGCCCCCCCCTCCCCTGAAAAACGAGGAAACTTGGGAAACCTCTCAATAGCAAGGGCAGCAGTAGTAAATGTATGCTGTAGTGGTACAGCAGTATTCTACGGCGGATTTTCTCCGCCACCATCGTGAGCAATCAGGGTTAGCAAACAGATGCCACTCTACCCGGACATGTGCGTATATAAGTAGCGTTTGAATCGCTCCCTTAACCCTTTTAGAACCGCAGTCCCGTTTTGGGGACAAACCAGTCAAATTTCAAGTAGTTTGTCCCCAAAACGGGACGGTGGTTCTAAAGGGGTTAAGGACTGCAGTCACGTCGTGGGCACAAATCACTTGTACTTAGAGTGAGATTGAGGTGTATTGACGGACAGTACGGCACGAAAGGGGTTGGATACTATAAACCGGACCACCCTTGAAGTTGAGAGACAGACTGGTGCAGACTGGTGCAGACTGGTGCAGACTGTCGGGTTCATCACTTCTTCACGGCGGGGAGTTACTGGTGTAGTTACCCATGGGTGTCAGAAGTAGAATGCGATGCCAGAAATTTATTGAACTTGCAACGCACGTTCGGCAGCAACAACACTTCCGCGACTTTTCGATTTTGGCATTTTTTTTTTTTCTCTCTGTAAATGTCTCCTGTGGGCGTAAACTTAAGGATCGTTTGGCTATGATTAGGAAGACGAAACGATCCTTTTATTTCCGTCTAGAGTGGTGGATGGTTGGTGAAAAGACAGCTTTCTGGTGTTCTGGTCGCCGTTCCTGGGTTGACGATTGAGAAATACGGTGGTGTAGCGGCATGGATAGTACACACGTCGGTGACAAGGTCATTTTTTTTTCCCACTTGATGATCTACATCTTTCAGGGCAGATAGATGATATATCCCTGATCTGTGTTATCTGTATGATCTAGCTCATGTTACCGGATGGGAGCCGTATTATCTGCATGGTCTAGTATACCATGCTTCCTGGCTTCGATCTGTACTACTGTACGTATACAGATCCTTCACAGCACATAACGGCAGGTTAGGATCTAGATGATCTGTAGGCAGATAGATCAGATATATTGTGATCTGACCGACCTGTCTTAGGTGTGGGCTTGTGTTGTTACGAGCGAATTCGAGTGTCTAGCTTACACGGCGCCGAAAAATAGAGACCCCCTTTCGAGATGGCTGAGTCCCCGTGTTTTTTCTCGCTTGATTTTTATGGGATGTCACGACCGCCGAACGCCACGTACGCACAATCAAATTATGATAGGTTTCTTAGAACCTTCCACCAAAGCACACAAGCTGACGATGGTTGTAATCATCCTGATGCGCGGGCGCACAGCGTCAGCTGTACCTGGCACTATTTTTTCCCTCTCGTATAATATACGCGGACAGGTAAAATAGCTGTGAATAGCTCTGCCATTGTGCGTTGTACCACGCCGTCCGGAAATGGAATGAGCGTTTGGGTATTCGTATTTATGTCCAAAATATTTTTAGTTTTCCTGGCAGAGTGGGTGATGTACCTGGTGTATGGCAACATATCGAGACAAGGCGACAAGGCTGTAAAAATATCGTTCCTTAACCCTTTTAGAACCGCAGTCCCGTTTTGGGGACAAACTACTTGAAATTTGACTGGTTTGTCCCCAAAACGGGACTGCGGTTCTAAAAGGGTTCAAGGTAAATAGCAGCCCTTCCTTCTTGAGGTTGTCGTTCACGGCGTCGAGCTTGTTGTTTCATATGTTTTGTTATGGACGGCATTGGCGGAACAGCTTTCAGGAAAGCGGCAGTACTCCTCGTAAAACGTACAAACATGGTAGCATTCGATACAGCCGTGTGTCATGCTCATGGTAAGAGGTATCGTACCGGCGTGCTCTTCTTGGTAGCCTTGACGTATTCGGTAATTGCACATGCAGCAGGAATTACTGTAGTGTTGTATTTGCCATCCGACGACGTCCAGTTACAGCGGTGATCGTTGCGCAGAATCTTCAATCTTGAACCACCTGCGGGAGCTTGAAAAGTTGTTGCACAAGCGTCCACGCGCGTTACTCTACACGCATACTACAGCAAGCGCTCTTGGGTCTTGAGATTTCAGAGGATAACGTGGTCGGAAAAATATGACCATTACAGCATCGACCTCACGGAGCAACGCAGCCTGCCAGATTGAGGATGGGCGGTGTATTTCCTGCACCACAATTCAATGAGTTGTCCGAGTTATCATACACAACAGACGTGTTCGTTTTCTGAGCATTTTTCGTCCCGTCGCACAAAGTGCAACAAATCGCGTTTTTGGCAAAAACTCGACGAAAAACGGCGAAAAGAGGAAACGCCGCATGAAGACTACGTGTTGTGTTATCAATAGTGAAGACAAGCACCGGGTGGAGAAAGGACGGGAGGTATCTACAGCTCTAACCACGGCTTGTTCGGAGGGCCGTTGTTCGAGGTATATAGATATAACCTCCGACGGGCTGAGCGGTAAAAAACCTCCCACGGTTTGAGCGGCAACAAGTCCCACGGGTTGAACGGGAAAATATAAAGGTGATGACTATCACGGGGGACCATATTAAATAGGACCTACGGTAGACACAAAAACCTATATATTTCGCTGTTTTTGCCAACAGTATTTGGTCCTATTTACTATGGTCCCCCGGAGTAGAACCAAAACGAAACAACACAATGACAATGGAGTGGGGTAGGCAAGGGTTTTGCCATGGGAGGGAGGGAGGGAGGGAGGGGGGGGGGGAGGGCAGCGTGAGTAGAAGCCTTGCAAGAAGGGGATTTGGGATATTCACGAAGGGGTTCAGAGTGATGCGTAGAAGAGAGAGACTACGACTACTGCGATAGTTGGGAGATGTTCGATTCAAGTGGGAATGGAAGCTGTATACAGCATCTATGCGACGTTGTCGGAGGGCAACCTTAATAACGGCAATGACAAAAAATACACATGTTTTCTTTGTATGCGCGATAAATCTATTATATGAGTTAGGCATCATACCCGGGGGGGGGGGGGGGGCGGTGTGAAGACTCCGGTAAGTCAAATATGATACCACTGTAACACTCGGTTGAAGTCTAGATTCCACATGAGACGGGGATCATATTGCCGTATTTCCTACCAGAGTGGTCTGCACGAAACCGACTGGCAATGCCTCTTTTGGCTTTATGATAGGTGCGTTCTGGTGTTGGGGCAGTCAGCGGAGGGGATCGAACGGCGGCCGCCTGGCATGTTTGAGTCCGCCATGGCCTGTCTAGAGCACCGCCGTGGCTTAGATAACAGTTCAGAAGTACCAGTGAATGAATACCCCCTGTTGTTAATAATTACTAGTATATGCGCCGGTTATGAAGGCAGCCCCTATTAATTAATGCAAGTACGAGTAAAATACGTCCCCCCTCGGGTTAATTTAGGGTAGGCACCAGCAAATAAATACACCCGTCGTAGTAGGTATAGGTTACACCTGGTACACCAGTAAATATGAACCCCCCATTTGTACGGATACTGAATACTCGCAGTACGTTTTTGGAGCTGCATGTTGGAAAAGGGGGGATAGAGGGCCCCCCTTGTATTTATTCCTGTATACACCAGTAAATGTGTATTTAGTATCTCCCAAATATAGACACACCCACTCCTTGAATTCTGCCGCTCCAGATTTTGTCATCCTCGTATACGGACTTGTACACCCGGCATGAGGCCGTATCAAACCCGTAGGGCGCGCGATCGAAGTATCACACACAGCTTGCAAAGATGAGCTTCGACGAAATCCTCGATCGTACTGCTGTTGTTTTGTTATGTATTTTATCAATGAATATGTACCCACTCTCTGTATGAATACTCGCAGCACGTTTCGGAGCTGCATGTTAGTAAAGGGGGGGGGGAACGGTCCTCGCCACGCGCCCCGGGCACGGTCCTCGTTACGCTCGTCGACGGGTGTAGCCGACGTGTCTCTGCGTCTTTGTTGGTGGTAGTAGTGATGGGGATTGTGGTGGTGGTGGTGGCGGTGGCGGTCGTGGTGGTGGAGGTGGCGTGTTTTTGGGTTGTTGTCGTTGCGGCTGTTGCAGTGGTGGCATTTATAGTGGTGGCATTTATAGTGGTGGCGTGTATAGGGGTGGCGTGATATGGTTTGTTGCGGTCGTGATCGTGGCTGCTGATCTGGTTGCTGCCGTTTGTTGTGGTCGTGCTGCTGTAGTTCCGTTGTGGCTGTTGTCTGTTGAGCGTTTTATAGACCTGCTGTTTTTTTATACCAGGTAAATGTTTCGGGTTTCGTTGGTGCTGTGATGAAATGTATGGCCATGGTGGTGATGATGATGATGATGATGATGATGATGATGATACTCTGTCCCGTGGCCCACGTTTTATCGCGCCGCAGGATGTTCAGACGGGGAGGGCGCTGGTAATGAAACGGTCGAGCCTCCAGAGCCGGGAGGGGAGGGCGGTGTACGAAAAGGAGGCGTCTACCATGCGCTCGATTGCCCACCCCAATATTGTTCAGGTGAAATTATTTATGTGTATTTCCCGCAGTAGATGGACGGGACTGACTGTTCCACATGTCGGGACATATAATCTACAGATGATCTAGATATTAACCTGCCGCTATTACAGAGATTGTGCAGGATCTGTTCGGTACAGATCCAACCCAGGAAACATGTCCTAGATCACGCGGGTCGTACGGCTCCCACCCGGTATCATGAGCGAGATCATATAGATCATACAGATCAGGGATATATATTTCTGCCCTGATATATCTAGATCATGAAGTAGGAATGGTCTGTGGATGATCTGTCACCGATGTGTGGACTGTACGTCGGGTTGCGCGCATATTCCCTGGTGTACTTGGTACCTGGTACATTTTTTAATCACAAGCGGGTCTTGGGTGAGGTATACTCGTAGAACAGGGATGTGTGCTACTACTGCAGTACCGGTACCAAATTCTAATCGGTTCTCAAAGTCACATGCGGTTTCAGCATTGTGTTGCTGGCCCCTTGCGGAAAACTCCTGCGTACGTACTGGTAACTGCTATGTTCTTGTTTTCTTTATTTTAGCTGCGTACGTACTGGTAACTGCTACTGGTATGTTCTTGTTTTCTTTATTTTAGGGCTCATTGGTGTAATGGCTTTTTTTTTTCGCGCTTCCGGTTCTTGCGAGCGCTTTCCGCATTCGGCCGATTTGCATTCTGAAATCTGCCGTACTACTCGAGCACATTCTTGGTACATATTGAGGCCTTTGTGTGAGGAACCTGACAAACAGTATTAAGAGGCGGGGCTCATTTTATTTGGACTTCGGTGGCGCTGGAATGTGGGCCGGGGTATCATAGGTTGGGGGGGTGGGTGCCCCGCTAGACGGAGACGAGTCGAGGGTTTTTTAGATCATAATCAGTGGCGTTTGGGGGAGGGGGGGGGGGGGGGGCGGGGGGGGGGGCGGTGTGCCGGTCGCGATTACGGTTTTTTTCTCCGCAAAAGAGAGAACCAACAAGGTAAGAAACGCGTGTACGTAGAGTGTCTCGTGTCTCCACCACACGCCCGTGAAAAACCGGTATAGCCGGCAGCCAAACGCCGGGTGGTCGCTACGCTACGGACGGTATGATCCGGCGCGGTATGGGACGGAAACGACGCGGTACCATACGTTGGTATTGTGTGGTATTGTGTACGGTACGGTACCGTACCGTTCGGCGTTGTAGGCCACGGTACGATACGGTCGGTTAGGTCGATCCCGCCCCATCCCGTACCATCTCACCCCATACCACCCCATCGCACCCCACCCCATCGCACCTTTCTCCATTCCATCCCACCCCATCCCAACCTGTCCCATTCTACCCCATCCCGTCCCATCCCATTGCAATCCCACCGCACCCCGTCCCCTCCCGCCCCACCCCACCCACGCCATTCTACCCCGTTTTATCCCACCCAATCCCATCCCACCCCGTCCCATGCCATCCCATCCAACCCCGTCCCACCCGTTCCGATCCCCTGTCCTTCAGATTGTTACGGCGATGGAACTCCCGGGCCCCAGAGTGGGTGTGATTCTGATGGAGTATTGTCCTAGAGGTAACCTTCTTGAGGAGCTCAATCGCCTGGGTGGGAACCGTATGGGGCAGGCGGCGGTGCTCTCTATCACGAACGATGTCGTCAGGTTTGTGACGCAACGGATTGGCGGAGTTTTGTTGAAACGCTAGACTACATTTTACCTCCAGTTCAAGATTGTTCTGTTTTCGAATTACACACAAGGTTAGTGATCGACTTTGGACTTCCGATTTTCGTGAGTTTTGATTTTTGAAAGTCCGGTTTTGTAAGTTGCTTTGTTTAAAAGGGGCCCAGGTATAGTAGCGACTCGTCAATATATGTTTTCCCTTCGTAGGAATAGCGAGCAGCATTCCAAGCAGTATCCGCATGATGCGCGTGTGTCTTACAGCTCCTCACCTTACAACATTTCGGGCACATTCCCTACCCCCTACCCTGGCAGCATGCCTCCTTATCATGCTTCGTGTGGCCGATCCTGTACTATAGTCAAGTCGTTTTTCAGCGCTCGGTTTTTCCAAAACGGGAAGGAAGGTTGCCAATACCGAACACGGGAAGAGTTTTCGGAAAGATCTGACCGAACAAGGGAGGCGTTTTCGGAAAAATCTGACCTAACACGGGGAAGAAGTGTTACCGGAAAGATCTGGCCGAGAGCCTTCCGGAAAGGTAACATTCGACTTCGAGGATCGTTGCCGTTTGTTTCAAGAAAACGAGCAGCGCTGCAAACGATCGCATCCCTGCGCGAATCTCATCGCTCTTTACGGCACACCCTTCTTTGGCATATAGGAAGGTTTCAGCTTTCAACGCTCCTTACGGCATACCGTTATTTTGGTACATATCAGGGTTTTTCGCGGGTCAGGGGGGCTTCAAAATGTCGCGGGTCGGATCGGGTCGGGTCAATTTTGTTCAAAAGCTCGCGGGTCGGGTCGGGTCGGGTCGGGTCGGGTCGGGTCAAAATTTTAAAAAATCTCACGGGTCGGGTCGGGTCGGGTCAAAGGATTTGGAAATCTCACGGGTCGGGTCGGGACTGGTCAAGAGGTTTTGAGATCTCGCGGGTTGGGTCTGGTCAGGTCAGGAGGTGTTCAAAATGTCACGGGTCGGGTCGGGTCATGACCTGTGAGATACGGGTCATTCGCGGGTCAGGTCATCATGACCCGCGATTTTTTTCCGGCTGACCCGCACGTCCGACCCGCGGGTCTGGCCCACGGATCAGTATTTTTGCTAACGTGTGCAGCTACCTGCCGGAAGGCCGCCTTTGTGACCCGCGGGTCTGGCCCTTGTACAACAAAAAATACTCGCCGTTTCCCGCCCAAAGGCTTCTCTCGTACCGATACGTAGACCTCCGAGAGCATAATAGAGCGTGTAGAATAATCACACGCGAATCCCGGGTCGGATGAAGTCGCGTACAGCAGTAGTATATTATTGTGTTCATGTTCACCTCCATCCATTTCCACAAAAATAAACGGCCACACACTGTCATGCAGGGTGCAACAATGGAGACAAGACATGACAGCAGTGTAGGAAGCCCGCGCTCGTCGCGGCAGCAGCAGCAGCAGTAGCAGCAGCAGGCCCCGGATCCTCGCGGATCGTGGCCCCCGCTGTCAGAACCTCCGCTTCAGTGCTTGCCGCTGGAGCCTGCACAGCTAGGTCGCTCGCCGGGGCGCCAGCAGAAGCCATCGGGTCAGAGCTATAGGGTCGACCCAGGGGCCGGGAGGTATCCGCCCGGCAGAGTGCGGGTGTGTGTCTTTCTCCATGTCATCATATTTCTGATCATCATGCATGGTCTTTTTTGAAGCGCACACCACACAATGCATAAAAAAAATACAGAAAATGAAAAAACTGAACACAAACGTACGACATTTTCGGAAAAGTCAAGGGACCAAGGACCCTCCAACCGACCAACGTACCAACGTTTATGTCTTTGGACCCGTGAGATTTCGTCGTTGACCCGTGAGATATGTAATGGGTCCAGTTGACCCGACCCGCATGAAACCCGTGTCTCATGGGTCAATCGGAAGGTGGCGGGTCGGGTCGGGTCGGGTCAGGAAGTGTTGAAAACCTCGCGGGTCGGGTCGGGTCGGGTCAAAGGGTTTTGAAATCTCACGGGTCGGGTCGGGTCGGATCAAGAGGCTTTTAAATCTCGCGGGTCGGGTCGGGTCGGGTCAAGAGGATTTCAAAATCTCGCGGGTCGGGTCGGGTCAGCTGACCCAACCCGACCCGACCCGACCCGTGAGGTTTGACCTGACCCGCGAAAAGCCCTGGTATATATGAAGATTTGCACCCTCTTTACGGTGTACCGTTATTTGGTGCACACGAAGGTTTCAACGCTAAGTTACGGTATACCGGTATTTGGCTTATAGAAAGGTTGGGGATTGAATCTGATATGTGTAGGGGTACGTGCAGCCTTCCACGAGAGGCTCAAACGCCTGCCTCGGCGGGCACCGCCGGAGGGGGATATGAATAGGCGGCGGTGTTTTCTCTTCTAGTATGTCGCACACGGATTCGCAGTCTGGGACCGTCGGGGACAGCAAACCAAGGGTCTCTTTTACCAGGGTGCAGCATATGCACTATACTGTATGCTCCCGGGCATCTTAAAAACAAGAATCCAGGCTGGGCCGGCATACCTGCTTCTTTTCGGTGTCTTAAACGGGAGGAAATTCAGGCGGATCCCTGCTTGTTACCATGCCGTAAGAAAGTCCTCCTGGGTCAGTCTCCCTGTGTCTTAAGAGCGAGAAGTCCAGGCTGGGCCAGCACCCCCTGTTTCTCACAATTCATTGCAGCAAGAAATACGAGCTGAATCACCATCCCTGTTTTTCGTCAGTAGGAAATTCGGGCTGGATCAGCTTATCCCTGTTTCTTGTCAATGAGAAATCCAGACTGATCCACCATCCCAGTTTCTTACCGTGAGAAGTGCAGCATCGCTGTTCCGTACATTTCGTTGCAATAAGAAATTCAGGCTAGACTGCCGTCCCTATTTCTTACCGCGATAAATCCAAGCTGAGCCAGAATGCCTGTTTCTTATAGTTCCTTGCGGCAAGAAACCATATTTATTGTTTCTACTGCGGCAGCTACGAAAAACGCTTCTGTGTTTTTGAAGGAGGCATCACTCGCCCTTCTTGCCAGAATATATGGGTGCAAGGCAAGAGAGTGTGGTTCCACGTGGTATCCGGAGGCAACCCGCATTAGCAGCAGTAGTACGGTGTGTCCCGCGCCTGGTGTGTGCTTTTGCGTGCATAATTCGATGCGAGTCGTGCACCTTTCTCGCGATTGAAATAAAGAGGCATGCACCGTGTAGTGGGGAGGGGGGATAATCGCCTGCTTTATTACTATTACTATTAATAGGAGGGAGAGAGAAAAAGGGCGAACGTAATACCTGGTAAATGGGGAGGGTTTTTTCCAAGAAAAAAAACAAACACCTGCCTCACCAATTTACCAGGTACGTGTAGTAGGCTGGTACTGCAATCTTCGTACCTTATTATTAATATTACGGGGGACCATAGTTAAAAGGACCAAATATTGATAGTAAAAATGGTTAAATATATAGGTTTTTATGTATACCATAGGTCCTATTAACTATGGCCCCCCGTAATAGTAGCAATATGATGGATATCCTGTACTGTGTCGCTCTTGGTGGCAATGTAAGAATCCTTGTATATCGATATTACAGCAGTAGTATCCAAACGATTTAATACTATACGGCGTCGTTTCGATCCATGCCCCCCTCCCCCTCCGCCACTGCCTGGTCGGGGGAAACCCGACGTGCTCCGTGCCGGCAGTGTTAGGGAATGCCAGGGTCTATGGTCGTATGTACGACTACGGCCATGCATGACCTGAGTACACCCCCCGATTCCCTTCACTCTGCTTCGATCCCCAGCGCTGTCACGTACCTACACGACAAGGGCATCACCCACCGTGATCTCAAGCTCGACAACGTCTTGAGGTCGTCGTCGGGAGCGTACAAGCTCTGCGACTTCGGCTCATGCGTACAGGTGCGTGCCCCTATTCGTTTGCGGACCCGCTTTGTCTGTCTGACTGACTGGCTGGGTTAGTATCTGTCTCTATGTATGTATGTCTGTTGTTGTTGTTGTTGTTCTCACATTAAACCATCGCTTAAATACAATGCAGTCTGTGGTCGCAAGACAGGCTCCAACTCTGGAGTGGAATATTGTCTCCGAGGAGGAAAACACAAAAACGGAACAATAATACACACATGCACTGCTGTAACGCAGCAGTATCTAAAACGAATCGTGTACCTCAGGCAAAAGAGCAAAAGCAGGACGAGCATGTCTGGATGTCTTCCCGCCTGCCTCCCTGCCTGCCTGCCTGCCTGCCTGCCTGCCTGCCTGCCTGCCTACCTGCCTGTCCGCCTGTCTGCCTCTATACTCGTATCTGTCTGTCTGTCTGTCTGTCTGTCCGCATCAATGTCTGGGTGTTTTTCTGTGTTGCCTTTATGTATGTTTGGTTTGTCTGCCTGCCTGTTTGTGTGTGTGTGTGTGTGTGTGTGTTTTTTTTTTGTCTACAGCGTTACTATATATATCGGTCTCCCCTGTTTTTCTGGCTGGTTCTCTGTCTGCCTGCCTGCCTGCCCGTCTGTCTCCCCTCTCGGTCTCTCTGTTTATCTGTATCGTTGAACCGTGTACGCAGTACATGGCACACTACGGCCTCTCCATGAATCATACGGACCGACCCCTAGCGATCTGCACGATGGCCTTTTCATGAAGAAGATCGACCGACCACTATCAATCCACCAAGTGTCACACTTTCCTCGAACCATGGTATAATAGTCAGAATCCACGATGAACAAAAGAAAAAAAAGGTATCCCTCTATGTTCACAATGATTCATTACCACAGTACGCCCCCCCCCCGTGCATATCGTACCTGGTGCGCTGTCTGCCCAGGGCCGGGTGCCGCTGGAAAGCGCGGAGCAGCGAGTGTCGGAGGAGGAAGTCGTGGGGAGAACAACGACTCACATGTACCGCGCGCCCGAGATGGTCGACCTTTACATGGAGAGGGAACTCACGGAGAAGGTTGATGTGTGGGTGAGACAAGGCGTTTTTCGCGGCGGGTGCGGATAAGGTTTTGATGGTTGGGTGAGACTGGCGTTTTTTTTGGCGAGGGGACACGCGTATGTTTTTTTTTTTTTCATGTTTTTGAGTGAGACAGGCTTTTTTCGGGGAGGGGGCGGACAAGGTTTTGATGTTTGGGTGAGACAGGCTTTTTTTCGCGGAGGTGGCGGGAAAGGTTTATTGCTGTGGAACTTGGTGATCAGGATCAAATGTGGCTATTAATAGTAACAATATCGAAGTAGATACTAGTAGGTTTGTGTGTGTATGATGGGTCCTGATAATTTTGGCCCTCCGTAACAGTTGGTGTTGGGGCAAGACAGGCGTTTTCCGGGGAGGGGACGAAGAGTATTGCAAAAGGGTGTGTTGTTTTAGGGGTAGCTCGGTACCCCAGAGTATCTACCTTACTAGGCACACCCTTGGCAGAAGAGCCCCCACGTCGGACAGATCATGTACAGATAGATCATCTACAGATAGATCATACAGTTTCTCACCTGCCGTTGCGACAGGTTGTGCGGGATCTGCGTAGGACAGATCCATCCTAGGGAACATGAGCTACATCAGGCAGATTATACGGCTCCCACCGGACAACATGAGCTAGATCGTACAGATCATACATAACAGGAAGCTATCTGCCCGGAACGATTTTAGATTATCAAGTGGGAATGATCGTAGATGATCCGTAGATGATCTGTAGATGACCTGTCCGAGCGGTGGTGGAATATTGTACAATAACGATGTAGAGCTATTGTTGTAGCATGCCAACTGTCTTGCCTATTTATTGTCACGCCCCTTTTTTGGCCCTTCCTCCACCCCCCCCCCCCCCCCCCCCCCCCCCCCCCCCCCCCCCCCCCCCCCCCCCCTGTCGCGTTGCCCGCCACTGCACTGCTGGCAGGCTTTGGGCTGCGTGATTTTCGCTGTTTGCTTCCTGAAGAACCCCTTCCAGGACGCGGGAAACCTAGGCATCTTGAACGCGAGGTGGGAGGCGGATGTTTGTTTAGCTTGTCGTGTCAAATGTCAGTAGCGTTTACTACGACTCGGCCTAAAGCTTCGACAAGATGGTCGAGATATAGTCCACACTATTAATATCTATCAATACTCCTCATTTCATTTAAATTTCCGAGAATTTTGCCACGCGGTCACGGTCGAGGTTAGTGTCAGGGTTTCAAACCGAAATGTAAGGAGCGTTTGTATATTACCTACCAGGTATATCGTTTTTATGGACAGAGTGAGAGATATTCGCACGTCGGACAGACAGATAGTCTACGGACTCATCTGCAGATCATGATCCATAGATCTTTCAAGGCAGACAGATAATGTATTCCTGATCTGTATGATCTGTATGATCTAGCTCATGTTGCTGGAGGCGAGCCGTATAATCTGCGCGATGTAGCATATGTTTCCTGGGCTGGATGTGTGCTGTACGCAGGTCCTACGCAACCTCTCGCAACGGCAGGTGATGAACTTGATGATCTATCTGATATATCCGTAGATGATCTATCTGATATATCTGTAGATAATCTATCTGATCTATCTGTAGATGATCCATCTGATCTATCTGCAGATGATCCAGCTGATCTATCTGTAGATGATTTATCTGATCTATCTGATCTATCTATCCGAAGTGTGGACATATATTTCAACCATTTTGTCGAGATTGGGGCCAGGTCGTAGACAGCTTAAGCCGCTTTTCCGCGTCAATTTTGATGCTTCGGTGGTGCTGGGCTTTTTGGGAGCAGGCACACCGAAAGCTTAGTCCACATCGGACGACAGATCATCGATCCCCCCCACTTTATGATCTAATAGATCTTACAGATCTCCCAGGGCAGATACCTGTACACAGGGTTCGCATGATCTATGAGAGCTTATGTTGCCGGGCGGGAGGCATGCTGTCCGCATCATCTCAGCACATGTTGCCTGGATTGGATCTGTGCTATGCAGATCGTGCACATCCTCACATAACGGCAGATTCACCGTAGTTTAGTTTAGTTTTTCAGGCTAGTGCAGGGGGTTAGTTCCACTTCCTGGGCGAACTATATTAAATAGGACCTACGATACACACAAAAACCTACATATTTCGCGATTTTTACTAACAGCAATTGGTCCTATTTACTATGGTCCCCCGTAATAATACGCTCTTCGGGCTACTTGTTGTGTGCGGTCGGATACGTGGATCGAAAAAGTCGGTTCCCGATCGCCGAAGACCAGATCCGGCTTTTGCTTTTCTTATACTGTTGAAAAATAGTTTTTTTTCGATCCCAACTTTTTTCGATCCAATGCACGCATCCCGTCTATAGAAAAACCTCGCGCGTTTTGACGGCATTCGTGCATCGGGTTTTCTCGATCGAAAAAGTTTTAGGCGCGGTCTCCACCCGTCTGAACACACGATCACGCCACACAGCAACAGCCTGAACGCCTCTCCAATGTTGGCTCTGACTGCTCCACTGCTGCTGCTGCTGCTGCTGCTGCCGCTGCTGCTCACAACGCAGCACCTTCTATTACGGGGGGCCATAGTTAACAGGACCAAATATTGTTCGTAAAAATGGTTAAACATATAGGTTTTTATGTATACCATAGGTCCTGTTAACTATAGTCCTCCGTAATAGGACCCGCCAGCAAGACACGAAGCTGTTCTCAGAATATTTTCGCCTGTAATACTCCAAAGAGCGCTTAAAAACTACAGATTCGATCCGAATGACGATCGGGAAGGCATCCAGACACACCCCGTCGAAATTTATTGTCGATCGGAAACCGACCTCTTCGAAACCTTCCAATCCGACGGTAACATAGATAGCCTATGCGGAGGAACGGTGGAGGAGTCGGCCTTGAAGGCGGTGTAGTAGTGGCGCGTGTGATCCAAGGCGCGCCGTGAACACGAGAGCGACAAGTCATCGCAGGGGGCGCTGTTTTTGTGGCCGTCTTCCTTCGCCGACAAGGACACACACCCAGACAGACACAGGCCCTTAGGCGCACACAGACAGACGGGCAACTGTATTACATTGATATGCGTATTAAACAGTTATTTCGACGCTCTGTTGTTGTCTTCTTTTACGTTTTTTACTTCCGGGTACGTGGTCGCTCCTTAAGGTCGCCCCTTGAGCAAATGTCAAACAGACCTCGTGTTGTTTATTGCACGAGTTGGCTGGTCGTCCACGCCCCTCCCCCCCCCTGCCACTCCCCCCGTCGTTGTTTCTGGCGCGACTTGACTGATCTCGCGCCCCCCCCCCCCCCCCCACGCGCTCCCCCTACCCCCTCTTTTACCGCCCTCGCGCATCCTTTTCGTTACTTTTGTATATACTTGGCGTCGGCGTGAGGCCAGGATTCGCATCCCGGAGGACTCCAACTTTTCGCAGGGCTTGATGGACCTCATCCTGCGCTGCCTCACGGCATCGCCGGTCCTACGCCCAAGCGCGGCCGAGGTATGTACGACAGTGTAAATGCTCTTCCTGCCGTTACGCTCGCCCCTCACTCATCCACTTACCCGCCCAGTAGTGGTCACTTTTATGGCCATCTGTTTCCCCCCCAAGTGCCCAAATGGTACTTCTACATACCGTGTAGTCAAGGGATGAAGCTTGCGGTGCGCTTACCTCCCCTCCCCTCCCATCCCCTTTCATGTTCTTGCCGACGCCTCCGTACGTTTAAATACATATATATATATACATATTTCCGCTTTCAGGTGGGGAACGGCATCCACGCCTTGAGCGAGGGGAAGCCGCTACCACCTTCCCGACATCGCAAACAATTGGAAACCCCGCCGCGGAGGCACGTTAGTTCGAAAAGTGTGGGCGGAGTGCCGGCGGCGGTGACGGCAGTGGCGGAGGCGGCGGTGGCGAGCGGTGGTGGTGGCGGCGGAGCTGACGGAGTTTCCTCGCGCGATTGCGGCAAGAGCACGGGCGGGGACGGGGGACGCCGTGGCGACGGGAACGGGAGGGGGTCGTCAGCGGCGAAAATTTCGACACCGGTAAAGCGACCAGTTTCAACTCTCTTTTTTGTTTTTTCAGTTTCAACTCTCTTTTTTATTGTACGAGCCCTCTTTGTTTTTTGAACCGGTACGCGTATATTTTTTTAGTATCGTGTTTGTTTCGGATTTTTTTTTCTTTTCTTTTTTTTCTTTTCTGTGGGTCTGCTTGTAAAAGATGTGTAGGCCGCGACGCGTTTTTAGTTATTGATATTTTTTTCGCGAGAATTGGCGTTTGAAAACTTTCTTTGATTTTATTTTGCGCCCCGTTGGTTGTACCTGGTGGTGCGTGCGGCTTCTTCCCTCCCTCCCTTCCTCCCTCCCTCCCTCCCTTTCTCTCCCTCCGTCGTAGTGATCGGCCAGATGTTGGAGGTGTATCTATAGAGAGTA
The DNA here is from genome assembly GCA_031213475.1 of Nereocystis luetkeana. NCBI lineage: Eukaryota > Phaeophyceae > Laminariales > Laminariaceae > Nereocystis > Nereocystis luetkeana. Next base: position 2,157,442 of record JARUPZ010000003.1, on the reverse strand, counting down.
GGAACGGTGCGCCGTCTCGAAAGGGATGCGTGGTCAGTGGTCACATGACTGAGGCAAGCAAAAAATGACTACGCCCCCTCCTCCCCCCCCCCCCCCCCCCCTCCCTTCCTCCCTGCCTTGCACAGCTTAACCACTAGCCATCATCTCCACCCTCCCTCCTCGCTTGTTGTTTCCTTCCACCCTCCGGCCAGACCTCCACCCCTCCAAGACCGGCCGCGAGATCGGCCAGGCCGAAAGAGATCCAGCTTAACCCAAACTCAGTGGCAGCTCGACGGCTAGCATCTCGGAAGGGATCTGCCTCCCCCCCCGTGCCTCCCGCCTCCTTATCGGGCGCCCCCACGAATGTGGCAGAAAGCGCGGGAGGCGGCGAAGGTTTTCCAGAGGAGTTGCGTGGGCAAGGGTTAGCGACCACCCTCTCGCCCAATAGAATGGGGGGGGGGCAGGCGGTACCCCGTCCCCTGGCAGGAAGACGCGCCTCCGAGAGAGCGGGATCGAGCACCGGCGCGGAGGTAGCGGCGGCGGCGGCGGTAGCGAGGGCCGGAGGGGCGGCAGGGGGATGGTGCGGAGCGTCGACCGTGGGAGCGAACTCGCCGGCATGGCCTGCGATGGCGGCTGCGGCGGGAGCGGCGGCGGGAAGGGGGCGGGAAGTGGCGGGCGGTAGTGGCGGTGGCGGTGGCGGTAGTGGTAGTGGTAGTAGTGGTGGCGGTGGTGTTGGTGGTGTTGGTGGTGTTGGTGGTGGTGGTGGTGGCGGCGGCCCAAACGAATGGGGCAATTTTGCCGCGTTTGAAGAGTTTTCGGCGACTTCGCCAGCGGCGGGGTCGGCAGCAGCAGCAGCAGCAGCAGCGCCGGGGGGGCGAAGGCGGGCGGGGGATAATAGCTTCGGGGCGCCCCTCGCCCCCCCGGCAGCCGCGGGGGCGTTTGACTCGTCGCCGCTCTTGTACCCCGGCGAGGAAAATCGCGGGGGGGACTCCGCCGATTTGGACCAGCCACTTTCCGGCGGCTGTGGTGGCGGCAGCGGTAGCGGTGGAGGCAGTAGCAGTGGTAATTTTATCGGTGGTGCAAGACGCTTGGGTAGGCGGAGCGCGAGTGTGAGCGGAGGGACAGCGGGCTTGTCCCCGCTCCTGGACCTTGGTCCGAGCAGTGGCGGATCAAGACGGGAGAGTTATGGGGGCGGTGGTGGTGGTGGGGGCGGCGGGGGCGGTGGTGGTGGCGGCGGTGTAGCCGCGCTCGGGGAGAAACTCGCAGGGGCGTTTCCGTCTCCTTCCTTGTCTCCGCGCCGTACCTCTGTCCTCGGACAGCCGACCTTTGTCCCCGCGCAAGCCTCGACCGGTCGGGGCGCAGCCGGGGTTTCGACGCAACCGAGAAGGTGGCCTGGCGCGGGGGGCGGGGGCGGAAGCGATCAGCCGGCGACCGCGACGCGGCCGCCAGCATTTTCTCCTGGGGGGGCGGGCGCTGCTACGATGACGACAGCAACAACAGCAACGGCAAGTACAGCAGCGGCAGCAGCAGCGTCAGCAGCGAATGTGGCGCGAGGACAGGGAGGGCAGCCAAATTTCGGGCTCGGTCCGTTGCTACCGCTGCCGTTGTCCTCGGTGGAAGGAACCCCAGCCCCGTCGATATTGATTGGCGGCGGCGGCGGCGGCGGCGGCGGCGGTGGTGGCAGCAGCGCCCGCGGCGAGGCCGGAAACAACAACCCGAGTTGGATTGCCGCTGCGAAGGCACGCCAGGCTACCGCGATTCTAGCTCAGCCTACCGTGATATCAGGCCAGATGGTCCCAGGCCAGGGTACGGCTGTCGCAAGCGGTGGCGGTGGTAGCGTCGGCGGCAGCCGTGGCAGTGGCGGCGGGGGCGGTCGTGGTGGTGGTGGTGGTGGTGGTGGTGGCGTTGGTGGGGTCGGTATGCCGCCATCGTTAAATCGCAGGGCTATCAGCGCTCCTATTGGCCAAGGCTTCGGGGCGACGTTTCCGGGAGCGGCCGCTGTTGTGCACGCGGGCGCGGAGTGGCCCCTCGCTTTGGGGGCTGACGAGGGGGTGGGTGTCAGCGATCAACAGCGGCAAGTCGCTGTTGGAGGTGGGGGTTGTGTTGGGAGGGGGCACCTGCAGCAGCAGCAGCAGCAGCAGCAGCAGCAGCAGCAGCAGCAGCAGCAGCAGCAGCAGCAGCAGCCACAGCAGCAACAGCAGCAGCAGCAGCCGACAAATCAGCAACAGCCTCCGCAACAGCAGCCGCAAAACCGGCAGCAGCACAATCAGCAGCAGCAGCAAAATCAGCAGAATTTTGGACGAACAACTTCTTCCTCCTCGACGTCGTCATCGTTGTCGTCATGTATATCACCGCCGCCGCCGCAGACAACGCTGCTGCCGGTGGTTGACGCGAGGTGGGAAGTCGTAACGACGCCGGGTGTCTTGACGCCCGCGCGGCATACGACTAGTGCAGGGGCAGGGGGGCGAGGAGAAGGGGGGGTAGGAGCAAGGGGGGGGGGAGTAGGAGTGGGAGGGGTGGGAGGAGGAGGAGCAGCAGGAGGAGGGGTGACACAGGCACGGGCGCACGTATCTCCTGCTGAGGCCGTGGCCTCGCACCGAGTTGGGGCGCACGGTGGGGTTACCCCTTCCCCCCTTCCCCCACCTCCACCTCCACTGCAGCAGCAGCAGCAGCAGCAGCAGCAGATGCAACTGCAGCAGCCCCAACTAGTTCAAGGCCAAATGCATGGGCAAGCTCAGGGCCAAGTGCAAGGCCAACCGCAAGGCCAACCGCAAGATCAACAAGAGTGGGGTGTGCTCGGGGGCTCTGCAAAGTTGAGCTCCAACGGTGGCTTGGATTGGACAGCAGGAGGTGCCGGAGGTGCCGGAGGGGGTTTGAACGCGACTTGGTCTGCCGGGACGTCGACGGGGGTGGGTTCCCGGCGTAGTTCTTCCTCGTCGACACCGCCGCCTCTGCCTGGTCGGCCGTCGTTGAGCATGGGGGCGGGGGGCGCATCGGGGTCGGGATCGCCCGCGGCTGCCGCGCCGAACGTCGGGGGGAAGTCGGGTCAGGCGGTGGCGGTGCAACCGCCCTCATTGCAACACTACCATCAGCAGAAGCCGCCGCAGCAGCAGCAGCAGCAGCAGCAGCAGCAGCAGCAGCAGCAGCAGCCGGCGCCACTACTACATCATAATCAACAGCAGCAGCAGCAGCAGCAGCAGCAGCAGCAGCAGCCACCTATATTACAACATCATCAGCAGCATCAGCCGCAGCAGCAGCAGCAACAGCAGCAGCAGCAGCAGCAGCAGCAGCAGCAGCAGCAGCAGCAACAACAGCAGCACAATTTCCACCCGTTCGTGCAGCCCACATCTCCCTCTCGCCGGTTCATGTAGCCCCCCCCCCCCCCCTGTGCGTGTGTGGTTTGATTCGTAGGTACGGTATAAGGTATGCTCGCGTGGGGAACGAACATGAATCGAACGTCGTATTGGTGGCCGAATGGTGGCGGGGGTAGAGAGGGAGGGGGGGGGGGTAGATTTTTGCCGCAGGAATGGGTTATTATTCGGGAGGGCCATCGGCGCGTTTCATTTTTTCTCATCCGGTAGTGTCGACTCGGGAATGGCACGTAACGCCTGCGAGACAAAGAACGGTGGAAAATGGAACCACACCCTATGGGCTATATATATGACATGCCAGGAATTTCACAACCCAAAGGCCATGCCCACCCTTCCACCCACCCGCCCATCCTTTGCTGCTACTATTACGGGGGACCATAGTTAACAGGACCTATGGTAGACATAAAAAACTATATGTTTAACCATTTTTACTAACAATATTTGGTCCTGTTAACTATGGCCCCCCGTAATAGTATTTTCCCCGTATAGTGCAGGCTTTGTGTGGAAAAAAAGTTTTTCTTGAGTTGCGTTGGCGAGAATACCCGTTCGGATGTTCGATTCGATGACGTCGACGATGAGCGCTCGGAGTTGTGCTCCTCCACAACGCGTCGAAAAACATGCGACAACAGGAAAACCGGGGGTGGTTGATGGTAATACGGAGGTCGGGGGGGGGGGAGGGTGGGTTGCAGTGTTGTCTTGGGTGGGTGGGTGGGTGGGGGGTCTACAGTGTTTGCTTGGCTCAAGGGTATGATGCAAGCAGAGCTCAGGAACAGGGAGGTGTGGAGGAGGTAGGTTTTTAAATATTTGTAGTACAACGGGTTGTGTTTTGTTAGGTCGCGGTGGACGCAATAGCTGGTTGTTTTTAGTACGCTGTACTGCCTGCCGTTGTGTTTCGGTACGTACCGGTATAGTGCATGCCGCAAACACCCACCACTGTTGTAGTGGGGTTGAAATGCCGCTCCCCAGCTCTGAGAGAAGGGGAGAGACGTTTCGCGCCCGCAGTACTCACTTCTCTGTACGACGCCCCCCCCTCTTATCTTGGAGTGCGCGGGATTTCGGGGCTCGCAGATAGCACGTAGGCAGTATGTATCGCACGCGCCCGGTTATAATTGTGTTCCGGGGGGGGGGGGGGGGGGGGGGGGGGTGCTGTCGCCCCAAGAGCTGCAGCGCGGGTTTTTTTGCGTTGGCGGTCATCTCCCTGAACTAAGTTGCATTGGTTTGGGTGGTTGCATTTGGTATCTCCGCCGCTTCCACCTCGATTGGTTGTTGTGTACGTAGGTATTCTTATGCGTTTGTTTGTTGGATATGATGCGAATGATACAGGATATTATCGGATACATGTTCTTCTTTTTTTCCTGTTGACCCTGGATTTTTTCCGATGGGGTTGCTGTTTGCGTGCTTCGGGCCGTGTGCTTCCGTCGAATCAAGTTTGGCCCAATTTGTCCACTTTTTATTTTTTAGTTCCCAAAAAAATGAAGAAAAAAAGAATGGAAAATGTGGAGATTTAATCGGGTGCCAAGAAACTGAAAAGCGTGTCTTTCCAAAAAAATACCTGGTACGTTCTTTTTTTTACATTACCTGGAAATCTCAGAAAGAAAAGTAGAAGATTTCGACAAAACTTACTTCGATAAGTACGACCCTTTTTATTGCGGTCTTTTGAGTGTGTTTCGCGGTCGGTCGGTTGATAAACGTTCAGTTAGTGCATTGTACGTTGGCGGCTGGGTTTATTTCTCTTATTTCATACCAGGTACCAGGGTACACTCTGTAACAAGTTGTCGCGCCCGGCATTCAAGCCGCCCGGCATGCGTAATCATCACGCCCTCTTTACTGCTCTTTACTGATTGGCATTCGTGTGTACCCGTGGGTATTCATGGTCTCTATTATTAATAATAGTACCCGTGATTATTTCTACAGCACTACTACTAGTATTAGTGAGCACCCGCGACTTTTTCTACTGCCCTTGAAGTCGTGATTGCCGAGGTCGTGAGTACCCATGTGGGTGTTTGTGCTCGTGCCTACGCGCGTGAGCGATTCTACTCGTCATGAGCACCCATGAATATGTATCCCTTTGAGTTATATTTTTTTGCTAAACACACGTAGTAGTAGATATTGCTGCTCGCTACGGGTACTCGTGCATCATCAGCAATACACCCGATCGTCATTTCCAGAGGTCCACCAAAAGCAGAAGAAGTGCAACACTACGATGAAAAAAGGCCACCAGCAAAGAGCCAGAAGGGAGTATTAGTCTACTTCGGTAGCTTTAACATAGCTGTTGTTGTGGTAGCTATCGCACGCATTTGATGAAGTCGGTTGCCGGTAGCACTCGATCGGGCATAGAGTCGTTACATCATCGAGTATGAAGAAACTGTCACCGCTTCTGATTGGACAAACAGGGCGAATAAAAAAAAACGACGACAAAATTGGTGGGCTTCTCTCTCATGGAGCTGTTGCTCCAGGCCCAGATACAAGCAGGACAGCTATTAATAGCAGTATTTATACGCCACGTACGGCAGACGACACATACATCGCGTTGTTGGTGGGGTGGATGCCTTTTTGTTGTCGCAGTGAATTTGAACAAGTAAGCACTTTTACTGCAAAAACATTGTCAGTAGAAAAGGAAGAAAGAGCGGTAAGGCTGCTGTCCGCGGTGGACGCATGCAAGTGGTAGAAGTGAGTAGTGTTATAGAGTGCACCAGAGGGTGTCCAAACGCTGCCGGCATGCCAAACAAAGGGAGAGGGGGAGGACGGGGGGCATCGCCCATCGGCCACCCGATCCATCTCGCCAGTAGTGGACACCAGCTGATGGTGAATCTTTACGGCGGTTTTGGGACTGGCGCCTAAAGCCGACTCTCCGACCTGAACCCGAACCTTATGGCAGCGATCAGTGCTCGGATGCTGTGCTTGGTAAGACTCTACTTGTAGGTTGATTAGGCCGACTTGGGGGCTGTTCTTGGAGAGACTCTAGGTTGATTCAGCCCGCTCGAGATTTGGAAGACCTCCAGATTTACTGGGCCGCGTAGAATATCCCCCTTACTAGCCAACCAGAGTAGGCAAATAGTTACTTAAGGAAAATTGACTATCAGCAGGCGTTCACTACTGATTCGAACAGTTCAATCTTGTCGGGGGGGGGGGGTGGGGGGGTTCTCCGGCGAAAAGGAGGGGGGTTCCGGAGGGGGGGGGGGGGGGATCAACCCCTCCCCTGAGAGGCAATCTAAACAAACAGTTCCAAAGGAAGGCTGCTTAAAATATCGATGTTATTCCCCTGCGTTGAGAAGGTGCAAGGGTGTGTTTATTGGGGGGTGTACTTGCAGCGTTCAGGGTATCCGGGTGTCTACCCGGTATACCCGAAAAACATCCTACACTTTCAAGATACTCGGCCGGGTATCTACCTGTCGCCTGTATACGGGGGGATTATGCTCTCATGGCCCATGTCGAACATCCCAGTTGATAACGTGAATTTTACTATAGGAAAATACCGAAATATCGGAAAAATACTGAAAAAAACTGAAAAATACTGAAAAACACTTCTCTCCTCGTTAATATTGACCCTAAGTCTCACCATAGGTTCTTGTTGAATCTTCCTTTGGAAGGAAATTAAGGAGGTATGACCGTTTTTCGATGAGTTGAGTGTATGCAAGGAATAACTTGTCAGGTCGCCAACCCTGCGCTACTTATGAGGGGCATGGGGGGGTAGGGCACCACTTGGCGTTTTATTTTCTGGCCATGGTCATCGTTTGGAATGCGGACGTGGTTTGAATTGCAATGGCTTGGAGTATGTGTGTTATACAGAGGGTTTCGACCTGGTGGCCGGGTTTCCTCCTACGGGGCTGTCGTTGGCTATTCTTAGGTCCTATCATGTCTTGAAGGTCTCTTCGGCCTCGTCACTGCTGTGACGTGCCAGGGAGGGCGTTCGTTTGGATCGTTCAAGCAGCGACGGCTAGAAATCGTGGAGGGTTGCGTATATCTTCGCAGGTAGGTGTTATTTTGAATTTTACGGTGTGCTCATGAGGAGAGTTCGAGCACTCCGTTTTCCGCTCCGAGCTTTCACGTGCGAGCCGCGTTTCCACAGCTCAGAACGTTCCGGCAAGACTCCACCATCCAATGTAAACCACGCCCAGTTTTTCGGCGGTAACTTGTTCGGCGGTAACAATATGGCTTGGCCGTAAAACCTGCTGAACTGTGACAGGAAAACAACGAGAAATACCGAAATTTCGGGGAAATTAATACTGAAATAAACCTAAAAAATAGTCCTCGTTAAGATCGACCCTTGAAAGGGGTCGAAGCAAGGGATTTCGTCACAATATCCGCGTGCTGCTCTTCCGAAGCTACGAACTGAATGTTGATCTTCTTAGCACGAAGTAGCTCTCTAACAAAATGAAAACGCACGTCGATACGCTAACTCCGAGCAGAACCAAGAGGGTTCCCAGCCAACGCTAAGACCCCCTGGTTATCCTCGAAAACTCGGACACATGATCCGCTTATAGCTCTCGGCAAATAAACCGGCAACACTGCGCCCGTAAACAAAGCTTCTTTCACCCCTTCACCCAGAGCGACACACTCTGCTTCTGTAGTGGACAACGTAACACACCTCTGCGTGCTACTTGCCCAACTGACGGCCGCACCTTCTAGGCAATTACCATCCCCGATACCGAGCGGCTATCGTTCGACTTATCAGCATAACCAGCATCACTATACGCAGTCAAATCCAATCCCGAGCCCCGCACAAATGTTAATCCCATAAACCTGGTCCCGTGGAGGTAAATTTTAGTGCATAATCTTCGAAACTGCCTTCCAGTGCCCCTCCGTAGGGTTGCGGGATCGGCGCGCCACAGCGCGCACAGCGTTCGAGAGTCCGGCCTAGTCATGTTCGACAGCCACATCAAGCTGCCCACAGCCTCCCTGTACGGTCAGTCTCCTTCAAGTGCGCCCTCCTCTGTTGGACCTAGTTCCACGCCTACCTGGGGTCGCGGGTATGTCAGAGGATGAGTTAACACCAAAACGATTCAGCATGCTCTCAATAAACGCCTTCTGCGCAATCTCCAATGCCCCCAATTCCCAGTCGCGTCCGAAAGCACAACCAGTGTACCGAGTCAGTTCGCCGAGGTTATTTGTGGGGAATTTCGTAACCAGCGCATCGTACGAGTGGGGGACGAAGCCTGGGAGTGTCCTGAATCGTAAGTCCTGGACGATGGAGGATGCAGTCGCCTTGATGGCTGGAGGTCGCCGCTGGAACGATCCAAACGAACAAGGCAGGGTCCCGACTATTTTCTGTGCATCCTGAAGACAGCGCGAGGCCGTCTTCGCGACTTGGGGGCGCACACTTCTCCCGAACGGTCCGGCGACCTTATACTTCACGCCCCCACGCCTGACTACAATTTCGTGTGCAACAACTGGTACCTGTTTCAGAGACCGCGAGTTCGGGCTGGGGGACGTAACAACCCACGATGCGTGATATGCACGCGGAAATCCTCTACCGTTCTCCAAGCACGCCATCAATTAATTGCGGGACGCGGGATCGCCATGCAAGCGCAGGACAACCTCACGCAGTGGTCTGCAGTGCTACGTCTACAGCAAGTTTAGACAGCCACCATACTATGGCGGATCGCCCCAATACGACACCGATTACAACAAGATCAAGGGTCGCCCGAAACAGCAAATCAACCGGGGCGGAGGAAAACGCCCAGGTGGTGCTCGGTGCATCTAACCAACCTCCCGTTCCGATGGCGGGGGCAAACCCCAAAATAAGCAGGCTTAATAACAAACGGCAACGACAATTTCGTGGTGGAGCTCCAGCAACACTATTCTACAGCGCCAGGGAAGAAATGTTAATGTTTCAATGGAGGGTTTTCGTCCCGTGGCCGCCACGGTCACGCAGAACGCCAAGCCTATCGACCACGCTACGAAAATGCCGTGTATGTCAAGACGCCGGTGAGCGAGCGCGCAAAGCACCATTTGTGGGCCCTCGGCCTGCGACGCTTGGAGTATTTGGGCAGACCCCGGACTGCAATGTAGTGGAAATCGAGTTTCTGAGCCTTAAATTCGTGTAGCGTTTGTTGCGTAACATTTTTAGTCTACAGTCCCCTCGTAGATCATTTGTGCGGGATGGAGAATCTTTTCTCGGTGCAGTTTCGATGGCATTCCTACGGTGCGGTTTTAAGAAATCAGGGAACTTACGGTGCGGTTCGTTGCGGTTTTCAGAGATTGTGAATCCTACGGCGCGGTTCGGTGCTGTGATATATCCTACGGTGCGGTTCGGTGCGGTTTTAATATACCGTAAATGCTAATGTGCGGTTCGGTGCGGTTTTCAGATGTCGGGAAACCTACGGTGCGGTTCGGTTATATTTGATTTCCTACGGTGCGGTTCGGGACGGTTATCCTATTTCGTATAAAACCTACGGTGCGGTGAGGTTTTCGAGAGGCAAAAATCTTACGGTGCGGTGCGGTTAACCGCACCGAACCGATAGGAAAAACCACAACGTAAAGAACCCTACCATATTTCCAAGCATAATGCCCCCGAAAAAAGATGTGTGTGTGTGTGTGTGAAGGTGTTACCTACTAAGCTACAGGAGTAATCTATCGGTATTATTTTACCCCCATAGCTCAGTAGGTAACACCTTCACATCTGGTCGTCCACGGCAGGAAATATCTCCCTAGTCCCTAAGGCATCGAAACGAAGCGGGTAGGTCAACGTCACGGTCGTACACGGTACCTCAAATATCTCGCCGTTTAGAGGGGGGGGAGAGTGTTACAAGGATTACCCTGGCCCGGGTACATAATCGGTCGATCTTTTACCCCTCGTATATGTCAGTAGGCAACACCTTCACATCATAGATACCATCTTCAGAGGTGCAGCAGCATATCCCCGAAACAGGATGGGGATGCAGTTGGAAAAAATTACTCTACATTATTGATGGGAGACCAAGGTTTCGACCCCTTTTGACTGACCGCCCGCCTACACTGAAATCAGTGCAAAACTTTAGAAGAGGCCTCGATGCGCCTAAAAAAAAGCACCCCAGGTTTTCCATCTTATTTTACGTGTTCCATTCAGAATATTGTATTCGCTTCTCTTTCTCCTGCTCCCTCCTGCTTAGAGGAGTAACTCAGATCCGGGGTCACATAGCAGGCTCTTTCCCCCCCATACGACTTTGCCATGCACGAGATGGAGTACACCTCTCCTATCGAGTACAACCCCCCCTCCCTCCCTCCCTCCCCACTACGGCACGTACCCCCGTCAAATTTTGACCGCGACAAGGTGTCAGTCCCGTTTTTTCCTCGTCGAAGCATGTTCGTCTTAAGACACGGTAACGACATAGTGCTTCAAAAATAAATAGCGCTGTCTCCCATCCCCTTTCCCTCTTTAATAAAACGCCGGACCAAGGTAGTGGTTCCTCAAGCAGGGTACTATGGAAACGCTCATCTTGATGTTTTGTTGGAAAAAAAAGGGGGGGCGCCCCTACCCCCCCCCCCCCCCCCCCCCCCCACGCCCCCCCATACCAAACACCGCCGGACTAGGAAATCCATCAATTAGGATACAGCGGGTCAGTTTCCAGAGTTTTGTTGGACCGCAGGGAATCACACACCCTCCCCTCTGCCCCTCCCCCTGGATAGACGCCCGGTCCTCAGTAAAAGGGCGGCAGTATGTGGTACGTGGACGCCTTCCAAGCTGCGAACTCCGGGTAACGGCTCATCGACCTGGACGCGCCAACGCACAGTATATGACGAGCGCGAACGTTTCAGAAAAAAGTACGAAAAAAAACTAAATTATTTCGTACCAGTACGATTTTCTTTCTTGTCCAGGGTACTATTTGGCATTACAGCAGTATGCCGCTCTGAGCGCTAAGACGAGGGGCGTGTAGGCTTCGTAGCTAGACCCCAGCGATCCATATATTGCCGGCCTGAGTGAATGGGTTCGAGCACCATCGAGGATTATAACCAAGGTCTACAGGAACGACCACAACAAGAAAACATGATTCATGACAAACCAACCAACCGACCAACCACCACCACCACCACCACCAACACCAACAACAACAACATAATGTGAAACATGTTGAGAAATTAGGAAAACAAGAGAACAAAAAACAAATGTTTTACATGTAGACAAGAACGCAATTATATACCAGTACCTGGCTGGTACTTCCGTGTATATACAAGCATACTAGTATCAAAACAAGAACACCAATCTCTGCGTAAAAACGAAACAGCACCAAAGCAACGAGGCAACAAAACGACAAAACAAGGACTAAACAAAACAAGCTCCACACCTCTCCTTCTTGTAGGTGTTGGGCATCAGGACGAAGACTATGGAGAGCACGACGGGCAAAAAGCCCCAAGCGGTGCCCGTCAGCATCGAGAAGGATATGTAGATGAAAAACTCGCCTGGGCAAGAAAACGTGAGCGGCAGTTTGAGCAGGTGCAGATTGTGAACAGCGGCCTGGAGTGGTGTGCGATGGTGCACGGGGAGGGAAACAAGCCCAAGGATTTAGCAGTGAGCAGTGCGAGCCTTCAGAGATAGGCGACGAACCGTACGCTCATAGCCGGGATAGGTGGCGGGAGGAGAATTTCCTGTTAAAAAATATAGGAAATTGTCTCTTCTACTGTACCTCTCACTCTGTATAAACGACCCCAAATCGATGCCAAGTATATACAAACTATGATAACGATTGCGCGCATACCGCCCACACCATGCCCGACACCACGCCTTTCTCTCCGAGGTTGGTGTCTTCCCGACTAGCAGATCGACTATTGCAGCGATGAAACCGAACAAGACGAAAGAAAGCACGTCATGTCTGGCCCCGCAATTGCTGGCCAGCTATTGCTCATATAAACGAGGGTTTGCCAAAGGAGGAAGGCTTACGTAGAAGCCTACAAGAAGGGAATGTGGGAGATATTTACTGGTTCAGGGTACGAGTATTGGAAGAGAGATTACAGTATAACGGGGGACCATAGTTAATAGGACCTATCGTATACATAAAAACCTATATATTTAACCATTTTTACTAACAATATTTGGTCCTATTAACTATGGTCCCCCGTAATAGTACACTGCGTACTTGTATTAATAGAAGAACATTCGATTAAAGTCGTAATGGAACAGAATGTGCCATACATCGTCGTAGGAAAAATAACAACACAAAAAATGGATAATAATGGCAACATTATTGTCTGTTCGCACGTTCTACCAGTCCGCTCGCACCGTCCCATACTGCTGTTTCCACTTGGTAGCGCAACTTGCGCGATCAACCGAACAGAGTCTGTCGATAAAACTGCACTATCAAACAAGCCTGGAATACATGACCAACACTTCTCGTTCTCTCTCTACAAGGTTGTTAGATAGTACCAGGTAAAATATATTTTTGTGCCGTTTTTCGTCTTTGTTTTTCAACCTAGTAAGGGCCAGTCTTAACGAGGGCAAAAAAAACGAAAAAAAAACGAAGTAAAACGAACAGACTTTGTTTTTTCGCAAAAAAATGCAGGTTGAGTCCTAACGAGAGAAAAAAAAAACGAAAAAAAACGCAACAAAAAGAAGCAGAGTCGAGTTTTTCGCGGTACATTTTTTCGGAATGACTCAACCGCCACAGCACGTGATTCTCGGCGATAGCGCTCGGAGGCGACGGTGGATAGACACAACTCGCACACGTGAGGCACCCTCCACAGCAGGCGGTTCTCGTGGTCCAACCCGCTCCCTACGGAGTGCTCTAGAACTTGTGTATCGGCCATCGCTGTTCGATGGCAGACGTTTGAATGTTGAGTGGGACGCATGTCGAAAAATATACCGCCACAGCCACTTCCTGATCCCCCGGTTTCTTGCGAGGGCACCCCATGGTGATTCCCTACCCATACGTCCTCTGGGACTTAAAAAAAACGACGTGTGAAAACGTAGGTATCGGGATCTCGACTTCTAATTTTTTTAATTCGACCAATAAAAGTCACGTGCTCTTTAGTTCTGTTTTTCGTTTTTTCATTTCGTTTTTTTTCCGTTTATTTTGCCCTCGATAAGACCGGCCCTAAGACACGAAACGAGTTTGGACCGACATATCCATACACTCGCAACGCACAACTACGAGGCCGACCGGCATAAACACAGCAGCAGCGATGCAGAATTGAGGTCATCACCCTTTCGAAAAAAACAGGCGAAGGTTCGCCCCCCACGGCCCCGACATTGCGTATTTTTTTTGTTTTTATTTTGCTTATCCCATCCATTTTCTTCGCTCTCTTTCTCCTCCTCCCTTCCTGGGTCATAAAGCAGACTCTTCTTCCTCCTCCCCTACGGTACTGCTGTAGGAGGACGTGTCGCACTCACAAAAAGTGGGCATTACTTTTACAAGAAAGTAAGGTTCTAAGAAGGTTCCTTATCCACTATTACGGAGGGGCCATAGTATATAGGACCTACGGTACACACAAAAACCTGAATATTTACCTAGCTTGGCTGATAATGTTTGGTCCTATTTACTATGGCCCCCCGTGAGGATAACCATTTCTCCTTTAACGCACTCCACTACTCACATTTGATCAAGAAATTGATAAACTTGCCCTCTTGACGCGCACTTTGCACACAGGACTCGAACTAAATTTCTAGCACAGATTTTAAGAAAACCACAAGTTTACCCTTGGCACACGAACTGCATTGAGAACCCAACCAACATACACACCTTGGGCAGATCATCTACAGATCACCTAGGGAAAATGATTTAGATCTTTCAGGGCAGATATATCCATTCCTGATGTGTATGATCTGTATGATCTAGCTCATGCTACCGGATGGGAGCCGTATAACCTGCATCATCTACAGTAGGACAAAATAATTCCTGGGTGGGATCTGTACTACACAGATCCTGCACAACCTCTCATATACGGCAGGCTAGGATTTAGATGGACTATCTATCTGTACGTTACATGATCAATCTGTAGATGATCTATCTGTAGATGATCTGTCTGTACATCATCTATCTGACCGACGTGTGCAGACATACACCCAGTATAATCCCAGGTATATGTATGTACCACGTGTATATACAAGGTTTTCCCCTTCGGAGGCATTCGGACGCGGGGTGACTGACGCAAGGTAAAATCCGAAGACGTTATAATATGCGCAGCTGAAAAAAAAACGAAAAGACCCACCTGCCGTTGAATTTTTAAAGCCTATATGCCACCCTGGTCGGAAATATAAGGAACGTTTATTCATCGGTATGAAAACCAAGCGGTCTTTATATTCACGCCCAGATAGTCATACAGTCCCACGAACCAAAGGCATGACGACGAGCGAAAATGAATCGGTAATGTATATGTAAGAGATATAGAGAGATATAGACGCGTTTTTTCAATAGAGTTGGGACATTTCTGCTAAAACAAAAATCAGAATGACAGGGGCTCCTTGACCCAAAATGGTCGGAATGCCAACCTTGTTTAGAAAAAATATTTTTTTGTATACTTGGCCATGGGATTATTCCTCGGGAAGCAGTTAGTTTTTTGCTGAATTCAATTTTCGGGTGAGGTATGGAGCTCCCTAAGTGAAGAGCCTCGGCAATTTTTAGGGTGAACCTCTATCGTAGATCGGCTCCATAGACATGCTTATAGAGCTGACCTAGGTAGTTGGGGTGGCGGATGTGCTTGAAGAAGCCCGTGGTGATCAACTTTCCCGGATCCAAGCGGAGAGAGATGGTCTTCTGGCAGTCCGCTCCGTGCATTAGAAACATGCCTGCCATAGTGCAGCGCACGGGCGGGGGGGAGGGGCCGGGGGGGAGGGGGGTGCGCGGGGGAGATGAAGGGGGGGGGGGGGGGGGTGATAGAGAGGGGGAGGAGGTGGAGGAAGCGAGCGGGGGGGGGGGCGAAAGAGGAGGGAGGGGGGGGGTTCTTATCACTCCGCACTGGGGGGGTGATCGTATCACGTAGTGTGTATATGGTGAGGCACCCACGAGGCAGTTACACAGTAAACCCATAGCTGTCTCTCGAAGTGGCCACACCACCAGAAATAAATTAAATCAACTCGTTGATGCCGTCATCCATATGCAATAAAATCCGCCTCTTAGAGCGGTTCTTAATAGGATGCAGCTCACCCTTCACGCGACTCGCTCAAGACATCACGGCGCTTCGCGCTTGGTGCAAGCAATGTCTGCCTGGCCGGTGAACACCCGACATGCTCCGTCCCGACATTGTAGGAATGCGAGGGTCTATGGTCATACACACGACTACGGCCATACATGATAATGAGTACACCCCCCCCCCGTCCCCCCCAAATTTCCGTGCCGAATCGAGGTGCCCCTTTTTGAATACCTCCCCCTCCTGCAATCCTAGCAGACTCGCACCTTGGAGGCGTCTACGATAGAAGTCCACCCTAACTTTTCTGAGGCTCCTCACTTGAGGAGCTCCACAATTCGATGCGAGTCGACGAGGGAAGAAAAGGCTGAATTATTCTCGCGATAAACATGAAGGCACGTACCGTAGCGGGAAGGGGGGAGAAGAGCCTGCTATGTGACCCCGGATCTGAGTTACGGGTTGGAAGGAGAGAGAGAAGAAGATGTGCGAAGATAATGAATGGGATGAAAACATAAATAAATAAATAAACTCCCCCGAAAACTGACTTGAGCAAAAATCAAATTGCATCGCGGCGGATAATCCCATGGCCCGAGTCTACAAAACGTTTTTTTCCGACGATTCCGGGGTCAAGGAACCTTGTCTTTCAGACACAAAATAGAATACATGTGCTACCTCTATCGTAGAACGGGTCCTTGACACCAGGATCAAGAGATGCATCCTCATGAATGTGATCGTACGAAAGCTAGAACGTGGAGGCGAAGTGCGGGAAGGGAACGCGAAGTTCGTACAACAGTTGGAAACAGTACAGATGACAGCTGCTAGAAAAATCCTGACATGCTCAAGTACGACTAGCAATACAGTATTAAGAACAGGACTGGGAATGCACGCACTCAAGACAAAAGGAGACATGATAAAGTTGAAATGGCAATATAATGTTATTAATAGGAACATGCCAAATATGAGGTTGCCAGCCATAGTTCATAGAGCTGTGTGGGAGAAAGCAACAAAAAGGGCTAGCTGGAAAAAAATGGGATAGCGTATAGGTGAGGAAGTATGGAAGGATCTAGTAGGAAACCACGAAGAGGTGATGTCCGCAGAGAAGTTTGGGAGGTACAAGGCGGGAGTAGACGAAAATATAGAAAGAAGGGCAAGGCTAGCGCTGAGAAACAAGGCGAAATCGGGAAAACGCCTGAAGAAATACGGGGGATTAAGCGAAGGGATAGGCCTGAAAACATATTTACACGGCCCCATGGACTTCGCGAAAACGCCGAAACTACGATTCCGTGTAGGGGACCTGAACCAGCCAAAAAGAAGAAAGAGGCGCACCAGTAGCCGAGAGGAGGGGGAAGTAGATGCACAGACGTGCCCGTGTGGCAAAGCAATAGAGAGCAGGACTCACATAGTAGGAGAATGTGAAATGCACAAAGAGGAACGGGATGTGTTAGAAAGGGAGATGAGGGAAATAGACGAATGTGACATGGAGGGGTTTAGTACACTACTACGGGGGATCATTGTTAATACCAGGTAGGACCCAATATTGATAGTAAAAATGGTTAAATATAAAGTTTTTTTATGTATACCATAGGTCCTATTAACTATGGTCCCCCGTAATAGATAGCAGCGAGAAAACGATCGCTATCCTAGGAAATAGATGGCGGTCAAAGGCGGCCAAACAGGAGAGGGATAAGACTAGCAAAAAAAAACATGCAATACATGGAAACAACGTAATCAGCGCCCAAATGTTGGAAGTGTCTCTGTTAGGGTCGTTTCTAACGACTGAATGAAATAGCAAAAAACTTGCTATTTTGGCAAGACATAGTTTCCATACAGTTGCCAAAATCTTCTATCGTGAAACACTGCAGATGTGGCAATATTTGGCAAATATTCACAACATGACGCCCTCAGATTTTTCGTCAAACCCCTTACAGCAGCAGCATCAGCAGGCATCCGACGGCACGCCGACGCGCTCTATGGAGTAAATGCTGCCGCACAAAGGACTCCAGGCGCAGCCAACGTACCTCAGAGGTCGGCAGTTCTTCCAACCCGGCCAAAATCCGCTGGGAAAAGCTGGGACGGCTGCTGATTGTGATTCTGTTTTAGCCCCCGCACAAAACGATACCCATGTCCCATCCACCCGGGGCTCACGGCCAGTGTCGCCAGCCCTATCATCGCTGTGATCAATGCCACCGGGTATCCTTCGTATCTCCCTCTATTTCACAAGTTAGAGCGAGTCTAGCGTGGGGCGTCGTGGGGTGCTCTGGTTTGTACAACCTTGCGTAAGCGTTTTCGGGCTGAAGTAGCAAATAAACAACAAATATCACTTCCCATAAACTTGCCAACGAAGCAGAACGGGAATATATATATAAAAAAAAAACTTTGGCAAGTTTTTTGCTATTTTGGCAAGTCCACATTTCCTTAAACTTGCTATTTTGGCAAATAATTTGCCAAATATGTGTCGTTAGAAATGCCCCTTAGGAATAGGAACGGCGCTCGGTCTCGAAAGGGATGCGCCGTCAATGGTCAAACGACCAAGGCAAGCAACAAACAAATGCGTACGCCCCCTCCCCTACGGTGCATGCCTTCATTGTAACAAGAAGACATTATGCCTCGTACATAGAGTAAGGGTCGTTCTTATCGTCGTTTTTTTTTTTCGCGTTTCGCGGAAAACTCACGGAAGCGCGTAAAAAAATGCGGTGGGTCCTATTATCGCCTGGTATCATGTTTCGTGAGGTTGCAACGCTCGTCCATCTGATCGAATCGTCGAAACCAGCGACGAGCGCGCAGGCCGTCCGCTGGATCGTGCCGCTAAAGGTGTCCCGACTCCTAGAAAGGCGACCATGTCTCGCCGTACCTCGCGAGCTCAACTTCTGGCGCGACAAAGCCCTCCGCGACATGAAAATAGTTGGCGATTTCGTGTTGAGCTCGGCGATGTCGGTGAGTCGGCTCTGTCGACTGGACGAATAGAGCCCTCGTTGTGCACGGCGCTTTCTGCGATCAGCCACGGCCTGAGAATGAACGTGGGTATTACCCAGATATATCCTGTGCAGTGCTGGGTGGTGACACGGCGCACACGGCTCACACGGTGCGCCTACCAGATGTTCTGCGACGATGCGGGACTTTTCCGCGATACGGGAAATTATTTTTTTAGGAATTTTGCCGTGGTTGAAAAAAATCCTCGAGACGCGAAAAAAAACGTCCGGTCAAATAACGACCCTAAACTCTCAAAAACAACGTGGGTGCGGGGGGTTCTCGAGGTCAGAGCGGAGGCGTTTCTGTTATCGACGCAACCAAAAAATCTCGGGACTCACCCATGCAGAACAACGCGGTGGCGGCGCTCTGATACCACAAGGGGATGCTATGGGCGTGGGCCACCAGAATCCAGGGTATCGACCAATACGACACGGTGCAGAACATAAAGGCCATCAGAGGGTCCCCAAAACCCGTGGGCGCCTGAAAACTCTTGTCCGGAAAAACGAGTTCCTGTACAAAAAAAACCCGGCAAAGATGGAAGCCAGGGGGTTGGGGGCAGGGACTGTTTGTCAGAGCTCTCCACGGGTCGGATCGCACCTAACGGGTCAGGTCGGATCGGGCCGGCTGAGGGTGTACTTCGAGTATATGACGAGCGGCCGGCAGGGTCTACCAAGCCACCAAGGACCTTGGTCCCGCGCGACATTTATCCATCAGAATCGGGGTTATTGAGGATAGCTACGACGCTGCACAGCGAGCACGAGGTGGTCCATCGCCTATCGGTTTCGCTGTTGTTGGCGACATAGTACTTGCTCCTCGTCTGATATACGTAGCTCGTAGGGCACAGCAGCATGACGTGCCTTCATGTAGTGGTATGCGAGTGTGCACTGTGTAGTAGTGCCGGATTCGCTCGTTGTTGGGGATACGTAATTACTTTGGTACATAGAGCACAAGGCGCGAAAAGCGATACCAGTAGACAGGCTATGCACTACCTGGTATGATACAAACGTGTATGTTTGAAAGTGCTAAATATATACCAGGTACTGGTGTTTACCGGTACATACTTTTTTCACTATTTCATTCACGTAATATACATGGAACTTCCCGCACACGGGAAAGCTCTGTCACGCCAGCCCCAGTGACTTACTTGCACATATTGTTAATGTGTATACATATGTATAACCGATCCACATGAAGGAGGATTCTAGTCAATGTGTGTGACTATTCATAGAAACGCCGGAGGATGGATCGGTAACATTCGGACCGCCAAATACAATCCAGTGCCTACAGGCAACGGTGACAGGATGGCGCTACGTGGAGCAGGTAGACCAGGCCTCTACTATATTAGAAGATGATACTTGTCAGAACCCATCATAGTCGTTACTCGATAACACTCAAGTCATCTGGTATCCATTTACGCATTTCCAAGTACAACAGACAGTTTTCCAGTCTGTGGTATCCATTTTGTTTAGTACACCAGTATACAGCAGCAGCAGCAGCTGTCTTACACTATCTACTGCCGTGCACCCATACACATTATATAATAATTTTCAATAACAAGTAGTATCGTGGATCTACTGCTGTACTACGTACGTACATAACGCGCTGGTAAATTTTAGAAATGATATCTTCAGCATCCCTTCGGGACCAGTAGCACAGTTTTAGTTTTGGTTGAAGGAACAACATACGTCACGAGCGCGTACCCCAAGAGGTATCGATCGCTGAAGTAAAACCGGGGTCTCCGTGTTGTTTTTTATTGTACTGACTACAAGGGTATTTCCCTATTTTGCTTTTGTTTGAACGAAGTGTAAGGGCCGTCCTTTGTTTCGAGCCGTGAGCGTACACGCGCACCGCTCCGCTTTGAGCTCACTCTACTTTTGCTCACCATCAGCTACCAGCTGAGCAGATCAACTAACACTGTGGCTTGGGGTCACCACACCATCTTCGTCGTTCTTCTCTTCTTTTGAAGCTTATCGTACGAATTCACCCAATAATCGTGAATCCATTTGCCTCGAACATTGACTGTATTGACCGGCCATCGGCAATCGAGTTTCGGCGTATACATTAGCTACGCGCTGGTACACACGTCAATCGAGATCCGAAATGGGTCTCTATTGGTGTAGGCGAAATCCACACACGTGGCCGGGGGGTCTTCCCCCGATGCCCTCTTGGCGTGCGTGCTGTCGAAGGTCTCCTCGACGCTTGGATTGTGTGCCGTACTGGCGGTCTCGTGATGTGGTGCATGCGGTGTGACTCCAGGCGAAGTGGAAGAACCGACCCCGGGCGAAGCAGCAGATGCGTCCCAAGGTGAAATAGAAGATGTAGCTCATGATGATGACGACCCTTCAGCGTGTTGCGGTAGTGTTTCAGTCTCTGATGATGACGTTCCGGTCCCTGATGAGGAATCTTTAGTCCTATATGATGGTGCTCCGGCCCGTGGTGAAGATACTCCAGCTCCCGTCACTGACGCTCCGCCTGTTGTTCTCGATAACTCGTCCTCTTCCAGAAGATTGTGTGCGTAACACCCCTTCCGCTCAGCTTCATCGTTGGTTCTAGTAGACTTGCTGTTGTTACTGTCCTTGTAGTACCTGTTGACCAGTGCTTGAAGAGCCTGCTGACCATCCCCGCACGTACCAGGCGAGTCTTCATCCGCCCTGTCATAGTAAGAAATTTCCTTGTCGAGAGAAGCCTGAGCTCCCGTGCCAGTGTCGTTTGTTCGGTCGGCCGGGGTTTCCCTCTGATGAGGCTTGCAATGGCTTGGCGCGCGACGCCGAGCACTGCCGCCAGTCTCTTACGCGAATCGCGAAAATCGCCTGGCTTGCCGCCAGTCTCTTCCAATTTTGCTGGACGGAGCCAAGAAGCAGACACTGACTGCTTAATCAACAGTAGTGGAGGCGGAGCTGAAACAACAACCCGTTTTGAGGGGAAGAAAAATACCTATCTCTCCAACTTCAACATAAGCTGAGCCTCGAATCCTATGCGAAGGATACCGGACCGAGCGCATCGGACAACCACGGGTGTCTGCCACTGGAAGCGTGAACTGCATTATCTTCTTTACCGAGCTGTAGGATGTCGCATGCTCAATTTGTACGGGGCGGATAGAAATGCAATTCCTTGGTCAACGAACTGATCGCTGGAGTTTTAGTTTTTGGGTTCATTGGTAGCGTATCCGGTCCATCTTCCCTACAGCGCAGTACAATGGCCGGTGTTGAGCAAGACTACGATATATCGCAGTCAGTACCAAGTGGGGTGCATTGGAACCAAGTTGACTGATTAGTTTCGATTGTGTAGTTGAAAAGCAAAATTTGACTACGTTATCTCCGGAACTTCAGAATGTATGGCAGGAAAACCCGCCACCTCTCGATGAGTCCAGACGGGAGATTAGCATACGCGAGGGGGTTGTCACCTTGATAACAGGGTGTCTTTGTTACCAGCTTTGAGCTGGCAGTATACCAGGTAAAAAAAATATGTTACTTTGTTTTGTGGGCAGCAGGAGCGTCTCGCGATAATTTGTTCACTCCTGTTCTCCTTGCGGAATGATGAACAGATTTACTGTTTTAGACTACCACACACATTTACTGTAGTGTTCCTTTGCCTTAACCCTTTTAGGACTGCAGTCTCGTTTTGGGGACAATTGGGGGGCAAATTACTCGGAATTTGAGTGGTTTGTCCCCCAAACGGGAATGGAGTTCTAAAGGGGTTAACTGACTGGAATGCACTTCACGGTTTGATGATTCTAGTATTATTGTGGACTGATATCTAAGCTTGCATAAGACGTGCAGAAGCGCTTGTAGCAGCAGAGAATATTTTACATCTGCTTGTTTTGTGTAACCCCCCGGGTATTGTAGCAGACTGAGTTAGCTCTCAGTAGTTTATGAATAAATACTTTCCCCGCATCAATTATCACCCCGTTGTGTTATTTTCGTAGGTATGGCATGTAACGCAGATGTAACGAGTGCATTGTACAGGGTTGTATTTCAAAATTCAGTTCAATTCGATGTGTTAGCGCATCGAGGGGTCGAAATAGGGATGACACCTATTACGGCAGTAGTCAGTACCAGGTACCAGGTATCATTTAGTCGCTGCTGCTTAATGCATAACACAGGGCTACCAGGTACTCCTGTGTAGCAACCATAGTTTAGGGACCCACCCATCTCATACAAGCAGGTGTTACAGTAGAACAGAACCACATAACCATTCTATGTTCGGGTTATTTTGTTGTCCTGTATGTGCTGAATTCACTCCTTGGATATCATGCGGTAGGTACATCATGCACAACTGATTATCCTTGAAACTCATATAGGTGCAGTACATACAAGTGTTTGTTCCCAATAACAACATCACTACTTGATGTTGCATGTTGTTGTTGTTTTTCAAAAAGTTTTAGCATGTAGCGCAGAACAAAAAAGTGCATGCTTAACGGGAGGAGGTAATAGAAGATGATACTTGTCAGTAGCCATCATAGTCGTTGCTCGATAACACTCAAGTCATCTGGTATACATTTTTTCTAGGTACAACAGACAGTTTTCCAGTCTGTGGGTTATAGTTTGTGTAATACAGCAGAATAAAGCAGCAGCTGCCTTACACTATCTACTGCTGTGCACTCGTACACACTGCAGAATAAGTCTCGATAACAAATAGTATCGTGCATCTACTGTAATACGTATGTACAAAACCTACAGTAGTAGCACACGTACGTGCGTACTGGTAAATTACAGAGAATATTTCGTATATCTTCAGTATCCCTCCGGGACCAGCAGCATAGTTTTAGTTTTGGTTGAAGTAACAACATACTTCACGAGCGCGTACCCCAAGAGATATCGATCGTCGCAGTAAAACCGGGGTCTCCGTGTTGTTTTTTATTGAACTGACTACAAGTGTTTTCCCCAACTTTGTGTTTCGTTTGAACGAAGTCGAAGGGTCGTCCTTTGATTCGAGCCGTGAGCGAACACGCGCATCACCGCTCCGCTTTGAGCTCACTCTACTGTTGCTCACCATCAGCTTCCAGCTGAGCAAACCAATCAACACTGTGGTCTGGGGTCGCCACCATCTTCCTCTTCTTCTCTTCTTTTGAAGCTTTTTGTGCAAGTCACCTGACTGTGGCTAAACGTTTACGTCGAAGATTCACTGTATTGACCGGCCATCGGCAATCGAGTCTAGGCGTACATATCAGCTATTAATAGCTGTTGGTACACACGCCAATCGCCATACCCACTATACTAGAGTCACTGGGAATAGCTACTTATGTATATCCTATCATACGCACCTTCACCAGCCAGGCGCAACCATACGTGCCGTGAGTCGCTAGGTAGGTCCACGCCGCGGGCCTGCTCCGATGGGGTTCGATGTGAAGGGTAGGCGTGCCACGGGGGGGGGCGCGGAGGGGGGGAAAACTATTAACCGATTGTCCAAGGATTGTCCGGTATCTTAAACCGGATCCAAAACGGCCCAAAAACGGGCGAGGGGGGGGGGGCGGATATATCTTGGCGATGTGCGAATAAAACATTTTTTCTTGTTTAATCCAAAATAGCAGCAGTTATGATGGTCAGGCAGGTGCCGGGAGCTTCGCGGGTCGAGAACGGCACATCTGTGCGCCGAAGCACAGGGCGATTCGGGGCGACCGCTCGCCGACGGGCGTCGTGGCAGGCGTTTCAACGGTGGCCAGGGTGTGTGCGTTCTTCACATTAAACCGTTCTTTCCACCCGTCGACATCTAGCACAGTCAGTGTCCGTGCCGATTCCTCAATTCTACAGAGATACTAGTGATGTGGTCACAAAAGTACGCCACAGAGATACTACATTGTTATGCAGTACACATTCTGTCGCGTAGTTTTGCGACAAGAGAACTTGTAACCTGCTCGTACGTAACTCTCTAGGATTGAAGAATCTGCACGGACACTGGTTGTGCTGGGTGTCCACGGGTAAAAAGAACGGTTTAAGCTTTTTCATATCTTGAAGCTCAGTTTGTAAAACTGAGTCCCAGCTGCGGTAAATGCAAACATGTCTGTCTGTCTGTCTGTCCGCATTTATTATGTTTTCGAACACTTTCCAATGGTCGATATATAAGGTCGTTACATACGATATTCGTACAACGTATTCGACCCTCTTACGGACCTTATGTACTGAAAATGCCATACCACCAGATAAATTAGCCATAAAATACATCCACGACACCGTACCATGGTACCATACCGCAAACGTAACATACCATATACCGTGTTTTCCCGTACCATATCGTCTACACATTCCATACCACATACGGTGTTTTTACCATATCCCATACCACCAACATATCCCATATATCCCATACCGTGTTTGTTCCAAATAGTATATCAAGCCGTGCAGTACCATCATGCCATGTACCAACATACCTGGTACTTCGTATGATACCACACCAAGTACACAAGAAAAGTAAGCTCTTTGAATTCAAGATGTTCTCCACTACAACAAACAGCAGCAGAACGATCGATGAGTTGAACGGTGACAGAATTGTACGTATAGCGTCGTTGCTTCGCGCCCGACGCGCGGTCAGCGGGCGGCGCATCTCTCCGTGGCCAGACTACAACAACAGTCGTCTGGCGCGGGTTTGGGCCTAGAGACCAAGAGAAGCGCACTCGGCGTGCACCTCTCGGTGGATACGTACTCGTAGAAAACAGCAGCAGCGGCACAGCAGCAACACCAGCAGCAGCAGCAGCAGCAGTCAGTCAGTCACATTGTGAAACACAAAATACCAAGACGAGTTGACTCGGCATGTCTCTCCGCCGCCAGACCAAAGAAAGGCAGTCAGAGTTGGCTCGGACGCTTGGGTCCTACGCGCAGTGCAGCGCACCCAGCGCGTCTCTTCGTGGCACCAGACTACAGCAAGAGCAGTTGGTCTCGGCGTTTGCTCGCGTCTGTGCGCGCACAGTAAATCCGAGCAACAACAGTACACAATGACCGGTGACCTGTGGCGGGCGCCGGCCAGGCGTATGACAAAAAACTAATTGGCTGCTGGTGTGCACAAAATAGATGAAAAAAAATCTCTATCCGTCTCGAGTGGCAAAAAATACTTTTGTCAGGGAGGATACGAGGATACCGTAGGACGCCGCCGGCAAGCCCTTGCCCCCTAGAACATGGATCCACCTGATTTCTTTGAGCCCGTCATCTATACTAGTTGATCTTGCCCGCCACCAAGCGGGTTGGCCGTGGGCTGAGTCTATGTCGAGATCGAGCGTCTATCGTCGCATGCGCTGTTTTTTACCAGCGTGTTGACAATTTGCAACGAGAAAAAACAAATTGCGCCGCTCGTCACCGAAAAAAGTAAAAATCAAACATTTGTTTCCCCTTTTTTCCAACAGCGGCGGTATGGGGACAGCTGTGAATTACTTTTCACTTCGCCTATACGATATTTTGCGATCCTCTTCGTATGTTTCGGTACTCGTAAATAACACGGGAGTTGAAAATACATGTCAATCTGTCGAATAATGTGTAAACAGCCCACATGTTCTTCATTGGCCAACTAAAGCCTAATTCACATCAAAATCAAGACTAAAAGTAATTCGCTTACTTTCCTACCAGGTATATTGCATCCTCTGTGTGGTACCCGGTACAGATATGTATATACGGAGTACTATGTAACAGTTCTGTCTCTAATTGTCTGTAGAGCACTTTGTTACCGTCGTATATTTCGTCTTCCCGATTCCAGAAAATAAATTCCTGCTCAATATTATCTCTTGCAAGCTGTACCTACCTACTGATCCATCACCGCCTGGACTCTACGTGACGTTATGATGGCAAGCTTCGGAAAAGGAGTGTCTTTCCATACGTAGGGACGGGCAGGCTTCCGGCTGCCATCGTCGCTCGGAACCGGAGAAGTGAGCCGTGGCCTTTTCTTAGAGGCGAGACAAGACATTCTGCGATATACAAATATCGGAAGACGTGCTTTCCCGAATACACTACTACCGCCGTATGGACCAGGCAAACCATAACCTATTGGTGGTTGTTGATGGATGGCTTTATTCTTCATTCGAAGGACATGACGCATAATAAGCGGAGAGAGGCTGACACACAAAACATATACGTCGAAAATGCTGTTGTTCGGAAGTGCTATTACGGGGGACCATAGTAAATAGGACCAAATATTGTTAGTAAAAATAGCGAAATACATCGTTTTTTGTGTGCACCGTAGGTCCTATTTAATATGGTCCCCCGAAATAGTTGGAGATCACGACCCCAACCGACACGTCGCAGCCGCAGTATCAAGAAAACCCGCTGTATTGCTTGCTGTGCAACCGATTGGGGGCCACGTCTCTCAACCACGACCGCCCTGAAATGGTAGTATTAGTAGTAGTAGTAGTAGTAGTAGTAGTAGTAGTAGTAGTAGGAGGAGGAGTGTAGTAACAGCAGTAGTAGTAGTAGTAGTAGTAGTAGTAGTAGTAGTATAAGTATTATTAATAGTAGTAGCAGTGGTATAATAGTAGTAGTACATAAGTGCAGTAGTAGCAGTAGTACCGCCAGTTGATATTTATTAATAGTGGTTGGGTTGGGCCCATTGGAATCACGGCCTGTGTGCCGGGGTGTATGCTGTGCAGTGTGTGGTGGTGGTGTTTGTTGTGCTGAGTGTGCTCGTGGTCGATCATTTCCAGTTACTATTAACACGCGAGGCTGTCGGTTGAGTCACGCGTGCTGGATCGAGGTGCCCCTCCACGCTGCCGACATTGCTGCTGTTGAAGGGGGATAGCTGCGAGTTCATACTACACCGAGAAGAGAGGGTTGTACGTGAGTTGGGGGTTCGGATCGTATGGCGGTGCTTTATGTGCGTTGTTGCTGCAGAGCTCAGGCTGCTCCTGCTGCATGCTCCGGCAGAGCTGTGCTGTGTGTTGTTTGCTATGCGATGTGCCACACTATGAAAAAAAAAAAGCCCAGAAAAGCTTTACTATCAAATAATATTACGAGCATACTGTATGTACTTGGTCGGAAAAGAGCCCATGTACTTATTTTGGGAAAAAAACTTATTTCACGCTGGTCGTTTTTTGGCATCGTGTACTCTATCGATGTTTTTTTCTCTAATCTTACCCAAATAAGTACATACCAGGTATTCAATTCGTAGTCTCAAATGAGTCTATTTTTTTATTTATATTGTATTAATAGTACGACCACGAGTATAGCGTTGAAACTTTGTAACCGTCGTGCGTACAAGCGCAATACATATCAATAAACCCCGCCGCAGACCACTGCTATGTGCCACCGTAAGTAGACCTGTCACTTTCGTCATTCCCACTTTTCTAGAATACAGTAGGCTGTGTAAGAGTCTGGTGCATCATCACTACTACTAGCAGCACGAAAAAGTCTAATTCGCACCAACATCAAGACGAAAAGTAATTCGCTTTTACTTTCCAATCCTCTGTGTGGTACAGATATGTGTGTCCTGTCTCTATTCGTCCGTCGATCACTTTGTTACCGTCGTATATTTCGTCTCTCCGATTGCAGAAAATAAATCTGCTCAATATTGTTTCTTGCAAGCTGTACCTACTGATCCACCACCGCCTGGACTCTACATGACGTTATGATGGCATGCTTTGTATTAGGAGTGTGTATTTCCGTACGTAGGGACGGGCAGGCCTCCGGCTTCCATCGTCACTCGGAACCGGAGCCGTGAGTCATGGGCTTTTCTTATTAAAAGCGAGGGGAGACATTCTGCGATATACAGATATCGGCAAACGTGCTTTCCCGTATACATCACCGCCGTATGGGTCAGACAAACCACAACCTATTGATGGTTGTTGGGGAGTGGGGCGTCCTGCTCCCGCCGTACTATCGTACTGCTGTGCTGGGATACTACGTACTATGTCCCGTGATATAGTAACCGTATTTAACAATGAGGCGCGCGAGCCTGATGTTCTTGGTTTTCCAAGGGAAAAAAGCAGACGTTCAGTCTGTGAGCCAAACCCCGCCTGCTGGGGTGTGCCGTCTGTGCCGGTGCCGACTGGTCTCTCTTCACACTCGCACCAACTCCAACTGCGACTTCATAAAAAAAACCCGAGCAAACTGAGAACAGCGCTCGAATGCATTTCACCGAGGGCATCAACAATATTTAATTACTACACAAAATCGCGCGTCTCACTTACTGAGTACAGCAAGGCTTATCACAGTGACTGAGAATCGTGACGGGACGGGACGGGACAGATTTGACTTTTTGGCGGGGAAATAAAACGAAAACGGGACGGAAAAATGAGGACATAAAAAAAATAGCGGGACGGGACAGCGGGTGCATAATTTCTCGACGGGACAGGACGGTATAACTGAACGGGGCAGATTTTCACGACGGGACGAGACGGTCAAAATTGTTTTCCTCGGCGAGACGGGGCGGTAAATATTTTTATCCACGGCGGGACGGGATTGTAATTTTTTTTTTCTTTGTCGGGACGGGACGGTAAATATTTTTCCTCGGCGGAACCGGACGGTAAATATATTTGTCCTCTTTCCCGCTGCAAGGTCGGCGCGGTTGTACGTGAAGATTTTCCCGCACTGCTGGTTGCGCGAAGGGACTGCGCAGCGATTTCCTATTATTCAAGATTAAGATGTTCAAATCACGTCAGCTGTGACTTCGGCTGATTAAGGCCACGCTGGCACGATCACGAAACAGATATGGTCGCTAATAGGACGACCCCAGGTTTGTAAAGGAACGGTGTGATTATTCCGACAGGTCTATTCGACCAAAGAAATTGATACGTATCGCAAATCAGCTATAAAATCTAGAAATTACCTCAAAAAATATTATCGGCTATTATATAGGAAATAGAGTAGCAGGGATGATGTATGACATACAGCAGTACGGGTACGATGTACCAGGTACGAGCAAGAAAAACACCAAGGGAAACACGGCGTTTGGAATCCACCAAGCCGTAGCCACACCCTCTAGCCCGCTTCCTGATGGGCAGC
Organism: Nereocystis luetkeana; assembly: GCA_031213475.1. NCBI lineage: Eukaryota > Phaeophyceae > Laminariales > Laminariaceae > Nereocystis > Nereocystis luetkeana. The sequence continues at coordinate 2,128,170 of JARUPZ010000003.1, read as the reverse complement.
CGCGGTCGTTGAAGCGCTTGAAGGTCGAAGATGGTCTCTCCGCCACTTTTTTCCGGCATTTTGCCTCTCCTGTAGCTTCAGATGCGAGCGTTGAAGGTATACTCCCGAAGCCCAAAACCCAAGGGCAAGCAGAAATACACGAGCATGCTAGACAGAATGTGGAGTAGCTTTCAGGAGACGAAAGTCCTGGCGGTTGTAGCACCGGTGAGCACCCGCGACTCTCAAGGATGAGCTTGAGAGTGAACTGGGCCCTGCTGCTGTCCCTCTTGAAGAAGGACAAACAGCAGGACTTTCCGAAGGGTCTGTTCCCGAAACGAAGGCTGCGAAAGGCAACTTTGGGACAAAATACTTGCAGACTCTTCTTTATTGGAAGCAGAGGACGGCAGGGGGGCATAGGACTGCACCAGCGCAGAGGACGGCAGGGGCGGAGGGTGCGGCATTGTCGACTGCCAGCAGCCCGAGATCGTGTCCGAACTAGGCATTCAGGTGTGTGGTATTTGCCTCGCCGTACGTTGCTGCCGCCGTGGAATGCGACGATAGAAAGATCGTACTCGTTATGGTACTTCTCCCATTCATTGCGTGATTATGTCTTGGTTCTAATTATGCCAGAAACAGAGTGAGTACATCTCCAGCTACGGTACGAGTACGTACGCACCACTATTTTTGGTCTAAAACACGACGACCGTGTTGATAATAATATATAGACGGAGACGTTCCAATATAGTCGCCCAGAGCAGTATGTTCTCGTGTACCATGGTATACAACAGTTGTGTGCGACAGATCATGATCTACGGTATATTCTAAGTTTGTAGAACTGAGTTTCTGTTTTGGTAAATGAAAATCTGTCGTGTCTGTCTGTCTGTCCGCAAGGCTTATATTTTCGAACACTTTCCAATGGCCGATATATAAGCTCGTTATAGATGATATTCGTACGACGTATTCGACCCTTACGGACCTTATATATTGAAACATACCATACCACCAGGCAAATTTAGCCATATAACACATCCACGACATCGTACCATAGTACCATACCGCAAACGTACCATACCATATACTGCGTTTTTCCCGTCCCATACCGTCAACACATACCATACCACATACGGTGGTTTTCCCATATTCCCATATACCACACCACCAACATATACCATATTCCATACCGTGTTTGTTCCATATAGTATATATCAAGCCGCGTAGTCATCCCACCCCACGCCACAAGCTCTCCTAAATTCCTCTTATCTAACGTACTCCTAAACAACTTTCCTATGGCTACCGATTGTTCTTCTGCTAATATAAGAACTCCTCACCTTATGGTCCTATCTTCGTTAAGGGACATTATTCTCGTCTAACGAGCTATCCGCCCTAAAGAACATTCCTGAAAGAACGTTACTCTCAACTAACGGAATATCCGCCGGGTTAATCCATTCTTTGGATTCTTCTCGTATTCCTGAGGCTACAAAACTGCAGTCTATATATATATATATCTATAGCTCATGAGTACTCCACTCATATCACATTAGCCCACCCTGAATAGTCGTATATACAGATCACAAGATGGTCGAAGGACGATGACAAAGTTCATCCCAAAAGACCAGGAAAAGGTGGTCGAATATGCGGCTATTCGAAACAAAAGAAATGAGGCTATATATTCCCCACACCTCGTAATAAGACCCAAACACTTCCCACTGCTCGTCGATTTTCATCGAATGTAGCTAACTCACTTTCATTTAAATATATATATATATCTGGAAATTGCGAATCATCAACCCCGGTGGCTTGGTAGGTGGTCCGTGTGCCTATCAAGATTGATTCCGTGGGTTCAAGGCTCACCGAGGACATGCTCGTAGGGGCTTTTTCTTGCATCAAAAATTGATTAGCGGAAAGCACGAGAGCGTGAGCTAGCTACATTCGATGAAATCGACGAACAGCGGGAATGCTGAACCCTATGCGCGAAAATGAAGGCACGTACCGGGGGGGAGAAGGGTAGACACCTGTGACCACGGCTTGTCCAGAAGATCGCTGAGGGTAAAACCTTCTACGAGTGAGGCTGGAAAGTAAAAGTGATTAACAAAAAAAAACAACAACAACCAGCTGCTGATCAACAACAACACCAGCGCAGCTCTTTCTTCTAAAAAAATAAAGTAAATGTGGTGCGCAGCAATTTCATATGATTTAAGCTCAAGATGATGAAAGTACGTCAGCTGTGAGTTCGACTGATTAATTGAATAGTTGATACTTAATTTTGCAAGCTGCGTATTACGCCTGCTCAAACTGTTCTATATTTCATTCATAGTATGAGGGTTGTGCACAATCTATGACAATAGATGTATTTACATACCTGGTAGGAATTACTACAGTAAGTAATTTTATTAATATTAATAGATTAATTGAATAGTTGATACTCACTTTTGCACGCTGCGCCACAGCAGTAGTAGTAGCCGCAAGTTCGCCACTACACACGAATAGAACAGAGACCACTCAACTCACGGACACATCACCAGTATATACTGGTGTGGCCCAAAAATATGTTAGGCTGTAGGTGACCTGCCATCAAGCGAGACGCAAAACGTGCGCTGTCAACGATATAGGGCCGAGTGTTCCACACTAAACCTAGTAGTTTGGTGTCAGCCAAAGCATGTACCTGGTATGTGTCACAAGGCAAACTTGCTGTCTATCAAGGGGTAAAAATGCTGTCTCCTATTAAAAGCATCTTTGGTATGATGTGATGTGGGAGAGAAAAGGGCAACAGCACCAGTGATGATCCACAGAAGAAGTGTGACACAGGTGTCTGTGCTTGGCCAAAGTCAGACGCAGTTCGTGAGACTTCTCTTTTATTAGGAGTGTGCGGCTTGCTCGAAGGGGGCAAGAGACGAGTGAGCAAGGAGGGGGGGTGGGACGCTGCTGGTTTTTGGAAGACAGATATATAGTCTGTCTTCAACCGGCTATATTATACTGGCAAGGAGGCACGCGTCACCCTCAACTGGGGGCACGCGCCACCCTCAACTTCAAGCGTGCCATCCCGTAAAACCTCAAGTATGGAGGTCCTACTATGTAGTGCAACACCCGGTGAGTCCTGTATGAGGATGCAATATAGAGCAGCACCCGGAGAATCCTGCATGGGCTCACTATGGGTGCTATGTAGTTATACCCCGGGAATTCTGTATGAACATAGTATCCTTTTCTGAAGATGCTATGGAGCGAGATACCCCATGACTTTCGTATGACCCTGTATGAAGATACTATTCAGCGCAACATCAGGAGCAATTACCCAGTCGGGTAATGTTCGGGACGATAACTGGTGGGGAGAACCCGAGACCAGGCGGACAGTGTAAGACTTGGCATAGATGCATAGTCGAAGACCTTAGGGAGTTCCGAGCCACCGAAGGGCCAACGGAAGTTGCCCCCTTGGTGTTTGGAGTTGAGAGCGCGTTGTGGTCCACTGCAGCCAAAAAGGCGGGGAAGTGGTACCGGGGGATCCTTGAAGCAGCCGAACGGTTCATGATGAGGTGGCACGAGGCTGAGGCTGAGATGAGTAGGCAGCGCCGCGCATTCGCCGTGGATGGTGCCCAAGGGAACGGGGGGGGAGGGGGCAACAGGAGAAGTGGCAGAAAGCCCGACCAAGGGAATGCGGAGAGGGGGGGGAACAGGAGGGGTAGAAGGGAAACGGCGGTAGACGAAAGTAGGAAGGAGATGGCAGACAGGGTAGCAAGGCACCAAGTCGACTAGGAAGTAGAACATGGCCATACTACTAGTGCTACCAACTGGTGCAGCTGGTTCGAACGTTCGAACGTGGTCTTCCCTTGTCTTCTCTTTTTGTTGTGTTTTTTTTTCTTTCTTGCGCTGACTCTCCATGATTTTCATATTATTTTTTTCTCTTCCTTTTCTGATTGATAAGCCGTACTGAAGGAGCCGTGTGGCGTGGTTGGATGACGAACCTGCTCTGCTCGTTTCGTATTGTCTGACGCCAAGGGGTTGGGCATAGTTGACGAACGCAGGGCGGAGACGGCAGTCTGGGTAGCAAGGTACCAGGCGGATTAGCAGGGGGAACCTGGCTATACTACTCGTACCACAAACTGCTGCCGCCACCTGGAAGGTGCTTTGGGCTTTGGCCTGCCTGTTATTTCCCCTTTGCTATTTTTCCTTGTTACTTTTTTCCTTGGTTCTTTGTCTTTACTCTGTTGACAAGCAGTAGTGTTTTTTCTTATTTTGTTTTTTTTCCTTTTTTTCCAGCTCGTTTTTTTTCAAGTGTTGGCCACCTCGCCTGCGGGGGGGGGGCACGACAGATCTGAGATTGTTTCTCCTAGATTTTGCTTTCATTTTTTTCTTCTTCTCTTTCGATTTGTCTACCTTGTTTTTGTTTTCTTTTTTATTGTTTCTTTTCGTTTCACTATTTCTTAGATTGCGTATGTCGTGCCTGTCGTACCTAGTATGATGACATGGCTTTGCATTGCCCACTGCAGTGCATACTGCACAATTGTTTCTTTTCGTTTCACTATTTTTATAGATTGCGTATGTCGTGCCTGTCGTATCTAGTATAATGGCTTTGCATTGCCCACTGCAGTGCACACTGCACACGTGGCAACGTAGTATCTCTGTGGCGTAGCTTTGTGACCACAGAACTTGTATCTCTTCTAGGATTGAAGAATCGGCACGGACACTGGTTGTGCTGGATGTCGACGGGTAGAAAGAACGGTTTAATGTGAAGAACACACACACACATCCCGTGAGTTCTGTATGAGCATAGTATCCTGTATGAAGATACTATGCAGCTCTGTATGAACATAGTACGTACGTATATTTCTATCTCCTCGGCTACTTCGATACTAGACGTACGTATTCATTCTGCGATTACAACTATCTTATTTGCCGACGGTTGGTCTATATACATACTGATGGTCGGTCTCCACCTGGTGTACTATAAACCAAGGTACTTTATCACAATGAGCGGTGTACGGACGCCATGGAGGCCTATTTCACGGGCGGGGTCGATTGATCAGCAGCGAGCGGCACTAGAATCACCGCCGCCGCCGCCACCACCTCCACCACCACCTATCTCCACCTACCTCCACAACCACCAGTAACACAGCTCAAGCACAACAATCATCAGAACAACAGCCACCATTAGCTGGCACCGCATCTCTTCTAGGATTGAAGGATCGGCACGGACACTGGTTGTGCTGGATGTCAACGGGTAGAAAGAATGGTTTAATGTGAAGAACACACACACCGCAACAAAGAGTACTTGGGGCAGGGGTGGGGAGAAATCAGAAAAAAACGTCGCCCGTGTAGTGGTAGCACTTCTCGGAGCTTGTGGGCCGCGGGTCGAGAAGAACAACGTCTGCGTCGGGCCGGCTCCCTTCGCGCAATCAGCAGTGCGGGAAAATCTTCATGTACAACCGCGCCGACCTTGCAGCAGGAAAGAAGAAATATACCAGGTATATTTACCGTCCCGTTCAGCCGAGTAAAAAACAATTACCGTCCCGCCCCGTCGAAGAAAAATAAAATTACCGTCCCGTCCCGCCGTGAGGAAAAATATTTACCGTCTCGTACCACCGAGGGAAAAAATGTTTACCGTCCCGGCCCGCCGAGGGAAAAAATATTTACCGTCCCGTCCCGCCGAGGAAAAAAATAATTACCGTCCCATCCCGCCGGAGAAAAAAGTAATTACCGTCCCGTCCCGTCGTGAAAATCTGTCCCGTTGAATTTTACCGTCCCGTCCCGTCGAGAAATTATACACCCTCCGTCCCGTCCCGCCAACTTTTTATGTCTTCATTTTACCGTCCCGTCCCGTCCCGTTGTCATTTTTTTTCCCGCCAAACAAGAAAATCTGTCCCGTCCCGTCCCGCCACGATTCTCAGTCACTGATATAAGCCCTGGAAAAAACGGTTTAATATGAAGAACACACACACCACACACACTCGCACCAACTCCAACTCCGAACTCACAAAAAAATTACAAGCAAACTGAGAACAGCGCTCCAATGCATTTCATCGAGGGCAATAACAATTTATTAATATTAATAGGAGTAATCCCTACCTGGTATGTACCAGGTAACTATTAATACCGGGTACTACATGTTATGTTATCATTGTGCACAACTCCCATACCACTGAGACACTCTGCCTGCTTCGGCCTGCCCCGTCCTTGGGGTGGGCCGAGGAAGTCTGCCAGGACCTGCAGCGGTCTAGCGACAGTCACACGAACATCGAGCTTCGGACTACGTAGGTAGGGAACCTTGCGCGGTCCGGCTGGTGGCCTGCTCGCTTTAAGGACCGCGTGGGGTGGTGGTGATGTTTTTTCTTCTTAACCCCGACGCCGAGGAGTTCATCCCTCAGGCGGGACGGGTACATCACCACAGCAGAGAGCGCTACGTGGGCAGCCGGTGGAGTGGAGAGGCTGGCCACAGCGTGGGTATGCATGCACGACAGGAAGGATGGGATTGTCGGCGTGGGTTGGGACGGCTGCACCCAGCCAACGGAAACCAAGGCGCGTACCGGGCTACGAAACGGAGAGCCACTTTCGCCATAGAGAAAAAAAAGAAACAAAAAAAGAAAAAAAGAAGGCGGGGACGAGCCTCACGTCGGCTGGCGAAGAAAGCAGCACGCGAGGCTCGTAAGAGACAGAAGGAGGCACTTGTGACGGTAGCGACCTACAATGTGCGCACCCTGGCTGTAAAGGGGAAGAACGGGTACGGACATGACGAGCGGGTACTGGCGAAGGGACGGCAACTCGGCTGTGACTTCATTGGCCTGCAAGAAACTCGGAGGTCCGGCAGCACGACGTTCCGTGCGGCAGGGTATCGTGTTTTCTGTTCAGGACAGGAAACAACAGCCACCAGGCAAGGGCTGTACGGAGTAGGCCTAGCTGTCAAGGAATCGTTGTGCAGTAAGTCTGTGTATACTCATCAGTTCGTTGACGAGCGGCTAATGTCTATGCGCTTTGAGCTGGCTGGCAAATGCGAGGCAGTCAATTTCGTCGTTGCGTATGCTCCAACTGATTGTACCAAGGACGCCGAACTGAAACGTATTTTCTGGCAGAAGCTGGAGTACTTGGTGGAAAAAATCCCGACGAAAGAGTGTCTGTTTGTACTGATGGATGCCAACGCGCGAACTGGACAGAGGAAGGAAGGGTGCGGTGATGATGAAAGCAGAGTGCTGGGAGCGTATGGACGTGATGTTCGTAACGATAATGGCAGACGGCTCCTGTCGTTCGCCACCAATTGCAAGTTGGCTCTCACCAACACGTTTTTCAGCACGCGCAAGGGTGGGATATCGCATACTTACAACGGCACCGGCCCGAATGACCGTAAGCGGATTGACTACATCTTGCCGGTCGCCCCGGTGGTTCAAGTGGTTAACCTCGAATTCTACTTGTTTGAGTCCTGGGTTCGAGCCCCAGGAGGGTCGGACTTTGACTTTATTTGCAAAAATAAAAAAAAGGGATTCAATTGTTGAGAGCGCCTTGTAGCGTGGGTAGGCACAATTCGATGCGAGTCGACGAGGGAAGAAAAGGCTGAAATCTTCTCGCGATAAAAATGAAGGCACGTACCGTAGCGGGAAGGGGGGAGAAGAGCCTGCTATGTGACCCCGGATCTGAGTTACGAGTTGGAAGGAGAGAGAGAAGAAGATGTGCGAAGATAATGAATGGGATGAAAAAAAAAAAAAAAAAAAAAAAACCCCGTCAAGTCCATCGACCTAGAGTACAAGATGCGAAAGTCGTCCCACAGCCTCCTGCCCCAGCTAAGGCTGACTCAGACCACAACATCTTGTATATCAAAGTCCGACTCGGTGGTCATTTTGCGCCCAACAGACAAATACGTAGACCGACGAAACGCCGAGAGTTCGACAGGCAGCTTTTTATGTCCGATGGAAATTGTCGTGAACGAGTAGTCTCCAGGATCATCTCCACTCTCAACCAGCCTATCCAGCCCCGTAATACGTCTGGTATGGTTGAGATTTTCACTACGGCTGTTATTGATGCGGTCGAAAAAGAGGTACCACCCCCTGCACGTCGCCACCGCAGACATGGATGGTGTGAGTCTGCCGAAACCTTGGCCGCATTCATGCCAGCATGGACAGCGAGGGAGGATGCACGACAATTCTTGCGTGCCCACCCCCGGGACAGAACCGCGTGGAAGACCCTGAGATCTGCGTGTGCGAACCTGCAGAAGGTGATTGCCGCAGGACTGCATGCGTACTTCGAAGCGTACCTTGCCGAAACCGAACGACTCCTAGCGAACAACGACCAAAGAGGCTTTTACAAGCACCTTAAGAGTACGGTAGGATTGGAAGGGACTAAAGCGAGGAGCGAACAGTTCATTCGGGACGAGGATGGCACGATCCTACGGGATAAGGTGCGAATTCGTGAACGATGGGCGGGGTTTTACCACAAACTCTTGAACACGAAGTCGCTGAAACTCGATCCCACGATCATCGACCTCTTGCCACCGCGACCGCCTAAACTGTCGCTTGAAGATGAACCATCCATAGACGAGATGATCGAAGCACTTAAGGGGATGTCGAATTGGAAAGCTGTCGGGCCAGATGGTCTCCCGGTCGAACTCCTAAAAATCGACCACCCGGCATTCGCCCAGCGCTTTCACAACATCCTTGTCAATGTTTGGTTAACAGGAGAAGTCCCTCAGCAATGGAAAGATGCGATCATCAAGGTCCTTCACAAAAAGAAGGATCGAACTGACTGCAACAACTATAGAGGGATTTCGCTTGTTGCCCACGCAGGCAAAGTGTTGTTGAAAATCGTCGCGTCCCGCCTCAGCAACTACTGCGAGACCGAGGAACTACTCCCCGAGGAACAGTGCGGCTTCCGCCCCGCACGATCAACGATTGATATGTTGTTCGTCGTGCGCCGGCTGCAAGAGCTCGGACGACAGAGGAAAATCCCCTTATACGTGTGCTTCATCGATCTGCAGAAAGCGTACGACTCTGTCGACCGAGAGCTGTTATGGAAGGTACTCACACGCTTTGGCGTACCAACCAAGATGCTGAGAATTATCCGTAATTTCCACGATGGCATGCGGGCTCGCGTGCGTACTGATGACGGCGAGCTCTCGGAATGGTTTGATGTCACGCAGGGGCTGCGGCAAGGCTGTGTACTATCACCGTTACTGTTCAACGTGTTCTTCGCTGCTGCGTTACACGTCGTACTAGTACGCTTCAGCCAAGACGAAGCCATTGTAAGGGATTTGGTCCAACTCTGGGAAGCTGGAGTAGTTCGAACAGGGAAGGAGGAGCCATTGGCGTGCGTGCGAAGGTCTGTATGGGGCATGTTGTACGCCGACGATGCAGGAATTGTCTCGAAGTCGGCTGAAGGGCTCGCAAAAATGATGACAGTCATCGTGCCTGTCTTCGAAGCAGCAGGCCTCACGGTGTCGGAAAAGAAGACTGAGACAATGGTCCTACAAACACCAGACCGGACAACCCTCGCACCACCGCTCGTCATCGAAGCGGCAGGTCAGAGGTATAAGCAGACGACCCAGTTCTTATACCTAGGCGGCGTTATCCACGAAAACGCTGACCTCTCGCTCGAAATCGACCGACGGATCCGCCTCATGCGAGCATGCCTCAAACGGTTCGACCCGGAGTTGTATGATAGGACGACCGCCCCCCTTAGCCTTAAAGTCCGAATGCTGAAGGCCGAGGTGATTGAGACCCTGCTGTACGGGTGTGTGACGTGGACCCTCAGAGCGGAACACTTTGCCAAGCTTCGAACGGCTCACCACCAAGTCCTGTTGCGAGTCATTGGCTTCCAGCGCCGACTTCATACTGACCATGCCACCCTCTCGTACGCGAAGGCCCTCAAGATGACACGTTGCGAGAGCATCGAAACGACCATTCGTAAACGGCGGCTCTTCTTTGCGGGGGGCGTGGCACGGCAAAGCAAGGAGCGATTACCCAATCGGGTAATGCTCGGGACGATAGCTGGTGGGGAGAACCCGAGACCAGGCGGACAGTGTAAGACTTGGCATAGATGCATAGTCGAAGACCTTAGGGAGTTCCGAGCCACCGAAGGGTCAACGGAAGTTGCCCCCTTGGTGTTTGGAGTTGAGACCGCGTTGTGGTCCACTGCAGCCAAAAAGGTGGGGAAGTGGTACCGGGGGATCCTTGAAGCAGCCGAACGGTTCATGGTGAGGTGGCACGAGGCTGAGGCTGAGATGAGTAGGCAGCGCCGCGCATCCGCCGTGGATGGTGCCCAAAGGAACGGGGGGGGAGGGGGCAACAGGAGAAGTGGCATAAAGCCCGACCGAGGGAATGCGGAGAGGGGGGGGAACAGGAGGGGTAGAAGGGAAACGGCAGTAGACGAAAGTAGGAAGGAGATGGCAGACAGGGTAGCAAGGCACCAAGTCGACTAGGAAGTAGAATATGACCATACTACTAGTGCTACCAACTGGTGCAGCTGGCTCGAACGTGGTCTTCCCTTGTCTTCTCTTTTAGTTTTGTTTTTTTTTCTTTCTTGCGCTGACTCTCCGTGATTTTCATTTCATTTTTTCTCTTCCTCTTCCTTTTCTGATTGATAAGCCGTACTCAAGGAGCCGTGTGGCGTGGTTGGAAGACGAACCTGCTCTGCTCGGCTCGTATTGTCTGACGCCAAGGGGCTGGGCATAGTTGACGAACGCAGGGCGGAGACGGCAGTCTGGGTAGCAAGATACCAGGCGGATTAGCAGGGAAAACCTGGCTATACTACTCGTACCACAAGCTGCTGCCGCCACCTGGAAGGTGCTTTGGGCTTTGGTCTGCCTGTTATTTCCCCTTTGTTATTTTTCCTTGTTACTTTCTCCTTGGTTCTTTGTCTTTACTCTGTTGACAAGCAGTGGTGTTTTTTGTTATTCCTTCTTTTTTCCAGCTCGTTCTTTTTCAAATGTTGGCCACCTCGCCTGCGGGGGGGGGGGCACGACAGATTGTTTCTCTTAGATTTTGCTTTCATTTTTCTTCTTTTTCTTTTTCGATTTGTCTACCTTGTTTTTGTTTTCTCTTTGATTGTTTCTTTTCGTTTCACTATTTCATAGATTGCGTATGTCGTGCCTGTCGTATCTAGTATGATGACATGGCTTTGCATTGCCCACTGCAGTTCACACTGCACACGTGGCAACGTAGTATCTCTGTGGCGTAGCTTTGTGACCACAGAACTTGTATCTCTTCTAGGATTGAAGAATCGGCACGGACACTGGTTGTGCTGGATGTCGACGGGTAGAAAGAACGGTTTAATGTGAAGAACATACACACACACTCTGAATGGAATACGTACAGAAGAGATATTAGTATTAATACCGGTACCAGGTATTAATATTAATAGTAGTTGTAGCAGGTAGGCGTACTACGCAGCTTGCAAAATTGAGTGTATCAACGTGACGTATCAACTACCAGCAATTAACCAGTGATGACTGATTGATGATGACGCATTTTCGTATTTTCATCATTTTAATATTATAATTAGCTCCGCACAACATTTTTTTTTCTTAGCACAAAAGGTGCTGGCGTTGATGATCAGCAGCAGCAGCAGCTGGTTGACCTTTATTTTTATATGTTGAAATAAAAGTCAGTACAAATATTACGAAAAGTACGAAAAAAATGAAACAATTCATACCACCAAGTAAGTATTTTTTTTTTTGTTTTTTTTTTTTTTTTTCCATCCCATTCATTATCTTCGCACATCTTCTTCTCTCTCTCCTTCCAACTCGTAACTCAGATCCGGGGTCACATAGCAGGCTCTTCTCCCCCCTTCCCGCTACGGTACGTGCCTTCATTTTTATCGCGAGAAGATTTCAGCCTTTTCTTCCCTCGTCGACTCGCATCGAATTGTGCCTACCCACGCTGCAAGGCGCTCTCAACAATTGAATCCCTTTTTTTTTTTTTTTTTTTGCAAATAAAGTCAAAGTCCGACCCTCCTGGGGCTCGAACCCAGGACTCAAACAAGTAGAATTCGAGGTTAACCACTTGAACCACCGGGGCGACCGGTATTAGGAAGTGGCCATGTTAGTTCAGTTTGCACATTGGTTTTAGCTCGTGTGCGCTTTCTTCGTCTCGTGTATTTTGAGGCAGCCGAATTTTCGTTTTTTTTTCGTTTTTCGGATCTTCCTAGGGCTCCAGCACCTTTTGTGTGACCACGGACTCCTTCGTCAGAGAGTTAATGTGAGAACAACAACAAGGAAGTGTGTGTAAAGTGTATACCACCGTAGCGGGAAGGGGGGAGAAGAGCCTGCTATGTGACCCCGGATCTGAGTTACGAGTTGGAAGGAGAGAGAGAAGATGTGCGAAGATAATGAATGGGATGAAAAAAAATAAAATAATAATAATAATACCTGGTGTTATAATAGCTCTGTTGTTGTGACTGTTTAAAAACAGAAATGAATCTTCATACCGTAACTGCTGTCTGTACTTCATATTTCCACCCGCAACACCTGCTATTAATATAAATGTAATAATACCTGCAACCACAGCAGTAGTAGCCGCAAGCTCGCCACCACAGACGAATAGAACATCAACTCACGGCCACACTACATGTATATATATACTGGTGTGGCCCAAAAATATGTCATAGGACATGTCATCAAGCGAGACGCAAAACGTGCGCTGTCAAGGATGTAGGGCCGAGTGTTCCAGACTAAACCTAGTAGTTTGGTGTCAGTCAAGGCATGTGTCACAAGGGAAAGTTTCCGTCTGTCAAGGGGTAAAAATGTTGGTCTCCTAACATCTTTGGTGTGACCGGTTCGGACGCCATGGATGGGTCGATCGACCAGCAGCGAGCGGCACTATAATAGACTCATCGCCGCCGCCGCCACCACCACCTCCATCACCACCTATCTCCACCTACCTCCACAACCCCCGGTAACACAACGCAAGAAACACAATAATCATCAGAACAGCCACCATGTGAGCTGGGACCAGAAAGAAACGTCGTCCGTGTTGTAGTGGTAGCACTTCTCGGAGCTTGTGGGCCGCGGGTTGAGAAAAAAAACGTCTGCGTCGGGCCGGCTCCCTTCGCGCAACCAGCAGTGCGGCAAAGTCTTCACGTACAACCGCGCCGACCTTGCAGCAGGAAAGAAGAAAAGTATATTTACCGTCCCGTTCAGTAGAGGTAAAAATATTTACCGTCCCGCCCCTTCTAAGAAAAATAAAATTACCGTCCCGTGCCGCCGTGGGGGAAAAAATTATTCACCGTCCCGTCCCGCCGAGGAAAATAAAAAATCCCGTGCCGTCCCGCCGGAGGAAAAAAAAAATACCGTCCCGTCCCGTCGTGAAAATCTGTCCCGTTGAATTTTACCGTCCCGTCCCGTCGAGAAATTATGCACCCGCTGTCCCGTCCCGTCCCGCTAACTTTTTATGTCTTAATTCTACCGTCCCGTCCCGTTGTCATTTTTTCCCCGCCAAACAATTTAAATCTGTCCCGTCCCGTCCCGCCACGATTCTCAGTCACTACAGTTGTGATAAGCCTTGATATATATTTACGCAAAACCGAAGCCCAAAGCACCCTCCAGGTAGCCGCAGCAGTTTGTGGCACGAGTAGCATGCCACCAATAATGTATTAAGCAGGGGAAGAGGCAAGTTGTGTCCGCCGGAGGGGACTGCATGTGACAACCGTGTAGTTTGTGATGACGGGACGGGACGGTAAATTTACGGTGTCACGGCGGGACGGGACGGTAATTTCCAACGGGAGAAATTTTATCGGCGGGACGGGACGGTAAGTGCCGACGGTCAGGGAATTCGTCGGCGGGACGGGACGGCGGGACCATTTTGTCGGTGGTTTTACCGTCCCGTCCCGCCGTTACCGCCGTTCCCGGCCCGCCGAAATACCGTGGTCAGCCTTGGAATAAAGACCATATCGCATACCACGGTATTTTTTTATTACTGGTAATACTTGATGTGGCCCTGCCGCCGTGGGGGCGGGAGTGCCGCTCATTCCCTATTAATAGTACTACTTATACAGAGTAATACTAAGAACACTAAGAAGCAAGGGAAACAACCAGGGGTTTTCGCGGGTCAGGTCAAACCTCACGGGTCGGGTCGGGTCGGGTCGGGTCAGCTGACCCGACCCGAACGACGAAAACTTTGAGGTGTGTTGACTGGACGCGACCCAACCCACGAGATTTCGGAAGATGTTGACCCGAACCGATCCGTGAGATTTGAATATCTCCTGACCGGACCCGACCTGACCCGCGAGATTCCAAAACCTCCTGACCCGAACCGACCCGACCCGCCACACGCGTTTCACGGGGGTCGGGTCACCTTGACCCGCGACACCATTTATCTTGACCCGCAGGTTCGACCTGCCGATCCGGCCCGTGGTTCGACACTTCCAAAACAATATAGTATTCATTTTTGCGTCCAGCAGCGATATGTGGCCTGGCTGTAGTGGGTATGGATGGATGCGGGCATGCGTGTATGGATTTGGCGGTGTTTTCATGTTTGGATAAGATACCAAAAGAGTATTATTGAGTATTTGTACGAGACAAGCCTATGGGTAAGAGAGCGGGAAGTGTTTCAATTGTTGGATCCGCGAGCCGGATGCGCGGGCCCGACTCGCGGGTCAGTAGAAAACAACTAGCGGGTAACGCTGGCCCGACCCGCGAGTGACCTGTTTCTCGCGGGCCATGACCGGACCCGACCCGTGAGCTTTTCGTCACCTCTTGACCCGACCCGACCCGACCCGTGAGATTTGAAAAGTTCTTGACACGACCCGACGCGACCCGACCCGTGACATTTTGAACACCCCGTGACCCGACCCGCGGGTTGGGTCATGACCCGCGAAAATCCCTGGAAAAATAACAGGCAAATCGAAGCTCAAAGCACCCTCCAGGTAGCCGCAGCACTTTGTGGTACGAGTAGCATAGCTACGAAGGTTCCCCCTATTAAATAGTAGTCGGTCTGGTACCTTGATACCCTGTCTGCCGTCTTCGTCCTGCGTGCGTCGACTATGTATGCCCCATCTCCGGAGAGGCTGTGTCAGACAATACGAAACAAGCAAAGCAGGCGCGTCATCCACCCACGCCACACGCCACACGACTCTTATCGTGAGGACAACAACAAGAAAGGAAGATGAAGTAACAAAATGAAAACCGCGGAGGATCGAGCGCAAAAAGAAAAGTAAGACGAAGGGAGACCACGTTCGAACAGGCTGCAGCAGTTAGCGGCACGAGTAGCATACTCGTAGACACGCTCTGCTTACTATGCCTTGTACCTAGCAACGTACCTGGTAGGTACCTGGTATCATGTACTGACTTTGATTTGACTATTTACGTACCAGGCACTATTATTATTTATCTTGCCATCCGACAATGCGCAGCATGATCTTCAACATGGATCACTCATAACTTTCCCGAAAGAAGAAAATCGATCGTTGATACGCGCACTTTTAATTTTTCCGATTCAGTTTCTCCAGAGTTTTGGAGCCTGTCCTGTTCCGACAGCCCTATTTACGGGGGACCATAGCGGAAAGCGCGAGAGCGTGATTTATTAGCTACATTCGATGAAAATCAACGAGCAGTGGGAATGCTGAACCCTATGCGCGACAAAAAATAAAGGCACGTACCGGGGGGAAAAAAGGGTAGACACCTGTGACCACGGCTTGTCCAGAAGGTGGGTCGGGCATTTGACTTTATTTGCAAAAATAAAAATAAAAAAGGATTCAATTGTTGAGAGCGCCTTGCACCGGGGGTAGGCACAATTCGATGCGAGTCGACGAGGGAAGAAAATGCTGAAATCTTCTCGCGATAAAAATGAAGGCACGTACCGTAGCGGGAAGGGGGTAGAAGAGCCTGCTATGTGACCCCGGATCGGAGTTACGAGTTGGAAGGAGAGAGAGAAGATGTGCGAAGATAATGAATGGGATGAGCAAAAAAAAAAGAAGAAAAAAAGAAGAACCTATGGTACACATAAAACCTACCAGTACCGGGTACCTGGTATATATTTAACCATTTTTACTACAGTTAGTAACAATATTTGGTCCTATTAACTATGGTCCCCCGTAATACCAGGTACCAGTAGTAAGCCCTAGCGAATAAGGGAGCCGCATGCGCCCTAAAGTGCGCCGCATGCAAAAAAAAATCGGGTAAGGCACGCTGTAAGGTATTTGCCTTAAGTGCCATTTCATGCCTCAAGTGCCATTTCATTATGTGGCTAAGGCAAACGCTTTGAAAAATGCCTTAGACGTGCCTTGCAGCCTTTGATCACCCTAGCGCGCGCTTGATACGTAGAGGAGTCGACACATAGGTTAGGTACGTATATATATATGCATCACATACGACAAGAGTCGGGCACGATTGGACTGCAAATACAGTAGGACAGTAGGATAAAATGCGCTTGTCTGAGTAGCAGTAGTAGTGAGTTATTGGGGAACATTGTATCAGGAACATCTAAATCAACCTCACAGCTTGCATTTTCATAGACACCCCAGCACAGCTCAACATACATCAACCACAGTGCGGATGAGTGCATGCGTGCGTACACCTGTGTGCATGCGTGCGTACACCGGTGGAAAGGGATATGTACAGCAGAAGCACAGCAATAGCGGACTGTACGCGTTCAGCTTACCGCGGTGCTGTGGTCGACGGTAAGGTATTCGTCTGTAGTGTATTCTCCGTATTATAAACCGTCCTCTGCACCCAACTCCAGCATAATAACCAACTTCGTTCGGACTCGTATGATACTCACCAGGTACCAGGTATCTTAGTACAATACAAGGGGGAAAAGCTTCTTCGGCGGCGTGACGGCCGCCTCGAAGCTTAAGCCCCGCAGGTTTTACTGCAAATAAATGGCAGTTTTCGATGCCAAGGGCCCGTGACACATGTTGGACGGTGATCCCCGAAGGGAATAAGTCATAATAGTCGGAAGGAAGAATATGAGCGACAGGTTCGACGCCTGGTGACCCGGGGCTCGGCTGATGGACATCGTTATCAATTGAGGGGTGGACAGACCTTGATAGTAGATCTTTATGGAGGTTTTGTGTTGGACGCCTGAGGCCGACCTTCCGACCAGAACCCTAACCCGAACCCTATGCCAATGGGTAGTAGTGCTGGGATGCTCTACTTGGTGAGACTCGAGGTTGGCTCGGCCGGCATGGATGCTGTGGTTGGGAAGACTCTAGGTTGACTCGGAATGCTGTGGCTGGGAACTACTGGAAAGTTGAATAAACCGCGTAAAACATACCCCTAGCCAATCAGAGTGCCTAATTAGGTACCTTAGGAAGATCTACTATAATACTGCTTTGTCCACTACTAATGTACCCATGTATGTACATTATCGCTGGTGCACTTGATTGAGTGTCAAGGCACCTTGCAGGAGAATTGAAAAATAAACTATACCAACCCTTCGAGCAAAGATCACTCAGAGTGTCTAACTACCGCGTGCTTTAGAATGTGAGGTTGACCGTACGTTATATACTGTTGCACACGTTCGCGGGGAGAGTATGGCATTTACTCCTCCCGCACAGCCCACAGCAGGTGATCATTGATGGATACAAAGTACCTCATCTACGTTCTCCGGCACTAGAGCGAAAAAAAACAGAAAAACCACGTGTGTATATGAGATTATCTCGTCCCCCAAACCCAACCCACACAGCACTCTTCAGCAACAACGCCAAAAAAATAGGAAACCTCGATCAACCTCGACAAACCAAACCAAAGAAAGCCAAAACGCCATGGAGAAGAGTTCATAAATCGTTCGTGGGGAAGGTATTAATACATTTTCTCGTCCCGTACAGCCCACAACAGTTAGTATAATTAATACCTGGTACCTGGTAATGGAGAAATAGTCTACCTCGTATGCTCTGCGGCAATCAGGCGAAAGAAACCCGAGCGAAACTATGATACTCCCTTGTCTGCTAAACGCAATCCATAGCGCTCTCCAGCAATACTAACTCCAACAAAGAGAAAACCTCGATCTACATCGGCAAAAAAACGCAATTATTAGCAGTCCTTGACGACGTGAACATAATATTGAATTTCTTATAATTAGAATACCTCAACGTGAACATAATAAAATACTTCTTTTAATTATGATACCTCATCGGATTCCGCCGAAATCAGAGAGCGACATGTAGCCCAAACGACCTATTTCTTATATTCCGTAATAGTCTCGTGGAACACACGGTCGACAGCTTAATTCAGAAACCATTGAATAATTTAGACGGACACAAAAAATATACAATCAATCTTCCTCCGCTATCTTCAACAAAAACTTTCACCTCCTCCCTATTACGGGGGACCATAGTTAATAGGACCAATTATTGTTGGTAAAAATGGTTAAATATGTGGTTTTTTATGTATACCATAGGTCCTATTAACTATGGTCCCCCGTAATAGTGCAAAAAAAAAAAAAGGCCAATCGGCCAACATCGTGTAAATTATTTAATGTTATGATCTCGGGCGGGGATCAACTCACGGCAGCTACGTATAATAATGTAATACGTAGTAATGTATGCCCATGTCAACCGCGCGCATTTTGTTTTCATGTGAGGTCAACCGTACTAAATGGGAGGGTCACGAGAGATCGTCTCAGTTATACTGCTGTGACGTCAGACCCCATACCGTGTTGCGAACGACGATGCGATTACACTACTGCTGTGATAAACGTATAAATTTAACGACCCACCCTGCACCCCCTGTGCTTACAACATCGTAAAGGAAAGACCGGCAACAAAAAAGCTCGAGACATAAGGAACGGCCAAGTCGAAGGCAGGTCAAATCAAAGTCGGCTCAATATAACTCTGATGCGATAATACTCTTTTTAAGCATCGAACGAAGCAACCCTCACCGCGTGAACGAATGTGAGAGGCATCGCAGCAACAAAAAGAAAGGACTCTCGGTTTGGGGGGGGAGGGCGACTCCTTCAATTTTTAGTTTTATCCGATGGAATTGTATACTGGTATTTTGTGTGTTTGCCGTCAAAAAGGCGGACCGTGGGAGGTAATTATTTATTTTCCGTCTTCGGGCATACGAAATCGGGCATACGAAATCGGGCACACGAAATGGGCGCAGCGACGAGATACAAAGTGCCAGTAGAACGTCAACAATAAACAGCACTGCTGCTGCCAGCCGCTATCGCCTGATACTCTGGCAAAAAAAGCTGGATGGGAGCATTATACGCACAAGCTATTCTTGTAGCACAGCAGCTATCTGCAGCAGATAGCAGCAGCAGGAGCAGCAGCAGCAGGAGCAGCAGGAGCGGCAGCAGCAGCAGCAGCAGGAGCAGCAGCAGGAGCAGCAGCAGGAGCGGCGGCAGCAGCAGCAACACGCGGCAGAAGCAGCAGCAGGATAAAGCAGCAGACTGCTGCTATAACCTGCACCAGTAGTAGCAACACGGCAAAGAGGAGAGCGGCTTCTTCCCACTCGTTTCGAGTACGTTTGAGTTGCTGCTGATAATTTATGGTGCCCTCGATACCAGCCTGCTGGCTAGTGCTGGCGCCACCGCGCCCGAGTATTACGCTCCATGCACGCCCGGAGTCCAACTTGGATGCTTGGCAAATAGACCGCGGAGACATCGCTCGCACCGCCGTGCTGCTAGTTTGCTGCTGCTGCTGCTGCTGCTGCTGCTGCTGCTGCGTTGGGTGTGTGTGTGTGTTCTTCACATTAAACCTTTCTTTCTACCCGTCGACATCCAGCACAACCAGTGTCCGTGCCGATTCTCCAATCCTATTAATAGAAGAGATACAAGTTCTGTGGTCACAAAGCTACGCCACTTTTTTTTTTTTTTTTCTTGCGCTGACTCTCCGTGATTTTCATATTATTTTTTCTCTTACTCTTCCTTTTCTGATTGATAAGCCGTAGGCCGGTCGCCCCGGTGGTTCAAGTGGTTAACCTCGAATTCTACTTGTTTGAGTCCTGGGTTCGAGCCCTAGGAGGGTCGGACTTTGACTTTATTTGCAAAAATAAAAAAAGGATTCAATTGTTGAGAGCGCCTTGCAGCGTGGGTAGGCACAATTCGATGCGAGTCGACGAGGGAAGAAAATGCTGAAATCTTCTCGCGATAAAAAAATGAAGGCACGTACCGTAGCGGGAAGGGGGGAGAAGAGCCTGCTATGTGACCCCGGATCTGAGTTTCGAGTTGGAAGGAGAGAGAGAAGATGTGCGAAGATAATGAATGGGATGAAAAAAAAAAAAAAAAAAAAAAAAAAAAAAAAAAAAACTCAAGGAGCCGTGTGGCGTGGTTGGATGACGAACCTGCTCTGCTCGGCTCGTATTGTCTGACGCCAAGGGGCTGGGCATAGTTGACGAACGCAGGGCGGAGACGGCATTCAGGGTAGCAAGGTACCAGGCGGATTAGCAAGGAGAACCTGGCTATACTACTCGTACCACAAACTGCTGCCGCCACCTGGAAGGTGCTTTGGGCTTTGGTCTGCCTGTTATTTCCCCTTTGTTATTTTTCCTTGTTACTTTCTCCTTGGTTCTTTGTCTTACTCTGTTCACAAGCAGTGGTGTTTTTTGTTATTTCTTCTTTTTTCCAGCTCGTTCTTTTTCAAGTGTTGGCCACCTCGCCTGCGGGGGGGGGGCACGACAGATTGTTTCTCTTAGATTTTGCTTTCATTTTTCTTCTTTTTCTTTTTCGATTTGTCTACCTTGTTTTTGTTTTCTCTTTGATTGTTTCTTTTCGTTTCACTATTTCATAGATTGCGTATGTTGTGTCTGTCGTATCTATTATGATGACATGGCTTTGCATTGCCCACTGCAGTGCACACTGCACACGTGGCAACGTAGTATCTCTGTGGCGTAGCTTTGTCACCACAGAACGTGTATCTCTTCTAGGGTTGAAGAATCGGCACGGACACTGGTTGTGCTGGATGTCGACGGGTAGACAGAACGGTTTAATGTGAAGAACACACACACACAGAGATACTACGTTGCCACGTGTGCAGTGTGCACTGCAGTGTGCAAGGCAAAGCCATGTCATCATACTAGATACGACAGGCACGACATACGCAATCTATGAAATAGTGAAACGAAAAGAAACAATCAAAGAGAAGACGAAAACAAGGTCGTAGACAAATCGAAAGAGAAAAAGAGAAAAAAAGTGAAAGTAAAATCTAGGAGAAACAATCTGTCGTGCCCCCCCCCCGCAGGCGAGGTGGCCAACACTTGAAAAAGAACGAGCTGGAAAAAAAGGAAGAAAAATAATAAGAAAAAACACCACTGCTTGTAAACAGAGTAAGGTGTGCGGGAAGATCGTGCCAGTAGATAATTGTGCTGCTGGTGGTATGGAGAGAGCTGGGAAATGAGAAAATGGAGGAGTGATGGGTTGGGTGCGGGGGGGGTGGTGATGGTCGCTTCTCCTCTTCATATCTGGCGCGGGTCTGTCTGCTTTGTCCGTCGGATTTCTCTTCTGGGTTCTGGGTTCTCGCTCCGTGATTTTGAGCACGCTCATTGGTCAAAACCAACAAAGCATGATAAAAAATGACTCAATTTCCCCTGACGTCACATGCTCACGGGCGAATGCCAAACCCAAATCCGGACACACAGAGAAAGAAGAGGGAGCAAAAGAGACAGACAAAGCGATATGTTTACTGGGACGAACTGCCTCAAGCGTCAGCAGACAACATGCAGACTCCTTTCTCCCGCCGCTGGCCCCCCACTAGTGGCAACCTACTAGGCGATGGGTTCGGGTTCGGGAGCATCCTTTCTGGTGCCGCGCCGAATCCCGCTGTTGTGGCGCAACATGACCGTCAGCTCGAACAGATCGTGCAAGATGATAGTTGTCTGCTGCGCTGCTGCTGCGCCAAACACGATGTTCACGACCGAGAATACGCGTTCCATTATCGCCGATGATGGCTGAAAAAGCCACAGGTTTCGGACCAGATCGAACCACAAGAGAAGTTTCTCCTTATAACTTAGCCACAAGTCCCTAGAGACTCTCTGCAGATGGCTGACCGTTGACCTGGCTTTGAGCAGAACGACAGAGCGACCTATGCTATATGAATCTAACGGCGTTAGTTTGGTGCACAAAACGTTCCTTATTTCCCCTTTTCGAGCGCAAGTACGTTGCCTTACGGGAGTAAGGCACGTAAGGCACGAAACAGCGTCTAAGGCAGGGCTCTGCTGAGAAAGGGCTCTAAGGCATTCTTTAAGGCATGACTTATTCGCTAGGGCCTAGGTACCAGGTATTACATTTTGGACATGAGCTACTGCTGTACATGGAAGCCGGTCGCCCCGGCGGTTCAAGTGGTTAACCTCGAATCCTACTTGTTTGAGTCCTGGGTTCGAGCCCCAGGTGGGTCGGACTTTGACTTTATTTGCAAAAATAAAAATAAAAAAGGATTCAATTGTTGAGAGCGCCTTGCAGCGTGGGTAGGCACAATTCGATGCGAGTCGACGAGGGAAGAAAAGGCTGAAATCTTCTCGCGATGAAAAATGAAGGCAAGTACCGTAGCGGGAAGGGGGGAGAAGAGCCTGCTATGTGACCCCGGATCTGAGTCACGAGTTGGAAGGAGAGAGAGAAGAAGATGTGCGAAGATAATGAATGGGATGAGAAAAAATAAAATAAAAAAATGTACGTAATGTGAGAACAACCAACACAGCAAAATACTCGTAGTAGGTACCAGGTACATATTAATAGTATAATTCCACGAGAGCGCGCCAGGCATGCTCGTATTACGCGGACGGAGATTTAGCATCCATCCACCTCAGCACGAACACTCACGTGAAGCAGTTGTACCAGACCATGAGAGCGTAGATGAAAGGACCACAAAAAAACTTGTGCAGATTTATGCCATAGGCCGCTTTCCAATAAAACCCGCCCTCCCCCGTCCCCGCCTTAGCCTTGGACACAGAGTCCGAACCCATGATGCCCCCTTCTGTCGGGCTGTCGAGGCGCACCCCACGAGATATTGAAATTTTAAGAGTTGGTCACAGCTGGCTCTGCCGATGTGGTGTGTGGGTGCAGGGTGCAGCATCAAACAGCTCGTACTTGGAAAACCGACAACATGCAGTGATGGATACCGAACCCGAAAAATCCAACTTCCGGTATTTTTCTCCAAATAAATCGGGGAGGATCCGCTACACACTGTTCGAGTAAAAAACATCCCTAAATACTAAATATCCCTTCTCCCGGACTGCTAAACCTACTGACTCTGCAGTGTACCCAACTCGGTAGGGAAGATGGTGGCAAGAAATGTTCGATTATACATATAAAACTTTATAATCGAACAAGAAAACTGTTGTATGTGCTGTAGATGAGAAAATAGTTTTGTGGAGAGTGTAGGGGGGGTGGGGGTGCTGGTGATCTCGGCCGAATAGTCTCTTCGTGCCTGGCACACGGGACCGACTGTCTATTTAGACCCCGATACAGATTTGCACGCTTTGACAACAAACCACAGAACGATACGGGTACCACATACTTCTCTTGCGGGTTGTGTCCTCCGTCCGTGTGATTTGGGCACGCTCACATTGGGCAAAACCAACGATCAAGCCGGTACGTTCTACCATTTTTTTAGCCCTTTTCAACAGGTATTCGCCCGCGAACAACACTTTGTCAAGTGGTTTGACCCCGATAAAGTCGACACATTATTTGTTGGTTTTCGAGCGTGTTTTTGCATGCTGTTCGTGTTTTTGTGTTTTCGACGGATTGACCCGCACAAGACCCTCGTTTAAAACAAATGTTAAAATATTCGAGGATCTTGCTCTACTAATAATTATTTATTTTTCGATTCATGTCATAGTTGCCATCTGAAAACAATTACTGGTAAATAAATTGACCTGAATTTCAACATAATTAATTCGTACTGAAAATAGAGTGAAATATATACTTTCCGTCTTCGGGCACACGAAATCGATTTATTTGTATATGACAATCACAGTACAAGCGGACATAATTTCGCTGTTGTACCGCACGACAGCAGCAGTCTATACCTGATATCTTGTTTTCAAGGACTCTCTCGTACGTGCAATAAATGTTCGTTCAATAATACTTGTAAAGTAGGTACAGCAGTAGCATATTACACCTGGTATTGTTCTATATTGACTCTTTCACATGCGTGCAATAAAAAGCTTGAATCTTGGTACTAACTTCAACGAAGGGCTTGATTGACCGCCACGTACCTGATTGCCCGCTTGTTTGACACACAATCTACAGTACTACTGTTTTGCATGCTGTAGTGGATTCGCCCGCTTTTGACTCTCGCGTACAAACACATCTCCCTGGTTCCCCAGGTAATGAAACGAAGCGGGTAGGTCAGCGTACGGACGCATACGGGGTTCCGACGCCCCAAAGATCCCGCCGTTCAGAGGGGGGGGGAGTGTTACAAGGATTACCTTGGGCTGTGATAAGCCTTGAAAAATTCACACCCTGGACAATCCCTATTAATAGTTCAATTCCACGAGTGGAACACTTGTGGTTTACGTAAAAATTCACAACCTGGACAATTCCTATTTCAATTCCACAAGTGGACGCATCAGGTCGAAGCCCTCGCGGAGGCGATCGTCATGGTCCAAACCACACCTCTTCGCGTGCCCTGTGTGTGGGACTATCAGAGTTGACTTCCAGCATCTCGGACGGGGTGACGAGACGTGAGCTCGCCCAAGGCCAGCGGAAAAAATGTTTGTCGACTCTATTTTCAAGTGCGTGCGTTCTTCACAATAAACCGTTCTTTCTACCCGTCGACATCCAGCACAACCAGTGTCCGTGCCGATTCTTCATATCTACATGGAAGAGATACAAGTTACGTGGTCACAAAGCTATGCCACAGAGATACCACGTTGCCACGTACGACGTAAGCACAGCAGTGGGCAATGCAATGCCATGTCATCATACCGGAGACCACAGGCACGACATACACATTCTATGAAATAGAGAAATGAAAGGAAACACACAAAGAGAAAATGAAGACAAATCGAAAGAGAAAAAAAAAATAAATAAATAAATAAATAAGAAAAAATAAAAGAAACAAACTGTCGTGCCCCCCCCGCAGGCGATGTGGCAAACATTTGAAAAGAACGAGCTGGAAAAAAAGAACAAAAACACCACTATTACGGCGGACCATAGTTAATAAGACCAAATATTGTTAGTAAAAATGGTTAAATATATAGGTTTGTATGTATACCATAGGTCCTATTAACTATGGTCCCCCGTAATACTTGTAAACAGAGTAAGACGAAGAACCAAGGAAAAAACAAAAAAAGAAAATAACACGCAAACCAAAGCACGAAGCACCCTCCAGGTAGCGGCAGCAGTTTGTGGTACGAGTAGCATAGCCAAGTTCTCCCTGCTAGTCCGCCTGGTACCTTGCTACCCTGACTGCCGGCCGCCGTCTCCGTCCTGCGTTTGTCAGCTGTGCCCAGCCCCTTGGCGTCAGACAATACGAAACAAGCAAAGCAGGCTCGTCATTCACCCACGCCACACGACTCCTTCAACAAGGTGTATCAATCAAAGAAAGGAAGAGAAAGATGTAAGAAGAAAATCACAGAGGATCAGCGCAAGATAGGAACAAACAAGAAGAAGAGAAAACAAAGGAAGGCCACGTTCGAACCAGCTGCACCAGTTGGTGGCGCTAGTAGTATGGTCATGTTCTACTTCCTACTCGGCCTGGTGCCTTGCTACCCTGTCTGCCATCATCTCCTTTCTACTTTCGTCCTCCGCAGTTTCCCTTCTACCCCTCCTGTTCCCCCGCGCTCTCCGCATTCCCTTGGTCGGGTTTTCTGCCACTTCTCCTGTTGCCCCCCCCCCCCCCCCCCATCCCCCTGGACACCACCCACGGCGGATGCGCGGCGCTGCCTACTCAGCTCAGCCTCAGCCTCAAGACACCTCACTATGAAGCGTTCGGCTGCTTCAAGGATCCCCCGGTACCTCTTCCCCGCCTTTTCGGCTGCAGTGGACCACAGCGCGGTCTCAACTCCGAACACCAAGGAGGCAACTTCCGTTGACCCTTCGGTGGTTCGGAACTCTCTAAGGCCTTCGACTATGCATCTATGCCAAGTCTTAAACTGTCGGCCAGGTCTCGGGTTCTCCCCACCAGCTGTTGTCCCGAACATTACCCGACTGGGTGATCGCTCCTTGCTTTGCCGTGCCACGCCCCCCGCAAAGAAGAGCCGCCGTTTACGAACGATGCTCTCGCAACGTGTCATCTTGAGGGCCTTCGCGTACGAGAGGGTGGCATGGTCAGTACGAAGTCGGCGCTGGAAGCCAATGACTCACAACAAGGCTTGGTGAGCCGTTCGAAGCTTGGCAAAGTGTTCCGCTCTGAGGGTCCACGTCACACACCCGTACAGCAGGGTCTCAATCACCTCGGCCTTCAGCATTCGAACTTTAAGGCTAAGGGGGGCGGTCGTCCTATCATACAACTCCGGGCCGAACCGTTTGAGGCATGCTCGCATGACTCGGATCCGTCGGTCGATTTCGAGCGAGAGGTCAGCGTTTTCGTGGATAATGCCGTCTAGGTAAACGAACTGGGTCGTCTGCTTATACCTCTGGCCTGCTGCTTCGATGACGAGCGGTGGTGCGAGGGTCGTCTGGTCTGGTGTTTATAGAAGCATTGTCTCTGTCCTCTTTTCCGACTCCGTGAGGCCTGCTGCTTCGCAGACAGTCACGATGACTGTCATCATTTTCGCGAGCCCTTCAGCCGACTTCGAGACAATTCCTGCGTCATCGGCGTACAACATGCCCCATACAACCCTTCGCACGCACGCTAACGGCTCCTGCTCCTCTGTTCGAACTACTCCAGCATCACTGAGTTGGACCAAATCCCTTATGATGGCTTCGTCTTGGCAGAAGCGTACCAGTACGAAGTGTAACGCAGCAGTGAGGAATACGTTGAAGAGTAACGGTGATAGCACAGAGCCTTGCCGCAGTCCCTGCGTGACATCAAACCATTCCGAGTGCTCGCCGTCATCAGTATACACGCGAGCCCGCATGCCATCGTGGAAACTACGGATAATTCTCAGCGTCTTGATTGGTACGCCAAAGCGTGTGAGTACCTCCCATAACAGCTCTCGGTCGACAGAGTCGTGCGCTTTCTGCAGATCGATGAAGCACACGTACAAGGGGATTTTCCTCTGTCGTCCGACCTCTTGCAACCGTCGCACGACGAACAACATATCAAACGTTGATCGTGCCGGGCGGAAGCCGCCCTATTCCTCCGGGAGTGATTCCTCGGTCTCGCAGTAGTTGCTGAGGCGGGACGCGACGGTTTTCAACAAAAGTTTGCCTGCGTGTGCAACAAGCGAAATCCCTCTGTAGTTGTTGCAGCCAGTTCGGTCCTTCTTTTTGTGAAGGACCTTGATGATCGCATCTTTCCATTGCCGGGGGACTTCTCCTGTTACCCAAACATTGACAAGGACGTTGTGAAAGCACTGGGCGAATGCGGGGTGGTCGATTTTCAGGAGTCCTGCCGGGAGACCATCTGGCCCGACAGATTTCCAATTTGACATCCCCTTAAGTGCTTCCGTCATCTCGTCCATGGATGGTTCATCTCCGAGCGACAGTTCAAGCGGTCGCGGTGGCAAGAGGTTGAAGATCGTGGGATCGAGTTTCAGCGATTTCGTGTTCAAGAGTTTGGGGTAAACCCCCCCCATCGTTCACGAATTCGCGCCTTATCCCGCAACAGCGTGCCATCCTCGTCTCTAATGAACTGTTCGCTCCTCGCTTTAGTCCCTTCCAATCCTACCGTACTCTTAAGGTGCTTGTAAAAGCCTCTTTGGTCGTTGTTCGCTAGGAGTCGTCCGCTTTCGGCGAGGTACGCTTCGAAGTACGCATGCAGTCCTGCGGCAATCACCTTCTGCAAGTGCGCACAAGCAGATCTCAGTGTCTTCCACGCGGTTCTATCCGGGGGGTGGGCACGCAAGAATTGTTGTGCATCCTCCCTCGCTGTCCATGCTAGTATGACTGCGGCTAAGGTTTCGGCAGACTCACACCATCCATGTCTGCGGTGGCGACGTGGAGGCGGTGGTACCTCTTTTTCGACCGCATCAATAATAGCCGTAGTGAAAAAATCAACCATGCCGGACGTACTACGGGGCTGGATAAGCTGGTTGAGAGTGGAAATTACCCTCGCGACTACTCGTTCACGACACTTTTCATCGGACATAAAAAGCCGCCTATCGAGCTCTCGGCGTTTTGTCGGTCTACGTATTTGTCTGTTGGGCGCAAAGTGGCCACTGAGTCGGACTTCGATGTACAAGATGTTGTGGTCTGAGTCAGCCTTAGCTGGGGCAGAAGGCTGTAGGACGACTTTAAAATCTTGTACTCTAGGTCGATGGGGTTGGCGGGTTAGGATGTAGTCGATCCGCTTACGGTCATTCGGGCTGGGGCCGTTGTGTGTATGCGACGCCCCACCCTTGCGCGTGCTGAAAAACGTGGTGGCGAACGACAGGAGTGGTTTTACCATTATCAATACGAACATCACGTCCATATGCTCCAAGCACTCTACTTTGATCATCACCGCACCCTTCCATTGTCTGTCCAGTTCGCGCGTTGGCATCCATCAGTACACTCAAACACTCTTCGTCGGGATGTTTTCCACCAAGTCCTCCAGCTTCTGCCAGAAAACACGTTTCAGTTCGGCGTCCTTGGTACAATCAGTTGGAGCATACGCAACGACGAAATTAACAGCCTCGCATTTGCTAGCCAGCTCAGAGCGCATAGACATAAGCCGCTCGTCAATGAACTGATGAGTGTACACAGACTTACTGCACAACGATTCCTTGACAGCTAGACTTGCTCCGTATAGCCCTTGCCTGTCAGCTGTTTTTTCCTGACTTGAACAGAAACGCGATACCCTGCCGCACGGAACGTCGTGCTGCCGGACCTCCGGGTTTCCTGCAGGCCAATGAAGTCACAGCCGAGTTGCCGTCCCTTCGCCAGTACACGCTCGTCATGTCCATACCCGTTCTTCCCCTTTTACAGCCAGGGTGCGCACATTGTAGGTCGCTACCGCCACAAGTGCATCCTTCTGTCTCTTGCGAGCCTCGCGTGCTGCTTTCTTTGCCAGCCGACGTGAGGCTCGTCCCCGCCTCCTTTTTTTCTTCTTTTGGATATTTTTCTTCTTTTGGATATTTTTCTTCTCCATGGCGAAAGTGACTCTCCGTTTCGTAGCCCGGTACGCACCTTGATTTCCGTTGGCTGGGTGCAGCAGTCCCAGCCAACGCCGACATTCCCATCCTTCCTCTCGTGCATGCATACCCACGCTGAGGCCAGCCTCTCCACTCCCCCGGCTGCCCACGTAGCGCTCTCTGCTGTGATGTACCCGTCCCGCCTGAGGGATGAACTCCTCGCCGTCGGGGTTAAGGAAAAGAAACGTCACCACCGCCCCACGCGGTCCTCAAAGCGAGCAGGCCACCAGCCGGACCGCGCAAAGTTCCCTCACTACCCAGCCCGAAGCTCGATGTTCGTGTGACTGTCGCTAGACCGTTGCAGGTCCTGGGGGACTTCCTCGGCCCACCCCAAGGAAGGGGCAGGCTGAAGGAGAGATTAGGTATTCAAGAAACAAATACGTACGTATACAGAAGATAGAGGAGCCACTGGCCTATATCCTCAACAAGGAATCATATATAGAATACGAGTACGCGCGAACTGCCTATGATACAACTTGTAAAATGCAGTAAAAATGAGGTATGTGTGTGTTCTTCACATGGAAGCGTTCTTTCTATCCGCCGATATCCAGCACAATCAGTGTCCGTGCCGTTTATTTCATCCTTGAGAGATACAAGTTCTGTGGTCACAAAACTACCCCCAGCGCCACAGAGATACTACGTTGCCACATATGCAGCGATATAGTTGAAACGTAATACGCGGCTTGCAAAGTTGAGCATCAACTATTTAATCAGTCAGCTCACAGCTGACGTATTTCATAACTTTATAAGATACCGACACTCGAAAATCGTTTCGTTTCCCCCCCGGTATTTCCCGATATTCCAGAGGAACGAGTTTCGGGGTTTTCGCGGTATTCTCTGGTATCCCAGCAACCAGCAACACTAAAACGAGTTTCGGTATCTATCGGTAGTCCAGACAGTGGGTGTATGTCGTTGCCTGGACTGGAGCTGTGGACTTGCAAGATTAGGATTTGCTTGGTACCGAGTTTTGTGCAAGAATAATGGAAATAAATGTGCTCTACGACAGACAACAGGTACGATGTAGGGCATAGGAATACACGCAGCAACGTGCCAGATTGGTGTATGGTCTGTTGATGGAATCGATAACCGGGTACCCCGCGGTAGAGTTCATCGACATGCAGAAAGCGAAATCCCCCAGGGGAGCGTGTGTGGCAAGCGTTGGAGGATTTCTACATGCCAAAACTCGTGAAGCAAGACGCAGTAAAAAATAGGGTGAAGTTAGGGTTTGTCACAGTGAGACGATTCGCCTGGTGGAAGGCGAGAACCCCCTTGACTTCCTTGGTAGGGTTGGCAAAAGGCGGCCCAGGGCGTGTCTGACTATTAATAGTAAGTGATTACCATCAGTAGTCATCTCTGCGATGCATCATGCTGCTGCTGGGCGAATACCGATTGTCGTGCTGAACCAACACGAACGAACGCTACGTACGTATGATACGCGGTCGTACGTATGTTATTATCGGTGACGTTTGGGTAAAAAAAAAACACGTCAGCAGTAGCAGCCATTGTGGCGGCGGCAGCAACAGCAGCAGCAGTATAGCATATGGTAGTTGGGCACGAGAAGCCAGGGTTTTCCTATAGGAAAAAACCAAGAAATACCGAAATTTCGGGAAAATACCGAAAAAAAACTAAAAGACAGCCCTCGTTAAGATCGACCCATATAGCGTCGCTGTACGCTCGGCTTGTCGGTCTAACCCTCAAGACCTCTGTACGTTCAGGGCAGATATAAGCCTGATCTCTGTAGTATCTATAGCTCATATTGGTCGGGTGGGAGCGGTTTAACCTGCTTGATCTACTTATTTACTTGTACGACGAGTACGAATTTTTCCTGTTTGGGATCTGTACTGTACAGATCCTCCCCAACATGGCATAACGGAATGTTAAGACCTAGATCATATTACTAATAATAAGGAGATCGTGAGCTGTCCGACTTATTCTAAAAAAAATCAGGGCTCTTCACGGGACATGATCCGACCCGCGGATCGGGTCAGGAAGTGTTTAAAGTATCACGGGTCGGGTCGAGTCGGGTCGGGTCAGAAGGTTTTCAAAATATCGGTGGGGCCGGGTCACCCTGACTCGACCCGACCCGTGAATAGCCCTGAACAAAAAATTAGAGAACAGGACGGCCATAAGCAGTACCTGGTAGGTTTTAAGAAATAAGGCCGAAATTTACAGAAAAACAGGTGAATCGGGAGCCACTAGAACGCACTAGGTGGAGAACGCACCCTTTTCAGAGTGTAATTCCAGTCTGTGATGAGCAGGTTCCCTGTGTGTGTTGTCTTCACATTAAATTATCCTTTCTACCCAGCTTCACCAGTACACCCAGTGTCCGTCCGGATTCCTTATCCTAGAGAGATACTGATTCTGTGGTCACAGACTGTGAGACAGAGGAAGACCACCAACACAAAAAAGAATCGCAAATTTAAGGGTCAGGCAAGTGAATTGCCAGCGTACTCGTACCGGGTACGAGAACACAACACAAGCAAGACTAGAAAATAAGAACAAAATGACAATAGAAAAATGGGTAATGAAACATAATACGAACGACGCAAGGAGATCAGAAAGACTGCTATTATAGATGGAAAGCTTAGGTCCTCAGGAAGAACAGACAGCTGGCGCACGGACGAAAACACGCGAAGGAGAAGGAAGATACCGACATACGGACGGCGGGACGGGGCAAGGAAACACAGGGAGAGACAAGACAAAAAAGCCAGGAGGAAGAGAGAACGGGGAAAAAATAGAACATTGTGCTCTAGACGGTAATAGTAACATGGGTGCCCGTCTGACCTAGAAAATCGATTCGGGAACCTAGTCACACCCTTTGCCGTCTCCTTTCT
Organism: Nereocystis luetkeana; assembly: GCA_031213475.1. Lineage (NCBI taxonomy): Eukaryota > Phaeophyceae > Laminariales > Laminariaceae > Nereocystis > Nereocystis luetkeana. Next base: position 2,096,295 of record JARUPZ010000003.1, on the reverse strand, counting down.
ACTCTCGTCAATAGCGGTGCCAAGTGTCAGTACTGTCGCTGTTGCGCCCCCCCTCCATTGAACAACTCAACAAGAAACAAACAAACATCTGCACTAGTCGAACCGAAACCTGGCCACCCGATCTATCATTTTGTTTCTGCATTCATCGACAGCTGTATGGTACGGCTGCCCCCCCCTTCCCCCCCTCTCCTTGTCGCTGCTCTTGGCTCCCTCGGCTGCGTGGCACAGCCGGCTTCTCTGCGCCTCGTCCATGTGCCACCTCGCCATGAAACAGTCCGCCGCTTCGACGACCTCCGGTACCACTTCCCGCTCTTCTTAGCCGGCCTCGGCCATAACACCCTCTCTACTCCGAACAGCAAAGAGGAGCTTTCCGTGGACCCCTCGGTGACTTGAAAAACCACGAGGTCGTCTGCTAGACATTGGGCACAGTTATTTTCTGGTGGGTCTGGTCCTGGGTTCTCCCCATCAGCCATCGCCCCCAACATCACCCGACGGGTCAGCCGCTCATTGCTCGTCAGCTGTACGCCCCCCGCAAAGAGGAGGCGTCGTTCGCGGATGGTTGTCTCAACGCTCTTCTTGCAGTGTGTCTTTTTGAGGGCCTTGGTGTACGACATGAGGTAGTCAGTGCGTTGTCGGCGCTGGAAGCCAATGATACGTAGGAGGAGTTTGGGGTGTGCCGTTCGGAGCTCAGCGAAGTGATCCTGGCCAAGACTTCACCTCACACAACCCGTACAGCAGGGTCTCCATCACCTCGGCCTTTAGCATGCGTACTTTTAGAGTGAACGGGGCATCCTCCATGCCATACAGCTCCCGTTTGAACCGATTGTAGCATGCCCATGCGAGTCGGATCCGTCGTGTGATCTCTGGCATAATGTCAGCGCTTGCGACGACACGACCGCCCAGGTACAAGAACTGCATCGTCTGTCTATACCTTTGTCCCGCTGCTGCGATGACGAGCGGTGAGGTCTGGGGTGCCTGGTTCGGTGTCCGCAGCAGCATGGTCTCCGTTTTCTTTTCGGATACGGTGAGGCCTGCTGCTTCGAAAACGGTCACAATGACGGTCATCATTTCGCAAGAAGACCTTGCGGCGACTTAGACACAATGCCTGCATCGTCCGCGTACAGCATAGCCCATACTGTCCTCCGTACACAAGTTAGTGGGTCAACCTTCACCCCGTCCTCCCCGAGGTCCTCCTAGAGGTGAACCAAGTCTCTCACAATATGCGGGTCTTCAATGAAGCGAACCAGCACGGCGTGTATCGCAGGCGAAGAAGACATTGAACAGAAGCGGTGACAACACACATCCTTGCCGCAGCCCCTGAGTGACGTCAAACCATTCCGAGTGCTCGCCGTCACCCGTGAGCACGCGAGCTCGCAAGCCATCGTGGAACTGGCGGATAACGGTTAGCATCTTCTCTGGTACGCCGAAGCGTGCGAGCAGCACCCACAACAGTTCTCGGTCGAAGGAGTCATATGCTTTCTGCAGATCGATGAAGCACACGTGCAGAGGGATTTCTTCAGCTCTTCCAAGCTCTTGCAGTCGGCGCATGACGAACAGCATGTCGACTGTTGATCGTGCTGGGCGAAAGCCGCACTCTTCCTCGGGGAGTATCCCTTCGGTCTCGCAGTAGTTACTGAAACGGGATACAACTATTTTCAGCAAAACTTCGCCTAAATGGGCAACAAGCGAAACCCCTCGGTAGTTGTTGCATTCAGAGCGATCTTTCTTTTTATTATGAAGGACCTTCATGATCGCACCAATCCATTGCTGGGGGGCGTTACCCGTTCTCCACACGTTGGCAAGTAAGTTGTGAAAGTACTGGATGAATTCGGGGTGGTCGATTTTCAGTAACTCGGCCGGAAGGGAGTCTGGTCCCACCGCTTTCTAGTTTGGCATACCCCGGATTACCGCCGTCATGTCATCCATGGTTGGTTCATCTTCATGCGATGGTGCCAACGGCCGTTGTGGAAACAGGGTGCTGATGGTTGGGTCAAGCTTGGGTGATTTCGTGGTCAGGAAGGTGCCCAAAAACCTCGCCCACCGTTCAAGAATGCGCACCTTGTCCCTGAGTAGCGTAGCATCCTCGTCCCGGATGAACTGCCCACTTCTCGCCTTTCGACCGTCCAACCCCACCGTGGCCTTCAAGTGTTCGTAAAAACCCAGCTGGTCGTTGTCGGCGAGGAGTCTCTCCATTTCAGCAAGGTTCTCTTCGAGTAGGCGTGCAACGCAGCATCAATCGCCCTACGTAGATTCGCGCACGCCATCCTCAGCGTCTTTCACGTGGTTTTGTCCTTCTTGATGCGCATCACTCGTCGGGCATCCTCCCTCGCATCCTATGCTATTTTTATGGCGGCTGAGGTTTCCGCGGTCTCGCACCACCCGGGTTTGTGTGAGTGCCGTCGTGGGACAGGTACTTCTTTCGCTACTGCATGAAGAATAGCATCAGCAAAGGATTCAGCCATCTCAGAGATACTGTTCGGTTGCGCGGGAAGGAAAAAAAAACTTGGAGAGGATTCGCGCCAATACTCGCTACCTGCAGTCTCCGTCGGATCGAAACTTCTGCCGGTCGAAAGGCCGAATTTTGTTTCTTGTTCGTACGTGTCTGTCGGGTGCGAAACGACCGTTGAGGCGGACCCTCGCACATATGGTCTGAATCCGCCTTGACTGGGGGCGGAGGCAGGGGTGGAGGGTGGAGCTTAACATCATGCACGCGAGATCGGTGTGCTTGGCAGGTTAGGGTGCCGTCAATCTGTTTGTAGTATCCATAGTAGGTGGTTATTACCTGTACTTGGAGTGACATGATATGCACACTAGAGTTGCACCCCCACCTCGAAATTTGGAACCGGGCACCCGACCGGGTGGGGGGAGGTTGAGTCGGAACCGGAACCGGGTACCCGGGTACCCGGGTTACCAGTCGCTTCCCTTTTAGCGTTTGAGCGGCGGCAGGTAAGGCGGACATGGGTACCCGGGTACCCGGTTTACCATACACTATTTGCTCCCCTCTTGCGTTTGGACGGCGGCGTGGTAAGGCGGAAGATGGGAAGGCATGGCTTCATTTGGCCTCTCTCGATGAATCATGCTGAAGAAAGAAGGTAGAAGGTCTAGGCAAGGTTATTCTCCGTGGGATCGAATACAGACGCTAGAGGTGGGGAGTGGGAAGTTAAACATGGAAAGTAACTTTCCTTCTACCCTTATTTCGCTCGTCAAGTCATCAGGAAGAGATCCTTCGAACGTAATTGGTTGCATCAAACAAATCATTCGACAAACCCCACACACCCAGAAGCATCGAAGGAAGTAAGAAATGCCGCGGAAAACTTCAGCCCATACTGCTGCAACACAAAAAGCACAAAACATATCGAAACAGACATCGCTGTAAAAATCCCAAAATATAAGAACCCAGACCCATATCCGTCCAATCATCTCATTGAACATCCAATATCAACCCCGCGGGGCAACCGTGTTGTGCTCGATCTCATTGCCGCAGTCAGATCCGTCTCGAGGAGCATCGAAAGGTTGGGACTTCTCATGATTGGCCTATCTTCTGTGGTTCATGGTAACTTAGGGCCGCTCACGCTGGTAGGGGAATCGTGTGCGTCAGTGTGTACTCGTGTGTAGCGTGTTGTGCGCACGCAGTGAGGGACATTCTCTAATCTCGATAAGTAGTCTGCAGGGACTGGGGGCGAGAGTCTAGGAGCACAGCTGCTGAAGTGTATGTATACATCAAGGTATACTCCGTATCGAACAATCGACGGGTACCCGGGTATCCGGGGTACAAATACCCGCGATTCCGTGAGTTGGACCGAGACGCTTCCGGTTCCGACTGTTCCGGGTACACACCACCGGGTACCCGGTTCTCAATCAGACGGGGTGCAACTCTAGTGTTGTTGTTGTTGTTGTTGTTGTTGTTGTTGTTGTTGTTGTTGTTGTTGTTGTTGTTGTTGTTGTTGTTGTTGTTGTTGTTGTTGTTGTTGTTGTCTTCACATTAAATCGTCCTTTCTACCCAGCTTCATCAGCACACCCAGTGTCCGTCCTGATTCCCTCTCCTAGAGAGATACTGATTCTGTGGCCACAGATTGTGAGACAGAGGAAGACCAAAAATAAAAACTGAATCGCAAATTCAAGTGTAAAGCAAGTGAAGTGTCAGCGTACCGCGCACGAGAACACAACAACACAAGCAAGACCGGAAAAATAAGAGCAAAAGACAATACTATTACGGGGGACCATAGTTAACAGGACCTATGGTATACATAAAAACGTATATATTTAACCATTTTTACCAACAATATTTGGTCCTGTTAACTATGGTCCCCCGTAATAGTGCACACAGATAATTGTGCGAGTACAGCAGTATGGCATGAAAAAGGACGTCAGATAGGGTGAAAATGTCGACAAAAAAACAAACAATTATAATGAGGCACGCGAGCGCGAAGCGTGAGCCTTTTTTTTTCTTGGTTATCCAAGGAAAAAAAATCCTCTTCACAACGGCTCGCATACGGGGGTAGGGTGCCTCTTTTCGAGTTTCTCTGTTTGTGTGTGTCAGTCATCATGATTCAACATTTTTTTCGGCCACGTTTGTCGATCGCACTAAACGCACACGGCACTAATTCCGGCCCCGGCGGGCTCTGTGCACGCACACACAAACGAAACCTTCTCGTGCTGGTGCGGTGGTAAGTCGTTCACAGTTGGTCGAGCTAGGTGCGGCAACGTGTGAAGACACATGGCTGGGCCATGGTTACAAAAAAAAACAGAACCAACAACCGTAAGATATTTTTAGTTTTTTTTGTACTTTTACCTAACGAAATCCAACTCTACGAGTACTCGTAGGCAGACTGTGCCTGCCCGCAACAACGTTCGGGCCATGTCCCCAAGACATGCTGCAGGTGGTGTTGTCAGGCCCACTCTCCTACTGATGAGAGGACGGAGATGCGGGAGAAGATCTGCTGTAGATGCCATACAGTAGTAGTAGTGGTGGTGGCACCTGCTACGAGAAAATCTGTTGGACACATGCCAGGTTGTAGATTTTTCGTCTTCAAATTATGAGTGCGGAACCAGGGAACACACAACAAAATCGAGTACGTGTACAAAGGGTTCGAGGGTTCAACCGACACAAGCCGAGCGTACAGCGACGCTGACCCTGGCCTCGTGTGTCCTACTGCTACTGCTGCTGCTGTTTGCTGCTGGAGAAGGTCTGCTGTAGATGTCATATATCAGTAGCAGTGGTGGCACCTGCTACGAAAAGCGCTCTCTGTTCACGAAAACACATGTCGGGAGCAGATTTTTCGTCTTCAAATTTTGTGCCGAATTTCAAATTCGGAACCAGGAAACACAAGACAGAATCGAGTACGTGTACAACGGGTTCAAGGGTTAGACTGACAAGCCGAGCGTACAGCGACGCTGAACCTGGCCTCGTGTGTCCTACTGCTGCTGCTGTTTTGCTACTGGAGAAGCTCTGCTGCTGTAGATATCGTACACAATCACTATTAAATGGTAGTGATGGTACCTGCCATCTGCTATTCCTGTTGGACGAAACATGTCAGGTGCAGATTTTTCGTCTTCAAATATTGAAAACTTGGCCAATTTTCAAGTTGTTGGAAATTGCATTTTCACGTCTTGCTAAAAACTTGCCAAATGAAATGGCAAATGGCACAAACTTGCCAACGAAGGGCTTGGGCAATATCCATAAGAAAGCTTGGCAAAAAACTTGCGAAAATAATTGGCAAATCCAAATTTCCCAAGATAAATGGTAAATACTTGTTTTTAAAAAACGAACCACTATCGAGGTGGGAACAAGGGAACACACAACAAAAAAGCATATATATGTACAAAGGGTTCAAGGGTTGACTTAGACCGACAAGCCGAGCGTATAGCGACGCTGACCCTGGCCTCGTGGGCCCAACTGCTGCTGCTGCTGCTGTTGTTGCTACCGCCGCGACTTCCGCTGCTGTTGCTGCCGCCGCCACTTCAGCTGCAGCAAAGCAGCTGACGATTTTTTGTTTCTAAAAAATAATCAGCTGAAATAATGAACCCAAACGCCACAACGTGATCACGGATACACATACGAGCGCGTACATACGCGGTTCGTTCGTGTTGGTCCTGGACAATACAGAGTAATCCGTATGTGCCCAGCATGATGCATCGCAGATATGACTACAGCAGGTATTACTGAGGTCGCGTCTCATTACCACCAGTTACTCGTAATACCAGGTATATCGACAACGTCAACCAGCCCGGGTCGCTGGGGAAGGTGTGTGCGACACGTGTTTAGACTGGTGATACTGCAGTACCCGCCCCTCTGATGAGTAACAGATAAATCGGTTCAAACCTATTGATAATTGATAGATTATACTCTTTTTTTTCTTTTTTTTCATCCTCTTTGGAGATTTGGAGAAGCATGTGTGCCCTATACATAAACTTCGGTGTATAGGATATCAGGTATCGAATTTCTTGGTTCTTCTCGTTATTTTTAGGCCAAGTTTCTTGTGGTGATATTTGCGAGGGGGGCGGTAGTGTCGACGCCATAGGGCCCCAAAAGCTAAAAGGGTTATCGAACGTCAATTGTGCGCGTCTTACGTACATTTCATAGTTGAGTGTCAATCACTACCTCAGTCGCACTCACAGCAGACGTATTTGCTGCCCCCCTAGCAAATCTGAGTAGCCGAATAATCAACAGCCACCCTGCGTGTCACAGCGCGTGTTTACGTCTCCTCGAGATAGAAGGCGGACGACAGCATCTCCAACAGCGAATACACGAGTACCCGGGGAGGGGGGGGGTGTACTCAATAGGAGAGATGTACTCCATCTAATGCATGGTCTTAGCCGTATGATCATAGACCCTCGCGCCCCTGCAATGCCGGGACGGAGCATGTCGGGTTTTCACCGACCAGGCAGACACTGGGTGCTTGCACCAAGCGCGAAGCGCTGTGAGGTGTCCGGCGAGTCGCATGAAAAGTGAGCTGTATTCTACTACCGTTTGTGAGGCGGACTTACATAATATGGATGACAGCCTCAATGAGTTAATTTGATTTATGGTAGCCACTTTCAGAGACAGCAATGGGAGTACTATGAAACTGCCTCTCGGATGTTTTACCATAAACACTACTTGATACGATCATTCCCCTTGTGCGGAGGAAAGATCCTTTACCTCACCAGCTGTGACCGACCGCCAACAACAAAAATATAAATAAAAGGTACCCTGGTTGTCTATATAGCTCACGTAGTGAGCGGCATGTTTTACAGCAGTGTCGTTGCCAACCGACGCCAACCGAACCAAAATAAAATAGGGAGGGGGGGGGCAAATGTAACGCGCTTCGTGCCAAGTGCTACTCGTATCCGTGAATGTTATTTAGGAGACGGGTATTATTCTCGAGTACCCGGGCATTCGGTCAAAAAGGGATACCTGGTACACCTCTACTGCATGAATGTTTTTTATGGACCAATTCATAATGTATTACGGGGGACCAGGGTTAATGGAACCTATGGTATACATAAAAACCTACATATTTCGCTATGTTTACTAACAATTTATTTGGTGCTTTTCACTATGGTCCCCCGTAATAGTATGCTAGCAACACGGCCGTGGTTTACTGCTGTTGCACGGTGTCCCGCATCCGGTAAATTGATGAACTATCGCTGCAATATTATTGCCCTCTCAGTCATCCCGGGGGAAAATAGATGCAGTTGACACGCTCCCGTACTCTTGGACCAAACTACCTCTGCGACGGTACCTGATGCCCACCTACCCCCCGCCCCCCCCCCGCCCCTTGCATGCACGCCCTTCCCTTCCCCTTTCACTCACTCCCCTTTTGGCTTCGCCGTCACTTTTCCAGACGGCCATGGAGGCGCCCGAGTTCGACGGAACTCTACCGCGCAAAAAGCCCTCTGGCGACGCCGAGAGTGTTTCCAAGTTAAAGATGGGCAGTCCTTCTACCAAGAAAAGCAAGACCTTATGGCTTACCAGGTATGTTTCAAGCTTGGCACGATTTATTCATTGTATTAGCTTGCACGCACGCGGTTATTGCATCGTTTCGAATATGATGCGAGCAAAAATAATATAAGCAAGAATGTTCAGCACGGACTGCTTGGCTCGGTTGGCGAAATTTCCGGTGTGTCTTGCAGTTGTGTTTGTCGTGCTGAGATTGCTGCGTGGATGGGGTAGGGGGGGGTACTGGAATGGCGTTGGAGGGGGGGGTCAGACGTGGCTTACATAAAAGAACCATCACAACGTATTACCCTGAATGCTCGATTGATGTTGCGTCATTGTTTGCAATGATAAAGGTACACTGCTTGGCTCGGTCGAAGTGTACTGGCTTGCAAGTCTTGTACTAATAGTTAGGTTTTGTCGTGAATGCTCTATTGGGGGCGGGAGGGGGGGGGTCGCTGAAATTGTCTTGCGCGCACGAGGTTTGCATCAACTTGCGTACCATACGAAACCAACCCAACAAACTCTTTTCACATGAAATGGTTGTCTCCGTTGATATGTTTTCGGCTTCCATTGTCTTGTAGTTGTGTTCGTTGTTATGGGATTTCATAGCGAGGTGGCGGGTTACTGGGGGGTAACAGGTGAAAAAATTATGAATAGGCGAATAGTGTTGGTTTTTACGCTTGTCTGGTGTATCGACTTTGTATCAAATTATGTAGTTGACCCCTGCTTGGATCGGTTGGTGTGTTCTGGTCTTGGAGGGTCTTGTATTTTTGTGAGCAATTCTGCTGGGCAATTGGTGAGGAGGAGGGGAGGGTGGTAGGAGAAAACCCCCCAAAAAAACTACGAGCGACTATTTGTACGCTTGGCGGCTGTACGTAGCGTCATAGTTTTCCATGGTTCGGTTGTAGTTGATATTTAAAGCATCACGGCGAGTCGCACGGTTTTATCTTAGTCATGAACGCGGCCTCACTATACATGTATGTGTGGGGGTTGTGATTGCGACCAAACCGTTGCACTTGGCTGGATTGATACACATACTTCCCTACTTCCCTGGTGGGTTTCTCGTGCGATATTTTGTCGCGAAGTAACCGTCGTCCCGTTTTACGTACCAGTATACATTATCATGCCAAAAGACGCCCAAAAACGCAGTGTCTGGTGGTAGTCTCGAGAAAAAAACAAGTTCTACTACGGGGGACCATAGTTAATAGAAACAAATATTGTTAGTAAAAATGGTTAAATATACAGGTTTTTATCTATACCATAGGTTCTATTAACTATGGTCCCCCGTAATAATGCGCGTTCGTTATTCTGCCTCGACATTTCGTGTGTCAAAAGTAACTACCAAGAGCGGTACATCAGGTTAATGAGGTTGTGCCGAATCGTTTGTTTCCTGCCTACTATGCTAACACCGTCCTGACTAGGGTCGAAAAAACAAACACAGAATCAAACGTACTTTCGTAACTTATTTTTTCTGCACCACAATTACAAGCGTCACAAATTTCGCACGACAATCTCTCTGCAATCGTAGGGAAGTCGAGCAATATCACAGAATGCCAGGTCAGTCATCTCATACAATGTGCCATCGTCTCGTGCAGTAAACACAAGCGGGAACAAGCAGAGCGACCGAGTAACACATATTAATCACTACTATTAGTCCACTCCATCTCATGCGCACCGGATGGACATACGAGGGGGTGAGAGGAGGGGTCAGGGGGGGTGTACTCGATAGGAGAGATGTACTCGATCTCATGCATGGCCGTAGTCGTATGACCATAGACCCTCGCATCCCTACAATGCCCGGACGAAGCATGTCGGGTTTTCACCGACCAGGCAGACATTGCTTGCGCCAAGCGCGAAGCGCCGTGAGGTGTCTGGCGAGTCGAATGAAGGGTGAGCTGCATCCTACTAAGAACCGCTTGTGAGGCGGACTTGCATATGGACAACAGCTTCAATGAGTTGATTTAATTCCCGGTGTAGGCATTTCCAGAGACAGCAATGGGAGTACTAGGGGGCGAGGGGGGGGGCAGTGGAATTGAAGGAGAGGCCTGTTGAATGTCGTATATTTCGCACTGCCCCGCCAAATCTCTCCAATCTTCCCCCGATCCTCCTCCAGCCAATTCTACTAGCGACCACGGTGTTCGATCCGATTTCGAGGCAAGACCCGTTATCTATTTCGCACGACGAAACGAAACGTCGGCACCATAATTCAATCTTCGAAAAACAAAACGGTAAAAATGCGCCTCAAATAACGAGCGCCAGATACTACTGCGAGGGTTCGGGGGAGGGGGAGGGGCAGCCGAAAAACTGCCAAGCAAGGCAGCAGCGACAGAATGAGAGGGGTTGAAAATAAGACTGCAACGACCACGACAAACTACCTCTGCATTATGAGCGAAAGTTTTGAGCGTCGACCAAAAGCCTTCGTGCCCATCACCACCTACTGCTGTACACGACGACGAATATTAACCAGACCGACGACAGCTAGGCTGTTTTCTCGTCGACAACGGCTTCGCCAGTGCCGGCCGCAATTTCCGTCCCCGCGGCATTGGTCGTGCCTCCCTCCACCTCCGAATCGGTATCCCGGCCAATACCCGGTGCCATCTGGCGCAACAGCGATTGCAGACCAGACTTCTTGATAAGGGGTGGTGGTTTGACGCCACACTTCAAAATGTACTCCCGAATGTGAGCAACAGTCAAAGTTTGAAAAGACGAACCTCTGTACCATCTGTACCACGGCCAGAGCAAAAATAGGCTTGCAGCTGAGGGCATCAAAAAGCTCTTGTGCCCCTGGCATTTCGCCCAACTCCTTCGGTCACTTGTGAAATGATCTCCTTATGTGCGGGGAGCCTGTCGATAATTGCTTCCTCCAGTTGGGCATGGCTCTGTATCGCAATGGGACAACATGTATACCTGGTACAAGAAATAAAAACGACAGCCACAACGCAGTTGATCACGCCGACTTTCATGAACAAGTTGTGGTGGCTGTTGCGTTAACCGGAGCGCAAAGCATCAGCAAACAAACATTCTTTTTTTGCAGCCGCCACAAGCCGTAGTTCAACTATTCACAAAAAAGACGTAATCACGTCGTCTACCGTAATAATTATATTAATAGTAAAATGTGATATGAGCGAAGTACTCATGGGCTATAGATATAGATAAGATAGTCTGCAGTTTTGTAGTATCACGAATACGAGAATAATCGAAATAATGGATTAACCCGGCGGATATTCCGTTAGTCGAGAGTAACGTTCTTTTAGGAATGTTCTCTAGGGCGGATAGCCCGTTAGACGAGACTAATGTTCCTTAACGGTGATAGGACCATAAAATCAGAAGTTATTATATTAGCAGAAGGACGATCGGTAACCATAGCAAAGTTATTTAGGAGTACATCAGATAAGAGGGGTTTAGGAGAGCTTGTGGCATGGGGTGGGACGAGTATATTTCGGTGTCGAGTTCCTCCCTCCTACCTCTCACTTCTCTACTAGAGCACCTCCTCAGCTCTCGCCACCAATAAATATCTAAATCTGAAGAAGCGAAGCACCGCTTCCAAGCTGCCAGATACACCTGCGTCCCTTACCCTTACCCTTACCTCGTCCATCACTTCACAAAACGCTACTCCAGGAGTAAACCAATGGGGGCGCCTTTGCAGCGAAAGCGACACCAACATGGAAGAAAAAACGCACTGTTCTTGACGAAAAAAACCCCGGCGATACAGCAGACGCCCACGTCCCCCTCGCCCTTTCAAATCTTTGGGGTAAACGCTCCGGGGTCAAGTTCGGATGTCGTAGCAGGAAGAGAAATGGAGCTGTTTCCGATGCAAACAAAGAGGGGTGCTATGCATAGAAATGTTTACATGCCCTGATACGTCTTGGTACATGTTTCACGCACCACCATAACAATGGCAACAGACGAGTTTGAGTGGTCATCACTACTGCTCGGTAGTAGTAGTGGTAGTAGTAGTAGTAGTGAAGTCGTTTCGGGTTGTCACAGCTATGCCGGTTTCAGTCTTGGACGCGTTGCAGCAGCTCTATCGTGTGACTCCCGGTCGCTCGCGGCACCGCGACCGTGCCACGGCCACTCCACACGGCAGCTCTCCGTGTCCCCGTCGAAGGAATTGGCGAACGGGGGGCGTGGAAAGGCGCCCTCCCGGGGGCGTGCCGCTCACCCCGGCATGACGGAGTATGGAAAAGTAAACGGAACTCACAGTACAACATAGGAACAAGCGCGATATGAACCAATGTGCCTACTGCTGTACGTACTTATGTCGTACATGGTGGGTGAGTTGGTGCGTGTGTGTGTGTGTGGGTTGGTTGGTATGTAGGCGAGTGGGTTCGTGGCTGTAAGTGGTTGCCGTGTTTTTACTGTTTCGTTTACTCCGCTTGTGTTTCCACCACCGGACCGTGGTGCTGCTACGTACGAACTGGGCACTCGTCTACTGCTGCACGTACTCCTGTACTGCTGTAGCACATGGCGGGTGGGTGAATTGGTTGGTGGGTAGTGATCTACTGTAGTTCGATCTATTCCCGATATTGTAAGATCTAACTCATATAGCTGCCATAACATCTGCACAGAGCAGCACATGTTTCCTGGATTGGATCTGTGCAATGCAGATCCTGCGCAATCCATCACGACGGCGGGTGAGGAACTACTTTCACCCTTTTAGAAATTCTAAGTAGTTTGTCCCCGAAACGGGACTGCAGTACGGTTATCTGTCCGAGGTGTGAAACGTTACACTCGACCTGTCCATACACACACAACACTCACCGTCTCTGAAAGCACGTCACCAGAACGGAGAGCCGACCTCCTTCCTTAGCTTCCCCCCCGTAGGGTCGAACCGATCTCAACTATCTCCATGCTTCGCATCATCCCATCCACAGGCATTGGTCACTCCGTCGTTTTGCGCCCATGGTTGTATATCTCCGAGCCCGATGTGTAGGATACCTGTGACATCCACGTACAATTTGTCTGTCGAGTCGTGGTTTGACACACTGACGGTTAACACTGGCACTCCGACGTCGCGCGAATGTTTGTACATCAACGCGCCAATCACAACCTCGAAGTGCCCGCCAGCTGCTGCTGTACGAAGTGCTGCTGCGGTTGAGTTTCTTTGCAAGAGACAGGAGGATGGCAGCCTACTAACTGTACATCTCATCGGTACGTATAATTTACATCCTTGGTACCCGTCCAAACTGGGACGAGTTACTGCCGTACCTGGCCGTACCAGTACGTACGTACTGGAGTGCTGAGTGCTGAGTTTGTGCTGCTGCTGTTGTAGTTGCACATGCGGAAAGTTTAAATTTTGAACAATCTTGCAGCATCTTGGACAACGTCCAAGTCTTGGTTACAGTCATTCCCTGAAAAACCGATTGGAGAACATTCAGCAACAAGCTGGCTGTCACACCCAAGGAGAAACGGCGGACGGGGTCGTCAAGGGGACGAGGACGATGGCCTGACCTCCAAGCCTGCTGCATCATCGCTTCGGAGGCCTACGTAGCAATTTTCGATTTTCTCCACTCACCTTCAACATTTTCCACAAACTCTACGTCGACGACGTCGCCGACGGAGTGCTGGATAGTTCTTCACTCTTTGTTGGCGCTGCGGTGGCCTGCTGCGCTGTCACCGGTACCAATGGCAGAGACGACGCCATTGGGGGGGGGGGTAGGGAGGTACCAGAACAACATCGTTACCTGGTTCTGGTAGTTCTGGTCCACCACATGATGGTGCTGTTACTTTCGTAAAATATGGAAGCTTTTACGGTAGTTGAACAAACGAAATAGTCCCCGTAATATAAGAACGCCATATCAGGACTCGAGAAACCAACTGAGAAATGTAGGGAATGTAGATATACACGTAAACATGTAGACTAAAAATGTTACGTAACAAACGCTACTCGAATTTAAGGCTTCTAAACTCGCTTTCCACCACATTCTCCCTCACTAAACCTGACTTATCTCCCCTTGCGAGTAAGTCAGGAACCCCGATGAGACTCTGAGTATCCAAGTTTTATACCTCCGACTTTTCGGTATACCGGACTCAGTATGCAATGATCGCATTGCTCTCATCGTTCCTTCCTGGGTGTTTTCTAAGTGAGTGAGTTTTACAGGTTCTTGAATATGAGATATTCCCCTTTTTTTCCTTTTTTTCGGGGGATGAAGGCGAGGATCGAATCACGGACCTCGCTCTTCAGAATCTCACACCCTGCCGACGACGCCATTGTAGGGAATGTAGACTGAAATTATTAGTCTACATTCCCTACAATGGCGTCGTCGGCAGGGTGCGAGATTCTGAAGAGCGAGGTCCAGCCTTAGAATTCGAGTGGCGTTTGTTACGTAACATTCTTAGTCTACATTCCCTACAATGGCGTCGTCGGCAGGGTGTGAGATTCTGAAGAGCGAGGTCCGTGGTTCGATCCTCGCCTTCATCCCCCGAAAAAAAGGAAAAAAAGGGGAATATCTCATATTCAAGAACCTGTAAAACTCACTCACTTAGAAAACACCCAGGAAGGAACGATGAGAGCAATGCGATCATTGCATACGGAGTCCGGTACCGAAAAGTCGGAGGTAAAACTTGGATACTAAGTAACTCAGAGTCTCATCGGGGTTCCTGACTTACTTACTCGCAAGGAGAGATAAAAGTCAGGTTTAGTGAGGGAGAATGAGGTGGAAAGCGAGTTTAACCCCTTTAGAACCGCAGTCCCATATGTGGGGACAAACCCCTTAAATTTTAAGTAGTTTGTCCCCAAAACGGGACTGCGGTTCTAAAGGGGTAACGTTTATAGAAACCTTAAATTCGAGTAGCGTTTGTTACGTAACATTTTTAGTCTACATTCCCTACAGAGAGCCGGGAAAGCCTTGCGAGCTTGCGAGGAAGGCCCAGGGTTGAGGTCGAGAGCTGAATCCACAGCGGGCCATCTGAGGGAAGAACTCCTTATCTGCGTGTAGTGTGGTAAGTACGAATACTCGTAGGAGTTTTTGTGTGTCTATATCCTACTTACAACGCGTGGTCGCAGGGTAAAAATGTGTCGTACCTCGGGGTTCAACCAATGGGAATGGCTAAAGGTATACCCAAAGCACCCAGCAGCATCACAGATCAGTTCGACCAGCATCCAAGCTCGTCACGCTTTCGCGTGTGCATTGCGCTTGAGAGCCGTGATGCGCCTTGTAATTTTATGTAGCAGTTCATGCCCACGACACTACAAAGTCGGCCGCTTGTGTTTTGCACCAGCATTAACGATGAACTCCGGAAAACTTTTTTTTTTTGCTCCTGTTTAACAGTTCCTGGCTACTCGGCTGTCTTGCACAGCAGTATCATCTGGTATACATGAGCAGCCCAAAAAAATCGAGTACAAGCCGAGCATCACGTGAGAGTTTCCTATGCGGTTCGATTTCGAGCTTCAGATTTGAATTTTCGATCCCAAAAATGAATGCCCCTGCTTTATTATGCAGTCCAAATTTGCAAAATCCGACCGGAAAAAATCGATTTGAGAATCCGATGACCGATGACCCAAGTCGCCGGGTTTTGGGATTTTCAATCGAAAAATGCCATGCTCTCTAAATTCTAAATTCAAGATGTTATCCACGACACTAAACAGCAGCAGAACGATCGATGAGTCG
Source organism: Nereocystis luetkeana (assembly GCA_031213475.1). NCBI lineage: Eukaryota > Phaeophyceae > Laminariales > Laminariaceae > Nereocystis > Nereocystis luetkeana. Next base: position 2,080,764 of record JARUPZ010000003.1, on the reverse strand, counting down.
GTGAGTTGGATGATGACACAGCTGTATTGCAACCAGACTACAACAACTGTAGTCGGCTTGCGCGGGCTCGGGCCTAGAGACCAAGAGAAGCGCACTCGCCGCTCGGAGCGCACCTCGCCGTGGATACGTACTCTTAGATTACACTGCTGTACAGAAGCAGCAGCAGCAGCAGCAGCAGCAAACACATATTGTGAAACAAACACGAAGACCGGTTAACTCTACTGTAGCGCACTCGCCACGTCTCTTTCGCCGCCAGACCGGACGCAATCAGTCTTGGCTCGGGCGCTCGGGTCCTACACGCAGTGCAGCGCACCCAGCGCGTCTCTTCGCGGCGCCAGACCACAACAACAGGCCTTGGTCTCGGTGTTTGCTCGAATTTCTGCACGCACCATAAGGGTCGATCTTAACGAGGGCTGTTTTTTTGTTTTTCTTCGGTATTTTCCTATAGCGAAATTTCGGGAAAATACAAAAAAAAACTGAAAAACACTCCTCGTTAACCCTTTTAGAACTGCAGTCTCATTTTGGGGGCAATCCACTCAAATTTCAAGTAGTTTGTCCCCAAATCGGGACTGCGGTTCTAAAAGGGTTAAGATCGACCCTCTTACCGAGATCGACCCTCTTAACGAGAGCTGTCTTTTAGTTTTTTCCGATATTTTTCCGAAAATTCGGTATTTCTTGGTTTTTTCCTATAGGAAAAGACCGAAATTTCGGGAAAATACAAAAAAAAATATTGAAAAACACTCCTCGTTAAGATCGACCCTATTCAATCTGATTTTTCCGCATAGGAAGATTGTTTCGATTTGCCAAGTTCACATCTGAAGATGCGGTCGGGTCAAAATCTGAAGCTCAAAAAACAAACCTCTTCCTCAGATTTGCATTTTTTCGATCTCAAAAACGAATGCTCCTGCTTATTATGCAGTTGAAAAAACGCCTTTTTCCATCCAAGATTTGTCGCTTATGATTCCCAACTGGGTCAGATAGTCGAGAAAACTGAGATTTTCGATCCGCCACGCCAGTCGCATTCATGCATCGGAAAAGTTAGAAAATTCCCGCCGCGTACTCGCACGATTATCACACACCCACACGACACACCATAACACGACATACGACACGCCCCCACACCACAACATCGGCGACGATGGCTTGGCTGCTGTCACTTCTGCTGCTGCTCGCGGCGAATCAGCGTGATACGTCAGCAGCACGTGACAGCACCCGATGGCCGCAGTGTGCGCGCTATCGATGACCTTTTGCCAACTGCTGCGCTGGCTTTTAGCTTTCTTTGGCGACTCTCGAAGGAATCCAGCGCCGCGATGGCCTCGAGGACGAGATGGAGGAGAACGCCCCCCGCGTGTCGTGTGAAGCTCACACCCTGCTCGAGAAAGAAGCGAGTCATCAGCATCTATGTGTGGTTGGGCGCAGCTGCTGGAAGATGAAGACCTCTCTCACCCCACGAGCTCTACGGCGAAGCAGTTTCGAACCGACTTCCGCCTGGCCTACCCTTTTTTCTTGGAGCTAGTCAATCTATTGCAAGTCACTCCCTTACATCACTCGTCTCCATAAAAAACACAAAACTGTATATTTGATCGGACGGACGATAAGGGCCCATCTTAACGGGGAACGCTATATGGAAGTAAATTTTCAATTTCAATGAATTTTAATTTGATTTCGAAAAAAAAACGTGTTTGTGTCCTATCGGGGAACAACGTACTATTCGTAGTTGTCAACCAAAAAAGAAAATCGGGGAAAAACGCACCGCGTCACTCAACGCCCAGCCGACAAACAACGACGCGCGTAGACGAGAGCGAAGGTTTGCGCTGCCGCGTGCGCGCCGCCGCCAGCCTATTTTTCTTTTGGGTCGCGCAGGATAGGAAGCTATCACTCTCAGGGTGTCTTGGGAGGGCGGAGGAAGCCCTCAAGGGCCACGTGCGGACCGGCAGCGGTGATGCAGCTATCGAGGTCCCGATAGTATCCTCCGTTTTTTTGCTCATTTGCTCGGTTTTCGCGATTGTTGGCCGATCGAGCAGGCCGAAAAATTGGGATTGCGGCCGCCATGATTACTTTTGAGGCGCCACCGCCGGGGTACGATGTGCTATGGTGTGTGGGCGTGGGCGCGGCTATTGCTCCGGTCACCTCTCGTTGAGGTTGGCGTTTTATCGCCTCGATCGTGGCCGCCGAAGCGGCCAAGAATCGCCCCAGACTCCACCGAGGGTGTTGACCCACCATGAACATGCTACGTTAAGTCCGAGGAACTCCCAAATTCTAAATTGGAATTCGAAAAATCACACGAAAAAGGCCCCAAAAGATTTTTCGCTCAAATTCAAATTTTCCAATTTGCCTGCTTGGTCGTTCACTCTTCAGCCAAACAGATGCAAATTCAATTAGGAAAAACCCCAACAAAATCAAATTGACAACCAAAAATCCCCGTTAAGATGGGCCCTTATGTCAAGACCGAGGAACTCCCAAATTCCAAATTGAAATATAAAAATATCACACGAAAAAAGTCCCAAAAGCCCAGAAGACTTTTCACTCAAATTCAAATCCTCTAATTTGCATGCTTGGTCGTTCACTCTTCGGCCAGTCAGATGCAAATTGAATGCGAATAAAAAACAAAAAATCATTTTGAAAAAAAATGAAAGTCCCCGTTAAGATGGGCCCTAAGAAGGGTAGCGATTCACAATCCAGTCGGAAAAATAACCGATCGGAAACCGGCTTTTTCTAATCCACGAATCCGACTGCTTAGGCATTGGCCTTAGACCTATGCCAATTGAAACGTATTGAATTCCCAAGATACCCGTCATAATTGTTTTGAGTACAGCTTGCTATGGGCACGTTTCTTCAAACGGAAAGTCCAAAATTTTGGAAAAGCCCGAAAAAAACAATTATGGGGCCGATGGTGGGCCAAGACAGGCGTCAGAAAAACTCAGGCGTTTGTGTGGTTTGAAGCGGCGAGTTTCCGAGTCCTCGACAGACACCGATCGACAAAACCAACGACTGCGTCATGAAATCTGAACGGAGTGCGCTCGTTAGGGGCTCCGACCCACCCTAGGGTCACCGTATTCACACAATAGCCGGTGACATATGGCGGGCGCTGGCCAGGCGTATGATAAAATAACAATTGGCCGCTGGTGTGCACAAAATAGATGACACAATTTCTTGATCCGTCTCGAATGGCAAAAAAAAGATTTTTTCTCCCGGTTTGGGAGGATACCGTAGGACGCCACCGGCAAGCTCTCGCCTCCTAGACCATTGATCCACCTGATATCTTCGAGGCCGTCATCTATACTCGTTGGCCTTACCCGTCACCAAGCGAGTTGTCCGTGGGCTGAGTCTATGTCGAGATCGAGCGTCTATCGTCGCACGAGCTGATTTTTTATCAGCGTGTTGACAATTTGCAACGAGGATTAACAAATTGCGCCGCCTGCAGCCGTCAGAAAAAAAGAAGAAAAAATCAAACTTTTGTCAAACATTTTTTCCCCTTTGATCCCACAGCGGCGGTAGCAGGATATTTTCGCCGGTTATTTGAGAGCAATCGTTTATAAAGAAAACTTTTTAACTTCGCGTTTCCATTGGCATAGGTCTTATACAGTCGGAATAATATATATGCAAAATCCGACCGGAGTTTTTTCGAATCAAGAATCCGAAGACCCAAGTCGTCGGATTTTGGGCCACAATTCGACGACTGCCAAATTCCGACGACTTGGGCCATCACCAAAATCCGACGACTTGAGTTAAGATCTATGCCAATAATGGAAACGCGAAGTTCAAAGTTTTTTTTCAAATATATGGCTTTAAAAAAACAGCCGAAAATTTTCTCGTACCGCCGCTGTGGGGAAAAAAGAGAAAAATGTTTTATTTTTTATTTATTTTTCCCCTACGGCTGCAGGCGGCGCAATTTGTGTTTTTCTGGTCGCAAATTGTCAACACGGTGATCGAAACCAGCTCGTGCGACGATCGACGCTCGATCTCGACATAGACTCAGCCCACGGCCAACCCACTCGGAATCTGGCAAGCCCAACGAGTATAGATGACGGCCTCGAAGATATCAGGCGGATCCATGGTCTATGGGGCGAGAGCTTGCCGGCGGCGTCCTACGGTACCCTCCCAAACCTGAAAAAAAGTGTATTTTTTGCCATTCGAGACGGATGGAGAAGTTTTGTCTTCTGTTTTGTGCAAACCAGCGGCCAAATGTTTTTTTATCACACGCCTGGTCAGCTTCCGCCACATGACACCGGCCATGGTGTGAAGACGGTGACCCTAGGGTGGGTCGGAGCCCCTAACGAGCGCACTCCGTTCAGAATTCATGACGCAATCGTTGGTTTTGTTGATCGATGTCTGTCGAGGACTCGGAATCTCGCCGCTTCCAACCAAAGATCGGCCTGAGTTTTTCTCAAGCCGATGTTGGCCCAACATCGGCCCCAGATTTGCTTTTTTCGGGCTTTTCCAAAAGTTAGGAACTTTTTTTTTTTCAAGGTGACGTGGCGAGGCTTGACCGAGGCCTGAAAAGGTGTGAAGGAGAAAGGAGGAGGTTATCGGAGGAGTTAAGGTCGAGGGAAGAGAAAGAGGCTAAGCGAGCGCATGGGCCGGATAAGACCGCTGCGTGCAGCGTCTCGCCCCCTCCTCGCTGATCTCTCGCTCCCTTGCGGCCTTCTTGGGCATGCGGATGTCTTCAAGCATAGCGATATGCTCCTCGCTCACTTGGATCACATCACCAACAGTAGCACCATCACCATCAACACCACCACCTTCATCATCCATCCCAAGAACGTACAACCCGCACTGGGCAGACCGATAATTACCCTAGCCAGAGACTTCCATTACGCTAGAGAAGGGTCTGTTCCTGCAGCAATATTTCTTGGTGATAATGAGGCGTTAAGTCTGCGATGCATCATGCTGGGCGAATACGGAATGTTGTTCTGTACCGTTACGAACGAACATTTGCGTACGCATACGTGGTTGTTGTTTTTTTTTTGTTTTTTTTTCAACGTCACTTTTACTTTCCAGCCTTACTCGTCGGAGGTTTTACCCTCAACGAGCTTCTGGACAAGTCGTGGTCACAGGTGTCCACCCTTCTCCCCCCCGGTACGTGCCTTTTTTTTTGTCGCGCATAGGGTTCAGCATTCCCACTGCTCGTCGATTTTCATCGAATGTAGCCAAGTCACGCTCTCGCGCTTTCCGCTAATCAATTTATTTTTTGCAAGAAAACCCACGAGCATGCACTCGGTGAGAGTTGAACCCACGAAATTGATCTTGATAGGCACGCGGACCACCTACCAAGCCACCGGGGGACGCCGGCAGCCATACGTGGTTGTATGTATCTGTGACGTTTTGATTAATCCATTTGAGAAGAAAAATCGTCAGCAGCAGCAGCAGACGTGACGGCGGCAGCAACAACAGCAGCAGCAACAGCAGCAGCAGCAGCAGCAGCAGCAGCAGTAGGGCACACGAGGCCAGGGTCAGGTTTGCCGTACGCTCGGCATGTCGGTGTAACCCATCAACCCTTTGTACACGTAATTTTGTTGTGTGTTTTCTCCGGCTCCTCAATTCGAAATTCGGTATAATTTGAAGACCGAAAATCTGCACCTGGCTTGTGTCCAACCAAGAGAGCTTGTAGCAGGTGCCACCACTATAAATAATGTTACTTTGTAAGAAAGATGGCCGTTTTTTCCGGAATTATTCACTTTTCTCGCTTGGCTGCGGATCTTTTCTCGTGATGCCCGCTGCGGGGCCCGCAGGGGGGCGGCGTGGACAGTACGGTGCAGGCGTTGGCCCCAACCGGGCTCCGTGGCACATGTTCTAAGTGGTCAAAGTCGCATGACCCAGCAAGCAACTCAGGGGATGGGCTCCCATTTCCGAAAAGCCATCCAGGGGCTTAGAAATCTACCCGGATCTTGTGGTGGAAATCGAGTTTATAAGCCACTCAAATTCGAGTAGCGTTTGTTACGTAACATTTTTAGTCAACATTTCCCTACAATGGCGCCGCAAGCAGGGCGTGAGATTATGAAGAGCGGTTTAGATTCTCGCCTTCATCCCCCGAAAAAAGGAAAAACAGGGGAATATCTCATGTTCACGAACCTGTAAGACTCATCACTTAGAAAACACCTAGGAAGGAATTATGAGAGCAATGCGGTCATTGCATGCTAAGTCCAGTACCGAAAAATCGGAGGTAAAACTTGGATACTCAAAGTCTCATCGGGTTTCCTGACTTACTCGCTAGAAGAGATAAATAAGCCAGGTTTAGGGAGGGAGAATGTGGTGGAAATCGAGTTTATAAGCCTTAAATTCGAGTAAAGTTTGTTACGTAACATTTTTAGTCTACATTTCCCGACACTCTTCGTATGTTTAGCTGCAAATATTTCGTGTGCCCAACGACGGAAAATAAATAATTCACTCTATTTTCAGTACGAATTAATCAAATTGAAGTTCAGGCCAATTTATTTAATTGTTTTGGTCAGATTGCAACTATGAACCGAAAAATAAATAATTAAAGCAAGATCCTCGAAGAGTTTTACATTATTTGTTTGAAACGAGGGTCTCGTGCGGGTCAATCCGTCAAAAACACAAAAACACGAACAAGCATGCAAAACACGCTCGAAAACAAACAAATAATGTGTCGACTTTATCGGGGTCAAACCACTGTTCGCGGGCGAATACACCTGTTGTTGTTGAAGGGGGCTACAGCTTGCAAAATGGTAGAGCGTGCCGGCTTTATCGTTGGTTTTGCCCAATGAGCGCGCCCCAAATCACACGGACGGAAGACACAACCCGCAAGAGAAGTATGGTACGCGTATCGTTCTGTGGTTTGTTGTCAAAGCGTGCTAATCTGTACCGGGGTCTAAATAGACAGTCGGTCCCGTATGCCAGGCACGAAGAGGCTAATCGACCGAGATCACCAGCACCCCCGCCCCCCCTACACTCTTCACAACACTTTTTTCTCATCTACAGCACATACAGCACATACAGCACATACATACAGCAGTTTTCTTGCCACCATCTTCCCGCACCCAACAAAAACAGTAGCTACATGCTTGCATTCCCGAATCGGAAAATAAATAAATACGAGGTACGACGTATATATTTCAAAACCCGAGGAAATAGTGCAAATTTCCCGCTTCTCTTCCCCCCAGTGTACAGGGTGTAGTACGAGTAGTAGTATGGACGATTTCTAAAGCCGGGCGACGTCCCAGATAGAGAAGGTATCTTGTTGGATACTTTTAGTTTACGAAAATATCTATTAATTATATATATAGACAGCGTGATGCCCAATTTGTAACTTCATTATAGTGTTGCTTCTAATACCAACTTTTTTTTTTAATATATGCCTCACGTACTCACAACTTTTGTAAGCTCTCCCTTCGTGCAACGTGAAAAAAAAAGTATCTCTCACGTACCTGGTACTCCGAAATCACCTTTTGTAAGCTGCCTTCGCGCAACGTTCCAAGATATTGTCCTTTGCGACGTCATCTTCGAAACACGCATGTGTTCCTGCCCTCCTGCGCTTTGAATATCCGGTCCTCGTCATCTACCGCCGCTTCACCCAAATTCCATCGGAATAAGAGTCTTTCGAGCTACCGAGCGGTTCACGCAATCCTCTCTGTCGTCTTTTGTACACTACATACGCCGCGCTGTGGATTGCAGACAACAAAACAGTATCTGCCTTTATATAGCTCTGCAACAACACCCAATTTCCAATCCATCCTCCCTATCTCCTTCAACCGCAGCGCACTGCTGTACACACACAATCATGCACGCTTGGCACGAGAAGGTAACAAAGCTTGTTTGTCCCGCCGCGTTGTTGGTGGGAATCGTACCAGCTACAAAGTATGAACTTCAGAAGTTCCGCCGCACTTTGCACTTTGCCGTCTTCACACAGTTCGGTCCCCATTTATCTCTATTTCACAGCCGTGCTTCTCGCACGTTTATCGCTTGTTTCTGGTTCACTTTCTTCGCTGCTGTGAGACGCTTGTTCACGGTACGAAAGACGTTGGCTCTCATAGCAGGAGCGGGTGTATGACGCGTATGCGCGGTTCGTGTATCATCCTCCGTCGGTTCTTGTTGTTTCGCCAGCGTATGATGCTGTTGTTGGCACCCTGCTCGAGCTCCACTACTACTTTAGTATCCACTGCTGTATCAGTAAGAAGCACGATGATCCACTTTTCACGACGTCAAAACTCGCCCTATAACACCTGCGCAGCAGCTGGTTTGACGGTTTTTGGGGGTTGTACCGACAATGCTCGCGGCTCGAAAGCGTTCGATTTCTATGTATAAAAAAATACACCGTTGTAATCATCATCCGTACGTACACGTCGTCGAACCAACATTCCACAGATGCTCCGAGCATACTCGATACTCCGAGTATGAGCAGTACTTACAGTCGAGTACAAGCAGTACCCGGAGTACAAACATCTAAATTACTCGGAGTACTACGAGTATCGCGAGTATTGAACCCAGGAATACTTCATCATCCGAGTAAAATACTCCGAGTAACACTCTAACCCGGAGTACATTGGAGTATAAAGTTCTGGAGAGTTTTTCACTTCCTGTTACTCGTTTATTATTATAGAACAACGCTACACATTGTCGGATGGCAAGCATAGTAATAAAACCCTGAAATACTCCGAGTATTTGTCATACCTCGGAATATGAAACCCTGAAATACTCCGAGTATTGAAGTACTCGCCGTACAAAAAATGCTCAAATACTCCGAGTACTCAAAGTACGAGCAGTACAGGATCCCTAAATACTTCAAGTACGGAAATTAGTCCAAGTATCGAACCCCAAAATATACTCGGGAGTACAGCAGTATTCCAGAGTATGTAGTCCAAGTATCGAACCCCAAAATATACTCGAAGTACAGCAGTATTCCAGAGTATCGAACCCCGAAATACTACGAGTACAAGCAGTATCCAGAGTATCCATACCCGAAATACTCCGAGTACAAGCAGTATCTAGAGTACTGGACCCCGAAATACTTTAAGTAAAAGCAGTATCTAAATTATTCACCCCTGAATTACTTGTATTCGAAGCAGTATCTAGAGTATTGAACCCCGAAATACTTGAAAGCACGGGCAGTATCAGAAGTACAGTTGATACAGAGCCCCCCCGCTGTTGAGAAATTCACTCGTACGAGTTTTGGTAAGTCTTGTTTTGTGTCACGAATGATAAATTATTGCTCAGAAACTCTGCAAAGTCGTTGGTCTCGTAATAAGTTGAAGCTGATGTCTCACCAAAAATAAGAAAATTCAGTATGATGGTAGTCCACGGCTTGATATACTATATGGGACAAACACGATATGGGATATGTTGGTGGTATGGTATATGGGAAAAACACCGTGTGTGGTATATTATGTGTTGACGGTATGGTACGGGAAAAGCACAGTATATGTTATGGTACGTTTGCGGTATGGTACCATGGTACGGTGTCGTGGATGTACTATATGGCTAATTTGCCTGGTGCTATGGTATGTTTCAGCACGTATATAAGGCCCGTAAGGGTCGAACACGTCGTACGAACATCATCTGTAATGACCTTATATATCGACCATTGGAAGCGTTCAAAAATATGAAAATATGAGCCATGCGTACAGACAGACAGACATATTTGCAATTACCGCAGCTGACACTCAGCTTTACAAACTGAGAATTTAGCGGCGACAGAAAGCCAAAACTCTTAGGAATAGACCAATTGCAGGTACGTCGACAAAGGCCGGCTCAAATTTCGTGATGAGGAGGCAACTACAGTAGCAGTCTCAGCCCTTGCCTTCGCCCAGACAACAATCACATTGTTCTCCCCTGGAGCGCCACTTAAATTACTTCCAGCTACAGTGTACCGGTACGAACCGCCGACGCCCGCCCCCGAAATAACATACGAGGTATCGTAATCTTGTGTTCGTTGGTACAGAGAAATGGCAAGTGAATATGTCTCAACAGCGCGGTCGCACCCCCTGTTTGGCAGCGCGTATGAGCAAACACCGTGTGAAAGCGCGGGCGCACGTCGGAGTATAGATAGCGGGCTGCACGAGCGCCAAGGTACCAGGATCTCGTACCTGCCAGGCAAGCAGATAGCACTGTTATTGGTCATCTCCGAAACGAAATGCTTCAATTTCTGTTGTGTTATTTTCTATTTGCGTGTACGAGCAAAAGTCCCCAGTTGCTGGAAACGATATCTTCCGCTCCCGCCATAGAGGGTACCGGATCTTCCGACTTCATTAGGCTGCAGAACGCGTTGTCCCTCAAAAATAGGTCAACACCCCCTCCGCCCTCGACCCCGCCAAAGCCCCACCGCTCCCCGATCGCCCGCAGCTGTCGCTCGTCTCTGTCCAAGTCTTCCCGGCTATGGCACGATACGATGATCGGTTTTCCGGACGCAAGCAGGCGTTTTACGGCCCCTTCCCACCCCTCCCGAAGGTGCGGGTGGCCCAGGCCCGGGTTGAAGAGCACGAACGCGTCAGCTCCTTCCATTGCACTCTCCGCGGAAGCTAACGCCGCCGCCGCCGCCGCCGTTGTCGCTTTGACCTCTGCCCCTGACGCCGCGCTCGCGCCTAGTCCCTTCGCTTCTATATTTCCGACCACAGCGCACTTGCCGGCCGACTTGTCGAGCACAGCGCGAATCCAACGGATCTCTGCGGTCTGGTCACCGATTTTTACGACGGCTGTTGGATGATCCGGGATCGGGGGCACACACCCCCGCCCTTGGCCGCCCCTGGCGCCTTCAGATGACGAGGACCCGCGGTGGCCACCGCCAGTCGCCGACGATGCTACACCGGGAGGAAGGCCGAGCTCCGGGCCCACGAGGTACAAGCTGAGGTGGGATACGCCCGGCAGCGCGAACAGAGTCTCGCGCCAAAAACCGGGGGGTAAGGTGCTTTCGGCCCGGGCTCCCACGCACACCACGGAGACTCGGTGGCCGCCACCGCCATCGCCGTCGGCCTCTGCTGCCGCTGTCTCCGTCACCGCCGGCGTCCCTGCTGCCGGTGTCCCCACTGCCCCGTCTCCGGAAACGCCTACCAAGCGGCCACCAGCGGGGGTGGAAACTCCAATGTTCGGCGCGGAGTAGCTCAGTCCGACTTCGTGCAGACCCGCCGCCAGAGTCAGCGGGTAGGTGAGGAGGTGGGACAGGAACCGGCGAGCGGGCCCGTCGGGATGGTGCCACCGTCGTGCCTGCGCACGGGGTGTGGGTGCGGGTGTGGGTATGGGTGTCGGGTTGGGGTTGGAAGTGGACATGAGGGTAGGGGTTGGTGGTGGGGGTTAGGGGAAGGGGTGGGGGTGAGAGGTGGGGGTGGGGGTTGGGAGGGGAGAGAGCGGGGAGTAGGCTTAGTTAAGGTCGGTGAGACCCTTGTGGAGTTCAACGCTGGGTCTGTAGGTTGCTTCCTGGCGCATGCAGGTATGTGTCCTCTCATGCGGTGTGGGTATCTCTCGCAACATGGTTTATACCCTGGTACCTTGTTTGGGACGTTGTCGTAAAAATTGCAGCCTTTTATACGGCGTATTATACAGCAGTAGGTGTTGCCCGCTACCCCCATCTCCCCCAAAATAAGACACCCCATGTTCGATAGGGGATCCAGTGTTCCCCCTACCCTCCCTCAGTAATGCATAGAACATTGCATGCACCACCATTGCAGCACCGATGCCCACAGACCAAAGGCAGAAGAAGTTACTCCTACGTACGTACAAACCTTCAAGTACTCCTCGAGGGAATGGCACATGTCCTTGGGGTTGACATCATCCGGTTTCCGATCCACGTCGAACGGCGGCTGGGCGAGAACCTCCCTGGCTCCCGGCTGCTTCGCCCAGTGCTCGTTCTCCGCCTTTTCCTGCCGCGCTCTGTCGGCTGCGATCGATGACATCCTCCGGGTTAGCGAATGGCGAGACGCCAGCTGGCCTCTTGTTCGGTGTGGTCTGTGCTGCTGCGAGAGCGATCGCCTCAACAATCGTACTTGTGAAAACATCATATTTTCGAAAAATTGTTCGGAGCTTCACCAAGCCAATCTCTCCTTGAATACCTCCAGCATTGGGAGATTCAGGGATATCGGTGGAGTTGAGTTCTCCGTGAGAATAATGCCGCCGACCGTGGGCAAATCGATGGACAGAAGATTCCAAGCGCAAGCTTCTTTCGCGTGCATGTTGTGGACGTAGCCTTCCCACGGCTGTGAATGCGGCGGGATCGAAGGAAAGAGTTTCGAATGTTTTCCGAGGCATTTTCTAATAGCATAGCGCGCAGACAGAAGCCCAGTGACTTAACGTCACTGGGAACTGGGAAAAGGGGATACCAGGTACCCTGGTATATAAATCGTCGTTGTAGTAGAGACCCCCACATCTGGCTGCTGGCCCCGGCCTGTAAGCTGCAAGCTGGCTGAACTGGCGGAGCTGGGAACAAAATGAGGGCTGGCGGAGGATATTCGTGTGTGTACGCCCTTCCATGCTGCGTCTTCTTGGTCGTAGGCTTCTTCGTCAGAGTAGCAATGTGCGACTGGAACTCTGACGGTCCTTCCCTTCGTGAAGGTACGAGTATGCTGGTATGAGAGAGAGAGAGATGAGAGCATCAACTCTCGATCAATTGAGCCGCATTTGCTGCGCCCAGACCCCTGACGTTGTGACTACGAGTAAGTAGTTGTGAGTCAACAAGCTGAGGTACTTTGCCACGCCAGCTGGAGTGATGCTGGGCAAGCTAAGGTCTCCCGCCTACGGTAATTTTATGGTGACCCTGAAACAGGCTCCACCCCGATGCTGCTGGTGCTTAGTATTCCTCGCGCCGCTTCTATGTTTGATTTCGCTAGAAACAAAAATTGAACATAAAAATAAAAAAATAAAATGCTCGTACTCGTAGACCACTGACCAAGCGAGCAAGTACCTCCATGTTAGGATATGGGGCTGTCAATAGGTACGTAACCTACCCGGTCCCTTTTACGACTGCAGTCCCGTTTTGGGAACAAATCACTCGAGAGCTAAGTGGTCTGTCCCCGAAACGCGAGAGCAGTACTAAAAGGTACTCATGGAGTGTCTGCTCATTATACACGTGTACGCGGCTGTATCATACGCCTTCGCGGCGTCCACTGCACTGGTGTCTCACTGCCTCCTTCGCTCGAGTCTGCCCGCGAACATACCCGTACGAAAATTCGCGAAGGCACGGTGTGCGTATGTACAGCACGCATATTGTCGCACCACAGCCAAATATGTTAGGAGGCAGCGCTTTCACCCCTTGACAGACAGCAACTTTGCCTTGGCATGCCTTGACTGACACCAAACTACTACCGCTGTTGCACGATGCTGTACCTGGTACCAGGTAGGTTTTAGTGTGAAACACTCGGCCCTACCAGGTGTATCCTTGACAGCGCACGTTTTGCGTCCTTGACGTGTCTCCTGACATCTTCGACCACTCCAGTACGGCCAAGCTGGTACAGCTGCCCCACAGATCCGAAAGCTTAGTTGGATATATACGAACCAGGTACCGCATCGTCTAATTTGTACCAGGTACAGCAGTACCGGTATCTTGTTAGGCCGGCGCCAGTTCAACTATCTGGCAATCTACCTTCCAGGACGATGGTGCACTGCTGCTGTGCGTTTATGTGTACCTGGTATGTGCAAAAGAAGAAAGCCCCCTTGGTTCCTCATCCCGTGTAAGGAATTATCAATAGGAATCGAACCGGAAACCAGCTTTTCCCTTACTGTTATGACTCGTACGACATGAAAATGGGTTTATGATACTGTACTGCTTGCAACAACGCTGCATTCAAACACACAGCAGACTGGCCCTTTGGAGACCCCGGTGCACAGACCGAAAATCTGCAAGTAAGTGCTGTCTTACAAGAACGATGGGAGTGAAGTTGTTGAATTCCTTACTGCATTAAGCCATTGCATTGCGTTCGCCGTTCTTTTTTTCTGCCGTGTTCCAGCCATGGTCTTGGGATCGTTTTCACTATTAGGCGATGTGCGTCATTGAAGAACCTTGTATTGTGGCTGGGTGGATATGGGTGTATAGGTGGGTGGGTGCGAGTTGGGCGTGTGCTGGTTGGTCCCACCACCAACAGCACCACACACCAAAACCACACAACAAAAAGAGTTCATTGGTAGGCGATGCGCGTCAGCGCAAAAAAGTTATATTTCATGTCTCAAGTTGGTGGACTGCTGATCAACATCTGAGGAAGACTCGGAAAGGAGGTTTTTGAGAACACACACCAATTGCTGTGCCGGCACCCATGCGGAGCCCTTGTATCGCGCATAGCAGTTCGTCGTTCACTACGTGCAGCAGCAGTACATGCCAGAAAAATATCACAGCAACAACACAGCAGTACGCCACCACATCACCAACCATAGCACGACCATCAGCCACCACGGGCAACAAGCTTCTGCTGCTCCTGGTACTTGACTGGTGGGGTACCGGCCGTGGTGGCGGTGGTGGTAGCAGGTAGTGTGTAGGTGTGTCGTGGAATCGTGCCCTGCGTATGATAATCTTCTGGTGCGACCATCGAGCAACCCCGACCACCATCACCATCACCAGCTACTGCAACCACCGACCACCATACCGACTGGGCATCTTCTATATAGCTGGTGGTGGTAGCGGTAGCGCAAGTGGTGGTGATGATGGAGGTGGTGTTCATGTTCGCTGGTGGTGGTTGCTGGCTATGCTGGTAATCATCTGTCTCGTCCTTAAGAGGCGACGGGATAAGCTTCAACCCTCCCAGGTCCCAGTGGCATTTGGTACTGGGAGCTTCAACTCGACCACCTACCACGACCAAGTTCAACGAACTCAACACGGACTAAGACGCAAACAGAGGGGGGTGATGCCCGCAAATATGGCGCCTCCTTAACTGCCCTCGGTGTCGACATCGGTGGTGCTTTGGGCGCACATAGCCAAGCTCGATCCACGCACGAACGAGCAGGGGAAGAAAGAACAGTACGTTAACCCCTTTTGAACCGCAGTCCCGTTTTGGGGACAAGCCAGTCAAATTTCAAGTAGTTTGTCCCCGAAACGGGACTGCGGTGCTAAAGGGGTTAAGTAATGTCAGGGTCTGAGGAGACGCTCTCAGAATGTTCTTTGCACTTGCAAGCAGGTGCAACCGCTAGATGCGGAGAGAGGGAGACCCTCCCTCTGGTCCCTCATTGTTATTCACGGGTCGGGTCGATTCGGGTCGGTTCACGAGGTTTTCAAAGTCTCACAGGTCGGGTCGGGTCAAATGTTGACAACTATAACAAATCGCGAGTCGGGTCGGTCGGCTCGCCCAGTCCCGACCCGACCCGACCCGACCCGACCCGACCCGACCGGCGAGATTTGACCTGACCCGTGAACAGTACCTGGCACGTAGGAAAAACGTGCAATAGAAAAACTATCACCATGCTACGCGTTTGTCGTACATCTATATTTTCCGTTGCACTTCGGACGCACACCCTACCCCATAATCCCTCCTTATGTTCCTTCACGTCCGTGTGGCCGATGCTATAACCATCGCCATTTTTTTTCGGCCCGGCGTATTTTCTCGCTCAAGTTGAGGTCGGCCTATCGCGGCGCAGCGAGATCCCGCAGCGGTCGCTCCACCACAGTAGGCTACATAGGCACCCTAACCCAGCCGCACTACACTAGGCTATTAATAGCCGCCAGGGCCAGTCTGTCCAAATCGCTGCCACTAACCGCTGCGGCGGTTTCGGCTCGTACTCCGATGGCGACAAGAGGGCTTCGTAGTACGCACCACTTGGGTTACGTTCGACGAGGTGGTTGACTGATGTTGAGGTTTGTTTTCGATTAATAATGTGGCCGACCCAACCTAGCCCCATCGCCAGCCCTATCCCCAACCGTACCCCTCGCCCTAAAACCTTATCCCCGACCACGACCCATCCCACACAAAGCGCATGCAGTTGCCGGATCAGAAATCGGTGTTTCCATGGCGCCGAAGTTAGGAGCAAACACTTCGTTCTTTTGTTCTTGGTTTTCTGTGGGTTGTGAGACCTGACACTTTACGAGAGTTGTGGGGACCCTCCGGTTGCCTTTTGTGCGCCACCAACCATTGTTTTGGACACGAGGCGAGTA
The DNA here is from genome assembly GCA_031213475.1 of Nereocystis luetkeana. Classification (NCBI taxonomy): domain Eukaryota; class Phaeophyceae; order Laminariales; family Laminariaceae; genus Nereocystis; species Nereocystis luetkeana. Next base: position 2,064,746 of record JARUPZ010000003.1, on the reverse strand, counting down.
TGAGGTACGTGTATTAGACTACTCGTGCCAACAGGTACAACGGCAAGGCCCGCATCTAGGGCACTGAATAGGCGTTTGTTGCGGCCCTTGTCTTGTTTCCTGGTGAGGCGTCACGGTTGGTACGATGCTACCGTTGGTACCATACTTCCGTTGGTACGATACCGCTCGAATCCCTCCGCACTGCCCTATTTGCTACTGCTTTTATTCTTACAGGAACATCCGACCCTTAATAGAAGCTACCTGGCGCGTTTCAATATTTGCCGCTGTATCGGCAGGAATAGCCTACCATGGTATTATTTTAGAGTAATAGCGATAGTGTAGTAGGATGGCATACCAGTAGCGGAAAACTGATTCGGGGATCCCTTGCGCTCGATTTGGTTCTTGGTACCGAACGGTTTACCGAACACTCATTTCTGCAAAAAACGTCGTCAAACCATTTGCCGCACATCGCTTACGTAGCCGAACAATATTTTCCAGAAAACGTGTTTATCGCAGAGCTATTTTTTCCCGGATAATCGCCATCTGACCCACGGCGGCATGCCGAACCTCACCTCCCCTCCTCCCCGGCCGCCCGGCCGCCCGCCCGACCCCCCCCCGGGCATCCCCTGCCACCCGTTCCCCCACCGCCTACGCGCCTCGTAGCTTGCACCAACGCGTATGACTATGGGGACCCTACCTGCCTGGGGAACTCTACTCTTTACTGGGGGACGGGGAACGACTCGGATCTGAGCTGCGCCCATTGCATCTGTGACGAGGGGTGGGGGGGCGTCGACTGCGGGCGCTGCCTGGATGTGTCCGTGTGCCCGAGCACCACCGTTGGGGGGAAGGTGAGGGTGGAGGAGGGAGAGGGGAGAGGGGGGGCGGGGGGGGGTGTACTCATGTCATGCATGGCCGTAGAGGTATGGGGGGGGGGGGGGGGGGGGATAGAGTGGGAGACCGTTCTCGTTTGGGCACATCAAGACCTTATGAGACCTCACTGTACTTGGTGTAGTGTGGGGGGCGGGCTTGCAAGGGGTCAAACCGCGGTCTCCTATTACGGGGGGGCATAGTTAACAGGACCTATGGTATACATAAAAACCTATATGTTTAAAAATTTTTACTAACAATATTTGGTCCTGTTAACTATGGCCCCCCATAATAGTATATTTGGGAGTGGGGAGCGGGGCGGGGGAGGGAGGGAGGGGGGGGGGTATTCTCGTGTCATGCACAGCCGTAGTCGTATGGCCATAGACCCTCGGGGGGGGGGGGGGGGTATGCGTTAGAGCTGTGCGGCGTCGTTTTCGATGAGGTGGGTGATGGTGGTGGAGTCGGTGTTGGTAGTGTAAGTGGCATTGGCGGCATTAGGAGTGTCGGTGGTACTTTTTGTGTGATGGTGTTGTTGTTGGTGGTGCTTTCTGCTGCTCGAAATTATTTTGTTTCCTCTCTTTTTATGTGTCGAGGGGTCGACCTGACGTCTCTCTCCGCGACCCCCCCCTTCCCCCTACCCCCTACCCACCTACCGCCTCCCCCTGACCCCTTGAGACCCTGGCGGCGACGAACTGCAGCGCCGATACCCTCCTGCTCACCGAGGAAGAGGCCCGGTCCGAGCAGGGCAAGGTGTTCTCTTGCTCCTGCGGGGGGGGAGAGGATGGGTGGACCGATTTCCTGTGCGGCCAGCAGCCGGACACATGGATACAGTGGGCGGTTACGGGAGGGGGAACGGAGGAAGATCCGGCGGTTGTGATCCTGAAAGGTGCGTCCGGGGTGGGTGCGGTGGTGGATCCGTGAAACTCGGGGAAGGATTTCAGACGGGTAATGACAATCGTACACCGATCGAAAAAAACACTATATGCCAGGTATGTGCTGTTCGCGCGGGTTGTGCTTGGTTACATACGGTTTTATTTAGGTGGGGGGGGGGATTTCCGATCCTGCTATAGGTTAGGATGGCTCTGACGGGTCATACGGTCGACTGTCACCTTTTAGCATCGTTTTTTTTTTATTTCGAGCGCAGCGCGTTGCTAATATATAACGTATATTTGCACGGCCCCCTACAATATAAACGCCTCTTTTGAGTCGGGGCAGCCCGACCTTCGCGCCGTCCGATCGGCGCACACAGTTGACGATACAGTGGTTCCACGCCTCGGACATAACAGACGGATCATGATCCATCTATCTATGTACGGATAGATCATCTAGTTCCTCGCCTGGAGTCGTGAGAGGTTGTGCAGGATCTGCCTAATAGGACATATCCAACCCGGGAAACATGTGCGTCCTATGCTCTTCTCCCAAATCTGAAAGAAGCTTTTTCTTTCGCCTTTCGAGGCGGACCGAGAAAAATTGTCATCTGTTTTGTGCACACCAGCGACCAAGTGTTTTTTTGTCATAGGACTGGCCGTTGTGTGCAGACGGTGACCCTAGGGTGGGTCCGAGCCCCTATAACGAGCGCACTCCGTTCAGACTGCATGACGAAGTCGTTGGTTTTATCGATCGATGTCTGTCGAGGACTCACAAATCTCGCCGCTTCGAACTAAGCATCCGCCTGAGTGTTTCTGAAGCCGATGTCGGCCCAACATCGGCCCCAGAAATTGCTCGTTTCGGGCTCTTCCAAGAATTTGGAACTTTCCGTCTTCCAAGAATTTGGCCAAGGTTGTCCCGGAGTTACGGAAAAATTTTGACGGGTATCTTTTAAAACTCAAGCTTTTTTTTTATGGAAGCGTCGCTTGCCCATTGGTGCAGGTCTATATATGAACCAGGAAACATGTCCTACAGTAGATCGTGCAGTTACGGTTACATGGCTCCCGCGGGGCAGCATGCGCTAGGGCACACGCCACCACACATCAGGAGTCGTAGCGTATCTTCCCGGAAAAAATCTAGAAGTTGGGAGTGGGAATGGATACTCCGTCCGAGGGTGCTGGAACATTCTCACGAATCGTGTGTAACGGGGGTGCTTGTGATTTCATTTCGAGAGAAGGGAGGTGCCGATTCAACCACGGTTGGCATGGGTCTGACGCAGCCACGGTCGAGAGAGAGACCGCTGGCATTTTTTATTTTTATTTTTGTGTTTTTGTGTGAGTTCGAGATATGACTTTTAAAACAAAACCGGGAACGCCCATGGGATGCCCCCCCTCCCCGTTTCATGCCAACGGTCTCACGCCAACGGTTTTACGCCGACGGTTTCGCGTCCGGTGCGGACCGCACTATATTCCGGATCGGACGCTCTTTTTTGTCTGGAGGCGTACAGCAGAAGCGGCAGCAGCAGCAGCACTGTTGGAATAAATCCTGTTTTGTCTGGGTGGGGTCTATTACCAGTTTTTCTACCCGCACGTGGTAGGGCTGCCGTCGCCCAACTGCGAAGGCCCTGTCACTCACACCTTTGGTGTGACGCGCCGCGTTAAAAATTGAGGTATTTTTTTCGCTCAGCACGCTCTAGTGAAGACCAATGGAGTGCGTGGTTAGTTTGGGTAAATTCTGATGGAAAATCAGCATCGTCAAACTGGGTGGCGTCTGACTCATCGTGGGTGAAAGGGGGTCGTTGGTACCGTATATACTGTAGGCGCAAGCGACGCAGGTACCTGCAAACTTTGTATTTGGCTCGTAAGGTGACACATCTCCCATTTTCGTACGTGTGTGTTTGGTTTCATTGATCGTTTTTTTTTTGGGGGGGGGGGGGTTGTTTCTTCGATGATTGTTTTCGTTTTTTTTTATTTTACGATTGTTTTTTTGAGTGCTACGAAAGTTCTACTCAGTAGTGTTGTGTAGCATCTCTTCAAGTTTACCTCCAACGCTGATTTTTTATCGTACCCTCCTGCGTTTTCGCTCGGGGTTCTTCTGTTTGTACCCCCGTTCCCTCCTTGGGACGCTCGCCCCGCCCTCTGCTGCATGCGCTGCAGAGTACGCCGGCATCCATGCGCGCACGGAAGAGCAATGGCCGGACCAGTACCGGTACCACTACCCCAAAATTTTCGACGGCTCGGCCGGCCCCTGCAAGGTAAGCTGCTTTACCCTAGAAACCCCGATTCATCGGACCTCGCAAGGTATTGTAGAACGTCCGACCCGCCAGCCCTTGAAGGTACAGTAGAAACCCCGACTCGTCAGCCCCTGCAAGGTTCCGTAGAAACCCCGACTTGGCAACCCCTGCAGGGTACGCCAAAAACCCCGGCCCTTCAGCCCCTTCAAGGTACAGTACAAACCCCGACTCGTCAGCCCCTGCAAGGCACGATGGAAACCCGACGCGTGAAACCCTGCAAGGTACCGTAGAAACCCCGATTTGTCAACCCCTGCAGGGTAACGTAGACCCCGACTGGTCATCAGCCCGATCAGGGTGGTGTAGAAACCCCGACCCGTGTCGTCCCGCCCAGGACAAACGCGGGGCCGTTTTTCTTGCCTTTTCAGGTACGACGGAGGAATGTAGTACCCAGAACCGAGCATGGTATGTGAACGTATTGCCTGGTAGGGGATACATATTTTTTGGGCCCGTCGTGCGTTCTGATTACTATTACGGGGGACCATAGTTAATAGGACCAAATATCGTTAGTAAAAATGGTTAAATATATAGGTTTTTATGTATGCCGTAGGTCCTATTAACTATGGTCCCGTGTAATACCATGGCCCTACATAGTGGCATCCTTTATTTCCGCCGTGTTTACGTGCGACTTAACTTGGCCCAGGTTTTTCCCGGAGAAACGTTGGAGCAAACTTTATTCTAAGCTCTGTATCTCTAAGTATTCCCGTAAATCATGACCCCGACCGCCTGGGAAAAGTTGTCGACAGCGTGGTTAACCCTTTTAGTACTGACGTCCCTTTGGGGGGACAAACCTCTCCATTTGTAAGTAGTTTGTCCCCCGAACGGGACTGCAGTCCTAAAAGGGTTGAATAAGAATCGACCCGGAAAGCTTATCCCTAACCCTATCCCTAACGCTTAGGGGTGAAGCCGTGCTGAGGAGGCTGTGTGCACTTGCTCACTACATCGACCGCTGTAAAAGTCGACGCTGGGCAAGTCGTAACGATTGCTGGCTTTTTTTTTAAACCCCAAGGGCCGGTCCCCCCGGTGTTTTAGTGGCACCGTCAATACCTTCTGCAGCAGTAGCCTTCATCTCGTGAGTTCGAGTCCCAACGTGGTGACATCGCGGATTTTATTTGCAGGAATAAAGAAGGAACGAACTGCTGAAAGCGCGTAGCGTGGGTAGGCTCAACCAATGAATTAGACGCCAGTCGACGAGGGAAGATCTTGGGGCTGAAGTCTTCTCTCTCGCGATAATCATTGCGAGGCACGAACCGTTGTGGGGAGGGGGGGGGGAGGGGGGCTGCTATGTGGCCCCGGGTTTGAGTTACGGCGTATTGAGATAAGGAGGGGGACTGGAATGAAAGGCGAAGAATATGCTAACTGGGAAGGAAAAAAAAACGCTCTGACCCCGACAACTGCCCGAGAAAATTCCTGGAATTTTAAGCTGAGCCTCGATGGGGAGTCTGTTTGTGTGCCATCATCAGTTCAACCATTTTTTGTTGAAGCGGGGCATCATCCATTTTGTTGGAAGCTGGGGCAAACAGTACACACATACGACTGTTTTTTTTCCCGCCGTGACTGCGTCGCGGCGATGGGAGTGCGCGGTAAAAATACTCCACGGAATAACCGCCCGGTGCAGCTTTCTGGTGATGAAGATGTCGCTGGCGTTGGGTTTCCTAGAAGAGAGGCGAGGGACGGGGGGACGGGGTGCGGGGGGGCGCGACAGGTTTTGCTTCCTCTGCCCCGGCCCCGCCGCCGCCGTTGTTCTAGGTGCCTGGTGGGGGAGTAGATGCCGCACTGCTCCCGCCAAGTCCCGCACAAACGAGGGTTGCAAGCATGTTTACCGTTGTTTTATTCGGTACCGTTGGGTTAGATTTAGGAGTTGGCTAATTGATCGGGCCGACAACGGTGCGCTCCCGCCCATTGGTCAGACCGACTCCCGCTTATTGGTCGGACCGACGATACGGCTTCCTGGCATTGGTCGATCCGATGTTGCGGCCCCCGCCCATTGGTCGAACGAATGGTGTAGCTCCCGCTCATTGGTTTGGACCGACGGCGCGGCTTCCGCTCACTGGTTGGACTGACGTTGCGGCATCCGCTCATTGGTTGGACCGAGGGTGCGGATCCTTCTCATTGGCTGGACCTACCCATATAGGATGCGGCTCCCGCAAACTGGTTGTACCTACAAGTTGGCTCCCGCTCATTGGTCGGACCGACGGTTTCGGATTATATTATTCATAAACAGAGGGGCTTAAAAATTATCGAGCCTGCTGTCGATGCAAGTCGTGGAACAACCCCCCCCCACGTCCCGTCCCGTCCCCCGTGATGCCACCGCTGCTCCCGCTTGTCTGCCTGCCGTATGCATCCCTTTTGTCCGCATGTATGTGTGTGTTGTAAGGTGTACCGAGATAAGTGTCTCCCCGTAGATGGCACTGACGTGGGCGACAGGGCGTGCGTCATCTTTGAATGCGGTGATACCGAAGGACGCTGCCCTCCCGAGGAGTATCCCATGTGTGACGGGTGAGATCGATGACGATTCCCAACGGTCGTGTATCCTCACAACGGTCATATTATATCCGTCTAAACCCTCCCAAGAACGCCAATATCCCATGCTGTGGCATCGTATACCGGTATACTATATACCTGGTATGTAGATTTTGTCTTCCTCATATACGGACATGTATACTCGGCATGAGGGCCAAAAAAACCCGCAGTACGCGCGATCGAAGTGTGACACACAGCTTGCAAAGATAAGGTTCGACGAAATCCTCGATCTCACAGCTGTTATTTTTTATTTTAGAAATATGTGTCGTAAGAGATTCGAGATACTGTAGTACTTTTTGTGGTCGTTTTAGACTGTGTGAGAGGATGTCAACGGTCATATTTTTTGTTTTGGCGGTTTGTTCCGGCCTCTGTGTGAGATGATGCCAACGGTCGTATGTCTGCCGTATTCTGCGTGGCTTGTCGTTTGTTTTAGCCTCTGTGTGTGAGATCATGCCAACGGTGTTATCCTTTTTTGCAGGTCGTTTTCTGTTTTAGCTTCTGTTCGAGACAATGCAGCGACCTCGTCATTTTTTTCTGGTCGCTTTTTGTTATGACCTCTGTGTGAGACGATGCCAACGGTCTTATCCTCTCTTGCTGGTCGTTTGCTTTTTCATCCTCTGCTTTGAGATGATGCCAACGGTCTTTCGTTTTCTCGGGGTTTTTTTCCTGGCCGTTTTTGTTTTGTCCAAGCCTCTCGTATGTGTTCGTGCTACGCGTTTGGGTGTACCGGTACGTACGGGTGTGTTTTGTCGTTGCGTCGTGTTTGCGTCTAGCTTTGTTTCGTCTTCGGGTCGGGGGCACGCGGTCACCCTTTGTGGCTTTTTCGAGCAACCTACTTGTGCCTTCCCTTGCGATTTTCGTGTGTCCGCCCGCGGGCAACAGGTTCCCCGACTGCAAGTCGCCCTCCGGACAGAAATACGAGACCCACAAATGCACAGCCGTACCTCAGGGAGGCAAGTCCATCACCATCGCCTGCCAGGAGGAGAAGGTGACCCTTAGCGACTGTCATATTTACCCTTTTGGCGTGTTCCGCTGTCGGTAGAGCTTGTTCAGCTGTCGGTAGAGCTTGTTTAGCTGTCGGTAGAGCTGCGGGTGTCGGCACGACTTCAACCCGTTCAGAACCGCAGTGTACACATACCTAAATCCGACTCTAATTTATAGTGTTTTTTTTTCCCATATCGATCGGAGCGGAGTGCCATCCTGAAGGGGCTCACTCACCAACTAGTTGTTAGTCGGACTATGCGTGATAGCATTTAGTCATTTCCCGGAGGTGCCGACTTTCCGACTTGTCGGGTTTCTATTTTTGTAGGAAGGATAGCTGAATGCGGGATGCGTTTCTTTTTTTTTCGGGGAGGGGCCCCCTCAGCCGGGGAGGGCTGATTCGGCTGGTTTTCGCTCCCCTAGCTTAAAAGTCGGCAATTCGGCTGGCCGTCAACTGGCTTCGCTGCTATTAATATTAGTAATAGTCGATTTACCGACTATAGTCCGTTAGTCGGCTAACGGCATGTACCGATTACCGATAGATTCTAGTCGTGGATTCCTGCCGACTCGTAGCTGTAGCGATCGGAGAGCTCTCGCGCACGGGTTTTGTTTTTTTGCCCTAGGGTGCGCCGGCGCGTGGCGGTTTTCGTCTTTCGCCCCTCTCTGGCAGTTTTAGTTTGCCGGTGGTGTGTGTGTGTGTGTGTGTGTGTGTGTGTTTTTTTTCACGTATGATAGCCGGTTTCCTCAAGAATGAACGATTCGGCGTATATTTATCGGCCCACCGTGGTATGGTGTGCGCGCAGCCGAGTCGAAAGACAGACGGCCCGCGTTACGCTATCTACGCTTGAAGAGCGAGCGGTGCTACACTGCTGTAGCGCTCCCTTCCGCTCGGCTCGCTGGGGTGTGAAACTAAACTGCGCTCTTGCTGAAGGTGGCTTGTTCTGCCGACCGTGTTCGGTTTTGTCTCCCGACTTGCCAACCATTGTCACCTGGTCACACCGTTTCTCCGAACACTCCTGGCTACTGCAGTAGAGTAGACCTTTTTTATGCCTCTTTCCCAACCTCGACATTGGGCGCTCCCCCCCCCCCCCCCCCCCCCCCGCTCATTTTTCCCCTCCCCCCCCCCCCCCCCCCCCCCCCCCCATCAACTCATTGAAGCTGTCGTCCATATGCAAGTCCGCCTCAAAAGCGGTTCTTAGTAGGATGCAGCTCACCCTTCATGCGACTCGCCAGGCACCTCACGGCGCTTCGCGCTTGGTGCAAGCAATGTCTGCCTGGTCGGTGAAAACCCGACATGCTCCGTCCCGGCATTGTAGGGATGCGAGGGTCTATGGTCATACGACTACGGCCATGCATGAGATCGAGTATATCTCTCCTATCGAGTACACCCCCCCCCCCCCGCTCATTCCCCCCCCCCTCCCCCCCCCGCTGTTTTTCCGGGTTTCCATGGCCTTTTTGTTTCTTTCTTTTCCTTGGCATGCGTTTCCATCGCTGCTCTCTAAACCCTCGACACCGATATTGTATGCGGTTTTTGCGAACACTCTCGACGGATATCGGATTCAGGTGAACGGGTCTCACGTGTGTTACTACCAGCAGCCGGGGGCCTTCGCTCTGCTCTCCATGACTTGCTCGGTCGGGTCTTGCCTATATGAGGTAGGAGGGGGGGGGGGGGGGGGGCACCGCACGGCTGCTGCTTCGCCCGCCACCGCTACTGCCACTGCCACTACGCTAGCGCTATTGCTGCATAGGGAGATCGAATATACCGGTGTGGGTGTTTGCGTTCAGCTGAAGCACGGTACGTTGACCCGGGTGTTGGGCTCTGGGCGCCTCAGATAGGACCTGCGGCCTGTCAGCGATTCGGTCTTGAGTGAACTGCGTCAGATTAGGCTCTGGAGGTTGTCATGTGAATCGGATTGACCTCTGGGGGCTGCCAGTGCGCCGGATTGGCATCTGGAGGCTGCCAAGTGCGTCGGGATGATCTCCATACCGTCACTACATCGGGTTGGCCTACAGTACGTAGGCACTCTGTTTTGTCAGTACCTGAAGTTGACGTGGTCGCCGTCAAATACATCGGGGGTTGAACCTTGCGGGCTTTCGGTGATCTAACCAGGAGCGCGATGTACTACAGTATGCACGCTGTCGGATTGACGAAAGTGGCGATGTTTTGTCTAGCGCACATGACTAGTGGCTGGATGGATCCCTCTCGGCCGCCCAGGTCTCCTGCCGAGCCGTCACCGACGGGCGGACCGTGGGTTTGGATGCACTTTGTTTTGGCCTTTGTTCCGTCCTTGGGTTGCCTGTCCCTGACGCGCGCACTCCGTCCCATCTCTGGCTTGCCACCCACCCGCCTACAAATTGGATTATATCCTTTATGTGTTTTTTTGTATTTCGTTCCTTATGCAACTTGCTGACACACCACTATGTTCAGATGGTTTCTCGGTGTTCCCCCCAGCTATGCCTATTATGCTCCAAACAAAGTACATACCTGGTAGGTCCTTTTATCCGACTGTGCTACCTTTCAAGACATTAAAAAAATGTATATATATATATTGCTGCTTTAAGCTCTTCCAACAGAGAGCGCATATGACGCTATTTGCTTTTATACCGGTAGATGCTATTCATAAACTGTAATGGATGCAAAAAAAGTCCGCTCAAAAAGAGACTACGAGCCAGCAAGTAGCAAGTGGCCTAGCGACCAGCAAAGGGCAAGAGTATAGTTCAGTTGTGTTTGCAAGGCTGCCTGTAATGTCGCCCGCCTTGGTTGCTGCCCCGACCCTCTATCCCGAAACAGGGTGGAGCTCCCGTCCAGCCGTCCGGGTCGAAGACCAAGATCGTATCGTGGTCCATCAGGACGCAGGTGAAGACTGAACCGCATTCACTTCCAGTCACGACTTCCCCCCCCGCCCCCCCCGCCCCCCCCCGCCCCTCCGCCTACTTCGTGGACACGAGATTACGGTGAAAGAAGCCCAGCATTAGCATCAGCCGCCGACGAACGTAAAGTATCTGGATGTTTTTCATCCAGTCGCCCCCGTAAACGTAGGGGTACATAATACCTCTCGCTAGGGAGTCACGCTGGCGTATAATTTATACCAGGTAGCTAATTTTGTGACTGTCAACTGTGTGGGTTGATGGAAGGGCGTTGGTGGGGGGAGGGCAGTAAATACGAAACGTTTTTTTATTGGAATACCTCCTAAAAAGTGCATTTCGGAGATTTTTGCGGCTCCGACGGCGCGTATCTCCTCTTTCACATCTTGTTTTTTGCACCTTCGAAGAGGGCCCCGGTTGAAACTGTGTTTCGAAGGTGCGTCTGGAAGGGTACACACTCTCGGGTACCCGATACCGAACCTGGTTTAAGTTGGGGTTACCCGGGTAAATACCCGGGAGTATTGAGATTTTTTAATACCGCTGCTTGGTATTCCTGGTGCATACCCTACTAAACGCTCCCCTTGCAATATTTCGGTCTTGTCGCTGCAGCTGTGAGTTTGTGTTCGTTATTGTGCCTTCGTTATGATGGAGCAGCAGAAACTCCCCGGTATAGGTGTATGAGCGTGGTTGCAGGAGGTGTGGGGGGGGGGGTGTCGCCGGTCCTGCCCCTCGTTCTTGGTCGTGCGCGCGAACGCAGGCGTTTGTTTCCGGATTTTTTTTGTTTCGCGCCCTAGGGCTGTTTTTAGCCTGCTTCTTTTTTTTCGGGGGGGGGGGGGGGGGGAGGTTGGGAGGATTGTCGGACTGGGTCTTGTTTGCGGGCAAGAAGAAAAACGCCTGACCGGATTGGTCAAAACCTTCCACGATCGGATTGTTCAACTTTCCACATTATCAAATTGGCCAACCTTACATATTCGGAAGAATTGTCAACACCTTCCACAATCAGATAGGTCAGCCTTTTTTACCCTCCCAATGACAATGGATGCCGCTGGCACGAGACGGTTCACACAAGCAAACTCTGCACCCACTCACCTACTACGCCTCCCCCCCCCCCCCCCCCCACCCCATACCCCCCTTCGCTCATTCCGGGAACCTTCTCCAGATGGCCATACTCATCTCTCTGGCTGGCCTCCTCCTGATGAGTTTTGTGGCATTCTCCCTCATAACCGACCCGGGCACAGCGGCGGCGGCAGCGGCGGCGGTGGCGAAGAAAACGCCACCGCCCGTGTCGAACACCCGCACCCTTCTCGGGAGACGCCTGCTTGGGTCTGATGGCCGAGACGGTGACGACGAAGACGAGGAGGGGGCGTGGGAAGGCCAAGACCTCCGCACACCACTGCTGTCAGGGGAAGGAACCAGCGGAACCCCGGTGTTCGAAGCCCGCGGCGTTAGCCCCCGCCGCGCTGTCTTAGAGGGCGTTGACGTCGACAGAGGACAAGTGGAGGGGCTGGCGCGCGAGTCCAGCAACAGCAGCGTGTACACCATCAGCCTGGACGGGGGAGGCTGCTCTACCGGGGCACACCCGACGGAGCAGGCTGCTCCGGTGGTGGGCAGGGAGCGAGCCCGGCCGGCACTGCTGCGCTGGAGCAAGCTAGGGTACTACGTGCGTGGCGGCGACGGGCGGGGAGTCGGCGGCCAAACGGAGCTGGCGGTGCTGAGAGGCGTGTCGGGGTTCGCGGGCCCCGACCCCGGACGGGATGCCACTATCACCGCCATTGTCAACCCTTCGCGAGCAGAAAGTGCCACCGATCGCACTACCAGCAGCAGCAGCAGCAGCAGCCGCAACAACAACAGCAGCGCCGCCGCCGCCGCCGCCGCCTCGGCGCGACCAAAAGACGCAGCCGATCGCACCACCACCACCACCACCAATGTCAGCGTTTCTGACGCTGGATCTGCTAACCGCCGCCCCCCCCTCCGCGGGGATTCTGCGTGTAACGACTTGCCCCCCGACTACTGTGAAGGCGTTTCTCCTCGTCCTCCTCCAAGCACGATCACGGGTATCTTGGGACCGTCCGGGGCGGGTAAATCCTCGCTGCTGGACTTGCTTGCCGGGCGCAAGCGTCGGGGGGAAGGGCGCGCCACCGGGTGGATAACCTTAGCGCCAGAGTCCGATCGCGGAGGGGGGCGAGGAAGAGGAAGAGGAGGAGGAGGAGGAGGAGGGTGGCGGGAGGGAGAGGGCGACGCTGAGAGGGGAGGAGCGGACGAGGTGCGAAGGGTGGGAGGCTACGTGTCCCAGGAGGACGTGCTGCCGGGCACCTTGACCTGCTACGAGCACCTCATGTTTCACGCTCGGCTGCGCATGCCCCCCGGTGCGAGCTTCGCGGAGAGGGCGTCGCGCGTGCTCTGGCTGATCAGGGAGCTGGGGTTGAGCCTTGTCGCGGACTCGCGCATCGGGGACGAGCTGGAAAGGGGGCTGTCTGGCGGGGAGCGGAGAAGGCTCAGCATTGCGGCCGAGCTGGTGGCGCAACCAGCGCTGTTGTTCCTGGACGAGCCGACGACGGGACTAGGTGAGAAAGAGCTCCAGTCGTTGGTGTCACTCCTCTCTTGTCTCGTTTGCGTCCTTTCCCCTTCCCTGTATTTTGTAACCCTGTCACGCTTACAACCCTTTTCGGGACGTACGTAACCCCTTACGAAGCTGCACCGGGGCCTTTTTTTTGTTTTTTCGGTGAAAAAATACAAAAGACCGGTACTACGGTGTACGCGGATTTTTAGGGTTGGAATGATTTTGCAGCTGTCGGTGAAAGGGTTGTGCCCACGCATCGGACAAATCAAGTATATTATTCCCACGTCATTACCCTAGATTGTTTTAGAGCAGGTTGATAGATTCCCGAGATGCATGATCCATCTATAGCTCATGTTGCGGGACCGGGTGGGGGCCGAATATGTCTGCAAGATCTAGGACATGTTTCCGCTGTGTTTATCTAGATTATCTATAGTAGATAGATCGATAGGTAGATACTGTAGATCGCCAGCTGTCCCGGTGTGTGAAACGGTTCCTATATGGAAAGGGGCAAAAAAACGAAAAAAATCACTGTTACGGCAGTAGTCGCACGAAGCAGCGCGGTTTGCTGCGTAGGTTAAGGGATAACGCTGCCGGTGTTGATTGAACTCCACTGGTGGGGCTTGTATACACGACACACGCGGTTAGCATTGATTAGCTCCATGGCCATGACACCTTAAGGACTCATGACAGGATTCATGTATATATATATTATATGCCGTCTAAGTTCTCGACGCTATCAAGGAGTGCAACCAAACCCAAGGGATGGCGCGTGCTTTATTTCACGAACTTGCTCACTCTTCCTCCGAAATTTCTCCCGAGAACCCGGGGGTGGCGCTCCTCACCACACTAATTCCAAGTAGCTTGATTGGATCGGAGTTCCGCGTAGTTGGACTGAATCGGAAATCCAATTAGTTTGCCTGAGTCCGCGCGAAATTCGATTGAATCGGAATCCCCATTAGTTTTGACGAATCGGCTCGAAAGTTCCATTGCTTTCAGAAAAGCCGATTACTCGAATTTTGAATCGATACGCCGACTCCCTTGAAGTTCGATACCCCCCCCCCCCCCCTCCCCCCCCGGCTGGTGAAACAGGCAGTGTAGCCGTAGCTGGTGGAAGACGTTACGATGACTATATCGTCAGAGCCAATATCTCCTTTTTGCGATTCCGACGTCGACTGAAACGTGCGATTGAGAATTACGATCATTTTTTTTTCATTGGAACCTTTGGATTTGATCTTTGGATTGAATCTGTCTGTTGTATCTTACGATTGAACCGAACGGCGTTTCGAAGAGTACGACGACTGAACCGTACGATTCAATCGGATGAATCGGCTGCGAGTTCACAGCCATTGTCATACCCCCCCTCCCGCCCCCGCCGCGCCCGCAGACGCTGCCACGGCCCTCCGCGTGATGATCCTCATCAAGGGGATTGCCTCGCGCGGCACGACCGTGCTGTGCAGCCTCCACCAGCCCCGGCCCCGCGTCTTGGACCTCGTAGACAAGGTCATCCTCCTGTCCAAGGGAAGGGTGGCGTTTTTCGGAAGGCCGGGGGAAGCGGAGCCCTACTTTTCGTCCGTGGGTCGACCGTTCCCGCCGGGCCAGCCGCACGCCGCCGACGCGATGCTCGCACTCTGCTGCCGCGAGGACGGGGGGGACCTCCCCGCGCTCTTTCGGAGATCGTCCTTAGGCTCGGCGGCGAATGCTACTGGTTCTTCTTCTGCTGCTGCTGCTGCTGCTGCTGATGCTACAGGTGGCGGACGTGGAGGCGGCGGAACTAGCAATGTGCCGGCCCGCGGAGGCGAGGAAGAGCCGTTACAGCCGCAGCAGCAGCAGCAGCAGTTCGCCTTTTCCTCGTCCGGCTCGTTGAGCAGCAGCGGGAGTACGGCGGTCGAGGAGACGGAGTTGGTAGGCGTGGGGAGGCGGCGGTGGGCGAGGGGGAGGGGGGGAGCGAGGAGAGGAAAATCCCGGAGCAGTGGCGGTCGGGAGGGCGGACAGTCTTCATCTTGGCAGAGACAACGGCAGCGGTACCGAGGCGGTGCGAAGGGAGGGGACGGAGCGGGTTCGGCCCCGTTTTTGGTGCAGGTGGAGGCGTTATCCAGGAGGCTGCTGCTGCGAGCGATGAGACACCCGCTCCTCCTGGTGCTGCACTTTGGCGGGTCCATCGCGATGGCGCTGTGCCTTTCCAGCGTGTTCGGCGGCAGGCTGGGCTTCAACCTGGAGGGCGCACAAAATCGGTGAGAGATACGTAGGCGTGTATAGAGCACTTTCAGTGGAACCGGGGGGGGGGAAATGGCCAAATAACTGGGGGGGAAACTTGTGGCGAAAACGCATATTTGACACCAGTTTCCCGCCCGCAGGACGTTTTAGTCGGAGGGGGGGGGAGGGTTGTTCCCCTTCCTAAAGGTGGTCTGTACAGCGCGATTGAGGTTTCGGGGAAGAGGGCTGAACATGTCTCTCCTGCCGTGAGTCACGCTTGGTCGTTACCGAGCGAAGTGGTCTGTAAAGCGTGCGCTGCTAAACCTGCCACTCAGTGCGGTATCTCAACGATGGGCGGCCCAATAGGGGGGATCCCGTTGACCCGCGGCGTGCCTTCCTGGGCAAGGCTGTCGACTCAAGCGTAGTCTACAGCCTTTGTTGGACACGAGGTGTTGCAGCGAGGCAAGCTTGTTCTGTGCGGGCGACGATGCGTGCGACGTGCGGCATCAGGTGCGGCCACGGTTATAGGGAAATCGAATGTTCAGGTCTCTTCGGTCTCTTGAGGCCGGAACCACGAGGTGATCACGTGATCAAACGTGTTTTTGTCTCCCCCTCTCGTCACTGCTGTGGACGCCTCGACGTTCACACAAACAAACTTTTTATGTTCAGGTTCTGCAAGCTTTCCCACACTAATTCCAAATATTTCGTCCCACATAAAAGTGGGTCAGTTCTATATCGGTTAAGCCCCCCCCCCCCCCCCTATGACTACTGCCACGCATGACAGGAGTGCACACACACCCCTTCCCCCCCCCCTTCCCCCGCTTGGTGAAGGCAATGTCTGCCCGGTCGGTGAAAACCCGACGTGCTCCGTCCTGCCATCGTACGAATGCAACGGTCTATGGCCATACGACTACGGCCGTGCAAGATACGAGTACGCCCCCCCCTCCCCCGCCGGCCCCGACGCTTACGCGCACTCCCTCCCTCCCGACCCCTACCAAACCTATCGCCTGCGGTCCTCCGTACCCCTGTCCTCCAGATTCGGAGTCCTGTTTTTCCTCCTCCTGTACCTCTCCCTGCTGTCCCTGACGTCGCTCCCCGTATGGAGGGAAGACCGACGACTCTTCCTCACCGAGACGATGGGGGGAGCGTACGGACATCTCCCCTACTTTACCTCGGTAGCCCTGGCGGACATCTTGCTCGTCAGGGTGCTGCCCCCCTTGGCGTTCGCTGTTATCGGCTACCCCCTGATAGGGCTCAATGCCTCGCCGGACAACCAGAGCTGTCTCCTCTGGTTCGCGGGCATCCTGGTGAGAGTTCCAGGGAAGGATGTTTTTTGTTGGGGAGGGGGGGTGTTTGTTTTTGTTTCCGTGGGTGTCATTTTGTTGGGTATCTACTGCGGGGAATACCCGGGCCAAAATATCCAGGGCTGGCCATGGGTCAGGTCATACCTCGCGGGGTTGGGCCGGGTAAGGGTGACTTGGACCGACCCGTGAAATTAGTAAAACCTCCTGACCCAGCCCGACCCGACCCGTGAAAGTTTGAAGACCTCCTGAACCCGTCCCGCGTGCCGAATCATGACCCGTGAAGAGTCCTGAAAGTGTCCAGGTTTTGGCATGACTCAGATGCAAGCTAATGCTACAGCAGTTCAGGGAAATGGCGAGTTCTTCGATACCGACCGAGTAGTGCACGCTATTGGTAGCACCGTCGCAAGCTAAGGTGCTAGTGATCGAAGGTCAAGTCGAAACATGCAGAGGACCGACGTGTAGCTACAATGGTTCTCGCAGGGCAAGATGACCTGGAGGGTTCTTGTCGTGTACCCGGTTGTTGTTGTTGTTGTTGTTGTTGTTGTTGTTGTTGTTGTTCTCACATTAACTCACAATACAATGCAGTCCGTGGTCGCAGGACAGGCTCCAATAGCTCTGGAGTGGAAGAAATACCTCAAGTAAAACAGAGGCAAAAACAAAAAACAAGCATACGCACTCCACCACTGCGGACACCAGGGAAGCAATATAGCCGTCTCACACGCGGTGTTTGTGCGCCTCCCGCTCGCGCCCCAGTCCCAAACCCCGACCCCCGGTCCTCGCTCCTCGCTACGCCTGCCCAGGTTCTGGCGAACGTGACGGTGGCGCTAGCAGCGATGGGCGTCGGAGCGCTAGGCCTTCCCCTAGACCTGTCCAACCTGGTAGGGGGTCTGATGGTGCTCCTCCTGGCAGCGTTCGGAAGGTTTCTGCTCAACGGCACGCGCATTCCGTTGGGTGAGAGACGGAGAAGCAGACCTGCTGGGTCAAAACGAAGTGATCGGAAGCTAAAATCAACAATCGAGCAGCTAGCCAACTGAAGCGCGGCATTTGCGTTACGTTTTTTTTTTGTCTGATGTGGGCTGTTTGAACGATACAACGGCGCGTCCCCCCCCCTCTCTCTCTTCATAAATGTATAAAGGAGTTGAACTGGAAACTTGAGCGTGATGACAGACCAAAAAAAAAATGAAACGGGGTTTCCTTGCTTTTGTGGAGGCGCAGCGCGGTAGGAGTCCCGACCGCCCAAGTATCTCGCTCCTTCGAAAATGTCACACGCAGCAGGGCGTGACTCTCTCCTTCTATTTCCCCTCCCCCCTTTTTTCCCGTTCCCCTCCCTGTCTCGGCCACACACGCATTTAAAAAAAAAATGCTGGCGTGGTGGTGGTGGTGGTGATGGTGGTGATGGTGGTGGTGGTGGTGGTGGTGGTGGTGGTGGTGGTGGTGGTGGTCGTGATGGTGGTGATGGTGGTGGTGGTGGTGGTGATGCAGCCTGGCGTTGGCTGAGCTCCGTGACCCCCCTCGGACACGCGTTCGAGGCGCTCCTGATCAACGAGTTCAGCGACGCCGACGGGACCAAACCCTACCGGATTGAAGGAAGCGTGAGTCCCATCGTAGTTTTGGCCCCTGGAGGGTCACTAGACAAACTAGACAACACCTATAAATACTTCATCCGGTAGGGTAGCTTTGTCTTCTCGCTGGTGTCTGTTCGTGGCGTTTTTTTTGTTTTCGCGAAAACGTCGAGGAGGCGTTTCGCGTTCCGACTTTTTCTTTTTTTTTTTCAGTATATTTGAAAAAAAGGTAGATATAAAGGAGACTCAGCTGTGAAATCTTGAAACATCCTCAAAACTCGTATTTGCAAGCTGTGGGCGATACTATTATTACGGGGGGGCATAGTAAATGGAACCAAATATTGTGAGTAAGAATAGCTAAATATGTAGGTTTTTGCGTGCACCATAGGTCCTATTAACTATGGTACCCCGTAATAGTACTGTAACGGTCATACTCCGATCGTGCGCACTTCGGAATGTGTAGCTGTGATATTAATAGTCGTCTACAAAATATGACAGTTTTCGAACAGCGTTATACCAGGTATGTATGCATGCGATGTGTGTGTGTTTGTGTGTGTTTTTGTGTGTTTGTGTGTGTGTTTTTTTACAGCCGTCGGCTTTTGCTGCACCCGGCTCTGCATCGCGCGTCAAGAAACAAGAGGTCGCTCGGCAGCATGCGCAGGGCTCTTACGGTTTGTTTCATGAAGTGCTTGGCACACGTCCACATAGCCCTCCCTGCCTATCATGTTTCTCTGTATGGGTTAGAAACGTCTTCATGGTCATCCAACGACAGCAGCAGCACACCCAGCGCATCAAAATCCGCTTTTTTATTTTTATTTTTTTTACTGTTTCCTCTCTCCTATTTTACGTTTTGTCTTTCGTGCTTTGTCACAGCACTGCTCGCCCGACTTGCCGGTGATAGAGCCGTTGGGACCGCAAATACTGGCGACATTTTCCTTCTCCCCAGGTAGATCAACCATGCATATGGACGTGCTGGTGCTTGTGTGTCTCGCGTTCGGCCTGGCGGCGTCTAGCCTTCTCATCTTCTTCTTCGCCACGAGGTAAGCCAATTCGGGAACATAAAAACTGGCTACAGCAGGCTCCGCGGTATAACCAATAATTGTTAAAAGAACTGTTGATGCCCAATAACTGTGAAAGCGCTGTTGAAGCCCAATAACTATTAGAGAGCTGTTGAGTTCCAATAACCGTTGAAGAGCTGTTGCGTTCCAAGAACTGTTATAGAGCTGTTGAGTTCCAATAACTGTTATAGAGCTGTTGAAGTCCAATAACTGTTAGAGGGCTGTTGAACTTCAATATCTGTTAAGAGAGCTGTTGAAGTCCAAAAACTGTTAAAGCGCTGTTGAAGTCCAATAACTGTTGAAGCGCCGTTGGAGTCCAATAGCTGTTGAAGAGAGGGATGTGTCATGCCTACTAATAGCAAACCCGTCTTCAACCCCAAGTTGTCTTGAATACGATACTGCTCTGTGCCGGAATGTAAGAACGGTTAGTATACTATTATTAATATAAATGGTGATTATATTTACGGACAACTTCAACCCGAGTCGACGAGGCAGGAAAGGGCACGAAGGAGGTAGAAGAGCCTGCTTCGTGACTATTTACGGTGGGCCATGGTATATAAAAGCTACGGTACACACAAAAACCTATCCATTTCGCTATCTTTACTTCTACTGGTATTATAACAATATTTGGTCCTATTTTACTTACTATGATCCCCCGTATTAGAAGGGAGAGACAAAACAGAGGAGAGACAGCAAGTGGGATGTAAAATTAATCTGTGAATAAAAAGAAGTAGCCGTAGTTGTTCTGCGAACAATAGGCCAAGTTAAAATTAGACTTAAAAGATGGAAAAAGTGTGGTGATCTTCGAAGGTTCATTTTTTTTTTGCCATCAGCTGGAGGATAATGACAATAAGAGTGCCCCTATCTAATTTTGTTCGGTACAATATTGTGCTGAACTTTCGTGCGCTCCGTTTTACGTCTGGTAGCACTACGGTCGTATGTACCAGGTACGATTAGCGAACGGGGTGAGACAAGCACAAGTGCAAAGAGTTTTGGTCTGAGATACATGTCTATACCTGGACAGTTTGTGCTTCATGGGACATGCACGGGAGCAAACCTGCTGGCCGTTTTTTCATTCTGAAAACAGTAGAGCGGTAAAAGTCGGATAGAGCTTCACCGCGTAGCCAGGTTTTACTCAAAACTGCATCCACGCTTCCGGAACAAAGAATTTTCCACGTCGGTTACAGATCATCTACAGATCATCTACAGGTCATGGGCTAGATCTTTCAGGGAAGATGATCTGTTCCTGATATGCATGATCTGTATGATCTACCTGGTAGCTCATGTTGCCGGGTGAGATCTGTGTAGTCCGCATCATGTAACCCTAGCACAAGTTTCCTGGGTTGGATCTGTACTACTGTATAAAGATCCTGCACACCATCCCATAACGGATGGTGAAGAATTAGAGGAACCAACCTGTCGACAGATAGAACTATCTGTCAACAGATAGATCATGATCTGTTCGAGGTATGAAAAAATGCCTGGAATTAGAGTCGACTCCTTTAGAGCTGCGCCCACGTTTCTGGGACAAAAATATATACCTGGAGTTAGACTTGATGTGCTTTGGAACTACGCTCACGTTTCGGGTTAAAAACTGCTTGAAATTACAATAGGAAGGTTTTTTTCTAGGGTAGGCAAAGGCTTAATTTTATGTAGGTCAAATGAAATTCTACAGTACGTCCAACTATTGTCGTGTGTCGATTTTGTCTCCGGTCGTTGTGGAACACGAAAAAGGTCAAGGCCCCAATGGAGCAGCGATGACACCCCCCAAAGCACCACCACTACCACGGCACCAACTACATCGCCCTCTTCCCCCCCCCCCCCCCCCCTTTGTACACCCCCCCCCCCCCCTCCCCCCCCCATATCATCCATATGCAAGAAAACCCGCCTCGAAAGCGGTTCTCTTCGTAGGATGCAGCTCACCCTTCATGCGACTCGCCTAACATCTCACGGCGCTTCGCGCTTGGCACAAGCAATGTCTGCCTGGCCGGTGAAAATCCGACGTGCTCCGCCCCGGCATTGTAGGGATGCGAGGGTCTATTGTCATACATACGACTACGGCCATGCCTGGAAATGAGTACACCCCCCCCCCCCCCCCCTCCCCCTCCCCCTCCCCTCGCCGGTCCCCGCTTCCTCTCGCGCTTCAGGACGAAACCGCTCGTGGTTAACGGCGATCCCTCCGGAATGAGGGTGCCCCCCAGGAGCATTCGCGGAAGATCGACTGTGGCGACACCCTTAAGGGAGAACCCGAGGGCGGTTGCCGAAGGACGGGCGGGCGAGCGATCGTCCAAGTACCCCGCCAGGCGAGCTACGCCAGTCCCCAACGCTGTCCGCAACAACAGCGACAACAACAACAATAACAACAACTCGGAACGTTCTCCAGATGTTTCCGCGCAACGCCAAAGATCGGTCCGAAGAACGGATCGAAGAACGGTCCGGAACCAGAACGGTGGCGATGGAGCCGCCCGCCGAACCGTCCATTGGAACGACGTTGAACTCGAAGCATCGGGGGGTGGTGCCAACGGTGGAAGCAGCAGCGGTGGTGGTGGTGGCGGTAGCGGTAGCGGTAGCGGTAGCGGTGGCCCGTCGCGTATCCTCGGTGTTACGGACGGGCCTGTTGCAAGAAGGGGGCGTTTGTCTCGCGGTGGGGTTAGCCGCAGCCCGAGCCTAGGGGACGGGGCTACGCCGACACGACCCCCGCTCCTCCTATCGTGGGAAGCGCTGCGGTACTCGGTCGCCTTGCCACGAACAGGTCGCTGGATCAACCGCGGCGGCGGCGGGGGCGGCGACAGCAGCGGGGAGGCGGCGGGCTACGGTACCGCGCGGAACAGCACCACCGAAGTCGGCTCGAAAGGCCAGCTCCTGGTCTTGGATGACGTGTCTGGTTTCGCGGGGGCAAAACGAGGTAGAGGCCCTCGCGACTCCAACGCCGAGGAAGCCGGCCGCCCGTCGGTATCGGTGGCAAGCGTGGTCGACGGTAACGCGGAGCTCGAGGAGGGCGGAGAAGAAGGGTTGGCGGGGAGCGTGACGGCGATCATGGGCCCGTCTGGAGCTGGGAAGACCTCCTTGCTTAACGCCCTCGCTGGTCGGCTGCAAGTGGTTTCCGGTGACGGCGGCGGCGGGTTCGGGCTTACCGGGTCCGTGCGGCTCGACGGGGAAGCCGTGGGAGCCAAGCAGATCCGGCGACTGTCGGCGTACGTGACCCAGGAGGACGTCCTCCCGGAGACGTTGACGTGCTATGAGCACTTGATGTTCCACGCGCACCTGCGGCTGCCTAAGGGGACGCCCCTGTCGCGGCGCCAGTGCAGAGTTATGGAGGTAGGCTGGGGTGGGGGCGGGGGCCGGAGTGGTTTGTCTGTTTCCCGGAGAGGCTACCTCTGGGGGGGGGAGGGGGAGGGGGGCACGCGCACCTTGCTGCTCGGAGTGCCACACCGAACCCTCTAGCCTTCTACGTACTGCTAGCCTATCAGATCCCTACCAGTTCATGGTCTAGCTATTTCGGGGAAGATAGATAGATCCCCGGTGTACAAGTTTTAAACGATCTAGATCAGGATTTTCCGGGTGGGATCTCTATGGCGCGTCTCTTGTGCACCTATCCCGTGTAAAGCTAGTTTCCGGGTGGGATCTGTACGATACAGCTCTTGCGCAAACATGTCATGACGGAACATATAGAGTCTAGATGTTTCGGATGATCTAGATCGTGAGCTGTGCATCCGGTGCGTGAAGACCCTTAGGCGCGGCGCGGTATTTTCGTTTCTTCCCCTCCCCGTTCTCTCGCAGGTTCTGCAACACCTCGGCCTCGGCGAGGTCTGGGACTCGCGCATCGGCGGCGGCCTGACCAGGGGGGTGTCTGGCGGAGAGAAGCGGAGGCTGTCGATCGCTACGGAGATTCTCACGCGCCCCGCCCTACTGTTCCTGGACGAACCGACCACCGGATTGGGTAAGGCAATACAGTGGTTTGTACCCCGTTTTCTTAAGACGATTTACCCCCGTGGCAAAAGCCCTATAACGTGGGTCTTTTATCTCTAAACAATATGGTCTTATTTTTTTACTACCGAAAAAATGATCCTATGCTAATTATAGGCACATTTTTTTCTCGTGACAATAAGCCGATTTTTTCCTGGTCTCATCTCTGCTCTATGGCTTTAAGCCGAATGGCCTGAAATAATGCTGCACCCCTGGTCGGGAGGCCGTCTTGTGTCCGCGGAATAGATCGTGGCGATGCGTTTTACGTGAGAACAACAGCAACAACAACGACGACAACAACAACAACGACGACAACAGCAACAACAACAACAACAACAACAACAACAGCAACAACAACAACAACAACAGCAACAACAACAACAACAACAACAACAACAACAACAACAACAACAACAACAACAACAACAACAACAACAACAACCGAACCTTGTCGTGATGGAAATCACGACGTCAGGCGCGGATGCAAAGTCATCTACATGTAGCACAAGCTTGTTTCTTACCGTCAGGGACTCTTGCTCTTGTTGTTTGGAGTTTCACACGTATACGTACCCCCCCGCGCCCCTGTCTAACTACAGGATGCAGCTCACCCTTCGTACGACTCGCCGAGTACCTCTCGGCGCTTTCGCACTCCTCAGTGCTAGCGATGTCTGCCTGATGCTCGGTCCAAACCCGACGTGCTCAGTCCCAGCATTGTAGGGATGCGAGGGTCTATCGTCATACGACGACGGCCATGCATGATTGCGAGTACCCCCCCCCCCGCCTCCTTGTCCTAATGTAGGGAGATGAGGGTATATGGTCATACGACTACAGCCATGCATGATAATGAGCCATGCATGATAGTGAGTACCCCCCCCCCCCGCCTCCTTGTCCTAATGTAGGGAGATGAGGGTATATGGTCATACGACTACAGCCATGCATGATAATGAGCCATGCATGATAGTGAGTACCCCCCCCCCCCCACCCTTTTCAAGAACGGTGCTCTGTCTCAAAAGTGACGCGTGCGTGGTTGATGGTCAAATGACTAAGGCAAGCAACAAATGAGTACACCCCCCCCCCCTCTCCACCCCCCGCTGTATTTTTTTCGCAAGCACGTTCTCTCTCTCTCTCTCTCTCTCTCTCTCTCTCTCTCTCTCTCTCTCTCTCTCATACACACACGCAAAACACGCACAAGCAAACCCCAAAACCAATGTCAAACCAATGCCATGCCATGCCATGCCATGCTGCACGAAAAACCCACGTCGCAGACTCGTCAACAGCCCTGCGCGTGATGCAACTGGTCTCCCGGGTGGCCTCCCGCGGCACGACGGTCCTGTGCAGCGTCCACCAGCCTCGCCCGGAGGTGGTCAGCCTGCTAGACAAGGTCATCCTCCTCTCCAGGGGAGCGGTAGCGTTTTCCGGCCCTCCCGGCCACGCCGAGGCCTACTTCGCCTCGATCGGTCGCCCTTTCCTGCTTCTTCCAGGGGAAAGTTCCGGCGGTGGCGCGGGCGGTGTTAACCCGACCGACTCGATGTTGGACGCTCTGGGAGAGACGGAAGCTGCGGCCGATCGAGGTAGGGGAGGCGTGTGCGGCGTGGGGGAGGGGGGGCGGGGAGGGGAGGGGGGAGGGAAACGCCTCGAACGGTGACTTGGTGGTGATGCCGCGGGAGCTTCTTGTGGAACAGGTGAGAAAGGCGAGGGAGGGTGGGGGGGGGGTGGTAGTGAGAAGGGAGGGGGAGAGAGAGGCTCGAGGCGCATTTTCTCGTATATAACGTGTTGACCCATTCGAGATTCGCTTGGTTTGTGTGCCGCCGCGCGTCCCTAAGTCAGGGGTGAAAGGACCGTGTGGGTATCGCTATGGATATCCAAACCGCCCGCACATTTTTTCGAAGAGAGTGGTCGGTACCTTGGCAGCCAATGAGGGTGTCGCAAAGTAGGTGGTGACTGGGTTGGGGTTTCATAGAGAGGGGCTTTGCCTTGGAGGTAGGAGACAGGTACTATAATACCAGGGTCGGTTTTTGTTGTTATCGTGTTTACTGTGGAACTGTGGGAGGAGCCAAAAGTGTGGCGTTGTTGGGTAAGGGGTACGGTCGAGCGCATCGGTCAGGGTCGTGGCGCGAAGATAGAGTGTCAGGTCGGCGAATATCGCGCCGGGGGGGCTGGCTGTATTATACCCGGCAAAAAAACGCGCCTTCAAGTATTCTTGCCCCCATATACAAACACTCAACATGTCGTTGTTCCCCATGCGCAACTGCAACGAGGGCAGCGACGGTAATACCCCCCACCCCGAAAATGTCGGAGCAGGCGATACGATCCCGCGAAAATACACATGCCGAGGCTGAACAAGTATGTATCGATCCAAAGGCTAGCCCCCTTTAGCCTGTTCGAGCCCCCACCATGCCGCGGCGTTTAGGTCAGTGTTGGATATCGTATGTACGTAAAATTTCGGAGGTATCGAAGTATCGCAGGCATCCACCCCCCTCCTTCCCCAGATACCCTGGGGATTTGGTTGATGGATCCTTTTTTAACAGCTCCGTGTATTGAACAAACATCTCAGTCTAATTTCAAGCAACTTGTCCACGAAACGGGAGTCCGTTCCTTGACGCCTGAAGGGGTTACTCAAGGTTAGGGTTTCATCCACTTTGTCGAAGCGGGGCCATGATTGCGATGATGATGATGATGATGATGATGATGATGATGATGATGTATTCACATAAGCCCTCAATAGCTCACTTCCCTACGGTCACAAAACAGGCTATTATGATGTGCAGCCCTAGCC
The DNA here is from genome assembly GCA_031213475.1 of Nereocystis luetkeana. Classification (NCBI taxonomy): domain Eukaryota; class Phaeophyceae; order Laminariales; family Laminariaceae; genus Nereocystis; species Nereocystis luetkeana. The sequence continues at coordinate 2,038,955 of JARUPZ010000003.1, read as the reverse complement.
CTTCGCCCCCCGCCAACCATGGGCCTACGTAAGAGTGGCCGAGACGAGTCAAAATTGTTGTAGGGACGCTTACTGCTATTGCAGTTGAAGCAACACGAGCGGCCACGTGGCAGGGGCTGCGACTGCGTAGACCCCGCCGTCCTCTCCGCCAGCATCCGCGACCTCGTGCGACGCTCATCTGACTGCAGTATATATATATATATACACTGTAGTCGGTAGAACTGTACAATCGGCAAAATTAGTTTTTTTTAGGGTTTGGATCCAATATCACAGGCTGCGCAGCCGTGACGCATCCAGCGCTCATGTGGCTGTGTACATAGGCTTTTCATTCCCAGTGGAGGCTAGTGGGTAGCACTCCAAAACCAACAAAGTTTGTGCATATTTCGTTCGTGTTTGAATCCAGGCCTTAGCTTCGACCTGCGGTGCTCTCCCCTCACCGTGGGACTACTACGTACGCTGCTGGCAGATCAAGAGAATTAGGAACCTTTTTTGTTCAACCATGAAATGTGACGATGATGGGGATTGAACCCCCACATGTCATGCCCAGAAGCATGCGAGATGCCAGGAGACGGCGGTTTGTCCCCTTGACCTGACCTCCCCCCCACTCTAAAACTAGTATATTGAGGCCTCCCCAACTACAGTAGGCTAGCGGTCAAGTTGCTAGGATGCCGAGGTTTGACCTCTTGACCGACCGCCCCTGTACACTAAAGCTAGTGTAGTAAGGCCTCCCCAACTAGGTTATCGCGGTCATCTTGCTAGGAGGCCGCGGTTTGACCTCCTGACTGACCGCTCCTGTGCATGAAAGCTACCTGGTAGTATATTAAGGCCTCCCCAACAATATTAGCGGTCGGGGTGCTAGGAGGCCGCGGCTTTTCCTCGGCAGTGACTTTAACTACGTAGTATATACGGGCCTCCTCAACAAGGTTAGCGGTCAGTGTGCTAGGAGGCCGCGGTTTGACCGCTTGACTGACCGCCCTTGTACTCTAAAACAAGTATATTAAGGCCTCCCCAACAAGATAGCGGTCAATATGCTAGGAGACCGCAACCCCTTGACTGACCGCCCCTGGACTAAAACTAGCATATTAAGGCCTCCCCAACTAGATTAGCGGTCAAGATACTAGGAGACCGCGGTTTGACCGCTTGACTGGCCGCTCCTGTACACTAAAGCAAGTAGACTGTGGCCTCCCCAACAAAGTCAGCCGTCAATTTTGTTGGAGAACGCGGTTTGACCTCTTGACTGACCGCCCCCGTTCACACTAAAACTGGTATATTAAGGCAAAAGAATGCGTTGATGCGCCTGAAAATGCGGGTCTCCCATCAGCTATCAGCTTTCTTCAGAAGCAGACGACTTACCCACAAGCCGTAGTCGCCCTCTCCGATCGAAGTATCACACGCAGCTTGCAATGATGAGTTCGACGATATCCTCGATGCCACAGTTGACGTTTAGTTTAGTTCATTCAAAAAGCTGTATACACCCTTCGGCGCCCTTCTGCCTTTACACAGGTGCGCGCGGCGGAGGGATTAATTCCGCCGCAGACGTCTCCTACTGGCCAACAACATCTCGCCGCCGCTGCGCGGAAATCTCCGCCCGTTTTAACCCAGCTGAACGCCTTGATTGGGCGTTCCGCGTTGAACGTCGCCCGCGACCCGTACCTGGCGTGGCTTCACATCGTGCTAACCTTGTTCGTCGGCCTGGTGGTGGGCTCTCTGTTCCGGGACCTGAGCCGCTTGAACGGCAGCACGGCTGGAGTGCAGGTATGGATACAATACGCGAAAGCTTGCAGCGCGTGTGTGGCACGCGAGGGGGGGGAAGAGCCAAGCCGCGGGTAGAGGGAGGGAGGCGCGGAGCGGGCACTCACGTCATGCACGGCCGAAGTCGTGGGACCGTAGATCCTCGCATCCCTGTGTACAATGCCGGGACGGAGCACGTCGGGTTTTTTACCAAGCAGGCAGGTATCGAATGTTTTTGCACCAAAGCGTGAAAGTGCCGTGAGTTGTTCGGCGAGTCCCTTGAAGGGTGCGCTGTATCCTCTACTAAGGGACGTCGCTATCGGCGAGATTTTATTCCAGAATTTCCAAGTTTTGATAAACTTGGAAATTTTGGAAATTGGTAAGAAGATACGGGGAGGTGTTCTGTCACCATTTGTGAAATTCAACAGAGGGGAAAATATCAGTATAGTTGATTTTCACATGTTTGGGGAGGAAAAAAAAATGCAAAAGCTGCAAGATGAAAAAATTGCGCGAAAAAAGACTCTATATCACCAATCTGGAAATTCTGGGGGGGGAAATAGTCTCCGATAGTACGACCCTACGAACCCCTTGTGACGCAGGCTTTCTTGCACATGAATGATAACGTTGAATGTGTTTTGTTTTGTTTTCTGGTGTGGCCACTTCCAGAGACAGCACTTGGTCTGCCATGTATGTATCTGCACCGTGGAGGCCTTACCGTATACCTGGAGCACAGCAGTACGTGATATAATACGATTTTTTCCCCTTGAACGGAATTGAGGTGCTCCACCCCGCACAAATGATGTACAGTAGCTCGACCGCCAGCCATGGCGACCGCCAAAATTAGTAAAATTAACAATATTAAGGTACTGCTGGGTGGACTAGTTCTGACTGAGGAGAGGCTCCTCGACTATTGACACACTGCTGTGCTATTACGGGGGACCATAGTAAATAGGACCAAATATTTTTTTGTAAAAATAGGGAAATCTATAGTTTTTTGTGCATACCGTAGGACCTATTTACTATGCCCCCCCGTAATAGAGACAATCGTTTTAAAGTCGTTTCTTCTTCCCCCAAGTGTATCCGTTGTACGTATGGCTAGCCGATGGGATGGTGTTATCTTGTTCAAACGCACCAGTACACAAGTTGTTTGAAAAAAGTCCGTGTTTGTGCGAGGTCCACAAGAGCTCCTCATGTGTGGAAGGTGATGAACACGTGCTGCTGATAGTTGTGATAACCATGATACCCCTTCTATGTACCTTTGGCATGGGTCGGGAGAGGGTGGGTAAGAGCGGGGGGGGGGGGGGGGAGAGGCTGAGAAGAAGAAGAAAAGCGCGCCCGCCGTTTCGGCGAGGTGTTTGTGGTTACTGAATGGTGCCTTCTGCTCACCTGATAGCACGGGGGGTTTGGGTCTGGTGTGGTGGGGCGCTTGTCCTCTGCCACGGGGCAACGCGTCGGGGCCTCGGCTTCCGCCCGGTCCAAAGGGATCGGGCTAATAGTCAGCGGAGGGGAAAGTCTTTGGGGCAATCGGCATATTGCCTCGGCGGACATCTAGGGAGCGAAATGTGTCTGCGGTACTTGGCCTTTGCTGGGGAGGGGCAACAAAAAACCGCCCCTCGTAAGAACACTAGGTTCACCTGTCCATCCAACGTCCGCCCGCATCCGCCCCCCCCAACCATAGGGTCGCATGTCTTTGTCCTACGCGGTTTGTCGACCGACCCCTCCCCCCCCCCTTGTTTTTGTCTCCCCCTATGGTCTCTGTCCTACGCGATTTGTCGACCGACCCCTTCCCCCCCCCCCCATGTTTTTGTCTCCCCCCATGTTTTCATCCTGAGCGATTAATCAAGCCCCCCCCACCCGCCCTTCGCCGATCTTTGTCGTCTCGCAGGACCGTCTGGGCGTGGTGTTCCTTCTCCTGCTGTACCTGTCGCTCCTCTGCCTCACCTCCCTAGCCGCATGGCGGAAACAGATGTCTCTCTTCGTGCACGAGAGGGCGTCCGGTGCTTACGGCCCCGCGGCGCACCTAGCCGCAGCGGCCGCCGTCGACGCCATCGCTTGCCGCATCCTTCCCCCCATCCTCCTCGCCATCATCGTCCGCCCTCTGGCCGGGCTGCGCGCGGGAAGCGTCGAGGGGCTCATCGGCGGCCTGGTAGCGTTCAACCTGTCGCTTGCGGCTGTTCTGGCGGCGTGCGGCGCGGGCGCTAAGTCTTCCCAGGAGGCTCTGGCGCTGGGGTGTCTTGTAGTGCTCTTTTCGGCGCTTCTCTCGGGTTTCCTTGTGTCCAAGGATGACTTGCCCGCGGCATGGAGGGCGCTCGCGTGGCTCTCGCCCGTGGGGAGGGGCTTCGAGGCGCTGGTTGCGAACGAATTCAGGTGCGAGAAAACAAGCCTCGGAGGGAAATTTTGTTTCCGTTCGGATTGTTAGTTTTGTTCATTTGATTGTTTTTGTCGACAACCTCAGTGCTGTCACGCCCCTTGATGTGGAGTGACAGGGAGGTGCGCAGAATGGTATTCACGCACGTACGGTTGGTAGATGCAGCAGACGGTAGATCCCATCTGATAATATTTTAATCAATCAGCTCGGCATATTCGGTGTATACGGGGGCCGATATGTCAATGCTTTGGGCGGTCTCACGACCCCGTGCGCACTCTGCCGCCTTCTCTCCGATAAAGTGAGGGAGGCTCTCTCCTTGCCTTAATCGTACGGAACAAAACTGCCCCTGGCAGTGGGATACGATCACTTGGAACCCTCTCCTGGAGTAGGGGCTTCTTATCAACCCTCGTTTTAAACTGCCAAATACACTGCCCGACACTATTCCAAGCTTTTTTTTTCAATTTGCTAAAAATATTTTTTTTGCGAAGTTTTAATCCCCCAAGTATTTTCAACCGGAAAAAAAAACGACCCACCGAATCATGGGATGCAGTCCAAGGTTTTCAAGTTCGATACGTTTTTTTTCCAAGGGTGGCGCTTTCGCCTTGTCCTACGTTTTTTTGTGCCTTCCCTTTTTGTCCGCATAAAACGGGTGCAGTACTCGTATACATACCGGTCGGTGTGTTCTAACGAAACACGATTAGATGTGTGCCTTGACCTCCAACCACCCACACATCTACTCATCCACCCACCCACTTTACCCAACCACCCAGCTACCCAATCACGCACTCACGTACCACCTACCCATCCACTTCTCACTAGTGGCATCCTTCTACTCCACCGTCCGCGTGCCCCTTCCGCCCTCCGCTCGTATGTGCTGTGCCCTGCTTGCCGTTTTTAGTCCGTACGGCGCAGTGTTCAGATTGTCGACGAAGATCGGCTCGGTCACGGCCTATACGGACCCCATGACGGGCGATGAGGTTCTTCACTGCTTCGGCTTTAACGGCAAACGCTACTTCGCCGACCTAGGCGTGCTGGCGGCGGTGGGGGGGTGCGGCCTGACTCTAGCATTTGTGTTCTTGAAGCGCTCACGATGAAATATGGGGTGTTTTTTGCGGGTGTCGCGATGCGTATAGGGCGTAGTTTTCCTCTAGATGCTTCTGAACAAGAGCGTGAGTTGTGAGATGAAGAAAAAAACTCGTTGTCGGATCTCATATTTGCAAGCTGCGTGTGATGATGTTTTTTTTTAGAGCGTGTGCTGATGTTTTTTTAGAGCGTGTGCTACGACGTACGGGATGCAGTGTACGTATGTACGGATGCCCTCGATTTTGTGGGTCAGGATAATGACCAGGGGCGGAACTATTTGTGGGTCGCGTTTGGAAGGGTGATTCGCGGGTCGCAATAAAGATGGGACGGTTCTTGCGGGTTTCCCAGAGGGGGGAGAGCTTCGTGGACGGACGAGACGGTGTGCCTCTTGAAAAGGTGCCTGGTATGTTTTACTTGGTGTGTTTAACGTTGTTCTCACGTCAACCCATCTCCAACAATCTTGTCCGTGGTCACCTGACAGCCACAGGACGCCTCCAAGAAACTCTGGAGTTGAAGAATACCCCAGGAAAAAATGTGTTTGATTGGAAACGATTGATTGTGTCCGGACGGTGACACTCACGGGGGGAGGGGGTATTATGTTTTCCCGCGGGGGGACATTGCCTGTAGGTTGCGGTAGTCGACTCTCGCGTTGTGTTTTGGCACGGGGGTGCCCTTTCAGAGCTGCTCGGCAACTCTTTGTTTTTCCCATGGCATGGACCGAGTCCGGTGAGATCGCTTGCTCTCAGTGACGCCAAAAATCGTTACGGAGAGCGCTATCGATGCATGTGCGTCGCCAGCACAAAGCGTTTACTGAGCGATTTCTCTGGGATCCGTGTTTTTTTGTTTTGTTGTTGGTGGAGCGTGTGTGTCATCATTCGTTCACATTTGTAAATACTTCGCGAGAAGCGAATGAAATAATTAACTTCAAGGGGTACATGCGGGAAAGTAACATCAACGTGAACGACGTTTTGCTTCTCGCACAGCATGTAGTAGTAGCAAGTACCATGTACTGTATGTAGCACGTAGCTAGAGACAGAGGAGAAGTTTGGTCCAAGCAGTTGGTCGGACGAAACCAAAAACACGCTTCATTTTCACCAATCCACCGGAGGATTGAAATAAATCGCGTATACACACACAATCGAGGGAGTTCCAAACCTCGACGGCTTGTTTCCTTGGTTTGGCATGCGTTGGCAAGTGGTCGGTGAATAATCCAGCCGGGAGTTACGAGTATCAATGGCGATTTTAGGCCAAGACATAAACGAGCGGAGACTGTCCCTTAGCTGATCGTGTTCGGGGGACGGTACTTCTTCTCGCGCTGTCGCTGTTTAAAGTCGCCTCGGCGAATGTTGCTAAGTTAGTCCCGGCACGTCTGTTGTGTTACAGATCCCTCCAGCAGTGTAGTGACGACAAATACCTGGTACCTGGTACGTAGCAACAGCGCCCCGTTCCCTGTAGCAGACCCCCGCCCCCGGCGCAGCAGCGTCTCCGCTGCTTGCAAACGTTGGCATCTGCTTCGGCACTGTATACATATATATATATATATACCTGGTATGATTTGTCAGTGCTTTTCTGTTTGTAGATGGCCGTGGGGGGGAAGGGGGACCCCTGATGTACCTGTGTTTTATGTATGTATACGGGTACTATGTGTGAGCGCTTATCTGTTTATCCTCACGAGAACATGTCGGTTAGGCGGTCATCCTGTACCCAGCAGTGTATAATTTGACGTCACGCACGAACGCACGCACGCGTGTAGACGAGTTTCCATCTCCCTCCAGTCTACCTAGACAGTGGTGCTGTCCTGACATTAACTCTTAGATCAAGGAGTCCGTGGTCACACAAAGGTGCTGGAGGCCTAGGAGGACCCGAAAACCCGTAAAAAAACAAGATCCGACTACGACGCTTCCCACCTACTATTATACTGTAAAAATACACGTGACGAAGAAGGGGCACACATCGAATGAAATCGATGTGCAAGCTGAACTATTGTAAAACGGCCGCGGGTATCCATTCAACTACAACATAAGAGTTCCCCCCATTCATTCCCACAACTATCCAACTCGTGGCTAATAACTACAGCGGTTCCTGTCCGCAGTGCTGTCTGCACCGTACGAAACGCACGGTGGCCGTGCGACACAGAGAAACACGCATGCTGTCTGGGGTGCTGTCGGAGTGACGACTCGCGGGTATGGAGTGAAAAAAGAGCAATCGAACCAAAAACCACCTCATGAGTCACACGTATCAACGATCGCCATGTCTTCGCGGACTGTCTGACGAAAGGTGCAGCACAGCTATGATACCACATCCCTGATGATTGCGGGAGTCATCCCCCTGACGGACGGGGTTATAACCCGCCAACAATACAAAGACCAGTGATTATGTAAATAACAGGTACTATTAATATTAATCGTAGAGCAGGGCAATCGTTGCCCTGCTGTTCCCTAGGTGTTACCATGCAGTAGTTTTGTAGATTTGTGTTTGTACAGATTACACGAAGCACATGAAGCAGCATCGCCGAGAATGAGAGAGGTCAAGTCGCACAAGGACACGACGTTAGTGAGCGAACTCCGAACGAAATGAAAAACGATCTCGTTGTGAATAATAAAATTGCCAGTTACACGCCGAATGATGTCAGAGGGGTCGGTATGCGCCTGATGTTCCACACCAGTCAACGCAGAAGACTGTTACGTAACGTAATCATACGGCCAACCTTCCCTGCACACTCACCAGCAACCGCACGATGTAGAGTACAGAAGTGTGCGTAGAACGAAACTCAAGCACCTACCTACCTACCAACCTATCGGACGCACTCACGGACCGGTAACTCCCCAAACGCGTAGGCATTTAATGTGCGGGCACACCATACAGCTACCTACATGGAAGGCGAAAGGTCACACCACAAGTGACCCATACAGGACATGCCAATACATACGAACGTTCCACAATCCATAGCAACAACTCGTGAAACGAAAAGTCATTACCAAACCCCCCACGAAACACAACACGCAACACAAAAATCACACTGAAAGACATACAAACAGAACGCACAAAACAAAACGAAAACCCGACAGGTGGGACTTTAGACGTAGCGAACGAGATCCGCAATGCTTGCTTTACAATGCTTCAATACAGGTGTACCCCCGTCTGGAAGTAACGTCCCCTAACGAAAAAAATACATTCAACGGAGTATACGAGTTACACGGAGCTTGTCTTTTGGATGAGTAGCCGTATTCAGAAAATCACCTTATTTATACATGCGCCAAACCAAAATGACACTTTCACCAGAGCGCCGGAACACTTCTGTACATAGCAGAACAGCATGAGAAGATGCCCACCCTCCCATTGGCGTTGACGATGATGATGAGCCGCCATGCCACGGCCGCCGGTCGCGCAAAAAAATAAACTATCTCTATTGGGGCGGACATAAGCCACGTGTCTTTCGCCCACTCGGTTAGCGCTGTCTTCCCAGGGGCGTGGGGAAAAAATACCGCAGCTCGACAACACAACACCTACATGACACAGCCAGCACGATATCGATCTTCCTCCAGATTGCGCGGTTAATCAAGATGTGAGCCTTGTCACGTAGGTGGCTTAAGTTGCGCGCCCACAGCCTTTGCGAGTATAAGATAGACAGGAGAACATGGGGTGGCAAGACGCTAGTGTAAGACGCAGACAGAGCTCGAGGCATGCACACGATGGTTCGCGCAGAGCGGCATTGGGGTCTGAGTGCACTCCCAGCTATTGCTGTGGCCCAGCAAGGCTGCTACGCCGCGTTGGTAATTGGCGTTGCGTGTTAGTGCTGTGACGTAAGTTCTTGAGGAACATGCATTCCTTCATAAAATAGTGCGGTCCTCACGTTCACGGACACAGAGTCGTACAGCTTTAAATGACCGGGAATTTAAGGCGCGTTGAATAAATAGGCCCAATAACACAGCGATTCTTACTTCGACGGACACAAAAGTACAGCAGTCAATATTCCAGCCGACTCATAAAAAGCTATGCTGCTGTAAGACCTTACTTTGACGGACACAGTCGTACCGTATTAGTAAATGACCAGGTATTGAAGGAACGTCTAATATTTCGACACAACAACACAGCGATTCTTGCTTTGACGGACACAGTAGCAGTACATCAGTCAATACTCTAGCCGCCTCATGAAAAGCTGTGCGTTGCTGAAATACCTTACTTTGACGGACACAGTCGTACAGCAGTAAATTGTTCAGGTATTTAAGGGGCGCTTTATTCATCGGCCCCTAGGGTAAACCTACGTAAACCCATTTATTTATTTTTAACGGAATTTTAACCCAGAAGTCGAAGCGGCCGAATTTGCACCGCAAAACAAATTCTTCCGAGCGTTTCATCCTATTTTATGTTCCTGTTCATGGACTACTCCCGGTTATCGTTTTCATTCGATTTTCGGTTTGCATCACGCGACCATAAAAAAAAAGCCAGAGGCCCGGGGGTCCTTATTCGCGACACAGAAGTCTAAAAGGGGAGCTGAAACACAGCCCCCGGCAAGATCACCCAAGACCCCACATTTTCCATTTGAAAGGCGGCTGCGTGCTGCTTGTCAATCGCATCAGTACACGCGAACCTCCCCTACATACAGGGAGAGGTTAATTGCGCCGCGTCTGTGTGTCGGGAATTGACGAAGGTTGTAATTGTGTTAGTAGTGGCAAGAGACCCTTCAGGACGGAGGAATAGCAGCGGGAGGGATGGAAGTGACGGAGGACTCTGCCGTGAAAGACTTTCTGGAGATTCTCGAGGTACGGAGGACGAAGGCCCACCACGACGGTTCGTCGTGCTGTTTACCACACTACGAGCAAGTTCTCTTGCAGATTGATTGAGTCTTGAGCGTCGGCACAACTGCGTACAGCAGCTGGGGGATGCTATTTTGTGTTGAGTAGCAATCTCCTCATGTTTCGCTCTCGAGGCTCGGGACTCGGGACACTTGAAGCTTGGAAGCCTTGGTCTGATTGAGGGCGTAGAGGGCGTCGATGAGGAGAGGGAAAGCCCATAAATCGCGTATGATATGATAACACCAGGGCATGCCGCGCTATGTACGAGTCCGTCTCGAGGAATTTACCTCAACCATGTACCAACCTGCCTTTGATCGGCTGCAGAAACACAACGGCTTGCCGTAAACTTCGAAGTGTATACAAGCAGTACTCGTACATCCAGTACGAGTACGCCGTACGAACTCTGTACTACGGTGTGCGAACCAACTCTCGTAATCGGACCGATCCTTGAAACCTTACTGTGCATGTGGCACCATGGGCTCTACAGTAGAGCCTGTTATACGTCGTATCCATGGAACGAAGGATTGGACTCAATGTCGTACCGCTCGCCGCTGAGCGTGAATTTCATACGTAACCCCCCCCCCCCCCCGAAAGTAGGCCTCCTGTCCTGGGTCGTTCTTATCAGAGAGCTATTTCTTCCCAAAATTTCGACATTTTTTTTGCGCATTTTTTCAATCTGCAACATTTTCCTGATTTTTCTACGCAAATGTGTGAAATTTAACGAACTTCCCTTTTTTGCTTGCTGAGAATTTCTCGAATATAGTGACAGAACGCCTCCGTATATTGATACTTAGATCACAACCCCCGAGCGTGCTCGGTTGGTACATCCCTGGCCTCTCAGAGCTCCCACTTCCAAACCGCCTCCTTTCATTACTTGCCGGACCTTTCCAGCGGTTCTTTGTTTTGTCGGTCCTTGCTTCTTTCTTGCTTCTTTCGTTGTTTTCTTCATTTCTCTTGGCACTCTCGGTCCTTTCTTCCTTTTTTCTTCTTTCGTTTCGTGTGCGTGCGTGTACTCCGAGTACGGCACTGCGGGAGAGCCCGGCACCGTCGCGGGTGTCAGTGGGTGCTGGCGGGTAGAAGGGGGGTTGCAAGGAGCGCGGTCGCCGCTTTCGTGCCTAGGCGTCGCGTGTGCCTCGAGACACGAGGGATACATGAACGGGCTTTGTCTGGCTTCGATCTATGTTTTTTATAGAGTATGTACGAGTTATGAAGGTCGTTCGGGATGGCAAGATAATGTTCAAGCGGTGCTTATTTTTGCAACCACACCGAAGTTGAAAGAGGGAGGTGTGCTGTTTGAATACCAACGTTATCGAGCTGGCGAACGAAGGCCACGGTGAGCACCAGACTTCACGCGGGGCGGGCGACGGGGCTGGTTGTGGTAGAGAGTGATAAAAGCTTTACCCGGACCGAATCGGTAGCGAGGTGGTCGCGAGAGGGGCGGGCGGCGTACGAGGCTGAGAGAGAAGCTCTTCTGTGCGATTTTTTTATCTTCTTCTTTTCGACCGGGTGTAAGGTGTTCCAATCAGGCAGAACATTATTGCACGAGGAGAGGGGATGGGGATTTTTTTTCTTTCCGATTTTCCAGTTTCATTTTCATTGTGTTTGCTGCTGTGCCGTGCTGTGCTTTCGCTTTCTTCGTACATACGAGTACAGATATAGAGCATATCAAAAGAAGAAAATAAGCGCAGCAGTAGTACCCTACCTATTAATAGGGTATGTACGTACGTACGACATCCGCGACGCGAAGCGTATATATATGTGGCATCCAAGCTGACGTCGGAGCTGTTTTATCCTGAAGCATGGCGGCGGGACTCTTCGCACTATCAAGTCGCCGGTTTGCAATTACGGTCCTTGAAAAAACTAAACCCAATCGTGGACCTCTGTTCGCTTCGCATAATTTGATGTACTTTTTTCCTTCCTGAGCGAGCGTAGCGGGCGGCGTAGGCCGCCCGCGGAGCGAAGCGCCTTGTATCTCCTATTATTTCCAAAGTTAATTATGGAAAAAACTCTCTCCGACAATAATAAAAGAATGAACAAATTGGTTATCCCTTATTCGTGCCCATTTATTTACTGTTGTTGCTCTCGTGTTTAGAAGGTTTTACACCTGTCTATGGCGTGTCGTATATAGTTGTGTGTTTCACCGCCCCCCTGAAAGCAAGAAACCGCCCTTATACTCGTATACTACGGACTGTACTCGTATGTAGAGGGTTTTGACCCTCTTGTGTATTTTTATTGTCTACTTGTTCATTCTTATCGGAGAGCGTTTTTTCCATAATTTCCAAAGTTTGGAAATAATTGGAGATACGTATCAATATACGGAGGCGTTCTGTCACTATTCGTGAAATTTTCCCGAACCAAAAATATCAAGTTCGTTAACATTCCAATATTTGGAAAAAAAAACAGGAAAGCCCTCATCGGAGAGCTTTTTTTCCAAAGTTTCGACATTTTTTTCGCGCAATTTTTCAATCTTCCATATTTTCCTGTTTTTTTCCAAATATTGGAATGTTAACGAACTTCATATTTTTGGTTCTGGAGAATTTCACGAATAGTGACAGAACGCCTCCGTATATTAATACATATCTCCGATTATTTCCAAACTACTGTGGAAATTTTGGAAAAAACGCTCTCCGATAAGAATGAACCTAAGAATGTACTGAGCCAGGATTGTCCCGGTTTCTCGTTCTTAATAGAGGAGAGACACTGCAGTACACCATGACAACACTTTGACAGCTGAATCACGGCGACTTCTACTGTTATTACAGCCCCCTCTCAAAAAGCGAGAAACCGGCATGCTGGCCCAGCGACAGATAAGAGTGCCTCTTCGTGAGAGGGAGAAATCTAGTAACATACAAGGGCTCCGCATGGGTGCCTACCGGCACCCTTGCTCCCGATCGATAGGGAAATATACGTCAGTCAGTGTCAAGTCGTGTGATTGTTGACATAAATGTCCCATTTAATCTTGTTACGAACAGGACCAAGGCAATGCCAAGTAAGTGGTGCAAGGGAAAGACAATGCCGAGTGTCAGTTCTCAGTTTTTGTGTATGTCTCACTCGAATTATAGACCAACTTTTATAGCATTTTTAGGGGCGTTATTATTGCTGTCGTTTTCAGTCATCTACTCCGAAGCCCAAAAATCAGAACCGTCTATACAATTATGGGCCAGGAAATCATCGACAATTTGGAGCTCAGTTTCTGCAGGTGGGGGCAGAAAACAGCTTTCTCAGAGCTGATATTACTTTGATTTTGTTTACGATAGTAATATTGCTGCCCTTTATCTTCCCAGTTGCCAAGTACCCAATACCCACGTCGATATCACCCCATAGGATCTACGGCGAGCTGTACCTACTTCCAACGGCGCTTGTGCAGAAGAGATGGCCTTTCCCGCACATTAAAGCGATAGCAGCAGCACAACATCAACAATAGGCAGCAAGCAGCAGGAGTAGTAGCAGGTATCACTGTTGCCGCGGTCGGTTGCTGCAGCTGCTGCTGTGCAGACCCAGCCGTAACACCCGCAGCAGCACAACAGCAGCAGCGGCACGTACGGCACTCCAGCAGAAAACAACTTGCAGTATACGCCCAATCACTGCGAGAACAGGACGCGCATTGCACGCGCATTATCTCACTCAATCCTGAGAACAGGCAGTTAGTAACCGAGATATTGCGAGTATAAGCAGTATCGAACACCGGATACCTGATACCTTGATACCTGATATCGATCGCCAATTCAGAACAACCAACCGCTAACCCTATAAGTACTGCTGCTGACATGGGCAGTATTCTCGGTGTAAACCCAAAAACATTCACGTTGGTATACGTGTATAGAACACGCAGCAGTATACAGCAGCACAAAACCCCGACATACCGCGAGTACTTGCAGTCGGAGCAAGCAGTCTCCAACCCTCGATTACCTCCAGTAGTGCTCGCCGAAACAAACAACTTGACGCGTTTTTCAACAACAGAAGATGGTACCCAGCCGAACATCATATCTTATTATACCTGGTGCGGAGGATCGTATCTTTAAAGCGGGTCCGTATCACCCATTTCTTTAGTAAATAAATACCTCTCATATGACATCTGGATATATATTATATATATAGAACTACATACTTAGATCACAACCCCTGAGCGTGCTTGGTTGGTGCATCCCTGGCCTCTCAGAGCTCCCACTTCCAAACCGCCTCCTTTCATTACTTGCCGGACCTTTCCAGCAGTTCTTTGTTTTCTCGGTCCTTTCTTCCTTTTTTCTTCTTTCGTTTCGTGTGCGTGCGTGTTCTCCGAGCACGGCATCGCGGGAGGACCCGGCACCGTCGCGGGTGTCAGCGGGTGCTGACGGGTAAGAGGGGGGGTTGCAAGGAGCGCGGTCGCCGCTTTCGTGCCTAGGCGTCGCGTGTTCCTCGAGACGCGAGGGATGCATGAACGGGCTTTGTCTGGCTTCGATTTATGATTGTTGATAGAGTATGTACGAGTTATGAAGGTCGTTCGGGGCGGCAAGATAATATTCAAGCGGTGCTTATTTTTGCGACCACACTAAACAATGTAAGTCATTCCCATTGACGCTGAAGTTGAAAGAGGGAGGTGTGCAGTTTGAACACCAACGTTATCGAGCTGGCGAACGAAGGCCACGGTGAGCACCGGGCTTCACGCGGGGCGGGCGACGGGGCTGATTGTGGCAGAGAGTTATAAAAACTTTACCCGGACCGAATCGGTAGCGAGGTGGTCGCGAGAGGGGCGGGCGGCGTACGAGGCTGAGAGAGAAGCTCTTCTGTGCGATTTTTTTCTTTTCTTCTTTTCGACCGAGTGTAAGGTGTTCCAATCAGGCAGAAAAATATTACACGAGAGGGGACGGGGACTTTTTTCCTTTCCGAGTTTTCGGTTTCATTTTTATTGTTTTTGCTGCTGTGCCGTGCTGTGCTTTCGCTTTCTTCGTGCATACCTGGTACAGAATACAGACATAGAGCATATTATCGAAAGAAGACAATAAGTACAGACAGGAGTACCCTACCTGGGGTATGTACGTACGTACGACATCCGCGACGCGAAGCGTATATGTGGCATCCAAGCTGACGTCGGAGCTGTTTTTTCCTGAAGCATGGCGGCGGGACTCTTGGCATTGTCAAGTCGCCGGTTTGCAATTACGATCCTTGAAAAAACTAAACTCAATCGTGGACCTCTGTTCGCTTCGCATAATTTGATGTACTTTTTTCCTTCCGGAGCGAGCGTAGCGGGCGGCGTAGGCCGCCCGCGGAGCGAAGCGCCTTGTATACACATACTTAAAGTTACCCTTTTCCTAAAATCCCTTGATCATAAGCACCTAACCTGCCTCACGCTCAGCGAGTCTCCCACGATTTTTTGTCGCTTCTACGATCTTTGCTTTCTTCGCGTTCTTTGCTTTCTTTGAGTGCTTGCTTCTCGTGTCACACTTTTTTTTCCCGGAACAACAGAAAAAAATCTCGGAAAAAGAAAATGTCGATTTTGTTTTTTCAGCGGTTTGGGAGGCTCTCTTTCGCTTTTTTTCACCGGCTGGTTGAAATTTCTTTTGCACTTTCAATTATTTTTTCCTTTTTTCTTCTTCCGTTTCGTTTTCGTGTGTGTAGTCGAAACACGGCGACGCTGGCGAGCCCGGCGCCGTCGCGGGTGTCGGCGGATGCTGGCGGGTAGAGGGGGGGTTGCAAGGAGCACGGTCGCGGTTTTCGTGGCTAGGCGTCGTGTGTGCCTCGAGACACAAGGGAAGCATGGATGGGCTCTGCCTTGCCATCATCTAAAAAATTAGACTGAGTATGTACGAGTCCATAAGGGCCGTTCGGGATTGCAAGCTAAACTTCAAGCGGTGCTTATTTTTGCGACCACGATGAACTATACAAAGAGCACATCACAATAGATAGATATGGATGTCAACGTCCATACGCTGACAACGAACGCCCGTCTGACCATGCACATGCTCGAGCTGACGAGGGTCACGGTGAGCACCGGGCTTCACGCGGGGCGGGCAACGGGGATCACTGTGACAGAGAGGGGGAGGAAAGCTTTACCCGGACCGAATCGGTGGCGAGGTGGTCGAGAGAGGGGCGGGCGGCATACGAGGCTGAGAGACAAGCTCTGCTGTTCATTTTTTTTTATTTTGTCTTCTTCGACTGGTGCAAGGTGTTCCAGGGGCAGACAATTATTACATGATGAGAGGAGAGGGGACGGGGATTTTTTTCTCTTTTTGAATTTTGAATTTTTCGGTTTCATTTTCATTTATTGTTTTTGCGGTGCTGCTGTTGTGCCATGCTGTGTGCTTTCTCGTTCGACATATCAAAAGAAGAAATCAGTACCCTACCTGGGGTGTGTACGTACGTACGGCATGTGACTCTTGGCATTATCAAGTCGATAATTTGCAACTACAACATTCATCAAAGACATATTCAATCATCGACCTTCTGTCCGCTTCGCGTACTTTTCCTTTTTGAGCGAGCGTAGCGGGCGGCGTAGGCCGCCCGCGGAGCGAAGCGCCTTGTACCTGGTATATATTTACTCATGCTTGCAAAGCCGAGTATTAACTATTCAATTAGTCGAACTCAGACCTATGCCAATGGTACAGCGAAGTTGCAATAAAAAGTTTGAATTTCAAAGATACCCGCCAAAATATATCAGAACACGTTTCCTATGGGCCACCTAAAACAAAAAAAAGTTCCTAACTTTTGGAAAACCCCAAAAAAAGCAAATCTGGGGCCGATGTTGGGCCAACATCGGCTTGATAAAAACTCAGGCCGATCTTTGGTTCGAAGCGGCGAGATTCCGAGTCCTCGACAGACATCGATCAATAAAACCAACGATTGCGTCATGAATTCTGAACGGAGTGCGCTCGTTAGGGGCTCCGACCCACCCTAGGGTCACCGTCTTCACATCATGGCCGGTGTGATGTGGCGGAAACTGACCAGGCGTGTGATAAAAAAACATTTGGCCACTGGTTTGCACAAAACAGAAGACAAAACTTCTCCATCCGTCTCGAATTGCAAAAAAAAACACTTTTTTTCAGGTTTGGGAGGATACCGTAGGACGCCGCCGGCAAGCTCTCGCCCCCTAGAGCATGGATCCACCTGATATCTTCGAGGCCGTCATCTATACTAGTTGGGCTTGCCAGATACCGAGCGGGTTAGCCGTGGGCTGAGTCTATGTCGAGATCGAGCGTCGATCATCGCACGAGCTGGTTTCGATCACCGTGTTGACAATTTGCGACCAGAAAAACACAAATTGCGCCGCCTGCAGCCGTTGGGGGAAAAAAAAGAAAAAATCAAACATTTTTCTCTTTTTTTCCCACAGCGGCGGTACGAGAAATTTTTCGGCTGTTTTTTTAAAACGATATATATATTTGAAAAAAACTTTTGAACTTCGCGTTTCCACTGGCATAGATAGGTCTCACAGCTGCTGACGTATTTCATAATTTTATAAAAGTGAAAAACGTCTGCTGTGTAAGATATACTCCGATGCGATTGGTCGGTTTTTCTTACCGAACTCACAACACTCGGCCGAATTCATACTCCCCAACAACCTTCATTCCATTCCACCGGCGATAAAACACCACCAAAGAAATCACCGGGATATGCAACGATCTGGTACCAAGAACGGGCCGATACCCCGAGAAGGCGCGTGTAGTCGTCCGGCGAAGAGAGAGGAGCAAGGGGAGGCAGCCAACGAGTAAGGCAAGACCGAGGGGATCGATCAGGCCTATGGTGGCCCGCAAGGCAAGGGAGTCGGGAGAAAGCGGTAGCATCAGCAAGGCCGAGAGATCGAACCTCGGAGAGAAAATAAGCTACAGTAAGATCGAGTCTGTCACGATATTAACACGCAGTATACTAAGCTCTTCGCCGAGCAATGGCAGCGGAACAAATTTCGAGAACCGAAGAAAATACTACCTCTCCGTGTCTCCTCGCCCTGCGATCTTTTTGATCTCATACCATAGATCGCGCACCCAAGAATACAGGGCTGTCAATTGCCAATGCGTAGATCTCGCACACGAAAACGTGACTGACTGTCTGTGTGTACCAGTAAAAATTCCTCCGATCAGAGATGTAACCCTTCAATCGTTCAGATCCTGAGAGCACGTCATAATGACTGCTGTCCACGCGTGCCACCGTTGGACTTTTTAGGACAAGAGGGCCTTTTACTTATAGAACAGCGAAACGAATATACAACACTCGGCCGAATTCGTACTCTCCACCGGTCGCCCCGGTGGTTCAAGTGGTTAACCTCGAATTCTACTTGTGTTTGAGTGCTGGGTTCGAGCCCCAGGTGGGTCGGACATTTGACTTTATTTGCAAAAATCAAAATAAAAAGGATTTAATTGTTGAGAGCGCCTCGCAGCGTGGGTAGGCACAATTCGATGCGAGTCGACGAGGGAAGAAAAGGCTGAAATCTTCTCGCGATAAAAAATGAAGGCACGTACCGTAGCGGGAAGGGGGTAGAAGAGCCTGCTATGTGACCCCGGATCGGAGTTACGAGTTGGAAGGAGAGAGAGAAGAAGATGTGCGAAGGAAATAAATGGGATGAGCGAAAAAAAAAAACAACCTTCATTCCGCCGGCGAGAAAAATGGCGTGACGAAGTATAAAACACCAAACCACCGGTACCAAGAACGGCCCGATACCCCGAGAAGGCGCGTGTAGTCGACCCTCGAATAGATAGGGGCAAGGGAAAGCAGCCACCGAATTTCGCGACACGCCGTGGCATGCCGTGGCACCGCCTGCGGCAAAACCTTCTACGGCTTCTTCCACGGCATACCACGGAACCTTACACGAACCTCCACGGCACACCATGGAACCCTAACCCTAACCCAGATGCCGTGGACATTGGGGTGCCGTGGGGGTTGCAATGACATGCCGTGAGGTTGCCGTGGAGTGCCGTGGCGATTGCCGCGGGGGGTGTCATGCCACGGCACCCACCACGGCGCCATGGAATCCTATGCCACGCCATGGGATGCCGTGGGGATGCCATGGTATGCCATGGGTGGTACCATGTCATATCACGAAAAAGTCAAAATAGTGTGCGACCCTGAAAAAAAGGTAACATCGAGCCTGTCACAAGAAGCTCTTCGCGGAGGAAAAAAAAAAATGAACCAAATCTCCAGGACCGAAGAAAGTAGATCCTCCGTGTCTCCTCTCCCCAGCATATATTCCTCGATTTCGGGGTCGCCGCTCTCGTCGCTGGCGCCAGACTCCGAGACGCGCGCACGGGAGAACACCCATCGGAGCCCGGCGAGCGCGACCCTCGAGGAAAGCGGTCGAAAAAGCAAACACGAAGGCAGGGAAGCGAAGGCGTCCGGAGTCCCAGAGAAAGTTCAAGACTCAATCGGAAGCGAAGGCTTCGCTCACAGCCCTCGAGAAGGATAATATATATATATATATATATATATATGTTTATATGTTATTAAAAAAAGGGGTACATTTCACGGCAGGGCAAGGTCTAGATTATTCAGATAGATCGCGATCTGTCCGGTGTGGGCAACGTCAATGTTTCTCTCTATCGGATTTTGGGTTAGGTATCACAGAGGGCTCGTCATGTAAAGATATTTTTCTGCACCTCCATCGATCACTTAGTATTATGCTTTCAAGTGTTCTCGGAAGAAAGGGTCCTTGTTTTTCCCGGCGGTGCGTAAATTAGAAACTCGCACTCGCTCGAAATGAAAAATCTCTATTATTATTTAATCTATCTCCCTCTCAACTCTTTTTACTCGCACAGGAGCATCGACGGAACTGCGAGAGGCAGGGGAAGTATGTTGAAGCGGAGATCGCAAAAAATCGTCTGGACGAGCTCAAACTGCACGAAGAGAACCGACGAAAGGCACGTAAGAGTATATACATGAGGTACGAGTATATCATACTGCTGTAGTGAGACGATTGATTGAAGTGACTACTACAGCAGTAGGTGAGGCTTTGTCTTTTTTGTATACCTGGTAGCTAATAGCGTTGGCCCTTTTTGCAGCAAAAAACAGGATAGTGTAGCTGTCGCTAGGGACTCGCGCAGCAGGATTTTTGTAACTGTCGTCAACTTGTGTACGTTGGTGGAATAATAGGAAAAACA
Organism: Nereocystis luetkeana; assembly: GCA_031213475.1. NCBI lineage: Eukaryota > Phaeophyceae > Laminariales > Laminariaceae > Nereocystis > Nereocystis luetkeana. Next base: position 2,018,919 of record JARUPZ010000003.1, on the reverse strand, counting down.
TGGTGCGCGTAGGCGGACGGCAGGAGAAGACACCGATGATGTTGATTGTGTTCTGGTTAAGTATTTCCCTGTTGACACCCCCCGCGCGCCAGGCGGTCACAACGTTTCTATACTACAGCGCACCGCTGCGCAGTTTGGTCCGCCATAAGCCTGAGTCGGTACACGTTCATCGTGGAGAAGTCTCGCCGCTGGCGTAGACCAGCGTTTCGTCTGTTCGATTATAAAGGATAGACCACTGAGCTACTCAGTCAGCGCTGACTGAGTAGCTCAGTGGTCTATCCTTTATGCTGACTGAGTAGCTCAGTGGTCTATCCTTTATAAACGAACAAAAAAAGTCCGGGGTTCGAGTCCCGCCAGACGTCGTATTTCCGCTTTTTCTGCCGTGGGTAGAAAAAGGGAAATCAGGTGGAGAGAACCACGATAAAAGAACACTCGACCAGAGAGTCGCAAGTGGAGTGAACCACTTGAGTAAAAGAACTCACGTCTAGGGAGGGGGACAATATGAAGGAAAAACCAGGCGCTGATTAGGGGCTTGATCAACCCCGGAGGATGTTATCGGCGGGAGGCCGTATCGAGCCCAAAGGTACTTCTTTTGTTCGTTTATAAAGGATAGACCACTGAGCTACTCAGTCAGCGCTGACTGAGTAGCTCAGTGGTCTATCCTTTATGCTGACTGAGTAGCTCAGTTGTCTATCGTTTATAAACGAACATCGTCTGGCATTGCCGGTAGTAATTTGTTGGTTCTCTATTCGTTCGGCGCCAGGAGCCTGCGGCGTACATGGGACTTGTTGTTATTGCTGCTGTTGCTGCAGCTGGAGCTGTGCTTCCGACGGAGTGTTTAGGTTGAGGCTGACGAGATGAAGCTGTCTCGCCATGACGCAGCAATCGTACAGCAAAAAGCACACCAACCGGACGGAGCCCGGAGACGCAGTCCGGTAGTTCCCATTTGCGGCTATGGGCGCACAGCGGCGGCAGCACTGTTCAGCTGCTTGCTTGTCGTTTGATCGATAGATGCCCCGTGCTTGCTCGTGTTTTTTTTTTGTTGGGTACCGGGGGACACAGAATCCCACGTTGTTTTTCACAAAACGCGTCACCACACACTAACTACCTAATGTTACGACGGGGGCTTCAGTCATTTTTTGGGGGCTCTCTGTTTTTTTGGCGTCGTCGAAACTAAAAACTCGCGATTCTAGCTCTACTTCCGAGGAATTGGTCGCGCGAAACGCGGGTGGGTGCATTTCCATAGGTTGTTGCTTCCGTGATTGAAGGATGCAGTGTCTGGGACAACTACCTCTACCACCCCTTTCGTGTGACCGCAATATTACGGGGGGGCATAGTTAATAGGACCTATGGTATACATAAAAACCTATATATTTAACCATTTTTACTTGCAATATTAGGTCCTATTAACTATGGTCCCCCGTAGTAGTAGTAAAATACGAACGTATATACGAAAATTGTATAAATAAGCGTTTAGGGCCGGTCTTCACGAGGGCAAAAAAAACGGGAAAAAAACGAAATAATAAACGAACAGACTTTCGTTGTTCGCAAAGAACAGCAGGTTGAGTCCTAACGAAAAAACCAAAAAACAAAAAAAAACGAAACGAACATAAGAAGCCGAGTCGAAATTTTACGCGGTGCAATTTTTCGGAATGACTCAACCGCCACAGCACGTGATTCCCGGCGATAGCGCTCGACAGCGACGGTGGATAGACACAACTCGCACACGTGAGGCACCCTCCACAGCAGGCGGTTCTCGTGGTCCAACCCGCTCCCTACGGAGTGCTCTAGAACTTGTTGTGTATCGGCCATCGCTGTTCGATGGCAGACGTTTGAATGTTGAGTGGGACTCATCATGTCGAAAAATATACCGCCACAGCCACTTACTTCCTGATCCCCCGGTTTCTTGCGAGGGCAGCCCATGGTGATTCCCTACCCATATGTGCTCGCACCGTCCGCAGACAAGCCGCGTGGCAGCCACAAGCACTACTTCGGCCATCGTGCGCTTGCCAACCGGTCGTAGAAACTTTATCGGAACTGCATCCCAACGCTTCGAGCTCCTCCTATGTTCCTCTTCGAATTCATTTATTTGGCACCCATTTCGTTTTTTTCAAGTCCTCTGGAACTTGAAAAAAAACGGTTTTTGTTTTGTGATAACAGAGGTATCGGGATCTCTACTTCTAATTTTTTAATTTGATCAATAAAACTCGCGTGCTCTTTAGTTCTGCTCTTCGTTTTTTATTTCGTTTTTTTTTGTCGTTTTTTTTTCCCCCGTTAGGACCGGCCCTTACCTCTACACCCGAAAAGCACGGCAATGGTCACCCGCGTAAAGCTAACTACCAGCTGTCATATATATGATAGATAACCTGACATCACTAAACACTTGAGTCACCTTTTATGTATTCCAGCCCAGGATCAAGCTTCTCATTCTTATGGGAGGGAGAGTATGTCCTCCACGGTGTCCAGTACACTTGTCTTTCGCTTCTTTCTCGTGCCAGAGTCGAGCCTTTTCGTTTTTGTTTTTTAACTGCTGCTGTGTTCCCCACCATCACACACAGCTGGCGATAGTTTTACACTTATCCGCGAGTGGCGCGAGTTCCTATTACGGGGGACCATAGTTAACAGGACCTATGGTAACATAAAAACCTATATGTTTAAGCATTTTTACTGACAATATTTGGTCCTGTTAACTATGGTCCCCCGTAATAGCAAGGTCTAGCACCTGTCTTATTGACGGTGTCTCAACAGTGGGGGCTTACTCAACTCTCAAACTACCCAATATATTTGCATACCATGAGTACGTATTGCATATTTTTGTTTGCAACCCCATCAGGTTGTGTATCGTGCTCAGTAGTAGCTCACTATATTCCACTGATGAAATCGGTTGTTCGGATGGGGTATAGAGGTATTTGCACGTGAAAAGAGCCTCCTAAATAATTGGTGCTATGTAGTGACTAAAAAAACAAAAGTGCCCCCACCGTACGTAGCACCCTTCAGCACTGCAGTATACTGACTGCAGTATACTGGATGGACTGATAAGACGGATTAGACCGATTGGACTGATGAGACTCACTAGACTCATTTCGCTGATAAGACTGGTTAGGCTGCTTGGACTGATTAGACTAATGCTGGTCACCACCGTGTCGCTATATGGCTGTACATATATGTCGATATTTCCTTCTGGCAGGAGGCAACACGCTCGAGGCAAATCGCGGAGAGGCTGGGGGTGGAAGAGGCCCACATGCTCGAGTTCCAGCAGTTCAACATGGTCTGGGACAAGAGGATGGAGGACTACGAGCGCCATGCCGAGGACATGGTTTTCGCGATGAGGGTGAGCGGTTAAAACCTGTACGTCAAACATAACCAAAAATAGCAATGAGTCAGCAGTCAGTGCTGGCACAGATCACGATCTAGATCATCCAATTCGTACATTTAGCGGTTGTTGTGATATCTTGTGCAAGAGCTGTATCGTACAGATCCTGCCCGGTGAATAGTTCCGTTCGCAAAGAGCTGTGCCGTCGTACGGATCCTACCTGACAAACATGTGCACAATAGAGCCGAGTCAACAACACATATCCCTTAGCGCAGAAACGTTCTCGGCCGTAGATCGTGTAGGTCACATAAACCAGAGATCTATTTATCTACCTGCCCCGGATGACCTAGATCATGAGGGATCTGATTCGTCGGATGTGTGCAACGATAGTAACTCGAACCACGATCACAGGGGTCACCGTCATGTTGTAAGGGGGCCCACTTTCGCCGAGCGTGGTCGGTTGCTGAGTTGTTCTTTCAGCATAGCCTTGTATAGGAGGGACAAACTACTTGCGGGGGGTCAGGTCGGGTCAACGTGCCCAAGCGCCAGCAGCAACAACAGCCTGTGCTGATGTTGCAACGGGGGCTATGGGTTCAAATTGACACACGACGCGAAATTGGAACGTGGAAGAAATGTGGTGAGCTTAAGCTTTATTTGTACCAACCCGCCGGAGGACAAAAAAAAACAAAAAAAAAACTTGTGGGGTGTACTGAGTTGCTGCGAGTTGGGTTTCGGGTTGTCATTTATTCGGTAGTGCGGTGGTTCATGAGACGGGCAGCGCGGCACGTGTGTTTTGCGTTATTGCGCGAGGAGTGGATGGCTGAAGAATACACCTATTATACGAAGACTATGAACAGCTTGTTTCGTGGCCCGTTTCCAGGTGAGAACTTCGACCCTACTGCGGAAAGAAGATATAAAGACCCAGCAAACCTTAAAGAAAGGAACCTATTGTGCCACACCACTATTACGGGGGGCCATAGTTAACAGGACCAAATATTGTTAGTAAAAATTGTTAAACATATAGGTTTTTATGTATACCATAGGTCCTGTTAACTATGGTCCCCCGTAATACTAGCCTATTGTGTCTCACCGCTAGTGACCTATGTGCCCAGGGTGCATTTCATGATAGCGTACGCTTCTACGTCCGAATAGTCCATCATCAAAGCGTCGACCGTTTCATACTCGCAGGAGCGCCATGGTGCGGAGCTGCGCGACTACCAGCGGAGGCTTCTGCAAGCCCAGCCCCGCCCAAAGTTTAGCCGAGAGCTCTTGGATCTTCGTCGCATACAGGTCAGACTACTTCCTTGTACTGTCTGTACAGCACCCCAGCTCTGGTAGCGTCCGGGGGAGGGGAGCCACCAAGTTTTACTCCGACCGGAGTCTCGGTTGTTAGAAACGCTCCAACACACAGCTGGCGTGCTTTTTCATTACAAGCGGTTTGAAGGACCGAATGAATGACCGAAACTCATGTTTGCATAAAACGCGGATACCCTACGTACGAAGAGAAGAATGTGAACCCGGAAATCCGCGCCATCCGACCGAAAATCTCCGAAAAAGCCTAAAAATCTCCGAAAAACTGTCCTAAAAAGATGCCGGTATTTGTTTTACCACCTTCCACCAGCACTGCACACACTTGACGACATGTTAAAATAGTGAACTGCGCGAGGTTTAGCGAGAGCTATCATACACCCGAGCAACCCGTACTTGTACTGTTTTGTGTCGGAGCGTTTGCGTGAGTGGCTAAGCCTTGATGTCGTGGTCTGCACCTTCGGATTGTAGTTGCTGTGTTTTGAATTTTGAGCGCTTACTATTTTGCGACGCAGATAGGGCGACCATTAAAGTCATACCAGGTACGTTTTACCTTATCCAGGGCTATTCACGCGTCGGATTAAACCTTGCCGGGTCGGGTCGGGTCGGGTCGGGTCGGGTCGGGTCGGGTCGGGTCGGGTCTGGGACACCTGGCCCGACCCGTGGGTTTTTGAAAACCTCCTGACCCGACCCGACCCGACCCGATCTGACCCTGCCCGTGAGATTTTGAAGCCCTCTTTCTAGAGCCCTGGTTCTTTGTCTTCTCATCGGTCCTCTCAACGGTCTTCTTGTCATCGATCTACTAGCAGTGTGAGCGCGCGGCAGTACGAGTAGGATAGCACCGTGCCTGTGTCATGCGACCCCTTGCATGGTAGCTCGGACACCAAAGTTAAAATTACCGCCTGCCCAACCAAGCAGTGGCAGGTGGTGTCATCGTCGTTTTTGTTGTGGTGCCTGCTTTTTCTCTGTCTGTAGGACCCTAAGAGAGCATCGATTATCATATTGTATGGACCGAAATCGATCTCTCTACGTATGACATGATAGGGTCGTTCGTGTTGACCATAAACCTTTGCGGGTAATCGCGGCTATTAATAATGCACAACAGCGCGACGGCTCTATTGTATTTGGCGTACATCGACGAATATTCGTCTTGTGTAACCGCTTAAGAACTCTTCATACCGGTACAGTTTTGGAGGCAACATTACATGGAATCTGGAAGTAAGTGTCTATTACGGGGGGCCATAGTTAACAGGACCAAATATTGTTAGTAAAAATGGTTAAAAATAAAGGTTTTTATGTATACCATAGGTCCTGTTAACTATGGTCCCCCGTAATAGTTAGAGCTGAACCTTTGCCGATGACTGCCGCTATTGAAGCCACGGAGCGCGGCGACATTATTACCTTTGATGGGTTTTACCGAATATTTGACTTGCTTAACCGCTTGAGAACCGCACTTACCGATACGTTTCTGGGGGCAACATTAGCGTTGCATGGAATTAGCTTGGGATAGATGTGCGCTGTCTACAGTAAAGGGGTTCAAGACCCCCCCCCCCCCAACCGCAAATTTCCCTTGATGTTGTCATCTATACGCAAGAAAATCTGCGCCGCAAGCGGTTCTTACTTTTACCAGGATGCAGCTCACCCTTCGTGCGACTCGCCGGACAACTCGCGGCACTTCGCGCTTGGTGCAAGCAAAGTCTTCTTGTTCGGTGATTTCCCGACGTGCTCCGTCCCGGCATTGTAGGGATGCGAGGGCCTATATATGGTCATACAACTACGGCCAATGCATGACAGGAGTACACCCCCAGCCCTTCCCCCGCTCCCCGCCAAACACGCACGACGCACAACAGGAGCATCTAGCGAAGGCCAAAGACTACGCGGAGGCGCACAAGATGAAACTCAAGTCGGACGCTCTCGAGGCGTGGGAGCTGGAGAAATGGAGGAACAAGAGGCAGGCGGACCTTTGCCAGCGGGAAAGCAAGTTCAAGCACGGGAAGGCGCAGGTGACACGCCGGGAGGAAAGACATGGCCGGAAAAAAAAACTCTTGTTTTTTGTTTCGTTTTTTTTGCGCCTTCGCACTCTTTTTTTTTTTTTTTTTGTTCGGGTCTGCGTGTAAATACGATTACGGGGGGGCATAGTTAATAGGACCAAATACTGTTAAGTAAAAATGGTTGAACATATAGGTTTTTATGTAAACCATAGGTCTTATTAACTATGGCCCACCGTAATACCATAGCGTACTCTTTCTTTTTTCCTGGTATTGTTCTTGCCTGCAAGCGATGCGGGATGGCGTACGAACGCGTACCACGGCCCGCACGCAGAAGTACAAATACACCATTCCTTTCTTTTGTGTACTATTACGGGGGACCATAGTAAACAAGACCTACGGTAAACAAAAAAAACTACCAAGGTATCTATTTACCTATTTTCATGAACAAGATATGGCACTGAGATGTGCGTGTTTTTGTTCCATGGGTGCTTTGCTACCCTTTTCTGCGACGGCGGGCTACTGTAGATTCACGAAAACAGTCGCGAAGATTAAGATTTACAGGAAAATCAGAAACTCGGGAGATAATTTCGAATGTTAGTGGGGAACGCACCCCTCCTCAGATGGGAAACCCAGCCTGGACCTGGTTTCGTGTTTATTATTGCGGCAGTAGTAGGTGTCTTGTACTGGCAGGAGTAGGTGTGCTGACAGTAGGTGTCCTGTGCTGACATAAAGTGATCGTAGGTGTCCTTTGGTGACAGTAGGGGTCCTGGGCTGACAGTAGGTGTCCTGTACTGACATGCTATGATAGTAGGGGTCCTGTGCTGACAGTAGGTGTCCTGTATTGACAGTAGGTGTCCTGTGCTGACAGTAGGTGTCCTGTGCTGACAGTAGTGTCCTGTACGGACATGTCATGACAAAAGGTGTCCTCTACTGACATTAGGGCTCCTGCATTGAAATGTACTGGCAGTAGGTGTCCTGTACTAACATGAACTGACAGTAGGCACCCTGCACCGACAGCAGGGGTCCTGTGCTGACAGTCAGTGTCCTGTAGTGATAGTAGGTGGCGAGCACTGTATGTATGAGGCTGGATGTTGTTGGAGGGAAAAATATAAGCACCCCTTGACCGCTATGTACGTTTTGCTTCTCCTTCTGCAGGAAATGGCGGCCTTATTGCAGAGAGTCATCGCCGGCCGCGAGGAGCAGAAAAAACAACGACAGATGGACCTCGAACGCTTGCTCCAAAGGTGAGCAGCTGTAGATAGATAGGACTTGCCCCGCAGCGCTTCGGAACAAAGCGGTTGAAAAATTACAGCTACGGCGACAAAGCGGTTTGTCAAAATATGCTTTGAAATTTTACCCACGAGCTGTGTACCCTGGCTCAGAGCTTCGACCAAAAAGGTTCAAATGTACAGACATTCACGACAAAATGGTTGAAAGATGCAGACCTTCACGGGAAAAAGGTTGAAAGGAACAGCTTCGACAAAATGGTTGAAATATACGGCTTCGAAATAATGGTTGAAGTTTACAGATATCCACGAAAAACGGTCAAAAGGTACAGCTTTGACAAACTTGGGTGAAACATAGAGAGCCTCGACACAAGGTGGTTGGAATATGGTTGAAATAAGCAGCTTCCACAAAATGGTTGAATTGCGCTTGAAGTTAGGTCCTAGCCTTAAACTCTAACGCTAACCCCAACCGAAACCTCCGACCGCCTGGGAATCTTCTCGGAATTTTCTAGGATGTAATGATGAGTTCGTATGAACTATCAACCATTTGTCGGTGCGACCAAGACAAGGATACCTCTGTTATTTCCAACCGCCTGCGGGCAGTACGGGTAGGAGTAGGATCGTGTTGCGCCGGTGCCGAACGACTTCTTTCGCTGTGTCATCTCAGACACCTATTGGTATATCCAATCCCCCAATCGCGCAGTGCGCATAATGGTTGCTGTACCAGTCTTCAATTCTTATCGTCAAGGTTCCTTTCCGAAGTCCCAACCAAGAGCTGTTTGGGCATACAGTTCTGCTGAAGTTAGACAGGTTTCTCAGAAGTTGCAGGTGCTTTATCACACCCCTACCGTGCCATGCCTTATCACACCCCTACCGCACCATGCCCTATCACACCCCTACCGTACCATGCCGTATCACACCCCTACCGTACCATGCCTTATCACACCCCTACCGCACCATGCCGTATCACACCCCTATAGTGCCATGCCCTATCACACCCCTATAGTGCCATGCTCTATCACACCCCTACTACGGTGCTACTGTTTTCACTTTCCTGCCGTGGCGTGCTTGATCGGGGAGGGGGGGGACGGGCGGCGAGCGGGAGGGGGGTGTACTCATGTCATGCACGGCCGTAGTCGTATGACTGTAGACCCTCGCACCCCTGCAATGCCGGGACTGAGCACGTCGTCGGGTTCTCACCCACCAGGCAGACATTAATTGCTTTTGCATCAAGCGCGAACCGCCGTGATGTCTTCAGTGAGTCGCGTGAAGGGTGAGCTGCATCCTACTAAGAACCGCTTGTGAGGCGAACCGTCTGGCACTTGGATGACTGCGATGATTTTTTTTTTTTTTTTTTTTTTGTGAGGCCACTTCCAGAGCCTGCAAGTCGTGGGCGCCTCACCATATAAACACTACCTTTGATTGTCTAGCCCTTGAGCGGAGTTAAGGTTATGCACCCCGCACAAATGATCTAACTCGACCTCCGAAAAAAAAACGGTACCTGATTGCCTAGCTCAAGCGGTGATTGGCGTGTTTTGCAGCGGCGTCGCCAACCGGCGCCAAACCAACCTATATACACACACATATATTTACTATATATACATACTATATATACATATATAGATAGATATAGAACATGCTATAGGGGAGGGGGGGGTCTCCTCACGTTATCGTAGCGTCCCTCGGAGCACGGCAAAAAAAAATAGCTGTGTTTCACAACGCTGCGCCGAACGTGAAACCTGTCGTGCTGTCGTCTTACCGCCTGTGATCAATACCATCATCCCAACCCTAAACACGGCGATTTCCAAACCCCACGCACACACGCGAACACACGCGGACACGCAATCAGGTACCAAAACGTGAAATCGGAGCTGGAGGCTCAGCAGAAGCTTGAACGGATCCGAGCGGAACGTCAGACCTCTTCCATGGGGCGTGTCTCGATCCCCCCAGTCCACAAGAGGTCTGCCGGAAAGAACGCGGCGGTTGCCGGGAGGGGGGGTGGGGGCGGCAGGGGGGCCCGACGGAGCAACAAGCACGGGGCGTGAATGGTACCAGTGTATACGTGCGTTTTTTTTTCCCGTATGCTGACTAAACGTGCAGAGGCTGGCGCAGCAGCAGCAGCAGCCGAAGCAGCGTTTGAAGCAAAAAGTGTGTTGAACAATATCAGTGATTGTTGAGATAATTAAAATTTGGAGGCAAACATTTGTGGGTGGGGGAGGGGGGGGAGGAGAGATGTACCTATTATGTCATGCATGGCCGTAGTCGTATGGCCACAGACAGACCCTCGCATCCCCACAATGCCGGAACGGAGCACGTCGGATTTTCACCGACCAGGGTTCGAGGAGGTGAGGGAGGGGGGGATAGACAAAGGAGGGAAACTATTTGAGGGGGGGGGGGGGGGGGGGGAGAGAGAGAGGCGGGATACAGTGGGCGACAAGCCCTCCCCTCCCTCGTCTCGTGTGATGCTTGCGACCCGACTTGAAGAGCACGCACATTTTAGTTTCCTTCGGTGTCTCCCTCCAAAAACGCACCCTCGTTTTTCAGGACGAAAGAACAATCGGGAAAAAACCGTATATAGAGTTGCGACCTTTTTTTTTGCCAGTACGTATGCACAGCAGTGGAGAATTGGTCGTTCACGTGAGAGAGGTACCGGTAACCTGGGTGCCAGCCAGGTACAGCGAACAGTAAGTACATACCTGGTACCACTCTGCAGGGCGGAAATATAAGGACCGTCGGGGTAGAAATGAGGCGTTCTACAATAGGGGCATCATACTTCGGGGAAACAAAAACACTTTCTGAGCCACGATGGCATCCTTGCCGGGGCTACAGTTGAAGGGGGCAGAGCTATATGGCACCACAGTTCGTTCCTGGGGATATCTGTAACTTTTTCAAGGTGCGCGCCCCATATATATCCCACGCGTCAGCCACAGTCGCATCCATAGGTTTGTTACCGTTGGCGTCCGCAGTGTACCTTGGGGGGGACAGAGGAGCCTCAGAAAATCCGGGGTTATCCTCTATCGTAGACCGGATGCTCCTTACATGTAGTGCTGCAGCACGGGCGATATAATACTCCCCCCCCCCCCCCCCCCCCCCCGCTCTCACGCCGACCCCGCCGCCCCCCCCCCCCCCCTTCGTCCTCCCGCGCGCGGGCGTAGCGATGGTGATACCACAGCAGTAGCAGTAGCTCGGCCTGCCCCTCTTGTCACCCAAGGGATATCGGTGGGGTGGGCCACAGAACGAAGAGGAACAGGCGGTGGCAGCTGCTTTCGTGTCCGTACCGTCGGTTGTGTATGCTGTGTAACATATTATGTATGCTGTGTGGCATATCGCGCGGCTATTCGTATACTAAGTACGTACTCGCACCAGGTACGTATCGGTGAAGACGAAAGTGTTCGCAAGCCGAAAGTTCGCTCTGCTCTCTTTTCCTCTCCGGATATATATGCCAGGTATGTATATATATATATAGAATATATATACCGTGCAATAAAATGCTGCTCAAACCGTTTCCGCTCTGATTCCAAGTGCGTAGCTCTGTGCTCCGAAATGGCAGGTTTACAGTCCCACTGCGGGCTGGAGCTTACACTATTAACAGTACAATAATCAAAACCACATATATAATATTTATATGGTGTGTAAACATATGACTATATGTATGGTTTTGGGATCCGTCGTTTGGGTTGCCAAGAGGAGGATGGAAGAGAGGGAGGAGCCTGCGTCGTTGATGTCGAGGCGTGGATCATGTTACGACCTACCTTATACCTGGTACGTCGGGGATTGGGGGGCGCTGACGTTCTCGGGGCTACGCGAGGCGGAGGGGGGGGGGAGGGGCGGGGGGGGGAGGTGGGTGTTTTGGGTGTTGAAACAGGACACCTCTCATTTTTGTTTTTTATGTATCGTTTTACCCCTTGATCGCATGAATTTCCTTGCTATTTTTGTTGGCGTAAGTTTTTTTTTCCTCGTTAGGAAGGAGGGCGATGGTTGGTTTGGGTGGGTCGTTTTTAAATGTTGAAAGCTTCAACACCAAGATAAAGTGAGTCGCTCGCGGTTGTGCTCTAATACCGCAGATTCAAGAGGCGAACCCACCTGTATGACGATTGCCGCAAAATAAATGAAGAAATGTAAGAACCGCGCACTCAAGAACCGCCTCCGCAAAAAACTTGAGGTTACTGGGGGATGTATCGCTAGCATGCCCTTGTGGATCGCTGCCATCCCCTCACGAAAATTAGTTAAAAGGGAAGGTTTTGAACATAATATGCTTGGAGGCGTTTCGATTTCGGGGCCTGTTGCCAAACCTTCAAGAACCGCAACGGTACCACTTATCCCTCGAAACTTGTTGGAACACACGAACATATGACAGACCATCAACAGATCATTCATAGATCATCTGCAGATCATTCGGACTTGATGGCATAGATCTTTCTGGGCAGATAGCAATCTTCCTGATCTGTATGATATGTATGATCTGTATGGTCTTGCTCATGTTGCCGGGTGGGAGCTGTGTAATCTGCATGAGCTAGCATATTATGTTTTTTGGATTGGCTCTGTACTGTACAGATAGATCATGCACAACCTCTAGTCACAACGGCGGCTGAGGAACTGGATGATCTATTCCTAGAAGCGCAGCTCTTCGGCGATCCACCGCAGCTATGAAAGAGCAAAAAAACACGACGAAGAAAGTTGAAATCAGGACAAACGATGAAAGTCGAAATCCAAGATGGTTTTCGGTTCCACTATTTTTGTTTGTGCACCTTTTCGAAAAATCTCAGAAACCTCCAGCGCTCGGAATCCCGCCGCATGTGAAATCACACGCCGACCCGTCCGATGTGTGCAATAAACGTGGCTGGGTCATCGGGAGTCACACCCGGGCCCTTTGTATCCCTACTCGCCTCCCTCCCCGACAGCTACAAGTCCACAAACGAACTCAGGGAACAGTGCGGGCGGTGGAAACACGACGACACGCTGACAACTATAAATAACAGCGTTGTACAGCATGAGGACTGCTTGGTCTTCCTATTTATGTCTAAACGCTCCTAACAAAATATACTTCCAGGAGCGGTGTATTCAAGAAGAAGTATGTGTATACGGCCACCATTAGTGCGTGGGTGACGGAAACGTATTATACAAGTACCAGCAAAAAAACGTGTAGGGCTAAAAAATTGAAAGCGATGCGTCGAGGAAAACGAAATGTGGGTGGGTCGGGGGTGCATAAAACGACACTACCCTGTAATATACCCTCCTGACAAAGGTCAAAACAAACACAAAAAACAGTGGGGAGCGGTTTACCAGTGTATTAATACGGATGAGAAAATTATTGGAATATACGAAGGTTTTTTTTTTCCCCCCCGATGGATGCAGCTGACCCTTCACGCTACTCTCCCTATACCGCGCGTTTCGCTTCACGAAGCTTGTTGGTGCAAGCAATGACTGCCTGGTCGGTGAAAACCCCAACATGCTCCGTCCTGGCATCGTACAATACGGATGAGAGGGTGTAGAGTCATACGACTACGGCCATGCATGATATCGAGTACATCTCTCCTATCGAGTACACCCCCAAGTACACCCGCCCCCCCCCCCCCCCCCCCCCCCCCCCCCCCCCCCGGCCGGCTGTCCGGGTTTCAAAAACAAATGCGGGGCGTCGGTGTTTTTTTCTCCCCATGTACTCAGAGGAGGGGTCAAGCTCAGCACGTCGTCGACCTTCGGCGATCGCCCGCCGAAATCTCAGGGTGCCCGCGACAAGCAACACCGACACACAGGTTGAACGACAACAGTACTATTAATAATAGAAGCACAGCACGAGCGTTGTTGCGTGTTCGTACAGCAGTAGCAGTAGCAGCAGGAGGAGAAACAACGAACTGCTGAGTGTCGTCCACCGTTTATGCCAACCATCTTCCAAAATACAAAACGGTGTATACACGCCGACCGTCATATCTACTCCGGAGTATTTTTTTTTAAACCCGATATAATTCAGATACAACCGATACGGCCGCCAGCAGGAATAGATAGCTACGGCGGGATGAAGAAGAGGTCCGTGAAAACAAAAATCAGTCAGCTCCCTCCTCTTCCCCCGCACTTTGGAGGCGTGACCTATCCGCCTGCCCATCACTATACACGTACGTACGTACACCCCGCTGCTTGGTCACAAAAATAGCCCCGCTATCAAAACGCCGGGTTACAAAACACGAGCAATTTTGCAACTCCCCCCCCCCCCTCCCCTAAGTAAAAGCCGAAACAAACAACAACGGGGCAATATTTTACAGGGTTCTGCTGCGATACTTGATGCAAGACGACACAACAGTCATTGCTCCCCCCACAAACTTACAACGTGACGAAGACGATGGACACCTGACACCTGCACACAGCCGCAGAGGGGCCAACAGAGCAGCAGCACGTATACACCACAGGCACTGTATTTGTTCATCAAAACCGCAAAAACACTACCAACCTAGTAACCTATCCCAACGTCCGCTCCCGGAGTCCAGCCGGAACAGAAACGCGTCCTACGAATGAAACACTGTACTATTACGGGGGACCATACTAAACAGGACCAAATACTGTTGGTAAAAAATGGTAATTATATAGGTTTTTGGGTGTACCGCAGGTCCTATTTACTATGGTCCCGCGTACTACTGTATCAATTAGTCTGCCTGCTGAAAAAGGAGACAACACAGCGGTCCCCCCCAAGCGTCCGCTTATTGATACGAGTACGTACAGCGTCGCCGAAAAACACCCACCCACATACATACCATCACGTAGCGAGCAGGTAGAGCGTCGCCAAAAAACACACACCGAAACATACCATCGGGTACATACGCGATGGCGGGTAGCACGCCTGCGTCCTGCACCATTCCAGTGCCATGTCCCCACCACGCTCTGTCCTTGGTCACAAGACAGACAGCCCTCGACAGTTCCTGGGGGGCGGGGGGGGGGGGGGAGGGGTAAAACACGCACACACAGGAAAACCAAGGAACCAAACACACACACCGAAGAAAAAGCCCCGCCCCCCCTCCCCCTATGGTCATACGACTACGGCCATGCATGAGATAGACTACATCTCTCCCATCGAGTACCCCCCCCCCCCCCCCCCCCTCGCACCACCGTTTAGGCCTCCGTTTCCGGGGAAATTCCCCAAATTCCCCCAAAAGCAACCCCTCCCCCCGCGCGCTACCGTTTACGCCTCCAATTTTTGGGACAACTCCCCAAAAGCACCCCCCCCCGCCCCCACCGTGTCAGCGTTACGCCTTAGTTTTGGGGACTAACTCCCCAATCGCAACCCCCTGCCAGCATTACGCCTCCGTTAGGGAACAAACTCCCCAAAAGGTAGCCCCCCCACCCTCCCCGCCACCGCTAGTCCTACGTTTTGGTTGTCAACTCCCCAAGATCGGGGGGGGCTGAGGGCTCTCGTCAAGCGCAGAAAATGAGGAACATGATAAATGCATGTGAACAAAAACCAGATCCACCTCCGCGCCCCTCCGCGCGTCCCCCCCCCGCCACCGCTACGCCTCCTTTTTTGGGGACAAACTCCCCAAAAGCAGCCACCCCGCTCCGCCACCGTTACGCCCCCCTTTACGAGGCCAACTCCCTAACCTCCCCCCCCGCCCCCAAGCATATGCCTGCCTGGTCGGTGAAAACCCAACGCGCTCCGCCCCGGCATTGTAGGGATGCGAGGGTCTATCGTCATTACAACTGTGGTCATGCATGAGATCGAATACACCCTACCCCGCCCCCCCCCCCCCCCCCATCCCCCGCTGCCGTTACGCCTCCTTTTTGACGACCAATGCCTCAACATCCGGGTTTTCAGGAGTAGGGTTCTCGTCAAGAGCGTTAACCAGGAACATGATCATGTCCATGCTCTGGAAGTAGCTGCTGTGGGCGAACACCGCGCTGGCCCAAGGGTGCATGCCCTCCAGCGGAGACTCTTGGAGGACCCAGTCGATCCTTTCCCGGAGCTTCTCCCGCGCATCGATAACCTCTCGCCACGAGGGACAAAACATTTTTTTTCAAAAGAAAATTGCACAAAAGATTAATACAATTGTAAACGCATGAAAGCGGGGGGAATTACTGCCGGCGATCGGGCAAATTAAAAGAACGAGAAAAAAAGAAGCGGCAAGCAGGGGGACAACGACGATTCTTGCGCATCGATAACCTTTCACCAAGGGAGATATTTTCAGAAATTTCTGACAAATATGACGAACACGGCTGACGCGGAAATACGACGATTCGGCCAACAACAACAAAAATGACGATTCCCGCGCGCCGATAACCTTGTAGAGTATCACGGTTGATCAAACGCACAGGCACTGGGAAAAAGAAACACTAAAGCGATTAAAACAACGCGGAAGCCGGGAAAATAACGACGATTTCGGAAAATTAACAAAGGAACAATATTTGTACGCTGTTCGCGAAAGATGGGTTTCGAATCAATCGATCTCACGGCCGACGCGCTTTTATCTCACAGACAGCTGACGTATTTGTAAATAACTTCATAATTGAAGGTTGAAAAACAAAAACAAAAAGCAGCTGTGAGGCGCAACTAAGGACGATTCGGTGGTTACCCCCCCCCCCCCCCCCCCCCCCCAAATGATATCGAGTACACACCCCCCCCCCCTCCCCGACAACGACAAACTGGTGTATACGTATCGCGGGTGGGCAGATGTAATAATCGTTATCAAATATGTAATGCAAAGATAGGGGGATAATGTATGGTTCATGTTTCCATCGTGGGTTTTTATTACTTGTATTACTATGCTCCCCCCCTTAAGTAGTGTCTACGATTTCGGCCCAGCTTCTACCAAATGGTCGGTAGCACACACTAGCTCCTCATTACATCGTAGAGTATTCCGAGAAAATTCCCAGGCGGTCGAGGATAGTATGGACATATGTAGTACCAGGTACCTGGTAGTCATTATCAAGTATGCTGTGTGAACATAGGGGGATAATACATGGTTCTTGGGTTCATCGTGGGTTCTGACTACTACTTGGTACCAGGTATGTATTACAGCAGTGGTTTTACAATAAACCAGGCATGCAGTACTGTACAAGTTTTTGCCATTTCCCGAAAAGAGTTTCCGGTCCGAGCAAGCATCAGCCACCTACTGTTGCATAGTAGACATAGTCACAGTGTGCGGCAGCAGCAGCGGCAGCAGCAGCAGCAGCAGCAGCGGCAGTTCTACAAAGCAAAAAAAGCGGCGTGGCCTGCACCATACCAGGTAAGCAGCATGGCTTCTGGGGTGACGCCGCACAACAAGTCAAACAACACAGCAGCTTTATCGTGGAAAAAACTATGTGGCGCCTGCACAGCGGTAGCATGGGTGTAGGACGGAGGCCGCGACGTACGTCAGCTTCACAGCAGCTCTATAGTACAAAAACAAACGGTGTGGGCATGGCGCCTGCACAATTTGCATCGGTTTAGGACCAATGCCGCAACATGTGCCGACTTCCCAACAGCACTACGGGCCGGTGCACCGTAGGTTGTGTGGCAAAATCGCGGTACAGCGGTGCCTCGGTCAACCAATGAGCGCTACTACTATGCCCATACTAGGCGCGTTCTGCGGCGGATTTCCCCTATAGTGTACCGGCAATAAGCGCAAACCACCCATGGTATTCATGGCTACTGAAAAATAGCGCCGGTTTTGGGCCGATACCGCAACGTGTACTTGGCACTCACCTCGCCTTCTGTCGCTACCTCCTGCGTGCCCTGTGTGGTATCTCCGGTCACGGATTTCTGAAATAAACGTTCAACATGGTGATTCCATTTTTTGTTGGGGAGGGGGAGGGGAGGGGAGGGGAGGGAAGGGGGAAGGAGGGGAGGCGAGGCGAGGGGAAGGGGTGGGAGGGGATACATTGTCATGCACACAACGTGACGTTCACCTGAAGCAATGGCCAGAGCTTTTAAGCAACCCCCGTCATCACGGCAGAAGATGCGCGAACGTCTGGAGTTTTTGCTCACACCGCATGATAAGGATAGGAAAACATATGATTATAATATAATATGATGTGAAAAATACCAATGCTCTCTACACACCACCGCCACATTCAGTCGTATATTTTTTCCCATCCCATTTACTTCGTATGTTCGCCCTTCTTTTCTCTTCCCCCTCCTATTATTAATAATAGTCGCAACTCGGGTCGGAGGTCACAAAGTAGGCGTTTCTACCTCCTGCCCACCACGGTTCTTGCCTTGGAAGGCGTTTTTATCGCGACAATCATTCGGCCCGATTCTTCCCTCGACGACTCGCATCGAGTGCCGCCTGTACCCACGCTCATAGCCTCTCTCGGCAGTATATGCGTACGGCTTACGGCACATAAACTTACCCTGAGTGCGGCCGGAGCCCTCTTGTCTGTTTTCCTTTTTGCATCTCATCTATCGACCTATCGCCCCCTTGGACTACGTATCCCACAAACTAATGCCCGCAAGCAGCTGGAGGCTTAAGAGCTTTGTGGCGATTGGCTGACAGTTCTACGTAAGCAGCCGGAAGTTCCCGCGCTTTGTGGTGATTGGCTGACACTTCTTCGTAAGCAGCTGGAAGCTTCCGCGCTCTGTGGTGATTGGCTGACAAATTCCTCCCAGGCACCAACCCCTCTAGGTGTACATACAAGAACCGTTGGCGCATGAATATGAAGATCCAACGTATGTCTGAAGAAACCAAACGTAACATCGATGGAAAGCCTATCGGCAACCGTTCTCGAGGCACAAGCGCACCGCAGGGGGTGCTTTGGGCTCATTCTGGGCATACCTACTCGAAGGGCCTCCGTGACAGCCGTTGCTCCCCCAAAAACCTGGTGAGCAAATAATTGTGAAACTTTTGTTTGCTTCCACTGTAAACAACTCTGGCCTTAAAAGTAACGACCGCTTGGTGTTAAAAATTACTGTCAAAGCGCTGCTTATATTTCCGCCCAGAGCTCAAACATTATATTGACCCCTTTAGAACCGCAGTCCCGGTTTGGGCACAAACCAGTCAAACTGTAAGTACTTTGTCCCCAGAACGGGACTGCAGTCCTAAAAGGGTTAAGGGCGAACTGCAGTCCCGCTCTTGGGGACAAGCTACCAATAACTTGAGTGGTTTGTCCCCCAAAAACGGGTCTGCAAAATTTGCCCTAAAAGGGTCAAGCTCGCCACACTTACTTATGTACACCTACAAAAATACGCGTCGTGCGCCTTAAACCATCTAGTACCGCAGTCCCGTTTGGCGGACAAACGACTTAGAATTTGAGCGCTTTGTCCCCCAAACGGGACTGCAGTACTAAATGGGTTAAAGCGGCTGTCCCGTGTATGTACGATACCTACCAGGTACTAACTATTAGACGTGTAGAGTTGCTGTACTTGTTCTGCTTATATACGTAGCTTACCAAGGTGGTAGTGAGCGTTCTCTGTATGGCCATGAACCCGGCCTCCGTAGTTTTGGAAACCCTGTCGAACGCCGCGTTGACATCCCCCTTGAATTTCTTGACAGTGACGTGGATTCGATCGCCTCCGCGGTGAGGCACCTGCATACGACACGCACGCAACAGGTGACACGTCAGATTCCAACCGGGGATAACATATCTCGGCAGGACAGATGTTGGATTCAAAAACCCCAGCAACACGTATGTAAGGGATGTGTCAAAACCCGCAGTGCGCGTGGTCCAAGCGCCACCATCAATACAGAGGTATCGCGCACAGCTTGCAGAGATCAGTTTCGACGAAATCCTCGATCTCAGACCTATGCCAATGGGACAGCGAAGTTTCAATAAAAAGTTTGAATTTCAAAGATACCCGCCAAAATATATCAGAACATGCTTCCTATGGGCCACCTAAAAAAAAAAGAAAGTTCCTAACTTTTGGAAAACCCCAAAAAAAGCAAATCTGGGGCCGATGTTGGGCCAACATCGGCTTGATAAAAACTCAGGCCGATCTTTGGTTCGAAGCGTCGAGATTCCAAGCCCTCGACATACATCGATCAACCAAACCAACGATTGCGTCATGAATTCTGAACGGAGTGCGCTTGTTAGGGCCTCCGACCCACCCTAGGGTCACCGTCTTCACACCATGGCCGGTGTGATGTGGCGGGAGCTGACCAGGCGTATGATGAAAACACATTTGGTCGCTGGTTTGCACAAAACAGAAGACAAAACTTCTCCATCCGTCTCGAATGGCAAAAAATAGAGTTTTTTTCAGGTTTGAGAGGATACCGTAGGACGCCGCCGGCAAGCTCTCGCCCCCTAGACCATGGATCCACCTGATATCTTCGAGGCCGTCATCTATACTATTACGGGGGGCTATAGTTAATAGGACCAAATATTGTTAGTAAAAATGGTTAAATATTTAGGTTTTTATGTATACCATAGGTCCTATTAACTATGGTCCCCCGTAATAGTTGGCCTTGCCAGATACCGAGCGGGTTGGCCGTGGGCTGAGTCTATGTCGAGATCGAGCGTCGATCGTCGCACGAGCTGGTTTGGATCACCGTGTTGACAATTTGCAACCAGAAAAAACAAATTGCGCCGGCTGCAGCCGTTGGGGGTGGGGGGAATAAAAAATACAAACATTTTTCTCTTTTTTTCCCACAGCGGCGGAACGAGAAAATTTTCGGCTGTTTTTTGAAAGCAATATATTTGAAAAAGCTTTTGAACTTCACGTTTCCATTGGCATAGGTCTTACAGCTGTTTCTTTCTTTTTTTTCTTGTATGAATATCTTTTCACACTGTTGGGTGTACCTTTCGGTCCTAGCGGGGGTGTCTCTTAAACGCCCCCTGTTTTTGCGGTATCGTATAAGTACCCGTAAGCAGGACACAAATTCCGTTTTTTTTCGCCGGAATACGCTCAAGAAAGCACGACCTGTGGTGGCCGTATTCCGACGTCACTCCTCGTTCGAGCGTCCAACCTTCATAGTTAACCCCTTTAGATCCGCAGTCCCGTTTTGGGGACATTTGGGGACAAACTACTCAAAATTTGAGTGGTTTGTCCCCAAAATGAGACTGCATTTCTAAAAGGGCTAAGCAGTACACTGCTGTGGAGTAACAGGGCAACAAACATCGTTGGCTCTGCTCTGGAGTATATCTACCGAGTACACTATACAACACTGAAAACACGCCTGTCTGGCTGCCTTTCTGTCGGCCATCATGCAGCGTTGATGTCCCACTTAAGCGTCTTCGCTGCCACGCGTGGATTCGATCGACACCTCGGCGAGGCGCCTGCATCCCACCCGCAGACTAAAACCATGGTTGATTGCAACATGTAAAACTACAACAATAGTAGAAATTGTAGGAGCACAGAACAAACACAGCACAAGGGGAGGGGGAATATGGAACAAGCACAGCACAGGCATTGCGCAAGCGCACAGGAGAGCACACAACACAAAAACGTAGCACAAGCTTAGCACAGCACACAGCACAAGCACAGGCACGTACACACAGCACAGACACGTAAACACAGCACAGACACGGCAAAAGCGCAGCACAAACACAGCACACGCACCCCACACGCACAGCACAACACACGCACGTACACAGCACACGCACAACACATAACAAGCACGGCACAAGCACGGCGCATGCACAGCACAAGCAAAGCACATATCATACATAGCACAAGCACCGTCACAAACACATCACAGCACAAGCATTCACGAGCTTACAAGCATAGCAGAGCACAGCACGAGCACAGCAGCACAAGTACATCACACGCACGCCACAGGCACAAGCACACCCAGCAGCACAAGCACATGCGTAGCAAAAGAATGGAACGCCGTACGTACGTGTTCAGGTTGCAGGTCGCGCAGACGCCTATCAATGAGGGGCTCCAGCCGATACGCCACGGGGTCGAAAAGCTGGAACAACAACAACAACGCACGTCACGGGTCAACCAACACACGGGACCGCACAGCAACAGTCAGCATGAACGAGCGAGTAGAAGAAACGCCAAAAATAACAATAGGTGACGAAATAATCGTGCGAGAGGTCGGGGGAGGGGGGGGGGGGTACTCATTTGTTGCTTGCCTTAGTCATGTGACCATTGACCACGCATCCCTTTCGAGACGGAGCACCGTTCCTACTCATAGAGATACCTCCAACGTTTGGGCGCTCATTGCGTTGTTTCCATCTATTACATATAAACTTTTAGCTAATCTTACCCCCTTCGGGGGGGGCTGAGGGGGGGGTAGGACAGACAAGCTTAACCCCTCTAGGACCGCAAACTACTTGGAATTAGAGTTAGAAACATGCCTGTGTGTACCAGGTATGAACAGTGTAGTATACAAACTACTATTAATAGGAACTAGAGTTAGAAATATGTCTATGTATACCAGGTATGTACAGCAGTGCAGTACTACTGTAGTAGTAATAGAATCATGAAGCAATACTACGATAGGGCTGTCACCCATTTTTATACTACTATTAGTATACCATACTATTAGTATCAATACTACTGGTATCATAACTACTACGTAATAGTATACTACTATCAGTATACCATAATATTAACATCAACACTACTATTGATAGTACGCTATTAGTGACACAGCGGTACTACTATTGGCTGTAGTACGCCATTACAGCGGTACCTCCCACAATTAAAAAAAGAGAGAAACAAGGAAAGCTTGAACACGATGGGCTACATGGCTAAAGAAAAGAAAAAAAGGCAACCTTGCCTTTTTAACCTGTAAATTTCGCACAGAGGTGTGGTCGTTTTTCAGCGCCCCTTTCTTTCTCGGCAGCGGCAACGGTTATTTTCGATGCCATGAAGTCAAACGTTATTTTCGGAAGGCTCTCTCTCGACCAGATATATCCTGAAATACCGCAAGTTACCCCTTTTAGCACCGCGGTCCCGTTTTGGGGACAAACTACTTGAAATTAGACTGGTGTGTCCCCGAAACGGGACTGCAGTCTTATTAATGGTAAAACGGTTAAGGTCGTTCGACATTGGCAACCTTCCCATTGTGGGAAAATCGAGTGCCGAAAACACGCTCGTTACGGTATATATACCTATCACGGAAAAAAAAATCATACTGGTAGCATATAATATATATGTATATATATATTATATATCTATATATATCGACACACCCCACTTCTTTCTTTTTTAGTCCCAAACAAGGGGGGGGGCGGTACAATAAAGCCAACAAGAAAACAAAAACGGATAAAAAAAGATGTTGTACAAAGTTTAATTCCTGACAAAAAATCCCAACCCGCCACCGTGTCGGTAGTTTGTCTTCAATTCTGACTTGATGGCAAGTGTGGTTCCGTTCTTCTTCTTTTTTCGTCAAACACGAACGGTATTGCAGCGACAGGGCATGTGCCTTATTGGGTACTTTCTCGGTCACAAAATATTAAAGACAAAAAATATAAGGACCTGTTGGTCTGCATATTGATGTGTAAAGGGTCGTGGTATTTCCAACCAGAGTGGCGCGGTCTATCATAGCAAGCGTCCGACAGAGGGGCGCTTCATGGTGTTACCGACACGGCGATCGGTCCCTCTTACAAAAAAAATCTTGAAAAAAAAACGAAAAGAAGCGGAACGAAATAAAAAACGTTGATCTAGAGGTACCGAACACGAAACAAAAAAAAACTCTGACGTCTCGAACGTCTTTTGTTCGTTTTGGCCTCTTTCTCCACCTAAAACCGCACCAATAGGCTCAATCTGCTGACAGGCCTTGTTTGGCTATTATCGAATCGAGCAAACTTATTGTTTCAGGATAGGAGGACACCCCCGTCCCCTCTCCCCTCCCCCCCCCCATTGACATCAGCTTGAATATTTTCCTTGGACTTTCTCGGTGGTTTTTATTTTCTTCCTTCTTGGTTTTCCATTGGTCGTTGCCTAGTTATTGTTTCCTGCAGTTCGTCTGGTTGGCATGCGTTCATATTATTTTCGTATCGAGAACGTTGGGCAGCTGGCAGCGGCTAATCTCCTACAGGTGCGATGCCTTCAATCTCTGCGAACGCTCTGAGAGGACGTACCACACGTCGAGGCTTCACGTGAAAACACAAACTACTACCAGGTAAAATACTGTCTCTCACGCGGAGCAGTTTGAATGAAAAACCACCTGGTGCCTCCTGCTAACACGAACAAACCCGAGCGTTCTACGCTCGAACGATTATCAGGGTAAGGGTCTACATTACCGTCGGAGGTTTTTTTCTCGTTGGAACGTGTTGAAATACAGTACATTCATACATTGCTACCATCGCGAGCGTTCTATGTACTCGTACGAGTACCAGGGCAAGGGGTATGCAGCAGTATAGGAACGCCAATAAGAAAGTGCCCAATATGTACATAATGCTCACTTTTTGGAGAGCGCTACGAAGGAAAATTGGGTTAAGAAAAACGGCTCCGTGGTGAACTCTACACTAAATCCTATATAATAGCCTATGCTCAGGGTTGTTTGAAGATGGCGCCCCCATAAGAATATCAGGCTTGCCCAGATTAGGCGCTACTGCTGTACATTATTGAAAAAAAAAAGCGTTTTTGTTTTCTTCATTTCTTACGCGAAACAGGTTGAACATCAAAAGCTCTTGTTACACACAGGTGCCCGTGCAAGTCCGAACAAAACACGAACATTTTACGGGTACCAGCAGGGCAAGCAAAGGTTTACGCGCACACGAAGAGGCGTGTTTTTCTTCGGTTTTCTCGCTTGGAACAGGTTGACTACAGCAACTCCTCGGAAAAACATTATTTTTTCAGGAGGAAACACAATAATCAGAACCAAAAATAGTGTGTGAACACAGCGGAAAACATGGTTTTAAGTTCCATCACGGGGGTATAGTATGTGTTACTCTTTCCCCCCCCCCCCTAGTATTACGGGGGGCCATAGTAAATAGGACTACTAAACGCTGTCAGTAAAAATAGGTAAACGTAGAGGTTTTTGTGTGTGCCGTAGGTCCTATTCACTACCAGGTATGTTCCCCTGTGATAGTACAAAGGCGAGCGTATCACGAGATTGTGCCAGGGTGAGGGCTGGGTTTCCATCAACGCGGGAGGCCTTCAGTGCAGTTTTCCTCACGTGGAAGAGGTTGAAGAACCTCGTCGTGGTCTTAAATTTGAAGAGGCTGTCCGTGTCGAGGGTGCTTTCTCTCAGAGACAGGAACATGCCCACGGGCGACCCACACATCAGCAGCACCTCGGGGTAGAACCTGCGAGCACGAGCACGAACAAAAAATAAAAAGCGTACAAAATCGTAACCCCAAGTGAGGCGAAAGTACCCCAACAACAACAAAAAAAGTGCCTACCCAAAGCGTGGGTACACAGGGTATATATAGGGTGTAGTGGCGGTCTGAACAGCACTAACACCTTGGGGTGCTGTACAGGTACAAGCTGCGAGGACGAAAACAAGCATTAAAACATACCGTACGTTAACAACAGCGTACGAAGCATACGAATGTATGTATAGCTGACACAAAAAATAACGCTACGCGTACAAAAAAACGCAACAACAAAAATAGTCCCAAGGTATCGTAACGTGCGTGTACTCACCACAGAAACACGACTTCACCCAAGGTATGATGGAAGCGTACGGGGAGAGTGCAACGCCACAAGCATGCGCCACGAGACCAGTATGAATGTACTTACGTACGTATGTACCAGGTATGTTAATATACTATTAATGGCAAAACCGTGTTTATTTTGTTTTGTTTTATTTCCTCTGCAAAACGTCGCCGAGGGAAGACATTTTCAGCAAATTCTTGAGACGTGCCGCATTCTTCCGATGTTTTTCTTGGATTACATGATGTCTAGTCCACAGTGGGCCACAGCGGGGGGGATATTTGTGAGAATACACTAAGAAGAAACGAATTAATGCTACGAATAAAAAGGAGGGCCAAGTGACAGAGAAGGGCGATGGCGGTCAAAACATGAAAAATCCAACACTACACGCACTAAACCGTCAGAAAAAATACACGTCGCGCTGCGCTCGCCAATCGTCATGCTTCCCTTAGCCCTCGCCCCACGTGACTTCACTTCATCGTCGGGCATACCTAGTACCTTAGGATCGGTATCTCCTCTCCGCCTCGAATTCGGGCGGGAACGGTTTGTCCCTTGGCCGGCTGCGCCATCAGAAGGTCGTGTGCGATGATGCTGCCTAGGCTGTGCCCTACCACCGACACCTGGGTGTGGATTCATACAACGCACGAAATTCATGTCGCGCATACAATCGTTACAGCGCATACAATGTGTAGGGTACATGCCTGGTGCAATCATACGGCGCATACAATCATACCGGACATACGATCACACAGAGCATAGGTTCACGCCGCGCATACAAACCAACAGAGCGAGCATGACAAATCATACAGCGCATACAATCACGTATCACGCAGTCGTCACAGCGCATACAGACCCGGTCGCCCCGGTGGTTCAAGTGGTTAACCTCGAATTCTACTTGTTTGAGTCCTGGGTTCGAGCCCTTGGAGGGTCGGACTTTGACTTTATTTGCAAAAATAAAAAGGATTCAATTGTTGAGAGCGCCTTGCAGCGTGGGTAGGCACAATTCGATGCGAGTCGACGAGGGAAGAAAAGGCTGAAATCTTCTCGCGATAAAAATGAAGGCACGTACCGTAGCGGGAAGGGGGGAGAAGAGCCTGCTATGTGACCCCGGATCTGAGTTACGAGTTGGAAGGAGAGAGAGAAGAAGATGTGCGAAGATAATGAATGGGATGGAAAAAAAAAAAAAAAAAAATACAAGAAAAAAAAAAGAGCACACGCTAGGTATAACCATGTGTACGGTGCATGCAGTCCTAAACGCACATACGATCACACAGCACGTAACATTCATGCCGCACATAAAAATCAATAGAGCGACCAGCCAACCACACAGCGCACGCGATCATACAGCGCATACAATAATTCCATAGACACGAAAGAGCCACGCTCTCGTGCCCGTACACTCCCAGCTGGTGGGCCTGATCAACCAAGGTGAGGTATCCACACGACATACTTGAAGCTCACTTGCGCCCTTTACAACACTGTTCGTTTTTACATATCACGGGACACCTAGTAATCAGGAGCGAGTATGGTGTCTAAACATAGGGTGATACACACATGATTTTTGGGTCCGAAGTTGGCTCTGACTACTATGGCAGCTCGTAACGGCTCAAGGGAATCTTCGTCGGACTGAGCGTACCATTTTTTTTTCAAATCTCGGCTCTTGGGTGAAACATACGGCTGGCTCATCAAGCGAGGGAGGAACCTCAAAAACTCGCACCCCTCACCCCTGAAAAAAACGCAAAATCGTTTTTTTTGCCCCCGAGAACTCCGGGGGGGGTTTGTACTTCGAAACGCCTCTTTACACATCCTGATGTCAAAAGCGTGATCCATGCATTCAAACCCTTCTCCCCCGAACTGATAAAAAAACGGCACCTTGTCGGAGGACTCCGAGGCGCACTGGAAACGCCTCCAAAATCCTGCAAAACAAACTCCTCCACCACCGATACACCTCTCTCGGCGCTAAGATAAGAACTGCTTCGTATTAATATTGACGTATGTATGTTCCTTATATTTCCGGCTAGAGTGGTGGTCTATTTTCCCTCCGTGGAATAAACAATAACACGTGAGGCATACAAGCTCTCATCCCCGAACCAGAATAAAGCGATACCTCGCTCAAGAACCCCGGCGCGCATATAGTCGGGAAACGCCTTCCATATCTAGTACGTTTCCACCCCCTCCACCGATTTTCCCTTGTCCCTAAACAATAAAGCGTGGCATACACATACACCCCCCCGCTCCCCTGACAAAAACATGCTACCTTACCCGAGAACCCCGGCGTATACATGAAAGAAGCCTTCCACACCCTGTACGGCTCTCCGCTTTCCCTCGTAGAACAGACAAAAAAAGCGTGAATCATACCCACCCTCTGCCCTTGAAGCCGGAAAACAACCACCATGCTGGAAAACTCCGGAGTCTACTTCGAAAATGCCTTCCACGTCCTACCCTCTCCCTCCTCGACCGATGACCTTTTTCCCGTAAGCAGTGAGGCGCGACGCATACAACCTTTTCTCGCCTGAACAAAAAACGAGAACAGCCCCTTGCCCAAGAATACCCCGAGAACTCCGGGGTGTCCTTCGAAAACACTACCCACATCCTGTCAATGTCTCTTCGACCGAGAATACCCAATTCTCCTTATAGAAAAAGCAAAATACGCAAAAAAAAAGCAAAAAAAAACGTGACACCTGCAACTGCTCCTCCACTGAAAAACAAAAAGAAACATTTCACCCCTCTAGGTACCCCTGAACAAAAGAAAACGCCACCTTGCCGGAGAACTCTGGGGTGTACTTCGAAAACGCCGTCCACATTCTGTTCATCTCCT
This sequence comes from Nereocystis luetkeana, assembly GCA_031213475.1. Lineage (NCBI taxonomy): Eukaryota > Phaeophyceae > Laminariales > Laminariaceae > Nereocystis > Nereocystis luetkeana. The sequence goes on along the minus strand of JARUPZ010000003.1, from coordinate 1,990,814 downwards.
CCGCCACCGTCTTCAGAATTCGGTCCTGAGTCCTGCAAACAGAAGTGGTAGTTAAGCGCGCCGGTCGGTGTAGGAGTGAATTCTAAGTTTTTTCTTTAAAAAAAACAGCGTCACCACCCCCCTATATAGCAGGGCACGCCCCGCGTCATGCATGCCACAGCACACGGCATTTTGAGACAAACGCCTTCATTTCTGTACGAACCATTTATTCGGCATCATGGTGGAGGGTCGTCGCTGCTGTGTACGATACGACTACACTATTACGGGGGGCCATAGTTAATAGGACCTACGGTATACACAACACCCTATATATTTCCCTATTTTTACTATTAATAACAATATTTGGTCCTATTTACTATGGTCCCCCGAAACACTGGTCTCTCTATAGTGCCGGTATGTATGCGCCAGTCAACAATACCGGCAGTATTTATAGCGGCAACCGGCAATAATTACTCCGCACTCTACCACGCAAATTGGTACCATCTGTGCCACAGGCACTATAGCGGGTACAGCGGGCAACCGATGCTACTCAATCGGCGCTTTAGAGGGACCACTACAACCTGCACAACAAAACTCTTGACCCTCGAGCAACGATAAATGTTCAGGACTATTGAATAGTCTCGTGGGCAAGCGTGCGTCACCCGTAGTAGGGCCGATTAAACTGGCGAGCTCTACCACTCGTGCGAGTCGGATAGCCTTTGCATGAAAGCCCTCGGGTACACACACACACCCTCCCTACCTTCGCAGCTCGGGCCACTACTTTATGTGACCTATATTGCAATCTTTCGGCACGTGGGGGGGGGGGGGGGGGGGTCCCGACACTTTTTTTTGCAGCTTGGAGCCTCCAAAGGGATGGGTGGGTGTGTAGCTCACACTATGCACACGTAGGACATTTTTTTTTTCTTTTTTCTCATCCCATCCATTATCTTCGCCCATCTTCTTCTCTCTCTCCTTCCCACTCGTAACTCAGATTCGGGGTCACATAGCAGGCTCTTCTACCCCCTTCCCGCTACGGTACGTGCCTCAATTTTTATCGCGAGAAGATTTCAGCCTTTTCTTCCCTCGTCGACTCGCATCGAATTGTACCTACCCACGCTGCAAGGCGCTCTCAACAATTGAATCCTTTTTATTTTTATTTTTGCAAATAAAGTCAAATGTCCGACCCACCTGGGGCTCGAACCCAGGACTCAAACACAAGTAGAATTCGAGGTTAACCACTTGAATCACCGGGGCGAGGACATATCATGTACAAATAGATTATCCACAGACAGATCATCTACAAATAGAGGATCTACAGGTATACCTGGTATCATGCAATATTTCGGCACGGGGGGGGGGGGGGGGTCCCGACACTTTTTTTTTCAGCTTGGAGCCTCCAAAGGGATGGGTGGGAGTGTAGCTCACACTGTGCACACGTAGGACATATCATGTACAGATAGATTATCCACAGACAGATCATCTGCAGATAGAGGATCTACAGGTATACCAGTATCATCTAGATAACAATCAGCTGTTCTATGATAAGTTGTGCAGGCCCTGTACAGTGCTAATCCAACCCAGAAAAAACGTGTCCTTTGTACTTTCCAGTTTTTATAATCATCTACAGATAGATCATCTACAGATAGATCATCTACAAATCGATAATCTAGATCACAACTAGCTATGCTGTGATAAATTGTGCAGGCCCTGTACAGTACAAATCTAGCCCAGAAAAAATGTGTCACGTCTACTTTCCAGCTCAACTCGGAGGAGATTTTACCCTCAGCGATCTTCTGGACAAGCCGCAGTCACAGGTGTCGTCCCTTCTCCCCCCCGATAGGTGCCTTTATTTTTATCGCGCATAGGGTTCGGCATTCCCCCTGTTAATCGTTTTTCATCGAGTGTGGTTAACTCACGCTCTCGCGTTTTCCGCTATTCAATTTGTATGCAAGAAAAAGCTCCCACGAGTATGCACCCGGTGAGACTCGGACCCAAGAACTTGATCCTAGCAGGCACAAGGACCACCTACCAAGCCACCGAGGATGCCGGCGTAGATTACGCAGATTATACGGCTCCAATCCGGTAACATGAGCTAGATCATACAGATCATCGTACAGGTCATACAGATCATACAGATCAGGAATATATCTGGCCTAAAGGGTCTAGGTCATGAACTGGAAGTGATCTGCAGATGGTCTGCAGACGATTTGTCTGATGTGTGGTGAAATATTGTACTAACAGTGTGCTTCAACCACCGTGCCGAGAAAGTGGTGCAATCCCACTGCCCGAAACGGTACACATCAACGAGTGCCGCTCGGCTAGCAGCCGGTGCTTGCAGGTTACACCACAACAATGACAAAAAACTACCTGGTACAGTAGGATTCACAACGACATCATCGTCATCATCATCGCCGCCACCACAGCAAGCGTGTCACGCGACAAAACGTAGGTAGCTTCGAGGCGTGCGGCTCACATTGGAGTCAGGTAGTACATGATGTCCATGAAGACTTGGTTGGCGAACCCGCGGAAACTGGGAATACTCTGGAGCGTTACATCCTGAACCAATCGGTCAGATATGGCGTCGGCTCCATGCACCTGCATACACAGAACCGAGATTTCAGATAAGGATGAGGCGGGGGAGGGGGGGTACTCGATAGCATGCATGGCCGTGGTCGTCTTAACCATAGACCCTCGCATCTCTACAATGCCGGGACGGAGCACGTCGGGGTTTCACGGACCAGGCAGGCATTGCTTGCACCAAGCGCGAAGCGACCTTGAGGTGTTCGGCGAGTCGCATGAAGGGTGGGCTGCAGCATCCTACTAAGGACCGCTTGTATGGCGGACTGTCACATGGATGACAGCTTCAATGAGTTCATTCATTTTCCGGCGTGGCCACTCCCAGAGACAGCAATGAGGGAACTATGGAACTCCCTTGTGGGTGCCTTACCATACAAACACTACGTGATGCGATAAAGCCCCTTGTGCGGAGCAAGCCCTCCCCACCCCGCACAAACGATCAATAACTCGAACGCCAGCTGCGTAAACCCTCTCCCCCGATATTCAATCCTTTTGTATTATTCGTTGCGGGTAGATTGGTTTGTCGTGCCCTTCCGGTCGAAAATATAACGTCCGTTTCGATGGCCGAAATATGTGGAAAGGCACCTTTTATATCCGACCAGACCGATTTATTGTAGGCCCATTCAAAAACTCGCCGATCGTATTTTTGTTAGTTGCTGCAAGGATTTTCATTTATTACGGGGGGCCATAGTTAACAGGACCAAATATTGTTAGTAACAATGGTTAAACATACAGGTTTTTCATGTATACCATAGGCCCTGTTAAATATGGTCCCCCGTAATAGGACATTTTCATACCACCGGCTGTACTTCGAGGCAATACCTAGTGCCACCTTATACATTCATAAAATTGAAAATCATGTGAGGTCGAGGGTTTCGTCGAATTTTATTTCTTTGCAAGCCGCGTGTTGACGCTTCGATCGTGCGTGCTGTCTTCTTTCGTCTATTGTCGATTGTAGCGTGCAACTCCGAAGGGAAAACTTCTATTACGGGGGACCATAGTTAACAGGACCGAATATTGTGAGTAAAAACGGTTTAATATATACCTGGTAGGTTTTTATTATATCATAGGTCCTATTAACTATGGTCCCCCGTAATAGTAGTACTATGATTGCGGTGTTGAAATGATCTAAAGGAGCCGTGCACGCCACAGCAGATCCCAGCCGGAAGAAACACGTGCGCAAGAAGAGTCGTCCCTACGTATATGTTGCCACCCGCCAGAACACGCATGGCCTACGGTAGTTCTGAAGTGCCACAACGTACGGATATCAAAATCGGGAATCGGTCTGCCCCCAAAATATAAACAACTTCTCCAGATGACTTATTACGGAGGGCCATATTAAATAGGACCTACGGTAAACACTAAAAACTAAATATTCAGCTATTTTTACTCACAATATTTAGTCCTATTTACTATGGCCCCCCGTAATAGAGCGTCCTAAAGCGAAATTTAACTATTTCCAAGCACAGCGACCTAGAGTATTTCCAAGCCTAGCGGTCTATTAATAGAGTCTTTCCAAGCACAGCGGTCTGAGAGTATTTTCCGAGCACAGAGACCTAATAGTTTTTCCAAGCACATCGACCTAGAGTAAAAACCAAAGCACAGCGATATTTAATTATTTCCAAGTACAGCAACTGAGAGTCTTTCCAGCTACAGCGACCTAGAGTCTTTCTAAGCACAGCGTACAATAACCTAGAGTCTTTCCAAGCACAGCGTACTACAACCTAAAGACTTTCCAAGCACAGCGACCTAAGAGTATATCCAAGCACAGCGACCTAGAGCATTTCCAAGCACAGCGACTTGGAATAAAAAACAAAGCACAGCGACCTAGAGTATTTCCAAGCACAGACACCTATGGTACAGAGAGTAAATATACATAGCGCGCTGACCTACGGCCTTCCCAAGCGCACAGCGGCCTAAGAGTATTTCCAGGCACAGCTACCAATAAATAAAGTATTTCCAAACACAAGCGACTTAGAGTCCTAAGCCACCTGCACCCTTTCCAAGCACAGTGATCTACCGTACATCTTGCCGAGAGAGGGGAGGCTTGGTGCAGGTGCTTGTCCGACGCATGAAGCAATCTATGTTACTGCCTTACACTATTGATATGTACAAAAAATTACCTCCTACAACCCCGGATGCCAAAACAATCGACCACCGCTCACTCTCCCCCCCCACCCCCCCCCCCACCCCCCCACATACCCACTCACCTGACCAAACCACTCCACAGGCAAAAACTCCACGTGCTCTGCAGCGGCACCCGCCGCCTCCTCCCCACCCCCCTCTCCGCTCCCGCCCCCCTCCAGCGACACCGCCTCCTTCTTCCCGCCTCTGTTCAACTCTTGCGACTTAGGGCCTCCCTCCCCACCCCCCCCCTTCTCCTCTCCGACAGAGTCGTCGGGTGTCTGATGACCCGGATGCCTCTGGCTCCGCAGGAACTCCGCAGACATGTCGCGCATCGGCCCCATGCTGTTGCGCAGGCTGGTCAGCGTGCTAGAATGTTTGGACCACTGACATGGGGAAGGGCGGTGCAAGGACAAGGAAAGAGGGGAGTGGGCAGGGGGGATGGGGGACGTTAGAGGGGGTGGTAATCCTTCACACGTCGAACAGACAGATCATCTGCAGATAGATCATCTACCTATAGATCATCTACAGACAGATCATCTACAAATATATCACCTACAAATACATCACTTAGAGCCTGATCTGCCGCTAGTATGAGAGGTTGTGCAGGATCTGTATAGCACAGATCCAACCCAGGAAATATGTGCTGCATCACCATGAGCTAGATCATACAGATCATACAGATCAGGGACATATCTATCTGCACTGAAGGATCTATGTGGGAATGACCTATCCAATCTGCCACCTTTGTGCGTATTAATTTGGGGCACATACACGAGCATATATATAAAAAATCGGTATCGTAGTGGGTTCGGAAACCCAAACATACAGTTGTTCAGCACAGGAACCGTTTGCAGATTCGGACACCGATTTTACGTACACACGCCCCGCTCCGAACTCACTAGGCTCTCTCCGCAGCCGTGCACGACAAACACCAAGTGTCTGGGGGGCTTCCCCTCGTGCGGAATGTCCCCCTCCGTGGATGGAACTCCTCCCCACCCTCCGCTCTCGGGGGTGCCCCTGTAGACATCAAAGGTCGTCTTCAGGAACGTCGTCGTCAGCATCGACGGTGCCTTCACGGGCCTACCCACGGTGGCGCATGGGAGTGAGGCGGGAGGGAGGGAGGGGAGGGGGGGGGAGGGAGGGAGAGAGAGGGAAAATATGTTTCGTATACAGTTATAAGCCTTGGCACAGCTGCGACAACACGGGTGATACCATATCACACTGGGGTGATACCGCATCACACTGGGGTGATAAGACAACACACCTCCTTGGAGGAATTTTCCGAGCCTCTTTTTCTCCAGAAGAAGGGAGACACACACGACGAAGAAAGGCGGTCTGGAAACGTATCGCTTGAGATATTTCCATGGACGCATCGCTCGGCCGTAAGGCCACTTCTTATGCAGTCGGATTTGCAATCAGTTGGAAATGGTGCTATCGGCACGTTCGCACGAGCTTTGCCCCGAAAATGTGCGAAACTGCTGTTTTCTCGCCTCAGAATGACTTTGACTCGTTTTTTTTTAAGACCTATCTAGAGCTGTTTCCGCTTCTCCCTCCCCCATTGGATCGGGAAAAAAAAGTTTTTTTTTTCGGATCCGATCCCTGATCGCAATCGTATTTTACCCAGTTGGATCGGAAAAGTACCGAAGGTGATTTCTTGCGACTGGGCACCTGGAGAAGCCGGAAACAGCTCTAGGTAGGTCTTGGAGAAGAGTCCAAGTCATTCCGAGGCGAGAAACAGCAGTTTCGCACCTTTTCGGGGCAAAAGCTCGTGCGAACGCGCTGATAGCACCATTTCCAACCGACTGCAAATCCGACTGCATAAGAAGTGGCCTAACACTCTTCTCGTAGTCGAGAAAATCAGCTGGGGAAATCGGCGGAGGGGGGTTATCACCTTGCCTTCTTGTTGTTGTTGTTGTTGTTGTTGTTGTTGTTTTTATCACAATAACTCATCGCCCGTGGTGACGGGACAGGCTTCGAAAAACTCTGGAGTGGAGGAGTACCCCAGGGAGAATAAAAAACGAAAGACGAAAAGAAAAACAAAAAACAGAGCAGTACGAAATGCATCATAACTCAAGTGCACCGCACACCTCAAGCAAGAAAAAGTGAAACCAATCCGAACTAAAAAGGATGTAAGGGGAAACGAAAAGGAAAAACATGAAAAAAAAGGAAAAAAAGAGGGAGAAAACAAAAAAACAAAAAAACAAAAAGGATGAGCAAACCATAACGCAGGGAAGCACGACAACACGTGCAAAGGGATACACAAGAGAGTACCCAAGCCAAGACACGCAAGCGAATAGACAGACATGCATACTCGCAGGTAAGTAGACGGCGGGGTGCCGACTAAAAAAGCTAAAAAAAAACGAAAGCAAAGCCTACGGTAGATAGATATGTATACGCACGCGCGTGTTAGGCTCATTCTTATCGGAGAGCGTTTTTTCCATAATTTCCAAAGTTGGAAATAATTGGAGATATGTATCAATATACGGAGGCGTTCTGTCACTATTCGCGAAATTCTCCAGAAGCAAAAAAAACAAGCTTATTATGTTTCACACATTTGGAAAAAAAATCAGGGCAATATGGAAGATTGAAAAAATGCGCGAAAAAATGTCGAAAATTTGGAAAAACAAAGCTCTCCGATACGAGTGACCCTAATGCGGCGGTCCACAACAAATTTCTCATACCAATCTTCGCTTCGAAAAAAAAACAACAGGCGGTCCGTGCCATGGATAGGGTTCAAACTCAAGCATACTGTATTTCAATAGTACGATTTCCTCGGAGCTGGGTCAAGTCGCAAAACAGCCCCCCCACAACACGGACGCCACCTTTTTGCATCAACTCCCACGCACGACGGTTCGTGGTGAGATTGGATTTCACTAGAAACTAGTACGGTATTAATAGTATGGGCAGACTAATTTTATCAAATAGCAGCATAGTATTAATAGCGAGGGTTTCGACACTAACGAAAAGGATGTTGGACAAAAACTTTCCATTAGACGGCGACATCACCCCCGCCGTTTTGCTTCGCCGATTGCTCAGTAGAAAAAAAATTGCTCACTTTTGGTTATACTGGATCTTAAAAACTCCTTTTTCCTCCACCACGCCCGGAGCCGGGGTCGCTATCGTCATCACCACCTGGGTTTCGAGATCGTGGCAGGGGTCAAAATGCTGGTAAGAAACAAAATGTGTCGGTTGGTTGACGGCACTCTTACCCTTTCACGGACGTCCTTGATGGACAGCCGTCAAGGAATTATCCACACTAAAATACAGTATTGCCGGTACATACGTCAACTCTAGAGATGCCTTGACGTGCCAACGCTAGACCGTCAAACCAGCGTCTTTGGTTAGAAGTGCAATATTCTGCAAGGAGACCAAAATGGCCGGCTATGAACAGAGAGCTGAGCGTGGGTCAGTGACGCGTGTTTTGCCTTCTAGGGGTAGTACCCAATTTGATATATGTCTCTAAATATAAGTAACGTTTGTATACTAACCTTCAACAAAAACGACCCTTATTTTTAGGGACAAAGTGGTATGAGGTTCCTCAAGTAAGAAGCATTGTAAGCTACTGTAAGCCCGATACACAACCAAAACGGCTTGCAAATACGAGTACGGATCGGATGCAAATGTACTACGTAATGTATGGGAAATACTATAATCAAGTAAGAACCCTGCCTTGGCACGCGCTCAGTACTTCTGTGCCACGAACGTCATTCCAATCACGGGGAGGCGGGCGACAGGGGGGGTCGCGCAGCACCAGCCCCGCCAAAAACGATGCCAACACCAGCCTCACCACTACCACCACCTCCCACACCAACAACACCACCCAAAGCGACAAAACAACGAGTATATACAGTAGCTCTGCCACAACGGCAATAACACCCCACAAACACCAGCAGCAGCAGCAGCAGCAGCAGCAGCAGCAGCAGCAGCAGCAGTAGAAGCAACAACGACAACCACCAAAGCGACAGCAACAACCACTGCAAACGAAACAGCCTCCCAAACGAAAGCAACAACCACAACAACGTTCACCCCGACAGCAACAGCAAGAATACAAGTAACGCCTCCACCTCCACCACCACCAATATCAACAGTCCCACGACATACAGCACGCAACACTAACCTTCGATACCCCATCGCTCAAAGGTACGTCCACCGCTGTGCATTTTTCGCCCCTTAGCTGCACGATGGCAGAGCCGTAAGAGTTCTGCCGAAACGATACGTACCGATATCGACGACGAAAGCATAACGATATCGACAATGATGCCCATACCAACACATGCAACCATAACGATATTGAAAGTATAACGAAAACGATCACGATACCCATGCATGCAACGATAACGATAACGGCAGCGAAAACGATAACGATAATGGCAGCGAAAACGACAACGATAATCGTAGCGAAAACGATAACGATAACGGCAGCGAAAACGATAACGATAGGGGCAGCGAAAACGATAACGATAACGGCACGGTGTTTATAGCGATGAACATACACGTAACGAAAACGATTACTCGTTTGTAGCGATAACGATGACAGCACACGTGATGATAACGACATGGACACATGTATCGAACACGATGCCTTGTTTATAGCGATAATGATGAGAACACACGTAGCAACAGCGACAGAGATTACGATAACGATGAATGTGATAACCATATGGATACAAGTAACGACAACGATACCTTGTACATAGCGATAACGATAACAACACACCTAACGATAACGATAGGAACACATGTAACGAGAACGATACATTGTTTATAGCGGTAACGATAGAGATAGCGTTCAATGCACACGTAACGATAACGATAACGATGAATATACACCAAACAATAACGATAAGGGTACATGTAACGAAAAACGATAACGATAGAGATGATAACAGCAACGATACAGATACCTATGTAGCGATACCGATAACAGCAACCATATAGATATATATAGCAATAACGATAACGATAACAGCAACCATATAGATATATATAGCAATAACGATAACGATAACGACAATACGAACGATGGCGATAACGATAACGATAACACTGAGGGATACACGTATCAAAAGAGTAACGCCGCATGAAACGACAACGATAGGAACACTTAAAACGACACATGAAACGACAACGGTAACGAACTCAGTGCCATGCATCTGAAATATATGGGCATCGGGAGAGTATCATGAGTTGTGAAGTAACGGTTTTCAACAAGCCCCTTCTTGTTTAGGGCACGAAACGAAACACACAAAAAAGCCTGCCGTAAATCCATTTAGGACTTCACTCCCGTTGTGGGGACGAAACACCCAAAAATAGACCAAAATTTAGGTTCATGTACACTGCAGTCCTAAAAGGGTTAAGCTAACTTCACCGCAGTCCAAAAAAGGGAGGCGGATTAGTCGCTTCTTAAAGGACAAAACAATTAATTAAACGTAAAACAAGAAATGAAAACAGGCACAGGCTACTCGTACGTATATAGACATATCGTAGGTATGTTTATACGTACCAGGAACGAAACAAACAGCAATCTAGGTTTTCCGATATTTTCATTTTGACGGCGATGCCAATTGTTCACCGCCGCATATTCGAGCAATAATTGACATGCCCACCTCCAGCCTCTACAGGCTACAATCATTCACATGTCAGACAGATAGACCATCTACAGAGAGATATATCATACAGATCCCAGCCTGCTGTATATGAGAAGTTGTGCAGGATCTGTGTAGTACAGTTTTTTGTTTTTTTTTGTGCAGGATCTGTGTAGTACAGATCACACCCAGGAAACATGTGCTACACCACGCAGAACATACGATTCCCATCCGGCAACATGAGCTAGATCATACAGACCATACAGATCAGGGGCACATATATCTGGCTTAAAAGAGCTATCTTGTGCGGAGGGGATGATATGTAGATGATCTGTACATGATCTGTACATGATCAACCCAAGGTGCAGAATCAACCAGTCCAGCTCGATACTTTTTGCGATGCTACGGTACACCACTCACCACCGCATTCGAGCATCACCGATCGCACGCACCTCCAAGGTCTCCGAGTCTTCTTCGCTGTACGGAACCCACCCCCCCCCCTTTCGCAAGAAATAGGTCGCCCTCATCACCACTTTCTTCGCGGGCTCTTCCTTCCAGTAGAGTGCCCTCACGGTACGTTCCTTCGCGTCGTTCATATATACCATGGTAGCACAAAAAACGCCACAAGCGACCAAAACATCGAGGAAGTGGGTTTCTTCGAGGGGTTTCCGCCTGACCGAGTTAGCGTTTGGGTGTGATATTTAATCGGGCTTGCCTGAGGAGGTATTGCAGTGTTTTTTTCCGTGGACCATGGGGCTAGGTTGTTGCTGGAAAGTGAGCTGAGCTAGCGTTATAACAGCAAAAGCGACATCAACAACAAGAAAAACAACATAAACAGAACAACAACGGGTACCGACAACAACCATCGTCGACAAGAACAACCAGCGAAACATAACATCAGCGACAACCACAATAGCAGTACATACGACAACCATCACAACAATCTTAGTAATGACAACATTGACAACAGCAACAGCGACAACAAACAAAAACGACAGCAACCATTCCAACGAACACCGCCGCCGCCACCGCCACCACCCCCAACAACCATTCCTAAACGGGTTCACACATGAAAACATCGCCGTCACAACAGCCACACCAAGGAGCGTCGGCGAATGGCGCTGACTTGCCCTACCACAGAGTCTTGAGGGTCAAGCCGTGGGTACGACCCCAGCGCGCCGCATGCAGCTGAAAACGCTTTACGACGCCAATTTTTCGCAAGGAACCACTCCCTCCGGAAACTATGCGGACCGTATCGGTGATCACATTTGTACCCAAACGGTCTTTCCAATGGGAGGGCTAACAGCGTGTGAGCACCGACTTGTCTCAGCCCATAGTAAATTTTTCAAAGGTTGGTGAAATATTCTCGCGGTAGATATGTACAGAGAACACAAACCGGAGACGCAACCCCCACTAGCTCATAAACCCAAAAATAAGACAGTAAGCAGAGTAACGTCGAAGCAGCAGCAGCAGTACAGCAGCAGTCCCGCCCCCCACCCAACACCCCCCTAGTACCACCTCACCCTACCCCATCCCACCCCCCAGGCTACCCGGCCCCGAGACGTCCAAATCTCTTAACCCTTTCCGTCAGTGTGTCTTCGAACCTTCATATCGACGACATACTTTCGGCCGTACACCAACACCTCGGCCTGCCCCGTCCTGTGAGCCTCTTCCAGCCTAACGCAATCGCTAGCCCACAGCGACTTCCATCTTCCCGGAGTCTTGGGTGCCGCTGCGCCTTCAGGTTCCTGTAGAGACAAGCAGGCGGCGGCGGGTCAGGAGAAGAAGGCGGTAGTAAGAGGGTGGTTTTACTATAGACAAATGGCTCAAGTCTACTGCTACAAAAGGAGAACAACCCTATTTCCAAGTATTTTTTTCCCAATAACGTGCGGGTGTTTAATTCTTGTATTTCATCGCCAGGTGGCATTGACCACGTGATCCGTCAGAGAATGGCATCGAGAAGGCCGGGAGGTCGGGGGGCTCGGGTGGAAGAAGAGATTGGGTCTTGAAATATAAAAAACGAAAACCGGGTTGTGTGTCGTTCTGACAACGCGTTCCACCCCCCCCTTGCCCCCCCTCCCCTCTCTCTATAACTACCTCGCCCCTCCCCCCTCATCTGCTCTCTTTTTCTTTCTGTCTCTCTATCGCCCCCCCCCATCCGCCTCCTCTCTCTCTCTTTCTGACCTTTTTTTTTCGGGATCGGGCGAACGGACTCACCCACCATTTCTTGCGTTCATTTTCGCACCCTTTCTGCTTGACGTTGAAACTATACCCGGGAGGCGTTTCGACCTGGTGGAAGTTAGATGTTCGTTCCATCCAGAGGAAGGTACTCACTGTTAGGCGGAAAGGTGTTTTGAGCTCTATGACTGGCTGGCTCAACCGCCACTAAAAAGGCAATCACAGATGCCATCGAACAGTTTGCCGAACCTATTGCTAAAAACCACTTACGCGTGGGTTATCGATGAGATGATACTGGGTATTTCGGCCCCTATTCCCATCCTTCTGGGCCCTCCCCTGCCGGGGTGTGATGATGGACCGGTGTGCCAGTAGTTTGGGGCGTCACTATGTTGTGACATCTCTGTTGTTTATACTACTGCTACTACTACTACTACTACTACTACTACTACTACTACTACTACTACCACCACCACCACCACTACTAACTACTACTACTACTACTACTACCACTACTACTACCACTACTACTACTACTACTACTACTACTACTACTACTACTACTACTACTACTACAGCCTACTACTACTACTACTACTACTACTACCTACTACTACTACTACTACTACTACTACTACAACCACTACTACTACTACTACTACTACTGCTGTTACTGTGCGCTGGTTATCGCGACAACAAGCAGCACGTCAGTGCAGGAAGGTCACGGACCGGAGCACATCTGCTAACATAGGAGCAGTGCTGAATATAGTGATGGGGTCACCTCGCCAAGCGTGATATCACGGCGTACGTCCTTGCTACCGAGTCCAATCGAGTCCATTATGCGTCAAACTTTTCAACCAAAATCTAGTCGATACCAAACTTGCACAAAAGTAGTTGCAAGGTGAGATAATATATACCGGTACAAGGAAAGAGCATGATATAACGTATTTCGGTCGCTACTGCTTTATTTCGTAGAAGGACGCCGTGAGCATGCCACGTCTCGATCTGGAAGTTCACTGCTCTGAAGCTGCTAATCACAATACACAGCATGCTGGGATGGGGTGCACCACAGGTACGTCATACCGTTCTGTCCTGAAGTGTAAGGAGAAATAGGTTAATACGGATACCAAAAAGGTCGTCACATTTCCGGACATAAGCGGCAAAATGCGATATTTCGTAGCAGCGCATCACGAGCAAGGAGCATTGGAATACTCGAAGCAAGGAACTCTCCTACGTTCAAAGTTTAAGACTTAGGGGTTGTCGTCGAGCCTTACTTCCTGGGATGGCCGACGTCGTTGTGCTTGAGGTGGAGAAACGATTTGCTGTATTGATGAGCTATATAAGTAGTATCTAAGCACCGTGGAATCTGAGCTCGCTGTTACAAGTCTCAGCGTCGGACACGCGGACTACGGTGCTGCTGCTACTGCCTCTACTACTGCTGCTGCTATTGCTGCATCTGTTGCTGTTTCTGCTTCTGCTTCTGCTCTTGCTCCTGCTCCTGCTCCTGTTTCTGCTGCTGCTGTTGCTGCCGCTGCTGCTACTACTACTACTACAACTACTACTACTACTACTACTACTACTGCTACTGCTACTGCTGCTACTACTACTACTACTACTACTACTACTACTACTACTACTACTAATACCAGTATTGTTGATGCTGCTGCAACGGAGGATCGTCTAACGAATGAAGGGGAGTCACCCCTACGTATAAAGTAGCACATACCTGGTACTGGATACCTATTCTCAATAATTCCGTGTTGCCCTCACTCTGACCAATATGGTGTCGTGTTGCATTGATTGCGGGCGAGCGTATCGTATAGTAAGCCCTCTTTTACTATTAATACTTTGCGTGCAACTGCTGTGAGGCCATGTTCCCTACGCCTGGCATGTGCCCAAGGGCATGACATAAGTGGCTCGAGAAAAGGAGAATGTACCAGGCGCCTGATTCTACTTGTAGCTTATCTTCTGACATCAACTCCTGGAATCTACGAGTGGTTTATTTCGCATTCTACGGAGGGTACATCTATGACGGGGGGCCATATGCATAGTAAATAGGACCAAACACTGTTAGTAAAAATGGGTATATATATAGTTTTTTGTGTGTACCGTAGGTCCTATTTACTATGGTCCCCCGTAATAGGGAAGGAGAGGGAAAAAAGAGAAGTGAAATACGGGGGGGGGGGCGTACTCATTTGTTGCTTGACTTACACCATTTGACCATTGACCAAACATCTCTTTCCCTTTCGAGACAGAGCGCCGTTACTACTCCTGCTATTAATATTAATATTAATAGTAGAGACACCTGCAACAACTGTATTAGTTGGGCGCTCAATATGTACGAGTATGTACGTTGTTTCCAAACAAGACAGGTGGGGAGAGGAGAGCAGGAAACAGAGACCGACAAGACGAGACATCTCCATCATCACGGTTACCAGAAAGCGAAAACACAATGCATGTAAAAAGGTGTGAGCGTATGCCGCGTATAAAAAAATGCCGTGGCCCTTGATTGGATCTAACGCACGCGGTAGGGGGGGGGTGTTGTCCTACATTTTCTCCGATGACCCCTTTACTCTAGGTACCACTGCTGTTGCTGTACCTCTGTAGTCCCGGGTACTCTCTACCGCCCTATTCCTTGCCGATGTTCGACTCCGAACGCCGATCTCATGGGTGAAGAAGTATTTTTAGAATGGATACACGGATAACTACAAACGGTAGTATTACGGGGGGCCATAGTTAACAGGACCAAATATTGTTGGTAAAAATGGTTAAACATATAGTTTTTTATGTATACCATAGGTCCTGTTAACTATGGTCCCCCGTAATAGTAATCCACGTTGGCATCGACGCCTGACACTCTTGATATTTCTCTCGATCTCACGAAACGACTACTACTGTGTGAACCGAACATATTTATACATGCATAGTGCCGGCGCGAGTGCAAGAATATTTGCGGCACCACGGGCATGTGCTGTGAGCTGCCAGAAGCCCAGTCAGCTGTCTGCTGCTGTACGCACTGCGTAGCTGCGTAGTGATAATCGTACCAGGTACCTGGTACTGGCTACGTACATACCAGCAGTATATAGCGGCGGAACATCAAATATGAACCCCAACGTGCACCGTGCAGCATCGGTTTTGAGAGCTCCTAGATGGTAGAGCGAGCATAGTTCAGAGCATCTGAACCTCCTCTACTAGAAGCAAGGTCAGGGCCTTACCTGAACCAGCCATTGCGGCTCTGGTGTGTCTTTAGACGTGGCCATATCGCTCTTGCTTGTGCGGGATGGTGGCTCGCAAAAAGTGGTTCTCTCGGTCGGTCCCGGTCCTCTCGCCAAAAGGGTTTCCATTAGTTCTAGAGGCTTTCTGATAAAGAAGCCGTTTCGTCGTTTCGTCATTCGCCGAAACAACGAATCGAAACGCCATCGACAACCGACAACTCTTGTACGGTTGTCCTCTGTAGTCGGTCCTCGAAACCGAGCTCTTGAAGCTGTGTACGTTGGTGCAGCAGTGCGCGTTCACTGCAGCAACAACAGCAATACCCGTTGTGCCTCACAGAGTACTAGTTCCGCGGCCACCATTAGCATAGAAAAAAAAAGGTACTCTGTACCTCTCGACGTGAACGCAGAGTGCTGCGGCGGTGGTGTCCGGTCAAAGCCGTACGTCTCGGTACTAAGCGACCACACATTAAGTAGTCCATCTCGGTGCTTCACAGTAATGCGACACTCGGCCAGTGCGATATGCCTCGGTGCGATGTTTGGCCACCGCGGCGGTATCTCTCCGGAGTTCTACGAGCAAAAAAACAGTGTCAATTCACCGCATGAACTCGACAAAAAAAAAACTCACAGCTATAAATTGTTACCCGCAGACTTTGATTGTTATCATACCGCGCTCGCGCTCGTTGCTATATTCAACCCCTTTAGAGCTACACACACGTTTCTGGGGACCAAATACGTAGTTGAATTTCTTCCCCTTTAGAACCGCAGTCCCGTTTTGGGGACAAAGTACTTGAAATTTAAGTGGTTCGTCCCCACATATGGGACTACGGTTCTAAAAGGGTTAACAGTGCGAAATAAGTTTGGCGGTTCTGAAAGGGTTAACTGATGCTCGGTTTCGATCCGAAACGATTGCGTTTGCATGTCTGATATATACTCGATTCTTGTACTCTAGACTGTAGGCAGGTAGGTGATACCGTGTGCCAGATAGGATACTCTCCTTGTCCATTGTGAGGGCACCAAGAAACTTGTCAAGCGGAGGAAAAAGTGTGTTTGACACTGCTCTTGCCTGCCCCTTGAAGCACGCGTTGACGTCGGAAACGATGCCCTGTACCACATATAACACCATGTTGTTGTGTTGTGTCCGCGGAGGAGCCAACACTTTTCACAAAGAAAGCGCTACGTATGAAATTTCCATATTTGACTCAATTTTGTTTACAAGGCAAGACACAGCAGAGGTGCCGGGCCAGTAGAGTTGACTACACCCTCGCCCCCCCCCCCCCCACCGCTCCGCCTAAGGGCCTTCACGATCACAAAACTCCCCCCAACATATGCAACACATAACGCCACGGGCGGGACAAGTCAATGTTCCTCACATGCAGAGAGAGTACAGAGACACCCGAGTGGGTACAGCAACCTCGGCCGACTACCCTCGAATCCCAGGCCTCATTTCCGCTCCGTCTACAAACCCCTCCCACAGATCTTACAGCCACGAAGTCCTCACCATGTACACATCACGACGCAGAACACCGCGACGTCTTGACCTTTTTACCGCTACAAAAAGGATCCCATTCTAATTCCAAGTAGTTTATCTCGAAAAAAACTACATGCAGTGTTTTAAAGGGGACAGGGAGGGGGAGGGGTGTAAACACTAGTCGTACGGTAGTTATGGGCAGCACAAGCAAGCACCCAGCCGGAGCAGTTTCCTCGGTCGATACCCGTCGCGTCCCATTTTCCCCGCCACTCTCTCCCACAAGAACCCCACCGTTATGAAGAAACCCTTCTGCCCCGGGACAGAAACAGTTTAGCATGTTTCCCTATCAGATACACACAGACCTTCCCGCCTGAACATCAGGAGGTGTAGACCCTACTGTCTTCCATCAGTAACGACGAGATCTCCAAAACAACAGGTCGAGACCAATGAACGCCTCCCATGTACCTGGTACTCCTAGACCCTTCCCGCCATCGCTAATCTAGAGGTTCCCAACACTACAGGTCGCGACCAACGCCTTCCACGCGCATAAAAGAAGACTCTACTGTAGTTCCCACGACGACACTCACCGCCCCACCCCCTCCAGTCTACCCAACCTCCTCCCAGCCCGCGTGTCGCGGCGACGCCATGCCCGGGGGCGAGCGACCATCGCGACGTTCGTCCTCAGTCTCATCATCTCCTGACATCAACATCATCCCGCCCCCCTCTTCTTTCCCTTCCGATATTTCCCAGCGCCTCGATTGAGCCCGCCCCAGCCCCCCACGACCAGGGCTTCCATCTCCCGAGAAACTCCCCCGATTATTCGCGGCTCGCTTCTCCGCCGCCGCCGACCGCTCAAATTGCGCGACAGAGGCGAGCAGGAGCTCAAACCCGACCAGCATGCCGTCGCGATCTTCTTTTGCCGGCAGGGATACCTCCACCGGACCTCGGTCAGTTCGGAGAAGGAGGAGCGACGCCTCCGGGGTTTCCCCGCTTCCGGCCTCTGCCGCAAGCACCCCGAAACGCCCCCCCCCTCCCGCGTCAGCAGCGCCTCCACCTTCATCACCGCCTCCGTCCACGTCCATCTCTTCCGACGCCATGCAGAAAGTCGCGCCTTCCAGCAGGCGAATCTTTTGAGGGCACCATCTCTCATCCCCACCCCCCTGCAAAGAAAAAGCACAAACCACACGCGGCGTGGGAACCTGCGTCAAAGCTACATATACCAACATTTTCGGATGGCAATAATTATCCCAGCAAGTATGAACTCCTTCAAGCGTTTTTCGCTTCAAAACGAGGGAAACAACCAAACAGTTGAAAAGCGCGATGTCACCAACCGCACTGCGGGCGCCTGTTCAACTCCTCTCGGTGTGCTTCAAGCACAGAATATATCACTCCCAGCAAGCAGCGCCAGCGAGTGGTCGTTGCCGGCACCCTCACTTGTTTCTGTCCTTTTCCGCCTCTCAAGTCCCAAAACAACGCAACAAGTCCACACGTTGGAGAGATACTGTAGATCATGTACAGATATATCATCTACGGATAGATCACCTACAGATATATGATTCACAGATATATCATCTACATACAGGTCATTTACAGATAGATCATTTAGATCATAGTCTGTCGTCATGAGGTCTTGTGCAGGATCTGATTGGTACAGATGTACCTCAGGAATTATGTCCTGCAGTAAACCATGCAGATTATACGGTTCACTCGGAGCAACATGACCTGTAGATCATACAGATCAGGAAGCTACTGTATCTTCCCTACAATATTCAGACTGTGAGGCGTCAATGACCTGTACATTATCTGTCTGACGTGTGAACAAGTCTACGATACGTGACAGCAGTAGAAGTCCAATCGTAGCTCAAGACACTATCGTTTTTTTTGTCATCCTCCCATTCCCAACAGTCTGGGCTGCTTCATATGGTCGATGTTGTAATCCTCATTTTTTACGTACACGGTCCGGTCCGTGTGACCCCCCCTCTCTCAAAATTGCTGTCTCTGGAATTGGCTACACCGGAAATTAAATCAACTCATTGAAGCTGTCATCCATATGCAAGTCCGCCTCACAAGCGGTTCTTAGTAGGATGCAGCTCACCCTTCATGCGACTCGCCGGACACCTCACGGCGCTTCGCGCTTGGTGCAAGCAATGTCTGCCTGGTCGGTGAAAACCCGACATGCTCCGTCCCGGCATTGTAGGGATGCGAGGGTCTATGGCCATACGACTACGGCCATGCATGAGATCGAGTACATGTCTCCTATCGAGTACACCCCCCCCTCAAACGCCTATTTCCTATTCCACCAACAACCAGTGTATAGAGAGAACCTTACGCGATAAAACCACACACAATAAACACGATGGTTGAAAAAACCACGCCACAGAGGCGAGCCGCCTCTGCGAATTCCATACCTAGTCCTAGACAATAATCTAGCGGTGTGATTGGGGCGGCTCGGGAGTTACTGTAGGTGTGGCCCACATGTGAGTCCAGTAGTAATAGAAGAGATACCGTTTATCACACGGGTCATGAGACAACGCACCCCCTCCGACGATTTTCCAAGCAGATTTTCTCGAGAGCGAGGAGCGTGCAAAACGCCGAGCGCGATACGTCTACAGGAAAAAATCGTCTCATCCGCATCTTTCTAGAGCCGCCATTTTCGTCTTGGCTTCCCCCCTTGCTATCGAAAAAAATCGGCTCGGAAATTCTCTCAAGGGGGTGTGTTATCCTATCACACGGGTGATACGGTATGTGAAAAACACGCATAGAAAATACTTACTTTCGGGCCTCGTTCGAACCCTAAAACCCCAACCCCAACCTCGACCCACTCACGCCAGTGAAGGATGACCGGGCTTGAACGAACAGGCCCCCCTTCATGACCATGGTGAAGTCTAGGAGCATGCCGGCGTCTGCAGCTGCCGCTTCCTCCTCCTCATCCCTCCGCTGCAGCCGCGCCCTCGCCTTGCTATCAATGGCTCTCCGCTGCAGCCAGGAAGGGGAGGGGCGGGCAACAGCAAGCCTAGCTCGCACCAAATGAGGAGACGAGGCATCCGAAGGGGGGGGAGGGTGTAGGTCGAAGACTGAACAGACGCTTCACGAAGCATTTCGTGATGTATACCGGGTAGTGCGCGACACATCACGGATGGGAACTTATTGCATGCCCCTTGGGGGGAGAGAGAGGGGGGTCCATTCTAGCGTTCCATGATGTATGCATGGGTCGCTTACCACCGACGGAAACATAAAAACAAATCCTGGTGACGTGGAAAGGGGAATGTTCTCGATATCATGCATGGCCGAATGTCGTATGACCATAGACCCTCGCATCCCTACAATGCCGGGACGGAGTACGTCGGGTTCTCACCGACCAGGTAGACACTGCTTGCACCAAGCGCGAAGCGCCGTAAGGTGTTGGGCGAGTCGCATGAAGGGTGAGCTGCATTCTACGAAGAAACGCCAGTATGGGGGCGAAGACGGGACAGCCATTGTAGTTTTTCGTATCGTATGCATGGACCACTTGTCACCGTAAGGAGACCAGCGAGCCAGGCAACACCCATATCACACCTCCTAAGCACTACGAGTATCGCACAGGTCTTGCACAGAGTTGCCAGCATACCACAGCAGTATTGCCACACGTATTGCTCGGCAGAATTGCCAGCACACCAAACAAGGCGGCGGGCAGGAGTGTGGCCCAAGCATAAACACGGCTAAGGGTCGTTCCTACGCAACGAAAAAAAAAATGTCACGGCGCCGCCGCAAAACAAGCACAACGTTTTCGAGAATCGGGTAGTAGGTACCAGGTATTTTTTCACCGAAAAATCGTGACATCGAAGAGAGAGTTTGGTTAAGATCAAGAAAACTTCGGATCACGATTCGCGATAAGAACAAAAGCGCGACTTGATTTACGCACACCAGAAAACGTGCCAGTCAGACCCACATCCTACGGTAGAGCTACCGTAGCACCTACCACGAAAGCTTTCTGAAGCTCTTCGCTCGACGTGCCCCACACATCACCGAAAAATCTGGCTGTGAGGAGAATTGCACCGCTTAATTCCTTTGGATGTTTGAAGGTAGCGAAGCTAACTTTTTGGTGTTATCAACATCCTACCTACGCGCAGCGTGAGCCCCCAGCAATAACGGTAGGATCATGTCGCGCCATATACGACTCCTTGCGCTTGGGCTCGGACACCACTTCGCCTCATCTCCCAACCACGCAGGGGCCGTGGCTTGAATCACCACTTTTTTTCTCTTCACGTTTGTATGATCTGAGGTCCCCAGCAGGGTAACAACCCCATGGCCAACACGATGGCTTATTACGGGGGACCCTAGTAAATAGGGCCTACGGTACACACAAAAACATATATATTTACCTATTTTTACTAACAATATTTGGTCCTATTTGCTATGGTCCCCCGTACTGGCTATATACAACGAATGTATTGCACAGTAGAAATGAGATTCCAACGATCATGGGCGTAATTCTCCAGGGAAGTTGAGGGTCTTAGTCAGTCGGAAATATACTTTGGCCAAAACGTGCTGGTCCCCCTACCGTAGCACACACCAAAACGCCTGTGTATGTACAACTCCGTCACCAACTGTGTGTGTTTTCGTTCCTTAGGAATGAATCAACGTTTAACTCCCTAAGAACTGCGACCTTTTGTTTTGGGACAAACTACCTGGGACTAGCTTGGGATCCTTGATTTTCAGTAGTACAGGAAGGGTTGAGGGCGATAAAAAAAATACCTGTCGTCACGTGCCTCCGCTCCGCCCGCCGCTGCGATGCCGAGCACCCGCGCAAACAGCTGCTCTCTCTGTGCCCGCCAACGATGCACGCACACATACCACGAGGGGAACGGGGAATGAGGAGACATTGCCGAAGGAAACGACGAAGATAAACATGCGCTCCTCGCACAGACCATCTGCAGATAGATCATTATCTAGATCTTTGAGGACGGATAGATAGATTCCTAATATGTATTATCTGTATGATCTAGCTCATATTGCCGGGTGGGGGCTGTAAAACCCGCGGGATCTAGGACATGTTTCCTGGGTTGGATACACACTACCCTGGTATACAGATAGATCCTGTACAACATTTCACAGCGACAGGTTTAGGATCCACAGAGAAGGCGATAATACGGCAGATGGTGACCCGTCCGACTTGTGCAGCAAACACGTGATAGAAATACGCGAGATCGACCCACAGCGCAGTAAGCGAAAAACACATTCCGGTTCTTCGTAGGAACTAATAAAGGGTGTGATTGGCAGGGTATATACTCTGGGCGTACACGGGTACCTACCCGAGTATGACCAAAAATTACCAGGGCTCTTCACGGGTCACGACCCGACACGCGAGTCGGGTCGAGAAGTTTTCGAATTTCACGGGTCGGGTCGGGCCCGATCGGGTCGGGAGGTGTTCAAACTCTCATGGATCGGGTCGGGCCACCCTTGCTTGACCTTACAGGATTCACCACGAGGTTAGACCCGGACCCAAGAAAAGCCCTGAAAATTACCAGCTTTGTACGAATGTACCCGAGCACCCAGAGTATACACTGTGCTACACGCACCATTTGACCGATTGAAGCTATCATTATTAGAAAGGGAACAAAGACGAGCGATGCGAGAACAACCGAAGCAAGCACATCCGATAGCCACCTTCCGCGCAACGCTTAAAAGTTGGATGAATGAGAGCTTTTCGAGACTAAATCGACCACAACCGCCGGCGCAACATGTTTCGCTTCGCACTACGACGGTTTCAAAGCAGCGCCTTCTTCACCACCGCGGCCGACCCCTGTCGACACAACACGCGACTTCAACGACGCAGAGCAAACCAACATTTCAGTCCGACGTCGTAATAGTCGGAGTTTTCCAAGAAGGAAACAAGGGCGAACTAGCAGCGGGGGCGCTTCCATTGAGCCGGCATTTTTTTATTTTTTTTATTTTGCTCATCCCATTTATTATCTTCGCACATCTTCTCTCTCTCCTTCCAACTCGTAACTCATATCCGGGGTCACATAGCAGGCTCTTCCCGCTCCCTTCCCGCTACGGTACGTGCCTTCATTGTTATCGCGAGAAGATTTCGGCCTTTTCTTCCCTCGTCGACTCGCATCGAATTGTGCCTACCCGCGCTGCTAGGCGCTCTCAACAATTGAATCCTTTTTTATTTTTATTTTTGCAAATAAAGTCAAAGGTCCGACCCACCTGGGGCTCGAACCCAGGACTCAAACAAGTAAAATTCGAGGTTAACCACTTGAACCACCGGGGCGACCGGCAACTTAGCCTACAGTGATGTGACCAAAACAAAAGCGTGTATAGCGACTTACCGACGGATATCGTCGTAAATCCTACAGTACCACCGTGCGGAACACGCCTTCGCTGCAAATCCACGATGTAATATATAAGGTCAGTTCACCAACCCTTAACTATTGCGGGGGAACATGCTCAAGTAATCATGACCAAATATCGTCGTACACGTAGGGGGATACTGAAGTACGTGATTTAGGGATCCATCGTGGATTCTGACCACTATGATTATACTGGAAGAACGATCACACACAAAATTCAAACTACTTTATCCTCAGATTCGCGGGTGCACCCTCTAGAGGGGTCTATAACCCCCGTTGTGGGGGAAAAAAAACTTGGAATTAGAGTCAAATATGGGTACATGTACAATATATATATATGTATATATATATATATTTAGATATTCGCTTTTACTTTCCTGTACCCTTCACCCTCAGAGGTCTTCTTCTAGACAAGCCGCGGTCACAGGTGTCGTCCCTCCCCCTCCCCGGTACGTGCCTTCATCGCGCATAGGGTTCAGCATTCCCACTGCTCGTCGATGTTCATCGAAGGTAGCTAGCTCACGCTTTCGCGCTTTCCGCTAATCAATTTTTGTGCAAGAAAAAGCGCCTAGGAGCATGCACTCGGCGAGACTTGAACCCACGAAATTGATCTTAGTAGGCACTTGGACCACCTACTATTAATAAGCCACCGGGGACGCCGGTACACCGCGCCACTAAAATGGCAGCTTACCGCCGTAGCTCCCTGCTGTGTCACCGCCCTCGCTATCTCATTCGCAGCGTTGGCCCCGATCTCTTGAAGCTTACGCGCGGCCTCGACCCGCATGCCCTCCAAGCCGTTGTCTATCTCGCCTTCGTACTGCTCCATGTACGGGTGCAGAAACCGGTGGTAAATCTGGCTGGCGCCCTGCAAGAGACGGGGAACGTCAACATTAGTGTGCGTGAGAGCAACCGCGGGTGGGTGCAGCAACGGGCGATGAATATGGCTGGCGGCCTGCAAGACAAGTCCAACGCCATCGATTCTGACCGTGGTCGACGGTTACATTCCTGCTATCGACGGTGTCATTCTCGCCACCAACGGTTTCACTTCGTGTGTTAGCTCTACTCCAACTAAATATGCAACAGCCTACCGTACCGTAAATCTGGCTGGCTCCCTACAATACCAAAACCCTCGAGTTCCGTAGAAGCTGGGGACAAGTCGTAGACACTGTTAGAGGGGGGGGCATAGTAACACATACAGTAGTAGTACATAGTAATCAGAAGCCACGACGGAACCAAGAACCAGGTATCCCCCTGTCTTCACACAGCATATTGGATAATGATTACAACAAATGCCCACCCGTAACAGCGAGATTTACCACCTGCCGTGCTACGGTAGAGATCGTGCTATTGAGCCAGAAAGTATTCCTCACGTGGTTGGGGGGGGGGGGGGGGGGTCCCCAGCTGAAGAGCTGTCCCAATATATTAACATATTTGGGGCCCGATGTGAATTTAATAAGAACATTAGTTGTTAATAGATTAAATCCCAATACGCGTATAGCCCGAAAGAATATGTGCATCAGGGTGTGCGATTTTTTTTATCTACATTTTTTCTCAAATTCGGTTGTCGGCTGAGGTGTATAGCTGTCTATTACCAAGTGAGAAGCCTCAGAAAAATTAGGTGATACCCCTGCCATATGTCGGTATAGCACATGTAATTTTAGGTGATATCCCTCGCGTAGCGCATGTAACTGCTGGGGTCTGTCGCGCATCGATTCCTCTAGCGGCAGGCCGCACGGGCAAACGGGGAACTCCAGACAAGCACCGGGGGGGGGAGGGGGGGGGGGTGTACTTGATAGGAGAGATTACTCGATCTCATGCATGGCCGTAGTCGTATGACCACAGACACTCGCATCCCTACAATGTCGGGACGGAGCATGTCGGGTTTTCACCGACCAGGCAGCCATTGCTTGCACCAAGCGCGAAGCGCCGTGAGTTGTCTGGCGAGTCGCATGAAGGTTGAGCTGCACCCTGCTAAGAACCGCTTTAGAGGCGAACTAGCATATGGATGACAGCTTCAATGAGTTGATTTAATTTCCGGTGTAGCCAATTCCAGAGACAGCAATGGGAGCACTATGTAACTGCCTCTTGGGTGCCTTACCATAAACACTACGTGATACGATCATTCCCACTTGTGCGGAGGAAATAAGGAGTGGGGTGGGGGGAAGCATGAGAAGCGAGCGCTTGCCTGGTATCGAGGAAGAGTGAGCCACACGATGAGCACAATCTTCGCTTCGTAGTAGAATGGGACCCTGACAGAACAAAGGGAATGCGTCACACGTGTGCGGGAGGTAAAATATGTGGGGCATCTTGGTGAAGTATGCGAGGCGATTGAGCGAAATACACCTGAGTCATCTGAGTGAAATATGCGGGACGTTTTTTGAGTGAAATAAGTGGGGCATCTGAGTGAAATATCCAGGGCGTCTGCGTGCAAAATGCGGGGTGGCTGAATGAAACAAGCGGGGCGTCTACCTGATAAATGAAACGTGAGGGAGGTCTGCGTGATATACACAGGGCATCTGAGAGAAATGCTTAAATTTACGGGGCGGCCGAGAGAGACATACCGGAAATCCGAGGGGAAATCGACTGGCGTCTGAGTGAAATATGTGCGGCCTTGAGGTGATTTATGCGGGGCATCTAGCAGAAACATGTGGGGCGTCTGAGTGAAATATGCGGGGAGCCTGAGTGAACGTCTGAGTAATGCAAGCCAGGGAACACCTTTCAGAGGGACCGATTCTGCGAGTCAGTGCACCAAAGCGAGTCCGCTATTCCGAGGGCCTTAGGCATCCCATCCGAGTACGACACCTTAGATCAGGGGGCATCATGGGTGGTGATCCGACATGTTGTGACATCTGCCAAACCTTGACCCTTACAAGTACACAAGTACAAAACATAGCCAACGCTGTGATTCCAAGTGTTCTATCCTCGAAAAACAGTTGCAGTTTCAAAAGGGGCAAATGGGTCGTGTTTTTTTGTTTCTTTGTTCGTTTTAATCCTCCGGTGGATTGGTAAAAATAAAGCGTAACCCATGTAAGACAGGAAAGGTCCAGTCCGACAGAGGTATGACGGTGTTTTCAACAAAGGGGTAGAATGATAGAATCCAGGAAATACATGATAAGTATGATACGTCCACAACAACAAACGTGGTGCAAGGAATGTTCTGTATTTTTATCGAAATTCGGGCGATGGGACGGCCCCTTACCATGAGACGAAGAAGTCGACGAACATCTCCACCATCGCAAATACAGACATCACAACCCTGAAGCGTGGCGGTTTCAAACGTACAGGGAAGAAGGGGTGGGCGGGGGGGGAGGGGGGGTGTACTCGATATCATGCATGGCCGTAGTCGTATCACCATAGGCCCCTCGCACCACTACAATGCTGGGACGGAGCGCGTCGGGTGGCGGGGTTGGGGGCGTGCGAGGCAGGAGTCAGAGAGCCGGCTTGCTACAGTATATACCGCCAGCGCTAGGGCTGCTTTTTGTAAAACACAAACGAGGTCAGGTGGGACGTTTGGTGCACACGAAACGAAACTCAAAAGACGAAGAAACCGCGGGAAACTTACAAGGGATAAACGCCGAACAACCCCACGGAAAGAAACATAAAGAAACGCGGCATAAGTCCGAGGAGTAAAATGCCGGGGCCCACCAGTACGTCATCCACTGCTTGAACGCGTCCGGGTCTTGCTGGACGGCCGTTTTCGCCGACGCTAGAGCAGGATAAAGGTAACCCATTAAAACTCTGTATGCCGTCAACGGAGAGGAAGGGGAGGGCGAAGGGGAGGGGGAGGCAGAGGGGAGGGGAAGGTGGGAGGGCAGGGGGTGGGGGAGAGGGGGAGGGTCGATGTTAAAGGAAACTGACTGCAATCACAGACGTAGAGTAAGCAAACCGAAGGCTTTCAGACGCTCGGTCGCATAGCAAGTAGGCACCGCCAGGCGCCCAAATATGGCAAAACATTTTTCCGGGCATAAGTCACGGGTCAACAGCAGCATGAACATGTTTTTATAATCTTTTCAGGTCTTGGCTCCGATCTTAGCCCTTCTCTTCGCTACTGTCGCTCCCCTTCTCTTATCCTCCCCCCTCTCCGCAACGCCTCATTCGTTGTTATCGCGCGCGTTGGTGTTAGCACCGCATCAATCGCCGACCGATTCATGCCGCAGAGTGCCTACCTCACGTCGTGGCTTCGTAAATAGCCATTCGTGTTTCGCTCGGTACGAGGCGTCGATAAGAAACAACCTTAACTATTAATAGATACATACGCTCACCGAGACTTGAACGAAAGGGTGATTTCATGACAGGCCTAAACCGCGACACCACCTTGCAAAAATTCGAGCAACTCCATCGCTGTCGGATTGGTCGAGGCTGGCCTCTCGGCTGGCTGTGTTTTTTGGGGGGCACACGCCACGGACACACGCGGCGGAGCTGCGCGACCGCCCCTGCCGACCCCCAGCCCCCAGATAGGGTTGGGTTTACAGTACCAGGTACCAGTATGAATTACGACCGTAGTTGTTTTTTTCATACCAGAGCCGGAACTTGCCCAGATGAGACTCGAGAAGGGAAAACTGGCGATAAAGAGTGACGATTACAGCAACGGCCACCGCACGATCGGGAAATGATGCAAACTCGAGTCCGAGATGCGATGCAAGGAGCTGCACGGCACGGGTGCAACATGATCCTGCCCGCACGGCTTAGCGCTCACGCTGCTGCGCCTATGTAGGATGTTGATCACACCGAAGTTGTCGTTGTTTTTGGGTCACCATGCTGTCTTGAGGTCCCCAAGAAAGGGCGCAAACAGTTGACGTGTCGATTTGCAAAGCGCTTGCGACAATGGCCGGCGCCATCGTGGAGACCCCCCACCGTACTAGCCAACGCGATACCCTCGGCTCGGCACAGCGGAGAGCATGGCACCCGTGACCTGCAGGCACGCAGACACTGCCCCTGCCTGCCGCTAAACGAGACAACGAGACTGTCACAAACTCAAACCCGAAAGGACACACAGGACGTGTCGTTACGTAGGAAACGTACGTAGCACAGAATTTGCTCGATAGAAGCAACCATTACCATTTCATCGTGCTGGGGTTCTCGCGCCTGGAACTCAATACAAAGGCAGCACAGAAATAAGGAAACCTAACGGGAAGTGACACTAGGTAGCCCTGAGCGCGAGATTGCCTAATACCAGGTCACCCGCGGGCACTTACGATACATGGCGCGCCAGACCCGAGCGCACGATCATCTTCGCCGGCTCCACGATACTCCGCAAAAGCCGTTGTTTCCTTTGGTTTTCTTTCGTTCTACGTTGTGTCGGTAGAGGGCAGCTACGGCGGTCTGGTCTCCTGAAGCGTGGTTAGCAGGCAGTGCTATCGGCGCACTCACGAGGACCCAGGAAGGGCATTCGATTTCGTCCTGTGTTGTCTCCTCCCTGCTGTTTGTGTCGATTACCACTAGCTTTTTAGCTGTGTAAGTCGAGAGCGAGTCGCGAATCGCGAGCTCGGGAGTTGCAATAGAAAAAATGTTTTTTTTCTCCGGGGGTATTTTGAGCTCATCACAACCGCAAGTTCTGGTTCGCGTCCCAGGTAGCAGTGGGTGCTTCTGGTGCTACGCTGCGTGTCCTCAGACTCTTGTACCCTCTTTCACTCCTATCCCTTGCCTGCCCTGACGTTGGGTTAGCACGTAGACAACATGGCGGCTGTCGATCCCCGAACACCAACTATGACCACGGCGCTGGAGATCGTCAAAGGAGCTCTGGCCGCTGTCATCGGTTTTCCGATAGGGAAGTCTACGATCGGCAGCAGAATTAGCGAGGGCAACAAGGCACGCATTACCGTGGTGAGTGGGAGTGGAGTGGGACCAATCCCTGTGCAAAGAGCGAGAACGATTAGGCTCCTGTAGGAGTGCAGGTTGCTGGCCGGATGAAGGAGGAGGTGGACAGGTACGTTCACTTGAGGGTCGTGTTGGTTGCGGGGTACCAGGTATATGATACGAGCCTCGCTTGCGGTTTCTGCTCCTCTTATGATACCCTGTACGAGTATGGTATGTCGGTACAGACTCCCACCAACTGCTGCTACAAAGTACACGCTTTTACGACGGCGGTATCAAACGAAAATGGGCACGTCGTACTGCTGCTGAATGTTCTCGAAGGGTATGGCACTACAGCTGTTTTACAAGATTGTCCGTAGAATTGCCTCCTACTGTAACCTGGACAGCAGTTTGACTCTCCCGTCTTATGTTGCAGAAGTAAATCCAGCAACAAAATCAGCGAGCTGCAGCAGTGCAAGCTCATTTGGCGGCTTGAGAAAACTGGCACCTGTTGAATGTCCCGCTGCGGTGGCGCTGCAACCGCCGGTACCTACAGTACCCTAGGTCGGTATGGGCCGGAGAACGGAACGCCAGTTGTGGGATATGTACTCGTACACACATACAGCTATCAGTAGGCAGCAAGGCAGCAACTACAGCAGTAGTTGATACAAAAATGTCTATTTAATGCCTTGATGCCGGATTGCGGCCAAAGTAGGGGTTGTGCTTTCGCGTACCTGGTATTTTTTACAGCAATCAATAAACAGAATTTGGGCCTCGTACAAGAAATTTCCAAAAAAATAGGGGACGTGTGAGAGACGTCCTCGCTTTTTAGGAGATCTCCTCCGCTTCTTAGGACCGAAGAACGCACCCACAAGTGCACTTGTAGTGGATATTACGTATCTAGGCCGTTTTCCTATGCGGTTCGATTTTTGAGCTTCAGATTTTGACCCGATCGCATTTTCAGATGTGAACTTGGCAAATCGAAACAGCCTTCCTATTATGCGGAAAAATCAGATTTATTGTGTGTGTAGAGATTCGAGCAAACGCCGAGACCAACTGCTGTTTTTGTGGTTTGCCGCCGCGAAGAGAAGCGCTGGGTGCGCTGCCCAGCGCGTAGGACCCAAGCGTGCGAGCCAAGGCTGACTGCCTCTGGTCTGGCGGCAAAGAGACGTGGCGAGTGCGCTAGAGCCAACCTGTCTTGGTATTTTGTGTTCCATTTTGTGACTGACTGACTGCTGCTGCTGTACAGCAGTGTAAGTCTACGAGTACTCGTACGTACCCACGGAGAGGTGCTTGCCTAGTGCGCTTCTCTTGGTGTCTAGGCCCGAGCCCGCGCCAGGCGACTGAAGTCTGGCCACGGAGGGACGGGCCGCCCGCCGCCCGAGCGTCGGGCGCGAAGCAACGTCGCTATACAGCTGTGTCACCATCCAACTCATCGATCGTTCTGCTACTGTTTGCTGTCGTGGAAAACATCTTGAATTTAGAGAGCATGCCATTTTTTGGATTTGAAAATCTGATGACCCGGGTCGTCGGATTTTGGACCAAAATCCATCGACTTGGGTCATCGGATTCTCAAATCGAAAAAATTCCAGTCGGATTTTGCATATTTGTACTGCATAAGCAGGGCCATTCGTGTTTGAGATCGAAAAATACAAATCTGAAGCTCGAAATCGAACCGCATAGGAAACAACCTTTTAGAGTATTTTTAACCAAACACCCTACATTTTGCTTCGTGCTGTAGCGTCGCGGCACTGCTGTAAGCCTCCATCAGCATGACCGGAACAGCGGAGGCTGGGAACAACCAATACACGTCCACTAAAGCAGCGCCGGGAGGCGTCGTTTCAGGTCTTTGGGTCAGGCCAGCCAGGGGCCAGAGGAGCAATAAAGCAGGGGTTTCCATAAAAATGTGTGGCTTTTGTAAATAGATGGCGTCGGGCGTTACAAAGTTATGGTGGCCCAGACCAATGCCTTGCAGCTAAAGCCGCTCCCCGTAAGCGCGTATTTACGCAATACGACATCACTGCTTGGTATCGGTACTCTTAACCCTTTAGAACTCCAGTCCCGTTTTGGGGACAATCCACTCAAATTCCAAGTAAGTTGTCCCCAATTGTCCCCAAACGAAACTGCAGTCCTAAAAGGGTTCAACCTTCATACATACTGTCTGTTGTAGTACGGTCAACAGGACTTTTGGACGTTTTCCCCCACCACTCGCGAGGCAACTTTTGCGTTAAAGTTTCACGCTCTCGAGCTGTACTTTCCTATCCAACCACCCAACCAACCATGTGTCAAATACCTTCCTGGCTTGTGTTCGGCGACTCCGTTCGGCGACTCCGAACGGTACTGACGGACGCAGAAAACGAGCCGGGCGGAGGCGCCGACGGCGGCACAGATGCAGAAGGTCGTTGACGTTGTGAGCGAGGCTATCGCTAAGGACCTTCCGTGCGGTCGGTTTTCCATGGCGCGGGAGGAGGCCGAGGCGACCTATGCATCCGCCATGTGAGGAAGCAAGGATAATGCTGTCACGGGGGGGAATGGTAATACATACTTGGTAGTAGTCAGAACGCACCATGGACCCAAAAACCATGTTTCCTCCTTATGTTTACACTCGATGCGTGGTTCTGAGTAATAATAACTAGTTACCCCGTATCAAGTGTTGCGGATAGGCGTTTTGTTAGCGGGGAGAGGGGTCATTACACCAAGAGTGGTGATTGATAGCGTGTATCCACCTGTGCTGCACTGCATACAACAAAAAACTGATATTGCCAAGCTCCCGACGACCAAGACACTGGAAGCACGTCTGCCACCGTTCTTTTTCCTGAGGACATTTCGTTTTCTGCTCTATATAGCTCCGAATAATCCCATCGAGCCAAAACTTGACAGGGCAGATCTGTGCTTCTTGGTCTACTCCCGTGGGTGTGCCAAAGCGACAACACTCTCCGTGTCCTCCTTCGGGGCGGACCTTGTCAAGCGCGTGGAACCACATTTTTTAACTTCAGCGATGAGGGCCACCTCGAAGGACACGGAAAGTGCCATCACTTTGACACACTCTCGGGAGTGCACCAAGGAGATCATATCTGCCCTGCCATTTTTTGGCTCGATGGGAACATTCGGAGCTAGAGCGGAGAAACGAACTGTCCTCAGGGAAAAGAATGGTGGCAGACGTGGTTCCAGCGTCTGTGTTGTCTGCAGTTTTTTTTTTGTGTTTGATGGGCAGTGCGACACGGGTGTGATGGTGGCTGAGGCAGCGTTTTCCGAGGGTGTAATCGTGTATCATACCTGGTACGTTTCAGTGGACTTGACCACTGATAATCCGACAGTATGGTTGATGTTCGCTGTGTAGGAGACCAAGAGATATCTCCCCTAATAACCATTGTTGAGTGGGTTGGGGTTAGGGATAAGGTCAGCCAGTAACCGTCAACCATGGTGTCGACTTTTAATGAGTGGTAACCTTGATCAGAAATGAGCCCTGGTATCATACGTTTTTGGATGTAGTGCAACTATCTCCGAGGGTGGAGGACTATCCTACATGTAGTACAAACTACAGTATGCTGACCTGCATATAGCCGGACGGAAAACCTCACAGCAGCTTTGTTCGCCGCTGCTTTAAAACCCCAAAAAAAACAGGTACGACGTTGCGGAACCCCCGGCTCAAGTTACGGAGCTGAGCCTGCTGTACATCGAAGGCCTCGTGCTACACAGCCAGCTGCACCCTTGCCTCGCGTCGACGGGCGGCGTTGGCAGGGTCGCGGTTACGAAGGTATACGGTTTTTTACTTCTAAGCAGGCTTGTTTTTGGAGAGCTGTGAGTTGACACGACTCAACCCTGTGAGGACTTCAGTCTCATTTTTGGCACAAAACTACTTAGAATTTGAGTGGTTTGTTCCCGAAACGGGACAAGAGTTTGCCCTAAATGGGCATAGTATTGTCTGCGCACTCCACTTTAGGGGACTTTTGGGAAATAATTGCTTGGGTGAAATTAGAGTCAGATACATGCTTATGTGCATTGCAATAGTAAAAGGGCTAGGTGACCAACGAGTTGCCAGTCGGAATAATTTGTCGTTTTTCAGGAGGTGTCGGCTCTCCCGACTTACTGAGTGTTCATTCACACTTCTAGGAGAGATTGTTGAATGCGGCATGCGGCAAACCAGGTACGTTTTTTTGTTTTTTGCGTGGGGCGTCCTTGGCCAGGGGGGGGGGGGGGGGGGCGTACTCAGAGTCATGCATGACCGTGGGGGGGGGGGGGGGGGGCGTACTCTTTTGTTGCTTGCCTTGAGTCATTCGACCATTGACCACGCATTACCTTCGAGAGGGAGCACCGTTCCTACTCCTAATAGAGACACGTCCAACATTTGGGCGCTGATTACGTTGTTTTCCGTACATTTCATAGAAACGTTTCGGGCGGGGGGAAGCTAATTCCGCTCAAGTCGGCAAGCCAGCCGACTTGCGGAGTGAAGTCAGTCGATTGACTATCGGCACCTACGCACCGATTAGATATTAGTCGTGAAATCCCGCTGACTCACAGCTGCACTGTACCGTATGGAGACTCAGGAGTTGGAAACCAAAAGTATGCCTGATGCGGTGTTGTCAACCGGCAAGGGAGAGCGCGTAGCAGTACGACTACCGTACGGATAACGTGCAAGGTAAAGCACCCCCTTGAGATGAAGTGACGAACCCGTTTTCTGCAAAACAAGGAGGGCCAGGCGCGCACAATCGAAATGGTGTCGCTTGGAAATTTCTCGTCGAGACATTTCCGTATAAGACGCGTCGCTCGGCGCTTTTGCGCTGCCCCCGTTGGTGAGAATTTCAGCTTGGAACTTCGTCCGAGGGGGTGTGTTATTTATCACCCGGTGTTATCTTGTCATCCGGTGTGTTATATTATCACCCGGTGTGATATCCTATCGCCCGGTATGTTATCCTCTCACATGTTTTATACGGTAGCATCATGCAGCAGGCGGCGTACGCGTCGGAGGTGTCCTTGCATTGAACGATAGCTCTCGGGTACGCCCTCTATTAATAGATACCTCAGGAGCTCTGGGTGCTTGGCGGGACCGATGCTGTCATCAATCGTCAGTTTTCTCGGACCGTTGTTTTTCCCCGACTTTAAGGTATACCCTGCCCAAAGAGGTTAACTCTCTCACTACTACTGCTAAAGTGAACCGATTACAATCCCAAGCAGTCGTTGATAGTATCCCCCCACCATATCCACATAAGCATGCTTATCCTCTCGAGCGGAAACCCCCGTATTAAATGTATCTCCCCAATACCCACCCCACACCCCACCACAGCAAAAGTTCCGCATCAATAAACAAGAGCTGGAGGTGATGTTCGACGTCGAGCCCTCGGAAGCGGCGGCAACACCGGGGATGCCGCAGCAGTGTCTCCCCCCTACGGCCGACGCCGTGGGCCAACTAAACACCGCCGAAGTCAGGGTGCACGCAGACGATGGCGCGGACGGTGTTGCACAGACTGGGGAGGGGGCGGAAGAGGGGGAGGGCGGACAGAAGGTTACTCCGTGGGAGGTGGAGGTAAGGGCGGGGGCCATGCAGGGTGTTTTTTTGTTTTTGTTTGTTCTTTCCGTACCGTATCGTGTTGGTTTAGTTTTTTTTTCTTGCTGGTTCCGGCCTTTCTTTTTTTCTTTTTTGTGTTTGTGCCACGAGCGTAGGTAGTAGTAGTAGTAGCAGTAGTAGTAGTAGTAGTAGTAGTAGTAGTAGTAGCAGTAGTAGTAGTGGTAGCAGTAGTAGTAGTAGTAGTAGTAGTAGTAGTAGTAGTAGTAGTAGTCGTCGTGGGCTTGTGATAACTTGTTGACCAGAACTGAGCATGCCCTTTGACCCGTTTTGGGGTCGACAGATGAAAACGACAAGATACATTAGTTGTGAAGCGTACTATGGCAGGGAGGTAGCCTAGATTTGCCATATAAGGCAATATTTACGATTGACGGGATCTGACGAACTACCCAATAAGGCATGCCTTATTGGCTTATCCCTGCCTTATTGGCTTTTCCCAATAAGGCGCACCTTATCGTTGGAAACCCGTTGATAGTTGGCGATATTTCCGTGATACAGCAGTGCCTTCAGTCTTGGCCACGGGATTGTGCCTGTCGGGCTAGATTATTTTTTCTTATCGTTCCTCAAAATCAACGTTTTTTTCTATGAGGAATATCAAGTACCTGGTATATCCAAAGGTCCAGTTGTGAGCAGCCTTCCGATAACAAATTGTGCAACCCTATAGACCGACCACGCGTCTCTTACGAACCTCCTGCTTCGTATAGTATTTAATCCCTCTGGGTGGTTCGGAGGGGAGGGGGTGAATTACGACAACACAAGATGATTGCGGCACCGGCCTCTGGTGATTCAGATTTTAGTGTCCGAGGTGCAATGTAAGGGGTCGTTGGACACGGGCACGGTATAATCCCGTTCGTGTTGCGCCCGCGCGGTCACACCCACCGGAAATTTCCGGGCCCCTAAGTGATTTAACAGGTTTGTATCTATGTAGTTGAAGTGGAAGGTACTTTCTAGTGTCGACCTCCTTGAGGGCGCTGCCGCCGACAAAGGGTTCCACTTTTTTGGGGGGGGCTAGAGTGTGCAGCGAAACATTTGCTTGCTTCTGGCGGTCGTGAGTACACTGTCCCTCGCATCCCCCCCATCCCCGCCCCCCCTGTGTCCCCGATCCCCTATCCGCTTTTCCCTTTCACCCTGTCACCTGTCCTCGTTCTACCTTCCGTCATTTCTGCCCCCCATCCCCTGTCCCCTGCCACCACCCAACATCCCGTATGTTACGTCATTCATCCCCTGTCCCCTGCCCCCGCCCCTCATTCCGTAGTTTATGTCTCCTATCCCCTGCCCCCGCCTCACATGCCGGCATTTCTGTCCGCTATTCCCCTGTCCCCTACTTCCGCCCCATATCCCGCCGTTCCTGTCCCCTATCCCCTGTCTCCCATCCCCTGTCTCACATCCCCTATATATTATCCCCTGTCCCCGTCCGATCTTCTTGATATCATGACACATCAGGCGGACGGGGAGGTGGACTACGAGAAGCTGGTGAAGTCTTTTGGGTCGTCCCTGATCACGGAGGACATCGTGGCAAGGGTGGAGAGGGTCACGGGCAGACGGGCGCACCGGTTTTTGAGAAGAGGCCTCTTTTTCTCTCACAGGGACTTGACTCAGGTATGTACTGTAGATAATATTTTACGCACGATTGCAGTCGCCGTCTTTTTTGGGGTCTGTGGAGGTGTGGGGGGGGGGGGGGGGGGGGGGGGTGGTCTTGCGCTTTTTCTTGTTTTTTTTTTTTTTTGGTTTGTTTTCGCTTTCTTTGATTTTTGTTTCGTGCGAGGAGACTGCACTGAGAAATATGTCTTTTTAGTTGTTTTTGTTCTCTGTTTTTTGTTTGTTTTGTTCGTTTGCGTGTTATCTGTGGGGCTTTTTTTCTTGTCCCACCCCCCTTCGCCTTCCCGTGTTGCTTGCTGCTGCTGCTGCTGCTGCTGTTGCTGCTGCCGCTGCCGTTGCTGCTACTGTTGCTGCTGCTGCTGCTGCTTCTGTTGCCTTATCCCTGAGAAGATTCTGGATCTTTATGAGGCCGGTAAGAGGTTCTACCTGTACACGGGGAGAGGACCGTCTTCGGATGCCCTTCACCTGGGGCACCTCGTCCCCTTCCACTTCACGAAGTACTTGCAGGTTAAACTCATGGATGGACGCACAATCGCTCGGACCTCAAGTGACCAGTTTCAATCGTATCCTCCTTCGTTTTTTTTTGCACCATGATTATTATTGTTTTTATTTTTTCATCCCATTTATTATCCTCCCCCTTCGTAACTCACATCTGGAGTCACATAGCAGGCACTTCCCCCCCCCCCCCGTACTTTTGTTGTTGTTGTTGTTGTTGTTGTATATATATTTTTTTGTACACACCAACAATATTTCCGTCGTCAATAAAAGACACAAGGAGCAGCAGGGCTGTGAGGTGTGAGGTGGATGTCTATAACTTGCCGACCACGTACTGCGATAGACTGGTATCATACAGGCGATACGTACGTACACGTCGCGCATGTACAAGCCTTTTTTGTTGTTGCTGTTGACCTTCCGCTTCACCAGGGATTTAGACTCACGTGTTGTACAAGAATTTAGACCAGACACCTACCTACAGTAGCATCTGCGGGTGAAATTAACTCAAAAACCTCGCTATGGAATGGGTGGACAATCGCTCCCTCGATCACGACTCGTAGGAGGGACCTTACGCCCTTTAGAACCGCAGTCCCATGTGTGGGGACAAAGCACTCAAATTATAAGTAGTTTGTTCCCAAAACGGGACTGGGGTCCTAAAAGGGTTAAGCGGCTATTTTTCCTTGCTTTTCCCCCCCTCAAGATGGACATGTACAGGCGACATGGACTATTGGTAGGGGTGGGGGTGTTGGTGATACTTTTATTGTTGTTGTTGTTGTTGTTGTTGTTGTTGTTGTTGCTTTTCGTTGTTGTTGGTGCTGTTGATGTTGCTGCTGCTGTTGATGTTGTTGTACGACCCACCCAGTGTAGACGATGAAAACAAGTGTTTTGCAGTTGTGCTGGGCCGTGCTGGGCTGCGCTGGGCTGCGCGTGTTGATGCATGTGCCACATGCGGGTGGGTGTTCGGGCTCGATTTAGCCCGCTTTGCCAGCCACTCCTCATGCTACTACTGCAGTATGAATCATACCTGGTATGTTTTTGTTTCCCTAAAAACGGCCTCGCGCTTCGCGGTCGGGCTTTCACCTCGTCATATCTCTGCGACTGGTTTTTTCGGTCGTGTCCGATGCTTCGCGCATGATAGCGCAACAGAAGTTCTTTCTTACCTGCTTCGGCGCGTGGTAGCGTGAAAACAGTCTTCTCTCCGTGTGATGACTAATGACTAGGCTCCAGTCTACCCATCGACCACTGACAGACACACACCAGATATGGATTATAAACGCCCGCAATTCAACAGCGCCTGATCTTCTTGGTTGGTCCTGTTTGTTGTATTGGTTGTTGTCGTGGTTGGCTCTGTTTTTTTCTTTTTACTTTTTGTTCGGTGGTCACATCACACAGGAAGCGTTCAACGTGCCGCTGGTGGTGCAGCTAACAGACGACGAGAAGTTCCTCTTCAAGCCGGAACTCAAGCTGGAAGACGTGAGTAGATGCCCTTGCATACGTGTGTATTCGGATCACGTATACAGGTACACGCGTATGGTGTTCGTTTCTGCGTTGGGTTGGTGTTCGGTTGGTGTTGGGTTGATGGTGGTGTTTTTAGCTGGAGGCCGTAGGTGTAATCCGTTTTTTTTTTTCGATGACGTTGGGGTTGGCGTCGGAGTTGGAGTTGGCGTCGGCGTTGGTGTGATGTGAGGTTGGTGTTGATGTTGGTGTTGGTATTGGGTTGCCGTTCGTTGTTGGTGTTGGTGTTCGATTGGGGTTGGGTTGGGTTGGTGTGATGTGTTGGTGTGTTGCGTGTTGGTGTTGGTGTTGATTGGTGGGGGTGGTAGTGGTGTTGGTGTGTTGGGCTCTAGCGTTGGCGTCGGTTGGTGATGGGTTGGGGGGTTGGTTGAGTTGGTGTTGATCTGGTGTGGGGTTGGTTCTGTGCTCCTCGGTTCACGCGCGGACTTCGGGGTTGCAGACAGATCTGCCCCCGGTTTTTTCGCGGGAGGCTTTCGGCATCTAAAAACGTGTACCTGGTACATAGGTATGAGTCGCCAACGCAACAGCTTGGGGCTCTTGTTTATTTTACATGCGTTTTTGTCTACATGGTGCATGGTAACCTTTCAACGTCCGGCATGCACATTTTTGGAGGTGGAGTACGTGGAACTACTTTAGTGTGATATATATTTTGCAGTCGAAGAAAGGTCAAAATATGCTCCATGGTCAATCCGTGTGTCTGCCAATACCCGTTATATTCGGGGAAGAAAAACTATTTATTATTCACTTGGTGTTGGCACTCACGCCGTCCATCAGCCAGACAAGGTCTACCGATGAAAGCACGTCATTAAAACAAGCCTAGAATATATAAACCAACACGTCGCACTCTTTTTTATAACCAACAACGGATTATTCCCAGAAGGTGCCTATCTTTATTAGTCGTCTCATTGTGTATTTTTGTGTGTTTGCGTGCGTGTGTTTTCTTGGCAGTGCCATCGGCTGGCGTACGAGAACGCGAAGGATATCATCGCCTGTGGCTTCAACCCCGACTCCACGTTCATGTTCAGCGATCTCGACTACATCCAGCACATGTACCCGGTGGTGCTCAAGATCCAGAAGTGAGTCAGTACCCGCAGAGTGGCTGGCCCTTGCTCTCTCCCAGCGCTGCTTTCGGTTCAACGCTGCTTGTTTGTCTGCACGTTTCTGCTTTTGCTCACCGGTGTTGTTGTCGACGGCCATAATCGGTGTGGTCGGAGCGCCCTATCGGCGAAGACCTAATTGCAAACCGGATGTGCAACGTGAACTCTGCACACTCTGCCTCACAAGGTGTAATCGTAATATGTTTCCTACAAGATTCCAAGTGTATTCATTATTACGCGATAATTCTTGCTCGCCCACCCTCGGGGCGCGAAACCCCCCGCAAGAAGGCGCTGGGGACAACCGTTGCTTGTTTTTTTAAGCATTCCCTTCCGATGATGACCAGCGAGGGTTCCACAAACATCTTGGCCCTGACAGCCGAGCTCACCACTTTTTATTCGAGAAAAATGGTTGGCACACACTGTGCACGAGACGGAGGAACCAACACCACAACCAATGGTTGACGACTGCGTGTGCTTGCCTTTGGCTCAGGGTTAGGGTTATTTACATTAGTCTCGCGCACTGTGACCCTCGGCCATTTTCTCGAACAGCACTCTGGGCGTCAAGATACGGACCGCTTGGTCTTCATATAATTGGCTAAACGGTCCTTGGATTTCCGCACATGATCGCAAGTGCCAAACCACCCTCGCATCTGAAGAGCGTTTCAAGTGTTGATCTCTTCCCACGTCTCCCTTCTACCGCTATTTGTCACTTCCTGCTGTTCGCGTGGGGCGCAGGTTGGTGACGTACAACCAGGTCCGAGGCATCTTCGGGTTCACGGAGAGCCACAACATCGGCTGCCAGGCGTTCCCCGCCGTGCAGGCCGCCCCGTCCTTCTCCTCGGCTTTCCCCGTCCCCTTGGGAGGAACGCCTGATCGCCCGTGCCTTATCCCGTGCGCGATCGACCAGGTTGGTGGTGGTCGGCCCTTGTGTGGTTTTGCGTCTCAAAAGGGCGATCAAACCCTGTAATTCTTATGTTCAGGAGGGTTGTCCCGGAAACGTGGGTGTACTTGGCCCTTGTTAGGCAAGCTGCTTGTATGCAGTGCCGTTGTGGGGACAAACCACACTAGTTCTGAGTAGTTTGTCCCGAAAACGGGACTGCGGTCTTAGTAAAAGGGTTGTAGATAACCCTAAAATGTTGTATCCGAGTCTATTCCCAAGTAACTCGTCGCCAAAACGGGAGTGCAGTCCTAAGCGGGTTAGTAACTGTCAAACGGGTAAAACTAGAGTCTTCACTTTTTCATGTTCCAGCTCTCAACTCGCAGAGGAGGTTTAGCTCTCCACGGCCCTTTTAAGGCAAAAGTCCTGGTCAGCAGGTGTCAGTTTTATCTCCTGCTCCCCACCCCGGGGAAAACGTGATCCTTGAAAAAAAAAAAAACGCGAATAGCGTTCGTTCAATATTACAGCAACACTGCAGTATGTGAAACCGAAAAAAAACAAAACAGAGAGCGCTGCACCCACAATCAGGCAGCCACATGTCATTGTAAGCCGTCCCAATGCCTCAAACACTGCTGCTGCTGCTGCTGCTGCTGCCTCCACTGCGTTGGCGCAGCTCGGATCAAAGCGCCCATCTTTTT
This sequence comes from Nereocystis luetkeana, assembly GCA_031213475.1. NCBI lineage: Eukaryota > Phaeophyceae > Laminariales > Laminariaceae > Nereocystis > Nereocystis luetkeana. The sequence goes on along the minus strand of JARUPZ010000003.1, from coordinate 1,949,716 downwards.
CTTCTTTTTTTTGGTATTTGGAAAACACTAGCAACATCCGCGGCCGACGTAAAGTAAACTATTCCTAGCTGGGCACGATTATCACTGATGTGTTTTCCTGCCGCTCGTTCGCAACAAAGGGACTTCCAGACCCTACCAAATGCGAATATAGCAAACATCTCCCTGGGGGTACTATCCAGGGTCGACCCTCCTACTGTAGTTCGTGTGAACCCCAGCCCCGCATAGCCTACCCTAGCCTACCGCCTGTTTCTCTCTACGTACATACAACCTCGCTGATGGTGTGCAGCAAGATGCCTATTTCCGCCGCACGAAGGGATGTGGCACCGCGTGAGAAAATAGTTGACCCCTTCAGTACTACAGCCTTTTTTTTTTAGATCAAACCATTCGGAAATAGTGTAGGAATGGTTTTTCGTAGTGGTAGAAGGCTCAAGCCTCTTTTTTTGGACCGCAGTCCCGTTCTTGCGGGCAAACTACTTATCACTTGAAGTGGTCCGCTCCTAAAAGGAGGCTGCGGTTTGCCCTGAAAGGGCTAATATGTATATAATGTGGTACCCGATTTTTGTATTTTTTTTTGGTTGTGCGCGCGCGCCCCCACACCCCGCCCCACCTGCTTGTCTTTGCGTTTGACGTCGCCGGTCGTGTTCGGTCTGTCAGGATGCCTACTTCCGCATGACGAGGGATGTGGCACCCCGCATGAAGCTGCGCAAGCCGGCCTTGATACACTCCAGATTCTTTCCGGGGCTACAGGTATGTTTTCAACCTCTAGGGTAGGGTGGGTCTACCCTGGTCTACGATGTGTGCGTGCGTACGTGCGTGTGTTTTTTTTTCCGAACCAGCTAGTATGTGCGAATGGTACAGAAATCTCATCCCCACTGCTTGTTTTTGGTTTCTGTTATCTGGGGGGCGGAGGGTGGCGTCGTTGTCTCTTTTTTTTCGCATGCCCCTGGTAACGCCGAGTTTTTACATGTTTCTAGTTTTGCGCCGATACTACCCCCCCCCCCCCCCCCCCCCCACACACACATCCCTGATTGATGTGAGGTGGTTTTTTTTTCTTCCCTTCGTGCGGACCGTGTCGCTTTGTGTATTGTGTGGTGTGGTGGATATTACTCTTTGAAAATCACTCAGTGAATAGACGCCCGGTTTACGGGGGTCGGGTGGGAAGAATAGGATGCAGCTCGCCCTTCGTGCGACCCCCCGAACACCTCACGTCTCGCTTCAAGCTTGGTGCAAGCAATGCCTGCCTGCTAGGTGAAAGGCCGACGTGCTCCGTCCCGGCCTTGTAGGGATACTCTCAATAGAATCTATGGTCGAACGACCACGGCCATCCATGACGTGAGTACACCCCCTATTAATGATATATAGATATATATTTCTGCCCTTAGTCGATGGTTGTGTCCCGCGTATTGCTCGGTAAAAAAACACCGCCTCTTTATTTCAGGGGCCTGGGGGAAAGATGAGCTCGAGCGTGGATACCAGCGCAATATTCGTCACGGACACTCCGAAACAGGTGGGGATGGGAGCAGCGCCTATGTCCGGTGTATTTGGTCTAGTACCAGGTATCAGGTATTGGTTATTGCCAATCTGACCGGGAATGTAGTCCCGGTTCGACCTATAATATCAACATCAACGGAGCTTATATTGTCGGTCAGAGTGGTATCGATTTTGGGACGGATTTTACCGTGTTCACTTGGCATCGGAGCGATCTGACTGAGGATAACGAAATCGTACCAGGTATAATACGTGAGGAGTGGGAGGATCTGCCGCATCAGCGGTTCTCGGGTATATAGAGGTATTGATGATTTTCATGTACGTATTCATACTAGTTATTGTCTTTCTCGGTTTTCTTTGTACGAAGGCTTTCACACCTCGCGCAGATCACGATCTATCTACTATATATCATCTAGATCCTGACCGGCCGTTATGAGGCGTTGGGCAGGATGTGTACGGTACAGGTCCAACCAAGGAAACACGTGCTACTGTAGATCCTGCAGGTTTTACGTCTCCCACCCGGCAATATGAGCCAGATCATACAGATCAGGACTATGTGATCTATCTGCCCTGAAAGATTTAGAACATGAAGTGCGAATTATCTGTAGATGATCTGTAGATGATCTGTCACCGATGTTTGAAGGTTGTTATTTCCCCTCTTGTTGTCTCGGGTATGGTTCTGGTCGGTGGTGGTATCGGGCTAAAGGTGGCGCGGCGTGTGAGTACTGGTGTAGTGGCTGTGGCGGTTTCCCGTCTACACTACCTGGTATAAATAGAGCTTCAGCGGCAGTGTTGGCCTCAGTACTAATAGTAGTAGTAGTAGTAGTAGTAGTAGTAGTAGTAGTAGTAGTAGTAGTAGTAATAATAGTAGTAGTAGTAGTAGTAGTAGTAGTAGTAGTAGTAGTAGTAGTAGTAGTGGTAGTACTAATAGTAGTAGTAGTAGTAGTAGTAGTAATAGTAGTAGTAGTAGTAGTAGTAGTAGTAGTAGTAGTAGTAGTAGTAGTAGTCGTAGTACTAGTAGTGGTAGTGGTGGCGGTAGCGACAAGGGAGGGTGGAGCGGAGCACTTCGAGAGAGAGAGGTCGCATGTGCGGCTCCATGATCTGGGGAGACGCGGCAGTGGAGGTGGCGTGATCATGTTTCATGGCGCGTGCAGGGCCAGCAAAACCCTGTGCTGTGGAGAGTGTGATGAGGTGTATGCCTTCTCGATGATATTCGATGAGATAGCGGAGTACTCCTGTGTAGAATGTTAGCAGAAGGCTCGGGTCGCTCGAAGACTGTGCGCATCACGTGCGTGTTGTCCTTCGTTCGTTCCCGCTTCGCAGAAACGAATGACAAACAAAAAAGTGAGCATCGTGGGGCGAGACATGTCCTACAGTAGTATAACATGAAACAGGGCCGTTCATGGGTCGAGTCTAAACTCGCGGGTCGGGTCGGATGGAATCACCTATCCCGACCCGTGAGATGTGGAATACCCCCTTACCCGACCCTACCCGACCCGTGATTTTTCAAGACCTCTTGACCGGACCCTCCGGCCGACTGATGACCCATGAACAGCCCTGCTTATCTACCAATCTGATCGGAAACATATGGTGCTTTTGTACACAATGTGGCCATCGAAATGTACCTTATATTACATGCTTTGTATTTTCGATCAGACTGGTACTTCGAGTACATATAGGCAGGGCGACGGGTTGTGCTTGCTATCACGCGCCATTGGCGAAACGTGCCCCCCCCCCCCCCCCCCCCCCTTTGCGCACATGGTCGCGACTCATGTTTATCGGTGCTTTTGTTACTGCTGCTGCTGTTGTTGTGTTTTGTTTTGTTTCACGTTGCAGGTGAAGAAGAAAATCAACGGGTGCTTCTCGGGGGGGCAGATGACCAAAGAGCTTCAGGAGCTGCACGGCGCTAACATTCAGGTACCCTAGCAATGCTGGAAACACACGCCTTATCCCCTTTGCAACTCCTTATATTTTCCTATCGATGGTCTAGTTCCTATTACGGGGGACCATAGTGAATAGGACCTACGGTACACACAAAAATCTGTTTATTTACCTATTTTTCATCAACAATATTGGGTCCTATTTACGATGGTCCCCCGTCATAGCGTTTTGTCCCAAAATCGGGAAGACAGTAGAAATTGCGGGTTAAGAGTGTGTCTTTGTACAGGAGCGTTTTTTTTTGTTCAATTCGTTGCCGCATAGTCCCGCTCCCCCCCCGCTCCCTTTCGTCCAACGTGCTTTTTACGTGTTCTCTCGGGCACTATTTCGTGTGTACCTACGTATAAATGGGATGTCTCTAATAGGTACACGAAACGAAGAAAATGTTCTTTCTTCTGCGAGGCGTTATTCAGGGTCCCGATTTTCATCGATATCGTATCCGGCTAAAATGCCAAAATGGGTTGATTGATTGCGGGAGGAGTAGTGAAACAGCCGACCGTCTTTTTTGTTTGTTTGTTGGTTTTAGCACTTACTTGGGTGAATATCGAGGGGTAGTGCAGCAGTGAAAAAGGCTGGGCCCAACTCCGACACACTGCCCGATAGTGCGCATCTTTATTTTCCCGCCAAGAACATCTTTATTCCGATCAATTTCCCCAGGAATTTTCCCAGAAACACTCCCACTCAGGGATTTTCCCAGAAGAATTTCCCAGGAATTTATTTTCTCAGGCGGTCGGGTTGAATAGTTGATCATTTTTCAACCATTTGTCGACGCTGGTGCAGCCCTAAAGACGGCTCGAGCAGTGGGAATGTTGTGTATGCTGAACTCTATGCACGATGAAAACCAAGGCGTGCGTCTATACCGAGGGAGAGAAGTCTAGATAAGACACACGTCACGACGATTATCCAGAAGACGGCTGATAATACTGAAGGCCTACGGTGCCAGTCGTGAGTGATGAAGTACTACCATGGTAGTCGAAAGAGGGAGAAACAAGACAGGGACTCGGGGGTGAGCTTTTAGTGTTGTTATTATTATTATTATTATTATTATTATTATTATTATTATCATTATTATTATTATTATTAATAATATTATTAATATCATTATTATTATCATTATTATTATCATTATTAATATTTTTATCATTATCATTATTATTATCATTATTATTATAATCATTATTATCATTATTATTGTTATTATTATTATTATTATTATTATTATTATTATTATTTTATTTTTTATTTATTTTTTATTATTATTTTAATCATTTACTATTATCGTTATTATTTTCATTGTTATGATCATTATTATTATTATTATTATTATTATTATTAATATTATTAATATTATTAATATTATTATTATTATTATCATTGTTGTTATTATTATCATTATTATTTTTATTATTATTGTTATTATTCGACGTCTGTTGGTCGGTTTTTGCATTAACTCCTGCATGCAGTGCGAGTATATATCTACACAATAATTTCAGGCTCGATTTTTAGACGAAGCAAAACTGTAGCCATTCTGCATGCTCAAACTAGAGGAAGAGACGCCCCGCGATACCCAAGAATTCGAACCCGGTCCTGCGAATACCCAAGAATTCGAGCCTGGCCCAAAAAAGAGAATATTAACCCCTTTTTCACTACAGTCCCGTTTTGGGGACAAACCACTCCAATCATTTTGTTTTTTCCCACATTATTTTTTTCGGGTCACGTGGTGCGTACTCATTTGTTGTTTGCCCCAACCATTTGACCGTTGACCACGCATCTTTGTCGGCGGGGGGGGGGGGGGGGTGTACTCGATAGGAGAGATGTACTCGATCTCATGCATGGCCGTAGTCGTATGACCATAGACCCTCGCATCCCTACAATGCCGGGACGGAGCATGTCTCGTTTTCACCGACCAGGCAGACATTGCTTGCACCAAGCGCGAAGCGCCGTGAGGTGTCTGGCGAGTCGCATGAAGGGTAAGCTGCATCCTACTAAGAACCGCTTGTGAGGCGGACTTGCATATGGACGACAGCTTCAATGAGTTGATTCAATTTCCGGTGTAGGCATTTCCAGAGACAGCATTTGACCGTTGACCACGCATCTTTGTCGGTGGGGGGGGGGGGGGTGTACTCATTATCATGCCTGGCCGTAGTCGTATGACCATAGACCCTCTTCGGGGGGGGAGTGAGCATTTTACATGAGGTTCCCCAAAAACAAAAACAATGAAACGTTGCTTGTCTTTTTCTCATCGTGGAAAGCGCGAGAGCATGAGTTAGCAAAATTCGATGAAGATCGACGAGCAGCGGGAGTGCTGAGCCAGCCGTCTGCGCGATAGAAAGTGAAGGGAGGACACCTGTGACCACGGCTTGTCCAGAAAAGGCTGGCAAATTAAAAATTGGTATTGTTTAAAAATATGAAAAAAAAATGATCGCGAAACGAAACAGTATCGAAAAAAAGACACGAATGCTGACCCTGTCCGTCTTATCCGCCCCACGGCTTGCCAACGGCAAACAACGACGTTTTCGTTTTGTGTTGTTGTTCCGACAGGTGGATGTACCGTACCAGTACCTCACGTTCTTCATGGAGGACGACGAGGAGCTAGAGCGCATTGGTGCGTAAAAAGGGCTCGTTCGTATGGTGCTTTTTCTTGGCTTGGCTTGGCTTGGCTTGGCTTAGCTTGGCTTTGCGTTGATGTCCTTCCCTTTGATTTACCCAAGCTTGCCTAGCTTGCTCGCCCGGGCGGCTCTGGTTATTTTAAATTTTCCAAACTTCGTACCTGGTATGTATTTGCCCTACCGGTAGCTTTGCTATGTAGGTTGACTTCACTTGCTCAGCTTCACTTGCTTCTTAGCTCAGCTTGCTTGCTTAGCGTTTCTCGGTCAAGCTTTTGCCTAACACCCGATCTGCTCGTTCACCTCATCCCTCCTCCCCCGGATGCCCTCGTACAGGCAAGGAATACGCGGCCGGAAGGATGCTAACGGGCGAAGTCAAGAAGATCCTGATCGGAATCCTGACGCAGATGACCAAGGACCACCAGGAAGCACGAGCAGCCGTGTCCGATGAGACTGTCCGAGCATTTATGGCCGTGCGACCGATCGATGGCAGCGGGTAACGCCGGCGTCCCCTATTTTTGCATAACTATATGGCCGTAGAGTAAGCACGGCAACTTCTATTTACAAAATTACGTACGAATACAAGTAGCCTTTTGGGGGGGGGCAAGGTATAGCGACGAATCCTTTCACATCTGGGCCAGATCGTCAATTCCCGCTTGATTTTTCGGTGCAGATATATTCCTGGTCTCTATGATCTAGCTCATGTTGCTGGTAGGAGAGGAGCAGCCGCATGTCGAGCATGATCTGCAGAAGTAGGGCATGTTTCCTGGGTTGAAAATGTTCTACACAGATTCTGCTCAACATCTTATTACGGCAGGTTCGGACCTAGATGATCTATCAGTAGATGATCTATCTGTAGATGATCTATCTGTAGATGATCTATCTGTAGACGATATATCTGTAGATGATCTGCAGTAGATGATCTATCTATATCATAGGTGATATATCTGTCCGACGTGTGAAACCTTTCACAGGCGCGGTCTCTCGCCAACCGTCTAGAGTGGATAGTCTGCAGCAAGCAGTAATGCTTCGAGTGTGCTGTGCAACTCCTAGAAGAGTGGTAGCGAGCGCTCCGGTACTCCACCCGGCACAACTCGCAAGACAATAATAACGCATCCACCCTGTAACGAGTTTCCCAGCCGAATTCCTCCAAAACCCAGGAGGAGGGTAGCTCACTCTACCACCGAAATGCCGGCGTTGGGAAGGTGTCGACGAGGTATTATCACAGACGCATCGCTCGGCGTTTGCACCTTTCCCGCTGTTAAGAGGAAACCGGCTCGGAAATTCGTCCGGGGCGGTTGTGCTATTAAATAACTTCGTGCATTGAAGGTTTTGCTGCAGGTGTACCGTCCCCGAATCCAACAGAACTGGGGCTTTTTAGGCGGTGGCCGATGCTATGACATGATTCGTTTTTTTTTTTTTTTCGATCGCCGCATTTTTTGGTGCGAGAAAGGGATACGACCACCCTTGCCTGGGAATACTATCATCATCCCCCCTTATTATTCTAATATCAGAGTTCAAACGGGGATTACATTCCCGGTCAGTAATAGTGTGTCATTCAGTTTTTACACCCCGTATACGTACGAGTATCATTTGCCACTATTTTTGTTGTGACCCGCGTACGTATGATTAGCTACTATATATACAAAGAGAAGAAGCAGGCCCCATAGGTTGTCGCAACCTCTATGGATAGTACGCTCGTGTTTTATGAGTGCGTTGTTATCATAGCAGTACGAGCAAGCAGTACCGTGTTGGGTGGGTGTCGTCCGTTCCCTCGCCCTGTACTCGTAGGCACTCCGGACAAGAGAGGTGTCTGTCCTTCCCCGACGCAGCAAACAAGCAAGCACCCCGGACCGGGCCTTTTCGTGTTGGCCGATGCTGCTGCTGTAGTCGTCATTTCGTCGTTTGTTTGTTTTCCTCTGTTTGCCACGGTGGAACCTATATATCCGCCCCCTCGCAACCCCCGGGTTTCCGGGTGGATCATTTTTTTTTCTAGATATTTTTTTCGGTGCAGTTAATCTCTCGCGCAATATTGGTCGTAGCCTTCACCCCTACGAAACTGTACCCGCATTTTTGGGACAGACCACTTGGAATTAGTGTGGGGTTTTATTTGCGGTGTTGGTGGAACAACAGAGTTCATACGTGCATTGCTCCAGCTGACCGGGAGTACAAAAGCCGTTTCGTATTCGCATCATGATCCGAACGGGGGTGCTTACACTCCCGACCGGAGGTACGCAAGCGTTTTGGTCGGCCTGTTGGTATTTGGGGGCTGGAGTTTTTGCTGCTTTGCTTTGCTTTGCTTTGCTTTGCTTTGCTGTGCTGTGCTGCTGTGCGGTACCAGGTATGTTTTTTCTCTGTTTTGGTTGTGATTGTTTTTTTTTCTAGTCAGGGACACGCTCTGGCGGGGTTGTGGTTGTGGTTAGTTTTTGTAGTAGATTGGACGGCACAAATTGGATACGCTGTGCCTCCCCCATGTCTTAACCCCTTAATATCTGAAACCTATACGTTTTTGGGACAAACTAATTGGGTTCAGTGTGGGGTTGTTTCCCAGGAGCACAGGGGTTAAGGTCGTTTTTAACGAACTGAAAAACAAACAATGGCACCACAATCGTGACAAGGCAATGGGACCTGCATGACAATGTTTTGCGAGTCGTGAATGACAGCATATACATGTATTTAATAGCAGTTTGTCACGAATCGTGCAACGAAGACAAATTGTGAAAAGCTAAACATGTTTAGCGAGTAAGTGTACTATTTTGTAAGATATAAAAACAATTTTTCCACACGTTGGACTGATCACGATCTACCAGGTATCTGATATATCTAATAATACAGATCATCTAGATCCTAACCCGCCGTTATGAGATGCTGTGCAGGATCTGTATACAGTAGGCTGCTTGGTACAGATCCAACCCAGGAAACATGTTCGTACGAATCCAACCCAGGAAACATGTGTTAGATCATGCAGGTTCTACCACTCCCACCCGGCAACATGAGCTAGATCATACAGATCATACAGATCTAAATATAGATCTGTCTACCAGGTACATAATAATCAACAAGGGAGCATCAATCAGAGGCAGGTGTGAAGAGTGCAATTTACGCCAACACGAAGAAAAAAGAAAGCTCAACTACTGTAAATAACATCAATCAGCCAAGCCACTAACAATGTCAACTTAGCTCTACAGCTGTAGGTTTTGCTGAGTAGTGCGTCTGTTTTCTCTCTCTGTTTTCTCGGGTATCCCTGGGGATATTTTTCATTCCTGAAACCGTCGAAATATTGTTCCCGTTCGTTGGGTGAAACGGGGCACGCGGATACCGATATACGCCCTCCTCCTGCTCATTGCTTCGTTCGTCCCGGCCTCAGCGTCAAAGAATACAAGGCATCCAGCAGCACTTGATTAACACAGCAAGTGCTTGCTGTCTGTCGTGGGAGCTTTCGAACAACGAGAAGAGAACGAGACTGTAAGAGGGCATCATCGTGTACCCGCAGAGTACGCCGAGGAAGATCCGCTTCCGTTTCGAATAACAAGAGACAACAAGAGACAACAATATATCCAACGCTACTACTACTACTACTACTGCTGCATTCAGACAAGACAAGAGCAAGCAAGCAAACAACCCCACCGCCGCGCTCTACCCGACGTCAAGTATAAAACAAAAGCTACTGCTTTTTGTGTACCTGTCGCGGGAGAGCTTGGAACCGAGAAGAGAACAAGCACCACGGGGTATCATCATCTTCGAGCCTTCCAACAGCGGTTAATTCACACAAACACCTACCTACACACACAGCGTACGTACGAATATAATATTAATATTAATATTAATAGCTGCTTTTCTTTTCGTCGCCGGAGACCTTCGAACCAGAAGCGCAAGAAAAGACCAAGAAGAGGATAGCATCATACCTGGTACTTGCTACGTCACAGAATAACCACGACTATAGTACCAGGTACAGGCAGTATAGCACTACTACTACTCCTATATATACTTCGAGGCCGATGATGAACAGACCCCGCACCGCTTTGGTGATGGACTCCGAGGACTGGCCGGAAAAGCGTGACCTGGTTTGCCGCTACCAGGACCCCCCGGCTGGGGCAAACCCTTGGACCTGCAAAGAATGCGGTGAGCAAAGTATCAAGTACCAGTACCTGGTAGACAGTAAAGACGACAACAAAACAACAACATGTTACAGGTACATACAGCACAACGACGTTACAGCACATAGAACAACCGAACGAACGATGCATTATATTTGCCGGCCAATGACTGCCGTGTGGTGATCAAAATGGACAACACAACAAAACGTACGCGCATCGCATCGCGGAACCTCACGAACGAGCGAAGAACAAACACAAACGCACGTTGCGATACCGTAGCATCTTGTCGCCGGCCAAGAACTTTGACAGGCGACAGACGCATGCATGCACATCCCCCTGCTCGTGTTAATAGGGGGAGCGACAAACAGAGTTCGTCGACGCTTCTGTCTGTGCTACCGAAGTACAGTACGAGTAGCCTCAACACGCGAGAGGTAAAAGTTTTAGCCGTGTTCTTGTCCCACAGCAGTTGTGTCTTTCTGTCAAGTGTACGAGGTGTACGATAAATAGTACGATATGGTGTGTCGTGTAAAAACAGGCATGTCTCTCGCGGAGACATTTATATCCCACTTTATGTTACCTCATATCTGTGTGCTGGCTTTTCTATGCTCTACGTTTACCATGTATGTCTACATGCACGCTTCCTGTCTCGTCACCGTGACTGTGCCCCTCCATCAACCCATCCCGGCCCTGCCCATCTCACCAGAGTCACTACGCAACACATTGCCTCTCTCTGGCCAGGGCTCCATTCGCGTATAGGCGGTTCCTGCTTCAAACCCCGACCTGCCTCCTTCTGTAACAAACTCATGTTTTTGCTTTCATTATGTCTGGGCTAAAAGGGCTTCTCTCCTTTAAAGCAGAAAAGGGTGTATGTGCGGTCAAATACTGAGCACAAAGCCTAGCAGTGTGCACAAGCTTCCTCAAGTTTACCGTCCGCGTCTGCCCCACACGCGTATATCGATTTTCGTCGCGCGTACGCAACAGGCCAAGTCCTCGGCTGGCGGTCTCACCCGCACACGTGCGAATGCTGCAAGGCCAAGGTGTGCGCCAAGCACTCCGGTCAGGGCGAGGTAAGCAACCTGATGTCATTTGGGGGGACAGAGAAAAAAGTGTCTTCCTCAATATTCCTGCAGTATTCTGTCTCTCTAGCGTGGATCATTTAATGTAAATATTGGATTGCATGAGGCCTCCTGCGCCGGGCAGGAGGTCCCGTCCGGTATTTCCCCCCGCGCTGAGTAAAGCGGCGAATCACAAACTCTGCGCGGGGTTAGTACCTGTAAATGATCTGGGTAGACAAGCCCAAGAATACTAATCCTACTGCCGGGTGGGTGGGATGGTCTCAAGAAATGGCGCGACCAACTCTACTCTCGAGGTTTCGGGAGCGAAAGGAAGAAGTGACCTCGAATCGATACAAATTCCGACACATTTCGATACAATCAATGGTTCCATTATTAGTGCCAAATTTGAATCCATGGATTGGATCGCCATTTTACCTCTCGTATCAAACAGTATTAGTAGTACGGTCGGTTGTGAGTCCGACCGGATGATCAGTCGACCTTCAGCTTTGCGAGCAAGCTGTGTTATACGCCATCGTCCGCGCGTGTTCCTACATTTCTCGTTAAGAACAATACTGCATCACAGGTGGCCGGGATCCCCCTCCCCCCCCCCCTCGCCAATGTTGTAGGTGTCTCTATTGTTAGGAGTAGGAACGGTGCTCCGTCTCGAAAGGGATGCGTGGTCAACGGCCAAATAACTAAGGCAAGCAACCAATGAATACCCCCCTCCCCCCCCCCTCGACAACGTGGGCTTGAAAAACTCTGGCGGAGACACTGAAGAACGCAGCTATAATAGCAAACCCCCACAAGGTGTTGACAATGCTTCAAAACTGTTGCGCCTTTGATGCCTGCAATGGTATTGTGTGCTACATTGTCCACACGGATTTTTTTGCGCCCACAATGTGCAAGGGGGGAGGTCCCGGCCACCTACCTATGATAGTGCATACCTGGTACCTGGTATATAATAGGTCGGTGACCACCCTGTGTGATACAAGGCTTACCAGGACGATTGCACCAAGGGCGATTTCGGATATCCCATTCTGCGCATGCCGAAGTTTTTTTTTGCCTCATCAATTGTGAAGGTTTTACCTACTATAATACAGTATCTGGTAAGCTAGATGATTTATTTTTTTTATTTTGTTTTTTAACCCTCCGGCGGACTGGTAAAAATAGATCTTAAGCTCACCACCCTCCACGTTTAGAATACGTGGTCGTGTGTCAATTTAACCCGTAGCTCCCGTTGCAACACAGCAGAAGAACCGGCTGCTGTCACCACCGGCGCTTGGGCATGTTGACCCGACCTGATTGACCCCCGAGAGGGGCAGGTGCGGGGGAGATAGCCACCCGCAAAGATCGACCGATTACCCGTACAGCAATCCCACCTACTATTACAGTACTGCAGTAGTAGTTTTCCATTTGCCACCCGACAACGTGTAGCTCCTAATCCAATCATACCATCCGCATACAAAAGGGAAACTACAGTAGAATCCTATGGCTTCAAACATTCGAAATTGCTATCAATCAGATCCGAATCAATTTGTAGCTTTGGCCCACGAGTACTTCTCCACAGCCCCCTCCCTCTCGTAATTCAGAAATGGGGCCACAATAGCGGGCACGTCCCCCCCTATGGTGCACGCCTTCGAATATTTTCCCGAGAAAAACTCTGCACTTTCTTCCCTACACACACCATTGAGGGGGGGGGGGCTATGTTTCCATTATTTAGTTACGTGTTTCCTCACCTCAGCCTGGTTGGAGCACTTTTAGCACACGCTGGCCTTCTACAGCATTTGCAGGCATGTTACAAGCGGACGAAATCGCCAGTCGAGCGTTTAGGATCGCGATCATCTACGGTACGCGCGGCGGGGTCGATACACGCCTATCGACTGGACCGCGCGTACATCGCAGCCCCAAGTCCTAGACTGGCGGTTTCCTCCGCGTAGTACCCGCAGATGTTGCTGCGCGACGGGGTGCGCCAAGCCCCCCAGCCAGGCCGAGGTTGAGAAAAAACGTGAAATAACGAACGAGAAAAATGGTTCCCCTCCATGTGGCATACAGACGTTACGTAGGGAAATATGGTCTGTGTGCATCCGCTTGCACTGGTACGAGGGGTATGCGCTCGTATGAGAGCAACTCTGAGGGCCGAACAGCCGATCGTTCGAACTCACACAAATCATGGAACTTGCAAGGGGGGGGCTACGATTTGAGACAGCTCTAGATAAGACAAACACTATTTAAGAGAGGTCAAGATGACTCAGCTACATGATACTGTTGTAAGGATTGCCTTGGGCTGGGTAATCGATCGGTATTTTACCCCTATAGCTCAGTAGGTAACACCTTTACCTTGGGCTGGGTAATCCATCGATCTTTTACCCCTGTAGCTCAGTAGGTAACACCTTCACAATACCCGTTCCGGTTTAAAAAACATACCGGTTTAAGGGAGACGTCTACTATTACGGGGGTCCATAGTGAATAGGACCTACGGTACAGACAAAAACCTTTATATTTCCCTATTTTTCATAACAATATTCGGTTCTATTTACTATGGTCCTCCGTAATAGACCTGACAAACATCTCTCTTGTAGCATAGCCCCCTTACCGTGCTTTAAAACATACCTACTACAAGCGAGGGATAACTGTATGCTACTACTACTATAACTAGTACGCCAGCTGTGAGTTCGGCCGATTGGTTGGTTGGTCTCGACACTCACTTTGGCAAGAAGAGCTGTGCGCGTAATGCGTCGGCCACATGCATTGCGCGTTCTTCATGTATTCCTCGCTCAGGATATGAATGTGACACTAGTCGTCATACTTTCTGTTGTAAGTCGGTCCCCCTCCCCCCCCCCTGGGTACTATTGATATTGCGCAATAGTGCCAGGGTCGGCAGGATGATCAAGCACGGAAGACAATCTCCGTCCCTGACCATTCTGCGCACGGACATTACGTATCCCTCATTAAAGACCAAATTGATCCTTTTTTTCAGTTTGCGTGCTTTCTGACCTCGGTCTGGTTGGAGTGCTTGGCGCACACCGTGACCTTGCAGCATTTGCAGGTGCATGGATGAGACCGCCAGTCGAGCACTTGGACTGCGACATACGCGAGGCGGGGTCGATACACGCGCATCGATTCCGGCGCGCGTACATCGCAGCCCAAGATCTAGGCTGGTGGTATCCTCCGCGTGCCTCTTGATGCTGCAAGGCGACAGTGTGCGTCAAGCACTCCGACCGGGCCGGGATCAGAAAAAACGTAAACTAAAAAACAGGAAAATCCAGCCTCCCTCAATAAGGCCTGTACTGGTTCAATCGTGCGAGGGTAATACAACTCGTGTGATCGCAAACCTGAGAACCTAACAATCAATCGTTCGACCTCAAACAAAAAAGGTATTGAATGTACCTTCAAATAAAAACGACCACGAACGGCAAAACTGTACGATTCGTACGTCAGCTGTGAGTTCGACCGATTGGCTGGTATCGTCAACTCAGCTCTGCCAGAAGAACCGTGCGCGTGATGCTTCGGCCGCATGCATTGCGCGTTCTACAGGTATTCCTCGCGAAGGATATAAGTACGGCACGCATCTTAGATAAGCCGGTGACTCCAACGGGGATCAATGCTGCCAGGGTCAACACCAAGGGTGATTTGTGTGTGTGTGTTCTTCACATTAAACCGTTCTTTCTACCCGTCGACATCCAGCATAACCAGTGTCCGTGCCGATTCTTCAATCCTTGAAGAGATACAAGTTCTGTGGTCACAAAGGTACGCCACAGAGATACCACGTTACCACGTATGCAGTAAGCACTGCAGTGGGCAATGCAATGCCATGTCATCATACTAGATACGACAGGCACGACATACACAATATATGAAATAGAGAAACGAAAAGAAACAATCAAAGAGAAAACAAAAGCAAAGTAGACAAATCGAAAGAGAAAAAGAAAAAAATGAAAGCAAAAACTAGGAGAAACAATCTGTCGTGCCCCCCCCCCCGCAGGCGAGGTGGCCAACACTTGAAAAATACCGATCTGGAAAAAAAAGGAACGAAAACACCACTGCTTGTAAACAGAGTAAGACAAAGAACCAAGGAAAAAACAAACAAACAAACAAACAAACAAAGGGAAATAACAATGGGAAAATAACAGGCAGACCAAAGCCCAAAGCACCCTCCAGGTGGCGGCAGCAGTTTCTTTCGGTGCCTCTGAAGTAATTCCGCGCACGGAGACTACAACCCGCACTGAGGGGGGACAACTTTTCCCCATTTTTAGTATTTCATGTTTTTTTTTTTTCTCACCTCGGCCAGACCTACGCGCGCGCCGGGGTCGGCGCGGGCACGCCTAGCATATCGATCGATTTCCGCCGCGCGTACATCGCAGCCCATGTCCTGAACTGGCGGTCTCATCCGCGTACCTTTGATCGTTTTGCTCCGCGTGGGTGTGCGCCAAGCGCTCCGGCCAGGGCGAGGTAAAATCACGAGAATGAAGATTGGGGGGAGAGAAAGTCTTCCCCCCCCCCCCCCCCCCCCCTCCCCTCCTTTCGAGGGAAGGGAGCATTCATCATTGAGGTCTCTTCGTGCACAGAAAGCTATGCCCGGTAACTTGCCCTCGGTGCGACCGTCCCGTTGATCTTGGCAGGTACTTCCTGCATCCTTCACCAGGAAGACCGTAGATAAGATCGTTGAGTTCGGACAGGGCTAGGGTTGGGATCGTTTTTCGGCGGTATTGGTAGTTCCTTCCCGGCAACGGCAAGGGCACTAGAGCTGAACTTTATTCCATTTTCGGAAGGCTCTATCTCGACCAGATTTTACCGAAAACGCCTCCTCTGTTTGGTATTATTGGCAACCTTAACCTTCCCCCTCTGGAAAAACTCGAGTGCTGAAAACGATCATACATACCCCTGCGCGAACTAACTCAACGATCGTTGCGGGGGCATTATTTTTCATTTTTTTTGGCCAATTTTTCTGATATCGGACGGGCGGGTCGGAGTGCCTGGCGCTTACCGCTGCGCGCGAGAGCGTTCGCACGTGTGCCGGGGCGTAATCGATACGCTGCGTGTACCTTGCAGCCCAAGCCCCCGGACTGGCTGTTACCCCCGCGAGCGTGCGAATACTGCCAAGAAATCGTATGCGCCAGGCATTCCGGACCTCCCGGCCGGTAGGAGCAACATAGACTAAGGTTGGAAATATAGGCCAGTAACTCCCTGAATACTGCTGGTGTCAGCAGGACGGTCGCAGCAAGGAAGGGCGATTGCTTTCCTCGCCTTGGCCTCCTGGTTAGAGTGCCTGGCGCACACCGCGACCGTACAGCATGTGCGGGTACATGGGTGAGACCGTCGGTCTGGGAATCAGACCGCGAACTACCCGCGGCGGGGTCGATGCACACGTATCGAAATCCGCCGCGCGTTCATCGCGGCCCAAGTCAGCTGTGCACTCGACCGAGAGATCCTTAATACATCTATTCGACACTCATGTCTTCCATGCGCTGCGCGCGTGGTGCATATATCCCGGGCGCGGATGTAATTCTTCGTAGATTTTACCGGTACAGACAAGTCGGCGACTCCCCTGGTCACTACTCCCAACGAGAACAGGACGCCTTTACAAGCGCGAGATCGGTCGACAACCGTTGTGTGCACCAGGACCAGCCAGGCTTACACCTTTGGTATACGTATCGCAGCTTTAAATGCCGAGTTTTTCTATTATTGTGAATTTATCATCTCGGCCGAGCGGGTCAGAGTGCCTAGCGCACACCGTTGCGTGGGAGCTGGGACAACGCCTAGTAGAGGGCTTGAACCGCGGCATAAACGCGGCGGAATCGACACGCGCATCGATCCCGTCTTGTGTGCCTTGCAGCCCAAGCCCCCCCCCCGGCCGGCTGATACCTCCGCGAACGTGCGTATGCGCTGCCGAACCACTGTACGAGCCAGGCACTCCGACTCCCCAGGCCGAGATGAGAAAAGCAGATCGAATTTTAGAAGATGAAAATGTTCCCGTCTCAGAGGGGGGATATACAGTCTCTTTGCGCGCCAAAAAAAGATTAGACCACGGACCGAAATCGTCCTCGTAAAGTTTTCTGGTTGGTCCTGCCACTACCCACGGGGGCCACCGACCTGTAACACATGGTTTATACGGTGGGATGGCTTACACGAGGAATGTAAACACGCGCGGCCGACGTATCACGCAGCTTGCCAAGCTGAGGATACACTGTTTGTTGTCAGATACTATTCTTAATGGCCAGTCGGTCTACGCACTCTCGCGTCTGAACAGCTGACCAATGCATTGCAGGTGCATCGTGGTGGGTTTTGGTGCGTCCAAAACAGCATTGGCGAATTTTTAGATGTGATTTCGAACGATCGATTGTTCGTTTCTCGGGAGTTTTACGAGTACGGTTACGAGCACAGGTCTAAATTAATGCTGCACACTGGTATGCATACAATCGCATCTGTCTACTTTCTAATGCACCCCCAGTACCATACCCGCCCCCCCTTTAGCTATTACGGGGGACCATAGTTAACAGGACCTATGGTACACATAAAACCTATATGTTTAACCATTTTTACTAACAATATTTGGTCCTGTCAACTATGGCCCCCCGTAATAGGCGTAGGCATAGTCTCACAAGTGCATCCCACATCGATACAAGGATTCCTATACACATATCGATACAAGGATTCCTATGGTGCTATATCCAAGCATGCTTCCACTGCCATCCTGTTCTATAGCGTGCATTGTATCAGCACTCGGGGGCGATCACGTGTTATCAGGGCGCGGTAAAGGGCATTCGAAAGAGTAAACTACCTCCCCTCACACTAGGCAGAAGGTGTCACGTGCACGTACAAATTATCCCGCAGTTGAAGTTGCGCCTTTTGGCTCAGCGTTTTTGTGACCGGTTGAGCTCACCAATTGAGCAACTATCAGTATTCCGGTTAGTGCTATACTTTTAATGACTATTACGTAGTATTGTTTGTTGTTGTTGTTGTTCTCACATTAAATCTCTGACGAAGGAGTCCGTGGTCAAACAAAGGTGCTGGAGCCCTAGGAAGATCCGAAAAACAAAAAAAAATCGAAAATTCGGCTGCCTCAAAATACACGAGACGAAAAAGGCGCACACAAGATAAAACCAATGTGCAAAACTGAACTAACATGGCCGCGGGTATATCCTCTCAACTATAACATAGAAGAGTACCCCCGTTCCCACCACTAACCAACTCGTGGCTGCTGACTACAGCGGATGCTGTCTGAAGTGCTGCCTGCACCGTACGAAACGCACGGTAGTCGTGAAAACGAAAGAGGAACACACCTGCCTGCTATCTGGGGTGCTGTCAGAGTGAAGACTCGCGGATATGCAGTCAAAAAAGGAGCAATCGAACCTTACTACCACACGAATATCAACGATCGCCATAATCTCTTCCTGGACTGTCTGACACAAAAAAGTGCAGCACAGTTATGATACCACGTCCCTGATAATTGCGTAGGTTATTCCCCATGAAGGGTATACAACTCGTTAAACTACAAAGACCAGCAGTGACGACGTTTATAACAAGTACCGGTAGATACTATTCTGCCTCTACTCTGTTGTAGGACTATTCCGGGGGACCATAGTAAATAGGACCTACGGTACGCACAAAAACCTATATATTTCGCTATTAGTTTTAATATCAATATTTGGTCCTATTTACTCTACGTCCCCCGTAATAGCACATACCAGTAAAAATCTCTGTCGGGTTGCGCGAACTTTTTTCCCCAAGCATGCTTCGGGTGCGAAATAAGACACCACCTCTATAAGGCGCTGCTTATAAGGCATCACCATTCCTCTAAGGTGGCGATGCACTTGATGGCGATGCGCTGGCATCCAGTCTGTTGCTTCGCGCGGGGGGATGGGACGGGTATATTCAATAAAATCTCACAGAGGTGATGACGTACTTTCTGTTTTGCGGGGCCAACTTCTGACACGACTAGTGGGGGAGAGGTGCACCACCGATCACAATTCGATATTTTTTATTTTAATTTCGGAAGTACACTCTTTTCAGCGAAATAAGAAGTTTTTCAAGTCACCCACATGATGGCCAGTTAAATAACCACGTCGCCCGTGCTCCCGAGCTTCGCTCTTGTGACTCGACTTAACCACCCCCACCTGGAACAATGATATAAAGGCATGCGCCCTGCCCCCCGCCGCCGTCCCGGCATTATAGGGGTGAGAGGGTGTATGTTTATACGACCTCAGCCATGCCCCCTCCTGGTGCAAGCGATGTGTTTCTGGCCGGCGAAAACCCCACATGCTCAGTCCCGACATTGTAGCGACGCGGGGGTGCATTGCCATAGAGCTACGACCATCCATGCCATAAGCATATAGTCCCCCCCTTCCCCCCGCCGAAACGATTCAACGCAGATATACACACGGGAGGAGACGAAGAGCGGTCGCTTGGTGACGCTGTGCACGTACTGTATCAGCACCCTCAAGGTCGCTAATCGCACGATCCTCACCACCAAGAACACGCGCGCCAACGCCACGAGCGTCGCCCAAACCTTGTCGAACCCTCCCCCCCAAGCGGAGTCTGACGCAGCGACGCCGTCGACCTCTACCTCTCTCGCCCGCGGCGGCAGTGGCATCTCTGCGCAGTCATCATCATCACCACCACCACCACCACCACCACCACCACCACCACCATCACTATCACCCTCTAGGTCGACGTCATCCTCAAGCCTGGCAGGCGCGGCCCGATCAGCCCCCTCTATTGTGGGGCACGGCAACTGTCGCGAGGCCGTGTGGTGGGACCGTTTTTCCCTGTTCGGTAGCCCGAGGCGGAACCGCCCCCCCCTCGGCCAGCCCTCCGCCGCGCCGACCCCGACCCCGAGCACCAACTCCGCGGGGGGGTCAACTCCTCTGTCGGTGGGGGACGAGGTGGAAGCGTCGTTCGTTCATCAATACGCGGGTCCTCAATTAGAGGGAGAGGGGGAGGGGGAAGGGGTTTTCCCTCATTGTGTGGGTCTTCCATTGGAAGAGGTGAGGTTGGGGGCGTTAGCTCCTCAGTCTGTGGGTGCTCAGTTCGTGGAGGAGGGGGGGGGGGAGGGGGTGGGAGGGGTCGCCGCGGCCGCGGAAGACGGGCGAAGAGCGGAGAAGCCTGAGGCAGGAGGGGCTGCACCACCGGTGGTGATGCCCGACACCCCCCGCCGAGTCAGAAGGTGCCGCCGCCGCCACCCGCTTACCGTCAGCTGGGGAGAGCGCACGATCATCATGTTCATGTACTCCGAGAGGGAGAAGGTTGGAGGTGACCTGGCGTGGATCAAGGAGTCGGCTCGATCCAGCAGGAGAAAAGGAGAGTCAGTTGGTCCGGAGAAGCCCAAACAAGAGCCGCCAGTGACCACCGCGCCCCCTCTCCCCCCGAAACCAAGCCCTGGAAACCCGTTTTTAGCGTCCGACGGGGACAGGAACAGCGGAGATCCGTCCAGCACGCAAGGAGCGTCAGCTTCTGCACAGAAACCCGACGGCGTCGAGGACTGGAGCGGTAGTGCACTGTTCGAGAAATGCTCGCTCAGGTTCCCCTTCCTGTCGAGAGCAGGCGAACACGACGGCTGGTCGCCCGAGTCGCCGACGTCAGGGCCAGCAGAAACATCTGCAGAAAAGTCGGGGCCGACGCTAACGGGGGAGGGTGACGGCGACGCTGAAAGCGAAATGCTGCCGCCACGAACGTCCAAGTCGCCGTCGTCGTCGTCGTCACGATTCTTCACGAACCTTCCGAAAGTAGCGGGAGCTGTGGCCGTGCTCGGGATTGCGGCTACCGTTGGTGTGATGGTGTTGCGCCGTCGACGCTGAGCCTCCCGCCCGCCCCCTCCTTCCCTCCGTCCCTTCCCTCCCTGAGCCGTGGCACGGTAGGAGACAAAAGAATGCCTCGACAGTGTGGTAGGGGGGGAGTGTACTCGATATCATACATGGCCGTAGCCGTATGACCATGGACCCTCGCATCCTTAAGCCGGGATGGTGCACGTCGCGTGCGTCTCCATCGACCAGGGAGACGTAGCCTGCGCCAAGCGCGAAGCACCGTGAGGTAGCGGGAAGTGCTTTTGAGACATCCCTTTTCTGAGACATGTCGTGCATCTACAGTGCGGCAGTTTTTTGTTGTTCAGCGTGCTTCTACAGTGTGGTACGGGAGTTTTGAGCGCAAACATTTCTGGACGATGAGGGCTCCTTAACCGAAGAAGTTCCCAAAACGTATTTAGAGTTTGGGAAGGTGCCATTTGTTCTTCGCACCACATGACTCGCGGTATTCATTTCACCCGTGGGATTGGTCGTCGAGCAGTCACGCACCTTTTTTCTTGTCGACGCTGAGCTTGGAACCTTATTGGTCATCACAAGGTACCGCCCCTATCCGCGCTGTAGAGGCATGGCTCCCCTCCCTCCCTCCCTCCCTCCTGTTGAGGGCATATCATGGCTAACCGTTGTCGTCGAAGATTCCTGGGACGGGTAACCATATTCTTTGTAGAAGGTTCTTGGGGAAGGGTAACCGTTTTCGAAGAAGGTTCCCGGGAAAGGTAAACGCTTCGTAGAAGCTTCTTGGGATGGAAACGCAAACGATTTCGTAGAAAGCTTCTCCGAATGGGTATCGTGAACGTTTTCGTAGAAGGTTGCTGCTAAGGCTGCCGGCAGACCTTTTTGGCGGGTGTAAATAACGTTATGTAGCGCTTCGAGGTTTGCCCCGCAGTAAACTTATTGCTCTACTGTAGAAGGGCGTGGCTCCAGGCCTCAACAGGTAGTTGTATACAGAGTATGAGTAGGTTTAGCAATCTGGGAGAAGGGATCTTTAGGGATATTTTTGACTTGAATTTTTTGCGTGGCGCAGTTTGCACTTCGGAATCGTCGTCTACAATTGAGAATTTTTCTGGTTCGATGCAAACGCGGCGCAGTCGCGTGTATGGCCAGTTTTGGTCCGTTTTGGCTGCGGTTTGGGGTCAGGGTTAGGGTTAGAGTCAGCGGTTGGGTTGGGTCTTCGCCCGTACCTTGATCCCAACCAGAACCAAAACACCTAAACAGCCTACCAACCTAAATATTATTTCTCCCAGATTGTAGTGGGACCTCTAAAGTATGTACCTGGCATGTTTGATGAGGGATGAAAGGGTCGATTACGCGCAACAACGCCTCCCGCAGCGAAAATCCCGTTCTACCGGAGAAAAAAACAGCCCGGCCGTAAGGCTAATATAAGAACGAAAAAAATGTCTAACAATAGATCCAAGTAAATTTTGTGTGCCCGAGAACGTGGGTGCAGGCAGTGGTAAAAGGGTTCACAGCATCCGACAGGTCATGATTTAGATCATTCAGTTCCTCACCTGCCGCCGTGAGAGATTGTGCCTTATCTATCTGTACAGTACAGATCCAACCCAGGAAAACACGCGTTAGATCATGCAGAATAACACGGCTCTCACCCGGCAATATGAGCCATACCCTATAGATCAGGAACAGATTTTCCCTGAAAGATCTTCAGTAGATCATGATCTGTAGGTGATCTGTCCGAGATGTGAAAGGGTTGTATGTAACCGTTTAGGGACCTAGAAACAGCGACCAAACACACGATAAGTCTGGTCTTCTCAACGGCCTCCTCAACGGTCTTCTCGGCGGTCTTCTCAACGGCGTCCTCAACGGTCTTTTCAACGGTCTTCTCAACGGCGTCCTCAACGGTCTTCTCAACGGTCTGATGAACCGCACGGCTGTACGGTATATACTGAGTGGGCGCAACAGCAATGCGAGTAGGATCAGGCTACTCCCGTGTCGTAGTCGTGACTCGTTGCGTCGTGTTATATGGTTCTCGCTCGGAAAGCCACGTTTGTTTGTTCGCCGTACCCCAGTAGGCCAAGCAGTGGCCGATGCTTCACTTGTCACTTCCCGTCCGCCCTCACTTTCCCCCCCTGAAAAAAATCCCATAAAAATCGAAAAGCCGTACCTGGTACGTACTACACTACATACAGACAGCCAGTATCTCTTGTCTCCGAGGTATATTTACCGCAAAAGCACGGGGTAGAAAAACGCGTCTACTACTACTACTACTAATATTCCTCGCCTGTGCTTCAAATCCGGCGTGAGCGGTAAGCGGTCGCGGCCCACAAGTAAACCCCGCCTCCTTACGTAGGCGCAGCCAACCCCTCAAGCTGCGGCTGGGTCCATTCTTTACCCCGGTTCAAGGTAAGAAAACAGAACGACTATATTCGGAAAAAAAAAACACCCGAACAGTTCCGCCAAAAGCTTCAGCCCGTATTTCGAGTAGTAACTCAAAAACGTTTTGCTGGAACTCGCGCGCGGAATTCCAGGAAAGACAAGACACCTTGTGTCGTCGAAACGCCTGCACCCATCTGTTGAGCTAACCTAACCTCGCCGAAGAAACGGTTGTCTTTCACACCCCTTGCTCGTTTATCACGAAGACACACGACAGGAGCACTCCTGACTGAAAACAAGGCCGCCGTTATAATCAAATCACCCCGTGGGGATGAACTGGATAACCAACACAATGATTTCTCTTTTCTGGCCTAGAGGTGCCACGCGCAACACGGCAGCAGCACTCAGCAGCAGCAGCATCAGCAGCAGCAGCAGCAGCGTCTGGTTTTGCACACGCCGGGAGACAGTGTTTAGGCAGTAGCAGCAGCAGCCACCTAGAGAGACAAGAGCGACCCCCTCAAACAATTGTTGACGGCACACTTTGCATACGCCGTCCCTCAAAAACAATGGTTGAAACAAAATGTTTAGCTTACGACCCCGAAACGCATGGTTGGCACACTTTCTTCACGTAGCGTGCGACCCCGATCAACGGCTGCGCCCCCCTCCCCCCCCCCGTCCCGAAACCCGCTTCCCATCCGCTACAGACCACATCTTGCACATCCACTAACTTCATCCTAACTCTGGTCTGTCCAGGTAAGACTTGGCCAATCGCAAGGTTTCCGCCGGGTTGTCCGCATGCACCCAGTGCCCCGCGCCCTTGACGGTGCTCACGACAAACCGAGGGAACATCGTGCCTATCTCTGTGAGGTGTTGGGACCGGATGTACCGCGAGTTTCCTCCGGCGACGAACAGAGTCTACCAGAGGGGAGGGAGGGAGGGAGGGGAGGAGGGAGGGAGAAAGGCAGGGAGGGAGGGAGGGAGGGAGGGAGGGAGGGAGGGAGGGGGGGAGGGAGGGAGGGAGGGAGGGAGGGAAGGGAGGGAGGGAGGGAGGGAGGGAGGGAGGGAGGGAGGGAGGGAGGGAGGGAGGGAGGGAGGGAGGGAGGGAGGGAGGGAGGGAGGGAGGGAGGGAGGGAGGGAGGGAGGGAGGGAGGGAGGGAGGGAGGGAGGGAGGGAGGGGGGCAGGGAGGGAGGGAGGGAGGGAAGGGAGGAGGGGGGGGTAGCGAACGCATAAATGACGCCGTCAGTGTCTACGGCAGTACGCAGCGAAACCAGGATGCCTACGTACGTAGACGCCTTTGGGGACCCAGACATGTGATGACGGCCGCGAAATAGCACTGGGAGCACGGCACTTACGACACAGAGAACAGCGACAAACAGCAACAACCGCAATCACAATAGTGAACAACGACATCACCAACAGCAGCACAAAACAACCACCACAACAGAGAATAACAACAAAGACATCGCCTACTACAACAACAATAGCAACAACACAAAACAACAACAACCACCATCAAAACAGCGCCGCCCCCATCTCCACCCCCCCACAACCGCCAGTACTCACATCCCCCTTGTACGCTCCTAGCTCCTCCTTCCCATCATCCACGGCGCTGGCCAGGCGTTCTAGCCCCACCGCCTCGCCGCGCCGCCTCCCAGAGTCAAACTGCGCGAGCACTCCCATGGAGCGGTGGATAGCGCCGATGTTGATCCTCCAATCCCACGTCCCCGAATCGGGATCCTTGTCGAGGTTAGTCACCGCGAAAGCTCGAAGGGCTGGGTCGATCACGTCCTTCGCCAAAAGCTACCAGACACACCAGCACCAGTCGAATTGAAGCAGAAACACGGCGGCGCAAGCAACGGAAGGATGAACAGGGGGGGGGTGGCCGGTAGCAGGAGTGGGGGTTAATTCAAACAGAAGCATGATGGCGCACGAGGGGGGGGGGGGGGGGGGGGGGTGCACCAAGATGCCAAGAGAGGGGACGCTTTTTCTTATAGAGAGGGGAAATCGACAAAGAGGTTCTCTATAGTGTGTTAAAAAGTCAAGTCAGTTTTTTTTTCAGTCATTTTCGTGCATCCTACTGTAGGCTAAGTCGTATAAATGAGTTTTCGATGAAATGTTCGATCTCACAGCTCACGTTTTTTTCTGATTAAAAAGCAAACAACAATAGCCCTCACATCATCGGCGTCCCTTCTGCTTCGCACCCCCTCCAGCGGCATCTGCTTCAGGGCCTCGATTATTTTCTGCGTGTCGCCCCAGTTCGTCGCATCAACCCTGCAGACAAAAACAAAAAACGAAACAAAAGTCACACACAACAGTTCACAACGAAAGATACCAGCGGTGTCACGGTAGCTGTTTTCGCAGCTTCTCAAGCGAGGACCTCTAAATACCTCTCCTCCCCCCCACACAAGACTTCGAAGGAGCCAAACCGCACAACCCGGCCTTTTCTAGGCCCTACTTGCAGAACGAACATGCTACATCGGTAGTAAACCCACCCTACCACTGCTGTGGGTGGGCGGAAATGTAAGTACCGACTATACGTTAATACAAAGACCAAGCGGTCCTTATAGTTTCGTCCAGAGCGGTACCTGGTATGTACTAACAACACGCTGTTGCTCACTCGGAGGGAGCTCAACCGGTCAGAAAATATTGAGCCCAAAAAAAAAGAGCAAACCCTTCCGTGGCAGGAGTCGATATGGGGAAACGGAAGCGACACACATCGAAATAAGTGTTGAGCGATAGAACGAAACATAAAACAGTAAAGTATGAGACATACTCAACCACCGCGAAAAGCGGAAGGCGGAAAAAAAAGGCAAGAGCACTACGGGGGAAAGCAGCGCAGGATAGGACAACGGCTGGTGTGAGAGACACCGCGCGGCGTCGCGTGCCGAGGTAAACACAACGCTCGCAGGCAACGCGGGTCTGCGCTACTACGAGGTTAGAACCCCCTTGGGACCCACAAAACGAAGCCGAAAAAAAACAAATGAGAAGGTGTGGGGTACTCTAAACCGCCTTTTGCGGTGGAACATGTTACACAAGTATATATGGTAGTCAGAACCAAACACATTATACAAGTATAAGGGGGGATTTTTTTTTTGGGGTCCATCATGGGTTCTGGTTACTTGTTTTACTACTGTAGTTATTACGATGTATTACTATGGCCCTCCGTAACAATGTGAACGCGCAGCAGCATGAGGAGGGTCACCACCAACACCACCAACACAAACACCAACACAAACACCACCACCAACACCAACACCAACAACTGCAGCCACCACCACCATCACCAACACCAACACCCAAACAACCACCACCCCCACCACCAACACCAAAACAATCTCCATCAACACCACCACCACCACCACCAGGAGCAACAACAGCCATCTCCATCATCACCCCCACCAACACCAAAACAATGTCCATCAACACCACCACCACCAGCAGGAGCAACAACAGCCATCTCCATCATCACCACCACCACCACCACCAGTGTCACCAGTATCACCAACACCAGTATCACCAGTATCACTAACACCACCACCACCACCACCACCGAAACAACCACCAAACTCACCACCACCAGTATCACCAGTATCACCAACACCTTCCCCACCGCCACAGGTCGGCCCCAACGGCTACATGAACGAAAGCGGCGCCTCACATGGAGTAGCTGACGGGTGCGATGTCCATAATGACGAGGCCTCGGACAGCGTGCGGGTGCAACAGGGCGGCCATTGCAGCGGCCTTGCCTCCCATGCTGTGCCCGATTAAAATTGCTTCTGACAGCCCCTATTTCATTCATGCCACAAATTACAGACACAGACCGGGAAACAAATAGGCAGTAATTGGTATTACTACAGTAGAGCAGTGATTTAAGCGGAAAAGGGTAATAATCGAAACACAAAACAAAAGTATGGAGGGGTATTATGGCAAGTGTTTACTTGATTTTAGTATAGCCCAAAACTTTTGTCGCTGACGGAGTTCCTGAACCGAGGAGCTACCCAATAGGCTTGCACCCGAAGTGTATTGCATATTGTTATTTGCAAGCCTGTTCGATTGTGTGTCGGTCCTAGCTTCAATATTCCTTAAAGTCGGTTGTTGGGTGGGATATGGAGCTCTCGCGAAAAGCCTCAAAATGTTGGGGCTACTCCTGCCGCAGCACGCGTCTATTCAACGGCTGTGCATTCAACGGGCATGCATAGACAAGGTGATCCTGTCGGTGTGGCGCTCTTGCTAGATGAGAGTGGATACATTTGGGTAGAGGGCTTTGGTTAGAGACCCAAGGATCTTAGCCACGACATGAAAAAGCGCGGCAACTAGAGTCAATACCTATCATACGAACGATACAAAATACGCACTGCACTAGGTGCCTGGTATAGGTAAATGATATATATGCTGGTGTTGTTCCTGACGTTGTTGTTGTTGCACGAGACACCGACATCAAGCCAACCGTCGTGTGAATTCAACGCATCGATTGGATTTCAACCAAGGTAGAAATTCAACCAACGGAGGATTCCAACCAACGGAGGCCTTCACCTAACGTATGACTTCAGCGCATCGGTATGACCTCACCCAAGGTACTACTACATCCAATGTAAGATGTAGGGCCTCAAACAACGTACGACGCAGAAATTCAACCACCCTTGTAGGAGACGCGTGCCATAACAGTGGTATACAGCATTTTTTTTCGCCAAAAATATTCCTGACTTGCCGAGCTCCTTAACCCAATAACGTTGGAATACCATCAGTCTTTCATGTCTTCAAAATGTTTTGACTCTATTAAACCTATGCCAATGGAAACGCGAAGTTCAAAAGTTTTTTTTCAAATATATTGCTTTAAAAAAACAGCCGAAAAATTTCTCGTACCGCCGCTGTGGGGAAAAAAGAGAAAAGTGTTTGATTTTTTCATTATTTTCGCCCCAACGGCTGCAGGCGGCGCAATTTATTTTTTCAGCTTGCAAATTGTCAACACGGTGATCGAAACCAGCTCGTGCGACGATCGACGCTCGATCTCGACATAGACTCAGCCCACGGCCAACCCACTCGGTATCTGGCAAGCCCAACGAGTATAGATGACGGCCTCGAAGATATCAGGTGGATCCATGGTCTAGGGCGCGAGAGCTTGCCGGCGGCGTCCTACGGTATCCTCTCAAACCTGAAAAAAAGTCTATTTTTTGCCATTCGAGACGGATGGAGAAGTTTTATTTTATGTTTCGTACAAAACTTTTAAAACCAGTGGCCAAATGTTTTTTCATCATACGCCTCGTCAGCTCCCGCCACATGACACCGGCCATGGTGTGAAGACGGTGACCCTAGGGTGGGTCGGAGGCCCTAACAAGCGCACTCCGTTCAGAATCCATGACGCAATCGTTGGTTTTGTTGATCGATGTCTGTCGAGGACTCGGAATCTCGCCGCTTCGAACCAAAGATCGGCCTGAGTTTTTCTCAAGCCGATGTTGGTCCAACATCGGCCTCAGATTTGCTTTTTTCGGGCTTTTCCAAAGTTGGGGACTTTTTTTTTTTTTCTTTACGTGGCCCATAGGAAGCGTGTTCTGAAAAAAATTGGCGGGTATCTTTGAAATTCAAACTTTTTATTGAAACTTCGCTGTCCCATTGGCATAGGTCTTAGTCGTGATATACACAGGGTTTGGGATTGTTTGTTGGGTTGCACTCGTAGCTTTTCGCCAAGTGAAGTGTTGGGGTGAGGTACTATTGACTTTGTAATATTAATTACTTACTGTAGCAATACCATAAAGCTCCTACACTATAATCAAGCTAGGAGCTTGACAAAAATTAGGCCCCACCCATTTAAGGCACACACGCCTCGGGAGTTCAACCAACGCAGAGCCTCCGACCAACGAAGGACTTCAACCAACGTATCCAACCGATGCAAATCCTCCAACCAACGCAGGACTTCAACCAACGTATCCAACCAATGCAAAGCCTCCAACCAACGCAGGACTTCAACCAACGTATTTCAACCAACGCAAGCCTCCAACCTACGCATGACTTCAACCAACGTGTAGATGCCTTCAGCTACATTTGAGACATTCTCTTTTTTCCTTTATAACGCCCGCGGCCAGAAAACGCAACAGGGTGCGCGCCAAAAATTGAGCTGGCTACGTAGCTAACCTGGTCCGCCATGAAACCGAGTACGTCGTCGGCCATGTCCACGTAGGTCATGCTGTCGTGGTGCGAGCTGGAGCCATGGTTGCGCATATCGACCGCGAACACTCGTCTCTCGCGTTCGAGGCTCTGTTCCGAGGAAAAGGGAGAAAAAAAAAAAACATGAGCGGGAAAGAGTCGAGTAATTAACTTATCCCCTTCAGAGAAGTACCGACGTTTTCGTTCGAACATTACTTGCAATTAGTGTGGGACATTTTCGGCAGTAGTGTATGTACCAGGTATCATAAGGGTTAACTTTTCTTTGTAAACATACAGTCCTTCACAACGAGCAACCGCGTTCCGGGGGCGTTCTATGTTTGCTTGTTTTCATGGAGATGCATGGGACGTACGATAGAGGTGCGTCTAATATTTTCTGGAATGTTGTGACTCTCACTCGAGAAGCTCGATAACCCCCGGCCAAAATCTGACAAGAAAAAAAAAAAAAAGTGAAAGCGCACACAACCCGATGGACAAATAAATGGCTCATCACGGTGGTCCCTAAAAAAAGGCCCACAATGTGGGGGGGGGGGAGAGCCTTCCCAGAATATTTCTGGAGAATGTAAAACGTACCATCGATTGAAAGCCTACCATCAATCGCGTATTTAACACAGACGACACATCCGATTCGCGCAGTAGAAGGTCTTGTCTTGAGATAAACCACACCACAAAGGGTGTTTTGGGGCTAATTTCGGGCCTGTTTACTACGGGCCTCCGTGATAGGATATTTCCCGAAACGTTTGTGAAATAAAAACAAAACAAATCGTAAGGCGTGCCGCTCTGGGCGGAAACACAAGGGATCTTTTTAGGCGTTCATACCAAGATAAAAACGGTTCTTATAAATACGCCCGGAGTGGTATGCCTTACCAGGTTGGGGAACTCCTCAGCTTGAGGAGCCCGGTCAGTCCTAGTGACTAGTGACATTCTCGACAAACCATGCCCCCCCTATCGTACAGTAGCAAGAGCTGGGTACCGCTCTGGGTGTCTGTCAATATAAAAACCCCTTCTTATTCAAAATAAGGCTAAAACCACTCCTTATATTCCAGCCCAGAATGGTATACAGCGGGCGCCCGGTCTGATCGAAAACACAAGGAACATTTCGATGGCCACTATACGTACAAAATCGCCTTGTACTTGCGATCAGACTGATACAACTTACCAGGTATAAAATAAAACAAGTACTACTGTTAGGTGTGGGCGTGAGGTCCGTATCGACCAGAAATCGGTGGCATTGTGAATATTATGAAATTTTCCCAAACGACTACCAACAGACGGAATAATTTTCTGCACTTCCGAACTGATGTCATGGGGCTCCAAAGCAACTAGAATGTAGTATACCGGAAGGTCAGCATTGCCTCGCTTTTAACTCCTGATACGTCACGAATTGGTTGTCCATAGTGTGCCCAGACGTATAAAAGCATATGTTCTGAACAAATTCATGAACCGGAATGCTTTTCCGTTTGATGCTGATACGGAAAACAGCGATATGTGAGATTTTGGCGTAAGGCGTAATATACCCCGTTCTAGAGCGCATCGACTGATATGAAGAAGCGAGGCTACGGAAACCTAGTTCGTGGTATGCCGCACACGTATAAACAAAAATCACTCCAATCGTAACACTTGAGTAAAGAGCACCACCCCGTCAAAAAATAGTAGTTTTTTACATACATAATACAATGGGAAACACGACACGACACGACACAAGAAAAAAAACAAGTAGGAACTACAGGAGGCTTTGGAAAAAAAGGACAAGGAGTTCTTCGCCCGCACGGGGAAAACAACAGGAGAAGTGGGGAGCGCGCCGAGAACATAGCGGAGCGCCGCGACTATCGTGCGTTGGAGCGACGTCATGACGGTGCCGCCCGTGCACGCGACGAGGCTGTGGCCAAATATGCTGCTGAGACCGATGCTCGCCAATTGGCCGAGAGTCTAGCCGAGGAGCGAAAATTGTCAATGGAAACCGAGGAGCGGCTGCGAGTTGACACGGCAGCAAAATTGTCCGAGGAGCGTTAACAGCCGCCGCACGCGGAGGCAGACACGCGTGCAGCACTAGCGGCGCTGGCAGCCTAGGAGGGGCGGAGGTGGGCAGAG
This sequence comes from Nereocystis luetkeana, assembly GCA_031213475.1. NCBI lineage: Eukaryota > Phaeophyceae > Laminariales > Laminariaceae > Nereocystis > Nereocystis luetkeana. Next base: position 1,918,159 of record JARUPZ010000003.1, on the reverse strand, counting down.
GTGGCGAGGGTGGCGAGGCTGATGGAGGAGATGGATCGCCACCTTCCATCTCCTCCTCCTCCCGCTGCTGCGCTGTCTGTTGCTGCTGCTCATCCTACCTTTTTACAAAAAAAAAAAAAAAAAAAAAATACGAAGCTTTTTCCTTGTTTTCTAATTCTCGGTCTCCTGCAATACTTCAGGCTTTTGGGCTTTAGAAAAAAAATAAATGATGACGGCTGCAGTCAATTTTCTTTGTTGTGGTTGGTGGAAAAAAACGAAATTCATCACTGCGCACAACGGTCAATGGACACCGATATTGCTGGTACCGGCTATAAAAGGGACCTCACGCGCAGACCCAACTGTGCGTAATATACTATAACTGACACTTCGTGCTTCGAAGTAGCACCTTTGGGCCAAAAAAATATCATGACTGACGGGGCTTCTAAGGCCCGTCACTATCGTACATTTTTCCCATAATTTCCATATATATATTTTCAAGATTTCGTCTCAAGATACGTAGGCGTTCTGCCACGAATGTGATTTTATCAGAGGAAAAATATCAGAGACGTTACATTTTACATGTTTGGAAAATCTGGAAGATGAAAAAAAATGCGCGAAACCACCCCCCCCTGGAAAATCAGGGGAAACACTTTCCGATAACAAAGGCCCCAAGTGCGGCCGAGAACTTTTTACCTACAGGCATTCGAAAACAAAAAATGCATGTCGCACAATATCATTATCACCTTGACGAGCTTGGCCCCCCAGCCCTGGAAATTGCGCGAATTTCCCAGCAGCCCGTGCATGATCACCACCGGGGTCAGGGAGTCGGGGCCTTCGGCCCGAACGCTGGGGTTAAAATCGATGCTGCTCAGTTTGGCAGCCCCGTGGGGTCGCGCGATAGTGTTGGATGTAGGGGTGACGGTGGTGAAGGGCATGGTGCCCGCGGTCATCGAGAGTGGCGTCGGTGCGCCGTTGCTCTTCATGCGCCGATCGCTGCGCTTGAGCGCGCTTCTGTGAAGCTCGGTATCGTGCTGGGGGGACGTTGTACCTGATAGGCGTTCGGATCGCGGGGGGGGGGGGGGGGGGGCAGTGGGGTAAAGGCATCGTCATGATTGTTTCTATAACGGTGATTATGTTGGTGGTAGAAGGATTAGTGTTGTTTTGCTTGCTTCCGACGGAACGATGAACCTGCTTTGAACCAGTTCTAGATGGGGTTCAGGAGAAGAAGATACTCGTACTCAATGTGAGAACATGGATGATGATGCATGATGTTGATGTCGACGATGGTGATGATGATGATGATTAAGATTATGAGGAAGATGATGATGATAATGATGATGATGATGACGGTGGTGATGACGACGATATTGATCATGGTGATGTTGTCGATGACGATGACGATGACGACGACGATGATGACCACTACGTGCCAGTGACTGCTGTGACATGAAGTTAGCGATGGCTGGCTTGGGGTCCCTCAAGTATGAGCCGGGATGTCCAACATACTATAAATACTGACTGCTGTGCCTGAAGTTCACTGTGCTACTGCTACTGCTGCGGCTGGGGGGACCGTATTCTTTTGTTGCTTGCCCTTAAGTCATTTGGCCATTGACCACGCACCCCTTTCGAGAATGAATAAACGCGTACCTGGTACATATCATAGGAGAGCTTTTGCTACTGCTGTCGTGTTGAGGTATTTTAGTAATGTACGAGCACTGCTGTAGACGCTTTTCTTCTCAAAAAAATGGTCGAAATATACCATGTCGAGCAACGTACCACAGGCAAGGCACACCATGCACGCGAGAAGCGTGACTGGCGCCAACACCAGGCACCACATCGAAGCAACCGGCGCTACGGTATTGTCCATACGATCTACGATAAGCAGGCAACACGTGCAATGCGAATTAGCGGTGTGATACCAACAGTAGCCCGCGACCACAGAGCTTGTATCTCTCTCTGGATGGAGAATCCGCACGGACACTGCATGTGCTGTGCTGTCTGTTACAGGGAAGCATAGCAATCAGAACCAAACATGCTGTGTTAAACATACTGGGGGTCACATGGTTCTTGGGTATATCGAGGGTTCTACAGAAATGTCTTTAACGAGTAGGCCCCCCGTAATACGAGCGTGGAAATAAATATTGAAATAAGAATGAAGAGCAGACACGCGCATAGTTTTTCTCATCTTTCAAAGCATCTACTAACAATGGGGGCGCACGAGCTTTTCTTTCCTTGGTTGAAAAAAAAGATCTCTTCATAACGGATCGAACGAGCGTATAATAGGGTGCCTTGGTTTTAGTTTCTCTGTAAATGTGTGTGTGATTGGACATTTTTTTTTGCTACGTTTGTCCACCGCGCTCAACGAACACGGCACCAATGCCAGTCCCGAAGGGCTCTGTGCACGCACACACACTACTACCGAAACCTTCTCGTGTTGGTGCGGTTTGGTTGTAAGTCGTTCAGAGTTGATCGAGTTAGGTGCGGCAACGTGTGTAGGCACATGGCTGGGCTATGGGTAAACAAAAAACAGGACCGAAAAAATATCCTACTCGTAAACGGTTTGTTTTTTTCAGCTCTACCGGACGAAACCCAACTCTACGAGATCCCGTAGACAGAATGTGTCTGTCCACAGCAACGGCCGTGTCCCCAAGACATGCTGCAGGTGGTGTTGTCAGGCCCACCCTCTTACTGATGAGGGGACGGAGAATCTCTGCTGCAGATGCCGTACAGCAGTAGTAGTGGTGGCACCTGCTACGAGAAGCTCGGTTGGGCAAATGTCAGGCATGACCAAGTGTCAAATATACGCACTGCTGTAGGTGCGGATTTTTCGTTTTCAAATGATGCCGAATTTCGAACTTCGAGTTGGGGAACCAGGAAACACGCAACAAAATCGAGCACGCGTACAAAGGATCAAGGATTAGACCAACAAGCCGAGCGTACGACGACGCTGACCCTGGCTTCGTGTGTCCTACCTACTGTTGCTGCTGTGCTGCTGCTGCTGCTGCTGCTGCTTCTGCTGTCGCCGCCACGACTGGCGCTGCTGCAGACGATGTTTTTTCTTGAAGAAATAACCCGAACGGCACGGATACATACGTAGATGTTCGTCCGTGTTCGTTGGTTCAGCACAATCCCTACTCAGCCGTGATGCATCGCAGATTGACTATCTACTGCTGTGGGTACTGAAGTCGCGCCTCATTACCACCAATCACTTACGAGTATAACAAGTGTTTGTCGTGCCTGTCGTATCCAGTACGATGACATGGTATTGCATACTCTACTCTGCGTACTGCATTACAACGTACTGCTGTAGCATCTCTGTGTCGTGGATTTGTGCCCACAGATCTTGTCTTGTATCTCGTGGATGAAGATTCGGGATGGACACTGGGTTGTTGTGTGCTGGATGTCGACAAGTGGAAAGAACGATAAAATTAGAGAGAGAGTACGTACATAGATACAGCAGCAGTACGGCAGTGGTACGTACACCAAAGGCAAAGTGAATACTCTGCATCCGACCCAACCCAAGGTACTTGCTGGACAACACATTCCTCACCAAGAACAGCAAGCGGCTACGCACGACGCAGCAGCTTTGACACATCTGACATACTTGACATATATATCATACCTGTCGAGCTGAAGGTCGAAGAAGAGGACGCGGAGCTCGGAGCTAGGAAGCACGTACTCGTAGGCGAACTTCGAAACGACGAAGCTGACAGTCCCGCAAAGAATCCGTTGCTCCTCGAAACGCACCTGTGGGCGTTTGGGTTCTTGTTTGGTTTTGGTTTATTTTGTTCCGAGGGCATACCTAAGGCTTGTCCAATCTGGCATACCTAGGATAGGATGTGCCCAATGTCCAATCTTGCTGTTACTACGCCTGTGATGGTAGGCAAGATGCTGCTCAAGGTTTACGGCAGCAGCTGAAGGCGACCTCGGTTTGGTGCTTGGCACGTTCAGCGTACGTACCAGTATCTTGTACGTACAGAGCAAAGTGCTCAAGGAACCAAAACAGAATACCTTAGCCTGGTGGTGTGGTACTCACCTAAGAAGTACTGCAGCCATCGTAGTGTAGCTAACTAGATACCGCAACATCGCATGCCACGCTGCCGAACGCTGTTGTGGGGGAGGGGCGGCGAGCAAAAGAAAACGGTGGCCGAAACGGACAAAGCCGTGAGGGCGTGAGAACGTGAGAACTGTGGGTTTCATAGTGAAAAAATGCGTTTCTGTAGAGGGGACACAAACGTGACCAGCGTGGCAACATGTTGTGCAATTTTCAGTTTTTCGACCACCTTTGCTTGATGAAGCACAGGTAGGCTAGGCAACCACACCGCTCGACAGTTAGTTCGTCAAGCGTCAAGTCAAACGAGCGACAAAGCCAAGCCAAACGGATGTTTCACTAGGAGTGGGCATTGGATATCCCGATAACAAAGTACTACGAACAAAGAACAAGGCACATCAGTCTCGCAGCTCGGCACAGCAACATTTCGAGCAACAATCGAGCGCACTGGATTCATGGCGTCTGCTGGTACTATCACAACGCACGGTAGCGTGCTGGTGGTGTGGGACTTTGATTGGTGAGCCATGTGATAGGGTGGGACGTGTAGCGTACTTGGTACCAGGTGGTCGGACAGATCACGGTTGTAGACGATCTATGATGCCTACAGAGTAGTACCTGGCAGTAGCGTAGATCGATGCTAGCCTGCCTATGTTCTGCAGGACCTGCAGGATCTGTCCAGCAGTACAGATCCAACCCAAGAAACATGAGCTACAGACAGCAGTAGCAGTGCAGTAGATCGTGCTGCTTAGGCAGCTTCCGCGCGGAAATATGAGCTACTGTAGATCATACATGAAGATCTGAAATATGTCTGCCCTGAAATATCTACTGCTGCTGTAGATCATGCAGTGGGAATGATCTGACGATGATCTGTCCGAGACGTGGATCCTCCCTCGCTGTTGCGCTTCTGCTGCCGCTGCTGTTGCTGGACAAAACAGACGTAGGTGGGCTCACGAAGCGGTAGCGACCTGTGAGTTGGAATGTATACTCGTAGAATACCAGATGTGGTGTGGGACTTGCTGCTGTCCGAAACCCCAACGCAGTACTCTAACGTGGTACGAGTAGAACGACTGCTGTGTTTGAGCGCGGGACGCAAGAAATGGCCTGCCTGGTACAATAGTGCACAAGTACTCGTACCAGGTATTATATACCTGTAGCTCAGCCTCGGCTTTTTCCCGACGAGCACAGCGCCTTTTACGGACGATGCTCTACGGGAGAGGCTGCTGCGGTAAATCGACCCCAGGGCGTTGTTCGTCTTCCTTCCTTCCTTGCTTCCTTCCTTGCTTCCTTCCTTGCTTCCTTCCTTCCTTCCCGCTTTCCAGGTCGTTGGTGAACGAGAACAGCGATACCTGGGTGGTGAAACAGCTGGGCGAGGAGCTAATGCCCAACTTCCGAAGCCTACGGAACGACGAACAGCTTGGTTGGACGCAGATCATGAACCGGCAGATGCGGAGCTTGTGGGAAAAGGGGGTAAGCAGTGAGCGCGGCCTGCCTGCCTTCCCGACCATACAATATGCAGTATGGAGCTTGTCAAGTTTGTCTGATTTCTCTCCACCCCCCCCCCTTGCCCTCCCCACCTCCGACCCCCCCTTCATCCCTCCCCCCACTGCTTCCCACCCCCCCACCCGTCAAATCCCTTCTCCATCTCCCACCCGGAAGGGGGGACGACGAACGAAGATGAGGTCGGATTTCAAAAAAGGGTGTAAGGGAGTCACATTCCAGGAACCGTCTTATTTCGTGTTGGATATCGTATCGTACGTTTCGACACATCGAACGATCGATCGAACGTCGATAAGATAAGACGCGGGTCGGCGAGGGAAGAAATGGCTTGAGTCTTCTCTCGCGATAAAAAAAATGGAGGCACGAAACCGTGGGGGGGGGGGGGGAGAGAGGAGAGCCTTCTATTGTATGTGACCCGGGATCTGAATTACGAGTGTCAATAGGAGGAAAAGAAGGGTCAATAATATAACTAGGAAGAAGAAAAAATAAAATATTAATTAAATAAGATACCTGGTACATCGTATCGAACGCGTCAATGCCCTCCATTCCTTTGGGGTGGCATTCTCGTTTTTTTTTGTGCTAATGTGGACTGACCGATGGCAAGTGCCAACGCACAAACTTCGAAGTATTTTACTTCGTACGAAGTATCGACTGTCGAATTGATGCAGTGCCGATTTTTTTTTTCCCGGTTTTCATTCGATATCCATCGCTGCTCTAGGTAGTCCCATAATACCAATACCTTCGACCATAAAATTTATCCTACACTATTTCCGAGTTGTCTGCCCACAAAAACCGGAGGCAGGCAGCTCCAAAGGGGGTTTAACTGGCCCAACAAGATGTGACTGTTCGCTGAATGATCTCCTTGTAGTCGTTTTCTTGTTTACACCACCACCACCACCACCACCACCACCACCCTCGCGTCGAACCACTAGTCACTCATCCCATCACCTATCGCGGTTTGATCCCTCTCCTGACCGTCCCCTACACTATGAATCAGTACAATAGGACCGTAAAAGGCATTGACGCGCCTAAAATGACCGATCCCCTATAGGTTTTGCCAAAAAAAAGGAAAAAAACTGACACGCCCAGAAATGACGGGTCTCATGTTAACCCCTTTAGAGCACTCCCATTGCGGGGGCAATTGACTTGGAAGAAGACAGATATGTGTTTATGTACAGTAGGCCGGCGTCCCTGGTGGCTTGGTAGGTGGTCCGCGTGCCTATCAAGATCAATTTCATTGATTCAAATCTCACCGAGTGCATACTCGTAGGGTTTTTTTCTTGCAAAAAACAGTGACTAGCGGAAAGCGCGAGAGCGTGAGTTGGCTACATTCGATGACAATCGACGAGCAGTGGGAATGCTGAACCCTATGCGCGACAAAAAAAATAAAGGCACGTCCCGGGGGGGAGAAGGGACGACACCTGTGACCACGGCTTGTCCAGAAGATCGCTGAGGGTAAAACCTCCTACGAGTTAGGCTGGAAAGTAAAAGTGGTGATTTAACAAAAAAAAAAAGTGCAGTACTATAAGGTGCAAGACCTAAAAACGTTTTGAAGCGCCCAAAATGACCGGTTATGACTATGGCACTGTATGTATTATCCTAAATATGACACCAGTTCCCAGTGTTTTGGTCCCCACAAGGGGGATGCAGTCCTGAAGGCCTAACCGGGTTAATACATGCCAGTACGCTATCATTTTTGTTTTTCTCAGGTGACGGAGAGCGAAATAAAATGGAGCATGTCCCGCCTGCCGGTGTTCCAGAGGATGCTCGACGCCGCGTGCATGGCGGGCGCGGCCGGAGCGGAGCAAGCGGTGGTGTCGGACGCGAACACGGTGAGCGTCGAGCATGGTGCTGCTGCTACTGCTGCTGCTGCTGCTGCTGCTGCGGGCGAGGAACGCAACAGGCCTCCCTCAGGATTTTGCAGCAATGTGAAGGTGTTACCTGCTGAGCTATAGGGGTAAAATATCGACCGATTACTCAGCCTAGGGTAAAGCCTTGTGATATTGTACCCCCCCCTAGATAGTAGCGAGAACGCGATGGCTATCCTGGGAGATAGATGGTGGCGACGCACGGCGAAGCCGGAAGGGGATAAGATAAACAAAAAATCTGTCTTATGTAGTATATGGGAAACACGCGTTGAACCTTTAAATGTCGGAGGTGTCTCTGTTAGGAGTAACAACGGTTTTCCGTCTGGAATGGGATGCGTGGCGAATGGTCAAATGACTAAGGCGCGTAAGCAAATGAGTACGCCCTCCCCTCTGCACGGTGGGACCTGCGCGACGTAACGGTACCGTATTCTACGGCCGTACGTGGCCCTTCCCGCTTCGTGTCAATACCTGAGGAATCGGAGCAGAGTTGTTTTCAGGGATGCACGAGCAAGCGTTTCAGTAAACACATGGTACGTAAAAAGTGAGTTCCACATAGCAACGGGAGCGGTGGGTTCAACTCGACACGACACGAATTCTGGACGTGGAAATGTGGTGATCTCAAGCCAATATTTTTTACCAATCCGCCGGAGCATGAAAAACAAACAAACAAAAAAACAGCCCGCTTCCTGCCGAACGACTATAAAACGTGAAAGTATTACCTACGACAACTGCCGATCGATTACCCGCAGGTCGCCCCGTTGGTGTAGTGTTTTTTCCCTCGCGTGGTGCTATTACTTGTGCTGGTCCTCAAGTTCGAATTCCATCGTGGTGACATTCTGAAAGACCAATCAAGAGAAATCAACTGCCGAGAGCGCCTAGCATGGGTATACACTGTACAGTAGGCTCAATCGATGAATAAAACGCCAGTCGACGAGGGAAGAACGGGCTGAAGTACTTCTCGCGATAAAAAAATGCAAGGCACGAACCGTACGTGGTGGGGAGGGGGGCGAAGAGCTTGCTATGTTGACCCTGGATCCGAGTTACCACTGTTGCTAGGAAGCGGAGAGAAAGCAAGTGCGATGATATTATACGAGATGGAAAACAAAGGTGAGCCATACGACACCCTCGTACACTATGGAACAACCCATGCCAAAAAAAATATTGCCGCTTTCTTTTTTTGGGGACGCCAATGTGTTTCCGAAAAAAACATGTTCAGCGGCGGTCGCACCACATGAAATATGTACCAGCTACCAGCTATACCGGTATGGTTGTTTGAGACTTGTTGGTTTTTTTATTGCATCCAAGCGCAAAGTTGAGCGTGGCCCCTGCCGGGCGTTCGTTGCTGTTGCACTGTTTCAGGTGTTCATCGAGGAGTTTCTCAACCACCACGGCATTCGCAGTCTGTTCGGTAGAGGAATCACCACCAACGGAGGCGTTTTTAGGGAGGACGGGCGCTTGGATGTGCAGCCCCACCACCCCGACCCAGGCGCTCCCCACGGGTGCAACCTTTGCCCTCCGAACATGTGCAAAGGTTGAGCCGTCTTAAGAAAACATCCACACTCAGGACAGATCATGATATATTACTAGATACCAGTAGACCCCTTTTTCGATTATGGTATGTAGGTTGTAGAAGAGCTGTATGGTACAGATCAACACCCTGCGGACATGTATGTGCGCAAGAGCCTTGGCATTCAGAACCCTTCCACCGGGAAAACATTATATAGGTAGTGCAGAGGACTTAAATCAGGGATATATATATATAATATGCTTTGGGGACATTGGGGACATCTGCGCCCCGAAAAATCTAGATGATGAACTGATCTGGTCTTGTGCGATGTGTGGAAACATGATCATTGCAACGCCAGTACCAACCAATCTTTGCGGTTGCGTAGGTACTGCGCTTGTATGACGAACCCGTCGTGTACCTTTTTGGTGAGAAATTTGGCACGTATTCCACACTTAGAGAAACATTTTGAATAATACGGTCTGTGCACGATACCTAAGCCAATCAGACCCATGGTCAGCATTTCGAAGTCCCTTTATCTCGTACACATATTAATAGTGTGCTTCAGACATGGTGTCGACGAAGTAGTGAACTCTGTTGCCTCTATGGGACCTGAGATGGGAAACACGATGGATGAATAAAATACGATGGTTGCAGCATCCGCCGCTGGGTGAGTCATGCTTTCCTCTGGCTCCAGAGCAGCGACTTGTGCGACACCCGCGTAGCATGAACTACTATTAATAGCAGCTTGCGTACCACTCTTCCTGACCGGAAATATAGTAAACGTTTGGTATCTGATATCTATATGAAACGGGCCCTATGCTTTCGGTGGGAGTGGTATGCTCACGCTCACACTGTGTACTTGGTACGTATACTGTAGTGATAGTATGAATAGACCATCCTTGTCATTCGTTTTATCGCTACTCTGATTGTAATGGAGTGAAAACGGACAAGAAAAAGTAATGCAGCTGCCGCGATCGGTGCATACGAGGCGACTGCCGACCGCAGATTATTACCGGTACAGGGGAATTCGGTAGTGATCACCGGTGCTTTTATACGTACGGCAGAGGTACACCATTTTTTTTCTGTGCTACTCTGTAGTCCTCAAAAGAGCAAGAATGCAAGTGCAATGGTTGACGCACTTTAGCATTCCCATGACCTAAGCATTCTGTACAAAACGAAACCCCGACGATTTGGGGTCAAATGAGCCCCGTCATTCAGAAAACGCCTCTGCGAAAAAGTGCCACTATCGTATCACACGCGTCCTGTGTACCAATCAGAGCCCGTGATGGCGGCTCGTTGGCTTTTCCAGGGCTAATCCTCGACGGTTTGCTCGCACATCAAGAGGGCAACGGTTTGAGGGTTGCCGACAAGGTTATCTACGTGGGGGATGGGGGAGGGGACTACTGCCCCGCGCTGAGGTTAAGGTGGGTGTTGTTGTTGGTGATGGTGTTGGTGTTGTTGGTGTTGATGTTAGATTGGTATTTATTGTGGTTCTTGCAATAATTCTCCGCAATCTCCCGTTAGTAGGTGGACATAGGCATACCGTATACCTCTATCATATTGGTAAAAAGACACAGTACGCTTGACAACACATCACCTGGGGTGAATTCCCGAGCCGATTTTTTCCTCTGGAACAAGGGGGGGCACACACATGACGAAATAATGGCTTCGGAATTGATCTTGTCGAGATCCTTTTCCACAGTTTGCACTCTCCTGATTGTCGAGGAAAATTGGATTCATTTTTTTTTCTGCCTGAGTTGTTTATATGGCACCGTAGCTGTAGACTACAGCAGATAGCCAACTGTGGTTGGGATCCGTAGAATACGTGACGTGGTGCTTCTGGCAGGCGTTACGGGTTATGTTTTTTTGCTTTTTGTTTTTTTTTCATTCCTCTGACGGATGGGTTGTATCGGGACCACAGTAAGTAAGAAATGCTCAAAGCTGTCTTGGGCTCTTAATGGCCCTCCTGGGGCATGAGAGGCGGAGATTGACGAGATAAAAATGACGATAGCAGCAACGGGGCCACTGCATTTCATTGGGGGATGGTACAAGTTGGTGTTCGAGTCACAATGGTAAATACATGTCAAACCGCACGGGTCGCAACATGATCCCACCGGTCCTGCTTGGCGCTCATGCCGCTCGTAGGCTGTAAACACAAACCTTGTCACTGTTTTTTTCTCGCCATCTTGGGAGTCCCGAAGGGCTTGAACCCCCCCATCAGCTCAATGCCTCAATAAATTGACCCCGTGCCGTCCTGGCGGTAAGAAACAAGAAAATTCCTTCATGACAATTCTAGGCTCACGAAAACAAATTACCCTACAGTGAGAAAGACATTCCGTGCCCGCAGTTTTCTGATTGTTCATTTTTTTCGATTTTCCAGGTCTGGAATTACTTATTAGTGGCTAATCCTGCGAACGAAATGCATTGTGTCTCTTTTTACGAGCATTAATTACATAGGCTCATATTTCTCGAAAGGCTCGCGTTTAGGGCCCATCTTAGCGGGGACTTTTAGTTTGTTCAATTTGATTTTCTCTTGTTTTTTTTTTCTAATTTAATTTGCATCTGATTGAACGAAGAAGAGTGAACGACCAAGCAAGCAAATTAGAAAAATTGAATTTGAGTGAAGAGTCTGTTGGGACTTTTTTCATGTGATTTTTTGTGATTTCAATTTGGAATTTGGGAGTTCCTCGGTCTTGACATAGCATGTTGATGGTGGGTCAACACCCTCGGTGGAGTCTGGGCCGCTTCGGTGACCACGATCGAGGCGATAAAATGCGAACCTCTACGGGAGGTGACCGGAGCAATCAATAGCCGCGCCCACACCCGTACACCATAGCACATCGTACCCCGGCGGTGGCGCCTCCAAAGTAATCATGGCGGCCACAATCACATTTTTTCGGCCTGCTCGATTGGCCAACAATCAGCAAATGAGCAAAAAAACGGAGGATACGCTCCAAACCTCGATAGCTGCATCACCGCTGCTGTTCCGCACGTGGCGCTTCAGGGCTTCCTCCGCCCACCCAAGACACCCTGAGAGTAATAGCTTCCTGTTCTGCGCGACCAAAAAGAAAAATAGGCTGGTGGTGGCGGCGCCTACGCGGCAGCGCAAACCTTCGCTCTCGTCTACGAGTGTCGTTGTTAGTCGGCTGGGCGTTGTGTGACGCGGTGCGTTTTTTCCGAATTATTTTTTGATTGGCAACTAGTACGCTGTTCCCCGATAGGACACAAACAGTTTTTTTTTTCGAAATCAAATTAAAGTTCGTTGAAATAAATTTTTTACTTCCATATAGCGTTCCCCGTTAAGATGGGCCCTTAGCGGGACGTCAAGAAATCAGGTTTCAAGAAATTGAGCCCAGCCGGAGAGCCCTTACTAAACCGTACCCACTCTGAACATTAATATAAGGACCCTCCAGGCATTATGATGAGTCTCCGAATCTCCACACGTTGCTTATATCTCCGACCGGAGCGGTATGTAATAGCATTGCTCTAGGTTATACCGTCAAGAGAATCGTTGAGTTCGCATGGAGCGAACGTTTTTTCGGCGCTCGATTTTTCCTGAAGAGGAAGGTTGCCAATACCGAACAAAGGAGGCGTTTTCGGAAAGAAGTGGTCGAGATGAGAGCCTTCCGAAAATAGAACGTTCGACTTTTGGCACTTTATCGTTGTTAAGAGAAAAAGAGCGCTGAAGAACGATCGTAGTAACCCCTGTCCCAAGTCCGCGTGCTTTGACGGTAATACAGTATATAGCCTATGCTCAAGGTTGCTCATGATTTGGTGTTACGATAAGCTTTCCAGCCTCGCTCAGATTAAGCGCTTCTTTTGGCCGGCCGATGTTGTGGTGAATATAGAAAAACTTCTATTGTGGGGGACCATAGTAACTAGGACCAAATATTTTCAGTAGAAATACGTATCTATATGGGGTTTTGTGTGTACCGTAGGTCCTATTTACTATATGGTCCTCCGTAGTAGCTTACCCATAGAGCGTCGACTTTCCTATTGCTACGTAGGGTATCGATCGCGCAAGCTTTGTGCATTTTCGAGATCTACTGCATGCACAGTTTCCGATTCGCGCAAGGCGTTTATTGCGTAATTCGTGTGTTTTCAGTGTGTGTACGGACTGCAACACATGCCTAGAAGACCGTGGTTTGACCCCTTGACTGACCGCCTCCACACTAAAACTAGTATAATAAAGCCCAAAGAGACCGCGTTGACGCGCCCAATAAGACCGGTCTCTTTGCTGCAGCATAATTGCACTGCATCTGTTTTCCGAATGCTCCACGCCTCAGTCAGACCATCTACAGAACATGATCTTGATAATCTACAGATCATGATCTAGGTCTTTCAAGCCAGATATTTCCCTGATCTGTATGATCTAGCTCATGTTGCCGGGTGGGAGTGGTATATTTTGCATGAATATAGCGCATGTTTCCTGGGTCGGATTTGTGGGTTGTAGATCATGATCTCTCTGAGGTGTGGAAGCTTCGCACTTCATCAGCTTTCCGAATGCTCGAGTGTCGCACAAGTTGCTCAATATCAGCGCCGCGTGTTTCGTGCCGCCCACCCGCTACGTACAGACCGGGAGACGTTCTGCTGGCTCGGCACGGAGAGAAGGAAGGGCGACGGTACGGGCTGCGCCAACGAATAGAAAAGGGGGAGGGGGGGGCATTGGCCTGTCGAATGCTGCCGTGGGATACTGGAGACGACGTATACGCCGCGTTTGAGCGCGAGCTTGAGGGTGTACGTGAGAATTCGAGAGTTCCGAAGACATCGGGGGTATAACAAGGAGAACACGCGGTATAGGGGGAGGCGAAGGGGTAACGCTATGGCATTCCCGTTTAGCTTCTGTTGTTGTGGCGGCGTTACTTTTTTTTTCCTCTGAAAGAGGAAACACATCATGCCCTCTCTCTCAGAAGTTCCTGGAGGGGGAAATACGACGAATTAGTAACTATACTGATACCAACGCGTGTGATTGGGACAAGGAGGCCGAGCGGGGGAAGCGGCACGAGAGCAGGCGAAGGAGTGATGCTGTGGTATCCCCGTTTCCCTCCTGTTGCTGTGGCGGCGTTTTCATTACGGGGGGCATACTACTGTAATAATCAGAACCAAATATCATGTCAGGTTTTGGGTGACTTGCTGAGGCGTGCTGAGACAGGGGTTTGCTGCATAGCACTTTTTTCGGCCAAAACGTTTCTGACTGGCCGTGCTCCTTAACCCAATTTCATTCGAATATCACCACGTACAGTAGTGTTTCACAACATGTTTCGTGATGCATTTATTAATAGTGCAGGTTTTGATATTGTTCATCGGATTGCACCTTTTAGCTATGCTCGTAATCAGTTTTTGGACGGGGTATAGAGCTCCTATACCACAACCAAGTGAACACCATAACCTCAGGAACATTAAGGCGCCACCCCTACACGGCATTTCAGGTGCCACCCCAATAGGGTGCAGAGCTCCTATACGATGATCGAGTGAGTATCATAACCTCAGAAACATTTAGGTGCTATCTCTACAAGGCAAACACGCCTTTACAAACAGTACTGACTACTCACTATTACGGTGGACCATAGTTAATGGAACCTGTTGAATACATAAAAACCTATACATGTAACCATTTTTTACTAACAATATTGGGTCGTATTAACTATGGTTAAATATATAGGTTTTTCATGTATACCATGGGTCCTATTAACTATGGTCCCCCGTAATAGGTGTACACCTCCATCGTAGCATGCACCACCCGCGTAATTTGTTTTTGCCGGGCCGATCTGCAATTAGGGCGAGCTTTCGAAAAAGGGTAGGGGAGCTGATCGAGCGACACACACAAGCCGCGACGCACTACATGCATACGCATCATGCTGGCGACCGTACGACCGAGCAGTGTGAGCTAGCCATGCCGAGGTGACGGGGCGATGGGGCGCAATCTAAACGCTCACATACGCCCGCGAAACCCAGCGATGACATTTGTTGTTTTGGCACTTGTACTAACCGTGATCCAACCTAAGGTGTGTACTATTAATAGCTGCGCCGCTAGGGAACGGAAAGTCACTGCTGCAAAGGCCGTCAGAGTCAAGTATCAGTCACAGGGACTGAGTGCTTGAATCGCGAGTCCGAGTCATTTTTTAAGTGCAGAGTCCCCAGGGTACCAGAAGCCGAAATGACTTTGAGTTTCGCAAGTCCCAAGGCTATCAGGGGGCTGAAATGACTCTACTGGTGCCCTGACAACCTTCCGCTCTACTCTGTACGCACGAGGAATAATTTCGTAAACATGATTATTTTTTAGGTACGTTACACCTACTAAGACGAACCCTACGATCAGTCGTACGGGTATCTAGCCCTCTTGCAACGGCAACAAGCATCCCGCTCTATCTTCAAGCCAAGCACCAACAATCTGTTCCTCAAAACGCGCGGGGTGAAGCTGAAAAGTCAAAATGAAGGAGAGCAAAAGAAAACGAAAAAACAAACCACAAACCACACCGAAGCAAGATGAGAAACTACTGCATCTGCATGTTCCACTGTTCGATGTCATACACGATTGTCAGACCCCCCCCCCACCCCCTAACCCCCCCTCTTTTTTTATACTACGTCGCATCCCACTGGTCCTTGAGCCACCTCACATCCTCCGTTGTAACATCCGTCGAAAACGGTTCCCCGAACGTACCAGGCCCCAGCAGCGGGGTGGGCTTCCCCTTGAGCACGTCGGGGGCACTGCACAGCACCAGGGTGGCCACCCTCGGCAGGGGCCTCGAAAACCGAGACGCGACAGCGTAGCCTTGGCCGACTGCAGCCGCCTTCCACGCGGTGTGTATCTCCCTGATGGGCGGGCCCCAGGCGAGCACAGCTCTCGCGAGATCGCTCGCTACGGCCGGGCGGTCCATCGCTTTTTTCGCCCTGCTGCCAAGGTTGCCGCCGTTAGCGAAAGGACTACCACCACCGCCGCTACCCCGACTACGGCTACCACTATCGCCACCGCTACCGTTGGCACTGCCGCTAGCGCTAGCGCCCGGGTCAAGGTTAAGGGTGTTCCCAAAAGAAGGGCGTTTTTCTTCGGCGCTGTCGGTACCGTCGGTACGGTTGTCGGTACGGTCGGAGGCGGGGTCCGACGGAAACTTGAGCCCCAGGCTGTGCCGGCAGAAGGCCAGCAGCTCTTCCGGGGTTCTCGGCTTCAGCAAAAACTCCGCCTGCGCCAAAACGAAACAAAAACTACATAACTTGGTCGCAAATTTGGGAAAATTACGGGTCAGGTTATGGGGTTGTCGGGGGGTGAGAAGGTAGGGGGGGAGGGGTCGGGGGGTGGGGGTGTACTCGATATCAAACATGGCCGTAGTCGTATGGCCATAGACCCTGGCATCCCTGCAATGCCAGGATGAGCACGTCGAGTTTTCACCTACCCTGCAGACATTGCTTGCACCAAGCGTGAAGCGCCGTGAGGTGTTGAGCCAGTCGCATGAAGGGTGAGCTGCATCCTACTAAGAACCGCTTGTGAGGCGGATTTCTTGCATATGGATGACAGCGTCGGTTAGTTGATTTATTTTCCGGTGTGGCCACCTCCAGAGGCAGCAATGGGGGTAACATGTAACTGCCTCGTGGGTGCCTTACCATAAACACCACCAGGTACGTGATACGATAATTCCTCTTGTGCGGAGTAAAGGTTCTCCACCCCGCACAAATAATCTATGACTCGATCACCAGCTGTGACCGCCCGCCCGCCCGCCAAAAAAAAAAAAACAGCACCCCTGGTGTCCAGCTCGTGTAGTGAGCGGCAGGGGGGTGTACTGATATAATGCATGGCCGTAGTCGTTCGGGGGGGCATACTTGTTTATTGCTTGCCTCAGTCATTCAACCAATGACCACGAATCCCTTCCGAAACGGAGCGCACCGTTCCTGCTCCTAAGAGAGATGTCTCCAACATTTGGGCGCTCGTTGCGTTGTTTATATAATATATATATAAATATGTATATACTTCAAAGTATATATATAACAATATATATATATACCAGGTATATATAATATATTATTACATACCGTCTGCGCCAACGAATCAAAACAACTAATTGGTTGTCATTTCGGAAACACACGGTCGGATTGTTGGGATGTCGGGGGGTCCGGAGGGAGAGGGGGGGGGGGGATCGGGGTACATACTGTTTAGGCAGTTTGTGAAATACACGGTCGGGATGTCAGATTGTTGGAGGGGAGTCAGGGGGAGGGGGGCGGGGGCGTAGGAGGGGGGTACGTATCGCAACCATTGTCTATTTCGATAATATACGGTGGGGTTGTCGGGGGGGGGACGAGAGGGGAACGGGGGGCGGGCGTAATTTCACGATTCTTCTTCTCATGGCATACCAGGTATAACACTTTCTCGATACAAGTAACCGCAAACAGCGCACGCTACATCGTAGGACAAACAGCGCACGCTGTACGATAGGGGTACGTAGCACTTGTTTTGCCTTACAAGAAAAAAACATTTCTGACTGCCGAGGCTCGTCAGCTCAGGAACTACCCAATAAGGCATGCCTTATCGCTGAATACACCACAAATCTGTGTATTTTACATGCTATTCGTTGTAGTATACCTAGGCCATGGTATTGCACTCGAAGTTTTTCTGAAAGTCTGATTGTTAGGTGGCTTACTTCTCCTCGGGCCAGGGGCCCCAAAAGGCAAACGTAGGTGCACCCCTGTCGCAGCGTGCGTCCTATCGGTGGGGGGAAAAAGCAACTCTAACTCGGTGGGCAAAAGAGCCCTCGCTAAATCCGCGGACAAACAGCGGCGATTGCAGTTAAACCGCCTGATCTCACCACCTCGGCCTTGCTGTCCCGCAGGTCGCTAAAGTCCTGCTCTCTCCGTTCCGCCGCGGACCCTGTCCCTGCCCCCTCCGAACCCTTTGCTGCTGTGCCCTTTGCCGCTGTACCCCTAGACGCGCCCCCCGCGCCCCGTACCTTCCCTGTTTTGTCGGAGCGGGGCGAAAGCGGGATGAAAAACAGGGTGGGTGTACGACGCTCAAGGCCGGGGCTGAATTTGTCTCGGGCCCTCTTGCCAAAATAATTGTGCATCGCCGGAATAATCGACAAAGGCCTACGCACAGTCATCACTACGCTATTAGTAGGAGCACGAGCACAGGCACAGAAAAAAAAACACGCTAAAAGCGTGCGCGAGCGCGCACACATACACAAGACACCGGGGTTTCCACAAAGCAGGAGAGGCGCCGGGGACACCAGTAAAAGTGGCAACACCGGGTCCGCTTGTATCCATCTAGAGAAAAAGAGCCGGCAAGAAAAAGCTGAAGCTGGAACAACCCCCAGGGCAGTACGTACCTGGTAGCTCCCTGCAGCCTAAGAAAGGACGCGTGGTACATACGATAGGGGTAGCACTTTTTCGCCTTCTGAGGCAATATCTCTGACTGGTGGGGCATCTCAACTGAGGAAACTAGGCAATGAGGGGCACGCCTTATCGTTTGTCTTTACAGCATTTTCCGATGTACAAGAGAACCTCTCAAGTCAGGAGCCGCGTACTTCGAAGCAAAATGTTAAGGGAACTCCTCATATCGTAGCATGCATCGCAGCTAGAGACCGACGGCGAATTGAACATGTGTGCGTGTGTGTGTGTGTCTTTCTTTCCACCTCCCACCCCCAACCTATCCAGTGATAACCCGCTCACGAGACTACGAAACCCGCGTAAACCGTCAGAACCCGCGTAAACCGTCAGAACCCGCGTAAACCGTCAGAACCCGCGTAAACCGTCAGCCCTCTCACCTGGAGCGACCAAATCGACCAGAGGCGGTAGAAGGCGGTGAGAGCAGATGCTTATATCCGCGAAATCTTCCGCGGACTGACGCAGCGCGGCGGCGTTGACCGGAAAGTATTCCACCCTCCTCTCCCGCGAACCCTGATCGTTAGCGCCAGCACCACGACCATCGTCCTGACCGCCATCACGACCATGACCATCACCACCATCACCACCGGACCCGTCCCCGCCCAGAGAGCTAGCCTCTTGTACCAAACGCGTGCCGAGTCCCTGCCCCTTCTCTTGTTCCCGGGGCAGAGTCACCTCGCTCCTACCCTCACAATCGCGGCCATCCTCACAGCCTCGACTGCCGTCCCTCAAAATACCCTCCCCGTTTCCCTTACCATCAACACCACCGACCGTTACGCTTTCCCCACCGTGCTCGGCGTTATTGGGGTCGCGGATATTACCCCGCTCGTTGTTTCCCTTCGCGGGCCCAGTCGTTCGGACCGCTCCACCGTCGGTTCTGTTGCTTTTCGGGGTATCTGGGATGGCGTCCGGGTCTAAGCAGGCATCGCCGCAGGGTAGCCTGGAGGGTGGGCGCGACGGTCGCCGAAACAAAGAGACGACGGGTTCAGGGGTCAGGGCCGGCAACCCCAAAAAACTCCAGAAAAAACACACGCAAAACGTTGCAAGATACCCTACATTGTCGGCAAGCAGCACTCGTACAGCTATTCCGTTTTCCGCGAACAGCTAAACTCGACGGCAGGGTCCCAGATAAAGTCTTAAAACCCTGGCCAGGCCCATCCCCCCCCCCCCCCCTCCCCGCCCCCTCTCGGCTCTCAAGGGAAACCCCCAACGAAGCATAACACACAAACCTGCGCGACATATTATACGATACCAGGTATTATGTATTTACATCATCGGCACAGCGATATCAATACCTACTGTATTACGGGGGACCATAGTTAATAGGACCTATGGTATAGATGAAAACCTATATATTTAACCATTTCTACTAACAATATTTGGTCCTATCAACTATGGTCCCCTGTAATAGTGCACATTAACTTGTTGAGCGTATATTCAATTACTGCTGTAACATCGCGTCGTGGGTTAATTCGTGTATGGTTTGGGATCAATGAAGCTTCTTGCTGCGACCAGCCGGAGACTCTCACCCAGGCTTACTACTCCCGCGGTAATTGCCTGGCAATCAACGCGGCACCTCGTCGCAGAGAGTAGGTACCCCGGTAGAGCAAACACCAACAAGACTGATGCCGTTGTCGACGGTACACCTCGCTATCAACGATGGGCGGGCAGGATGGTCTGTTTTTTCCTAGTCTTTTCTCCACTTGGTCGCGCTGTTGTAGAGCTGCGATATCGCTCACGGAGTGGTACTGAATCAGTCTCCCAGTACACCAATGAGGCTTTCCCGAAAAGGGATCCACCCTGTGGGCGTCCCCTTGTTTCTGTTTTTAATTACTGTCGAAACATCGCGTCGTAGGCTAATTCGGGTATAGTTTGGGACCAATGAGGGTTCCTTCTGCTGCGGCATGAAATCCCACCCATACTTGTTGACCCTTCTCTTATTTCAATGTCGTCGCTCGTTTGACTCGTATCCTTCCTGCGGGTTCCTTCTCTTCCTTGTCGTCCCCAAACTTCTAGCCTAGTTGTTGGGGGTTCTGCTACCGTCGGCTATCTCGTGGGAACGTCGTGCACGATTTTACAACCCTCTCCGGACAGTGATAGGGCGCTCAAGTTTGTGATTGCGATGTGAGGCACCCGGAACGCGTTTACCTGAAAGTCGAAAAAATCTCGCTCGCGAAATGTCAAGCTCTCTATCCCGGACAAGAGACGGACGTACAAATAGTATCCCGTCGCTAAAAAAAAACAAATCCCAACATCCAACGACAGCAGGATTCAAGTAAAAGGTCTTGAGAGCCCTTGTCCATCTCCCCCCGCCCTTTCCCATCTCAAGGAGACCTCCGAAAAGGCATAAATACTAAATAACCCACAAACTGCGGTGCATGTATAAGGTGCATCGCCGGCACAGCAGTAGTGGATATTTTTGGCGCATGCGTGCGCCGGATTCACCCTGACGAGACAGTTGGAAAAAAAAAAAATCGCATGAAAGAAGCAAAGCTCGCTAGTCCCGCTGAGCCTCCGAGGCAAAAGGGAGACGGAACTAGCGTGACGATGACAAAGTTCTCACGTTTTGTAGCTCATTTATCTGAAAGATCGTCGCGTGGTCACAAAAAAAGCGTCTCGATGGAAGAAGACGAGCAGAAAATAAAGGGCGCTCCACCAGGACGCCAGCAACGGCACAACCGAGACGTGGTATACCATCCCAGACCACTTGCAACCAAAACAACTACCAGGAGTATATCCATGGTATGAATATATATATATATACGTACACCCGAAAAAAATAAAATTAAGAAGTACCTACTCATAACGCCGCCTAGTCTCCTCACATGGATTGAATCCGGTCGGAGAACAAAGCGCTGCGAAGGGTGGCGGACACGGCCTTGCCATTCTCTCGGCGGCTACCTGCTCCTTCCCCCACGCGGCAAACCCTGAGGCGCTGGCCGTAGACATCCCCGGCGGAAGTGGCGTGGACGAAGCAGAGCCCTCCTGCAACAGGTGGCAAATATGTCAAATGAGACTGCAGTTTTAGACCTGGTTCGGGTCCAGACTTACGAGCTGTGCCTTATGTGGGTGGTGCCTTATGAGCAGTACCTTATGGGGGTGGTGTAATATGAGCAGTACCTTATGGGGGTGGTGTAATATTTTATAAGCCCATTCATCACATGAGGAGCTGAAAATCTCACCCGAACCATGGTTGCGAAGAAATTTCTGCTAGCGCAACCCGACCAACACTCCTATCTGCTCGCCCTAAACCAAATACACGAGTAAAAAAGTATCATACTCACCGGTATACTATTAACAATAGTTACCTGATGCTCACTGGAGGAGCTCAACCGGGCACAAAATATTGCCTCAGGAGGAAAAAAGTGCAAACCCTATCGTGGGATGAGTCTAACCATTCTTGTTTTGTGGTGGTATATATACCCATGTTGCGACAGGGTCAGAAAGCTACATTTCCCGAGACCCCACTACTTTGGGAACTCCGATCACCGAGTTTGACCTTTTTTTTGCAAGTACCGTAAAGAGCGTTAAGTTAAAAAAACAGGGAGGGGTGCGATCGTTATTCAGCCCTTGGCTTTTTCCAGAACGGGAAGCTTAAGGTTGCCAATACGGCACAACAAGGTGCCTTCGGAAATATCTGGTCGAGATAAGAGCGATCCGAAAAATACGCTGGCTTTTTCGACTTTTTAGTCACCCTTGCCGCTGCCGAAAAAACTATCGATAGCGCTGACAAACGATCCCACCCGTGTGCGAAGTCAACATTCTTTACGGTACACTATATACATACTGTATGCGAGTTACTCAAAAGCGGTGACATTTAAAGTGGACGCCAAGTAAGAAAATTGGCAAAGTTACCCAGGGTGTTACCGGTATATATTTCAGCGAGAAAAGGGGGACCCAGAAACAAAAAACAAATCAGGAGATACACAAAAGTGGCCATTCGTGTATGGTAGCGGAAGAAGGAAAAAAACAACCCTGAACTAGCAAAAAAACAAAACAAAACAAAAACAGCGCGAAAAGTACGACTCAAAAAGTGGTAAAAAGCGAAAACATGACCTACTACTACTCCTACTACTACTACTACTACTACTACTACTACTACTGCTACAACTAGTACTAGCACTACATGTAGTACTAAGTACTAGTCCTACTATGTACTATGCACCGAAAGAGAATAAACGCTCTGATTTTATAGAAATCCACAAGCGTCCCTTAAATTGCCCTAAAATTCCGGGACGTAGTAGTACGTACTCCAGAAAGCACTAAAGGACGAGTTACTAGAGGAGTCAGAGCTCTTTTTCACGCGCGACACTCACCCCCAACACCGCTCCCGTTGCCGCGACTGCGAGGCGGCGGAAGGCCCACGAAAAGGCCGCCGCTTCGGGTTTCCTCTCGGCTGAGGGGCGTTACTGGCAAGGAGAACGTTAGCGGTCGCTTCGCCGCCTGACGATCAAATCAGAGCAGCAGCCCATACACATCGTGTTGCGCGGGGAAAGCACACACCGCCGGTAAGCGATAACATGGAAAAGGAGGAAAACAACCATAGCGTGATACACGGGAAGCTACCACCACCCACCCGACCACAAGCGTCGGTCCGATCGCGTATTCAACGGCCATTCAATGGGTTTCCGTTTTCTCTTTCCACGAAAACACTACCGGTGACCGCGCCATACTACCGCAGGCACACTTCATTGGTAGAAGAATTCCACTCTCACGGTAAACACCTGCGCCGCGCACGCTGGGTGTCGATTGGTCACGAGAAAAAACCGCCAAATAATGACAAAAAAAAGGCCGATCCCGCCACGAACCTGTCAGACGCGGGGTTGTCGGACACAAGGCTGCCGGGCGAGGTTACCCAGATACACATCGCAATTTTTTGTTCCCATGCACGAGTGGCAGCTGAGTTGTCTACTACCGGGGTGGGTGCCGTGGGAGCTCAAGGCCGGGAGACGGTGTGAACAACTATTTATATATATACCAGGTATAGCATACGTATTAATAGCTACTCTGCCCCAAATACTAAATCAAATGTGTACCTGGTATCATTTTTCAAGAATACGCTTTTTAGCCCTACATTTACAAATACCGTATGTCGAACACCATACCGCGCTACGTGGAATAGAACAGCGAAAGGGAAAGCCTCAAGGAAATCAGCCAGTTTTGATGACCACGTATACACGACATGATATGATATTCAAGCAAAATGACCGATCTCGCATCAGATTATGCCACATGTACAAAACATATTTCGTACTGCTTGTATGTACAAGAAAAACTTTAATTTGCCAACACCGTTCATGCCTCACCGACGCTGCCGGCGATGTCTCATCTAATCCTAGCTGGGCCTGGTATCCCCTCCATCCCGGCACGTCGCTCGCCCATGTGTTCACGTAGAAGCCTGGGGATCGTCGCCCCGAGGCCAGGACAATCTCTGCCGGAACCAGGCATCGACAAGGGGGCGGCGTCGAGATATTGATTTTTCTGTGTCCATGGGCTACGTTTCAGGGGAAATAGTTAATGCAAGAACGACATCATCATCATCATCATCATCATCATCATCATTCGTGGAAGAAATCTGCATAGCGTGCGTCAGTGGCTTGCAAACCTGCTTCCGCAATGTGGACCGCGCAGAGCGACCAGAAGCCCAGCCCCCCCCCCCCTAGCCTGTCACCAAAAACACCGGTTCCCCACAAATACAACTAACCTTCTGAGCCCACGCCACCCCCGGGCAACCCGGGCAGCCACCGGAGCTGGTCCACCTCATCCGGCAAATCCCACCTCGCAACAACCTCTCTAGGAAACCTCGCGTCCATGCACGCCAAGTGGAGCCCAGCGCCGACAAAGACCTCGTGCACGGAGCGGCGGCCGACCACGAGCGAGCGAATCTTCGGTGCTTCCCCCTTCCCCCCTATGTTCCCGCCACCGCCGTTAACAACGCTGTACTCCCCCCGCGGGGTCCGGAAGTACAGCCCGGGGTCCAGCGCGGGAGCCAGGGTAGCCGGGGAAGGCTTCTCGCGTAGGTCTATCCGGCATGCGCGGTGCTTCCCCGCCAACCACAGCACCCTCGGGTGGCTTCCGTAATCTAACGCCACGTCGGCGTTAACTAATCGGCGCACCTCCGCCCGGTCGGGCAACGGCGTGGCGTCCGAAACCGACGCGGGAAACCGCAGCGGCCCCGCGCCATGAAGGAGCGCTCCGCGGTCCGCACGCCACTGGAACAACCGGAACTCCTCGTCTAGGAACGCCGCGTGCGCCGGCGTGAACGGCGAGCAGACCGCGGAGGTCAAGCGCCGCGCAAACACGAGTTTCTCTACCTCCGCGAATCCATCGAACTCCGGCTTCTCTCCTTCCTCCTCCTCCTTCTCCTCCTCCTCCTCTTGCTCCTCTTCCCGCTCCTCGCCAGCGATAGCGTCGGCTCCTTCCAACGCCGCAGCGTACGGGGTAGTGACCCCGGCCGCCACCCGCGCTCTCTTAATCCTCCTCGCGTGCGCCCTGCCCCCAGCCGGGGGAGGCGCGGAGGAGCAGGCGGTTGAAGAGGAGGGGGCGGAGCGGTCGTGGAGAGGGTCAACGAGCCTACAAGCTTTCACCAGGGTCGCGCTGTAGTCGCACCGCGCGAACAACTTGGGAGGCGTGTCCGTCCTCGCCACGACCGCCGATATCTGTCGAATCGGCCCCGAGTAGAGCGCCAATAGGCCCCTCTTTTCCACCGCCGCGTCCGGGGTAGACACAGCACCCCTCCGGGCAGTGGAGTTGGCGGAAGCCACCGCCGCCGCTGCCGCCCTCCGAGCACAACCCTCCTCACCGCTGCTGTTGTTCCCACCGCTGTCACGCGTCGAGCCTGGGCCGAAACTGCGAGGGTGCAGCAGAGAGAGGCTGCCGTTGTCGGAGCCGCCGGTGTGGACGAGGAGCGGCGCGTCCATCGGCGGATAACTGGCGCCGGTTCCTCCGGCAGAGATGTTCTCCAAGCAAGCGCCCGGCCATGAGAGGTCCGAGCAGGCGGTGTCCGGGAGGTCTGGGCAGCGAGCGGCCTTGCGGAGTTTGCTGAGCGTGGAAAGGCGTAAGTGTCGCAGGCAGGGTGGAAAGTAGGGAGAAAGGAGGGGGTGATGGCGGCGGCGGCCGCGAGGGGGGGGGGTGATGACTTCGCAAAGCGACGTCGGACACGGCAGACGACGCGGGATAGACAACAAACACAATAAGCCTCACAGCACCAAGAGGAGGCGGACGAATGCATGAGTGCCTCGGAACGTGAATGTTCGCAGGGTGTGCCCCGGCGAATTTTTTGTCGCATCGAATTTCTACACCCCAGAGGTGTCTACCACAACCACAAGAGTCGGTCCCATACTAACATCTATAGACTAGCCTATGTCTTTGGGCGATTTCACCGCTCGTGCCCGAAAGATGCCCACAAACACGGTGGAATCGCATGGGTAAACAGAAACAAGTTGTAAAAGACAAAATGGAAGCAAACACTATAAATACTGTACATGAATACCTGGTACACCACTAATAGTGCGGGCGAAGCACTGGCGGCCGAAATTCCTGCAGTTCACATGACTCGACATCAACTTCAGCGCTCAAGGGCGACCATTATTGTAACTCTAAACACTACCAATACACGCAGCAGCAGCAGCAGCAGCAGCAGCAGCAGCAGCAGCAGCAGCAGCAGCAGCAGCAGAAGCAGCAGCAGAAGCAGCAGCAGCAGCAGCAGCAGCAGCAGCAGCAGCAGCAGCAGCAGCAGCAGCAGCAGCAGCAGCAGCAGCAGCAGCAGCAGCAGCAGCAGCAGCAGCAGCAGCAGCAGCAGCAGCAGCAGCAGCAGCAGCAGCAGCAGCAGCAGAAGCAGAAGCCGCCCTCGCCCCCGCACCAACCACAGCGATCGTTCGAGCGAGCACCGAACCACCCTCATATTCACCCCGACCTTCACCCTCACCACTACCCCCCCCCCCCCCGCTCCGCCCCCCCCCTGGCCACCTCCACCCCCACTCCCCACGCGCCAGCGCACCTGTCCTCCTGGACGAGGCTCGTCAGGAGCTCCACTGGTACGCATATATCCTGGCGGTCTTTGAGGAACGACGCAGCGACGTTGAAGGCGGTGCCGTCCTTCTCCCAGGCGCCCCAACGACCCTGTCGGCGTGCGCGTAAGGAGGAAGAGTACCCCGCGAAGTTGCGGGCCAGAGCTACGGGAGCGCCCACCGCCGTGAGGCAAGGGTCTGATGAGAGGCAGAGGCGTTGGGTGAGTTTTGGACGGGTGTTACTACATGTTGTGCCCCGGTGTCTGCTGAGTATCAGGCAGGGGTGGTGGGTGATACTGCCGAAGTATTGGGTGGTGTGTCATCCTGCTGAAATATTAGGGTGGTTCGTGATGCAGGGTATACTTCTGCGGCAGCAATGCTGCTGCTGGCATTTTGCACTGTTGCGATTCATACTCGTATTAGATGATAACATGTTACAAAGCAGAACAGCTGTCATACGTGTGGGACGAGGCACAGCCGGCGTTGTGCGAAATTCAGACGCTGGTATATATGATATGATGCGAAGTATGATACGTACGTACTCCGCTACGGAATGGCGTACAGGGTGTGATTCACGCCGCAGCCATGCATAATGCAGCAGTGCTGCAGAAGTGTAACATCAAGATACATGATAACATCATGAGATACGCACGAATCACAATTCTGCTGTACTGGTTTGATGAAGCACCCGTCGCGTGAAATTGGGACAGCTACGTATATTGCCCGCTATGCTCGCTCACAAGGAAGAATGGAACGGAACATATGGTTCAAAATTTTAATCGAAAGCAGGCGACTTGCAAATGTCAAGAGCTCCATCCTCGACAGGAAAACAACCCGGTACGTACACAATTAGTTTCATATGTACGATACAAAAAGCACAGCACGGTACACCCGACCGCAAGCGAAAATAAATCAAACAAACACGAACATAAAAAGTTGACGAAAAAATAATCCCCGTCCCCTCTGATATATATATTCCCTTCCTGCTTGGAACTCCTACTGATACCACCGCTCGAAAAATTACAGAGATGTTCGAATATCTGCGCTTCTGTCAGCCTCGTACACTCTCCGCCTCTCTCGCGACCACCTCGCCACCAATTCGGTCCGGGTCGAGCTTTTCTCCCTCTTTGTTCCAGTGAGTCTCGTAACCCCCCTCGCGTGAAGCCCGGTGCCCACCGCGGCCCTCGTTCGCCAGCTCAACCCCCTTGGTGCTCAGACTTCTGAGTTCCGGTTCGTTCGCAAAAATAAGCACCGCGTGAATGTTCTTCTGCACACCAAGGCAATCCTTAAAAAATCGCACCGGTACATAGTATATTCCAAGGTTGTGTTCGGTAAGGTACATACCGAGGCGTACCAGCGGTAATGTACCTCCGGTATACCGGTACCGAGAAGTTCGGTACCTTCGGTATGATCTCCATACCGGTACCGAGGACTTCGGTACGTTCGGTACGAGGTCCATACCGGTACCGGGAAGTTCGGTACGTTCGGTACGCAGTTCGTACCGGTACCGGTGGTGCCGGTACAACAATCCGTACCGGTAACGAGATGTTCGGTATGTTCGGTATGATCTCCATACCGGTACCGAGAAGTTCGGTACGTTCGGTACGAGGTCCATACCCGTACCAGGAAGTTCGGTACGTTCGGTACGTCGTCCGTACCGGTACCGAGCATACCGGTAGTTCGGTACGATGTTCATACCGGTACCGAGCGTATACCAGTACCGAGAATACCGGTACCGGGATGATCGGGAAGTTAGGCATGGTATTTACCCGATACCGCCACACACTCACAGCACCAGCAGCACAGCCGTAGCCTCTTCGCTCGGTACACTACCCTCTTCGCTCGGTACACTGGCGCGTGCCAGCCGCCTCATGAGCGCCGCATCAACCCCCGCCAACCACGATGCCCCCGCTGCTGGCGGGGGGGGCAACAACGAGGCACCCGCCGCTGGCGACCAAAGCTCATCATCGCCAGTGCCGGCGCCAGCACCTTTGGAGGCAGGAGTTGTTGTCGTGGATGGTGGAGGAGGCACGGGCGTGCCAGTGATAGGGCCTGCTCCCATCTACGACAGCGCAACGAACACAGAGAGAGAAGTGCCGGCGGAGACACTCAAAGCTATCGATGAGTTTGTGGTGCCGGAGGGGTATCGGAGGGAAGGGACGCGTGAGGCCTCTTTCTTGTACTCGCTCGGTGTGTACGTTGAGCCGATAGATTCGAAAAGCAAGGCCTGCCGGTACTACTGCTTGGCGAGCGCACCGTGCCGTTCGAAGAAACACACGGTACCCTGCGTCATGCATTTTGAAATTGACATTTTGGGCGGGCAATATGAGAGACGCTCCGCACACACACACCACCGGTATCGCCGGTATCACCGGTACCGGTACCGGTACGGGCTTCCATACCATACCGAGAAGTTCGGTACCTTCGGTATGATCTCCATACCGGTACCGAGGACTTCGGTACGTTCGGTACAAGGTCCATACCGGTACCGGGAAGTTCGGTACGTTCGGTACGCAGTTCGTACCGGTACCGGTGGTGCCGGTATAACAATCCGTACCGGTACCGAGATGTTCGGTATGTTCGGTAAGATCTCCATACCGGTACCGAGAAGTTCGGTATGTTCGGTACGTCGTCCATACCGGTACCGAGAAGTTCGGTACGTTCGGTACGATGTCCGTACCGGTACCGAGCATACCGGTACCTTACCGAACACAACCTTGGTATATTCACCCCAAAATCAGGGGGCCAGACAGAGCCCATTCATGCTTCCCTCGTGTCTCGGTGGATACGCGACGCTTATCCACCAAAACAGCGACGACCCTCTTTCCGACCCCCCCTCTACCAGCCAGCGCCCGCTGACACCCGCGATGGCACCGCGCTCGTTCGCGTTGCCGTGCTCTGGGGACACGCACGCACACAACGACAAAAAAACGCTCTCGCGGGCAAGCAAAAGAAAGAGGTCTTGTTCACGTGGGAGCTCTGAGAGGCCAGGGATGTGCCAACCGAGCCCGCTCATGAAAAATACAAAAGATAAGTAAATCGATACACATACGAGTACGAACGAGTACCAGGTATGTACCAGGTACCGAGCGATGCGTGATATTGCACGTATCACGTGGTTGGCGAATGATGATGCATGCATACCGGTCTCAAAGGGGACCCGTTAGATAGCACGCCCCCTACAGCAGCACATCCGGTGACAACACAACATTATCACCCGGGTATGCTATCATGCGTGTTCGTGTTATACGGTGGGTACTGCCAAGTCTACCGCTGTACGAGTACGTAGGGCATGCTTGTTCGGCTTCCCGCTGTCTGCCATCAGCATCTGCTTCGTGGGAGTCGATTTCTCAAGCAGGCAGCCCACGCAAAATGTGCCCTCGAGTTCTCTCATGGCCTTCTTGCTCCATTCCCTCTCCTCTCTGGGAAGGTCGATGGTCATACTCAAGCACTCCAGCACCCCCAGCACAAGAAACGAGAGGTGGTGAAAGGCAGGCAGGCGTTCAGCTTCGGTCTGTACAAGCGTGCGGCGGACGATCGCTTTGCTCGTGGGAAGCGTAGCTACCGGAGTACCGATACCTTCAGGTATCAAAATGTCAAACGTCAAGCGCCTGCTACCGTAGACGGCCCTTTGGGAACGTGGAGAACATTGGGTGTGGAGTGGAGATCATCCATAATACTGCAGATACCAGCGAGTGACAGCAGCGTAGATTCGCAATACTTAGGTCCTGAGGACTCATGCCACCCAGAGAGCCATGTCTACCCACGTCTCAACTGACATGTAACTCTTCGATCGAGACATCCACGACGCTGAGCAGACAGCACGAGCTGGCAGAGATCAAGCTCCTGTCGTGTTGCTCAGTTGTCGTGCGCGACCATTGAACAAAATTCAAATCGTGGCTCCTGTTGTGGCTTGATTACGGTTGCATTCCGAACAGCAGCAAGCGGGCTGAACGTACCAGTACTGAGCAGAAAACATGGATCCCGCCGTCGCTGGAATCCGTCCTCCATAGGTGTCCTACCACCTCCCCTCCCCGCCGAGTTTGAAAGGTGCTTGCTGTGATCTCATGATTTGGGTGCCGTGGGGTGTTCGATATTTATGTTGGGCCTCAACAAAAAGGGGGCAGGGGATACAAGAATCCGGGTGCGTTTCTCGCTTTTTCAAACACGCCCTTTGAGGTTTCCCCGTGTTTTGTTTGGTGGTTGGTGAGCGGAGGAGCAAGCACTCCAGGGTTCACGAAGAGGGTGCGTCCTCCTTGATCCTTAAGTCAAGTATGGGGGCCTACAAGTACCTTGAGGAGCTATGGCGGAAGAAGCAGAGCGACGTGCTCCGCTTCGTGCTTCGCGTGCGTGCGTGGGAGTACCGCCAGCTGCCCCGCCTGTGCAAGGTGTCCCACCCTACCCGGACGGACAAGGCGCACCGCCTCGGCTACAAGGCGAAGCAGGTGAGGAGTGGAGAGCTTGGGGCTCTCGTTTGAGCAATACATCAGACGAATCGCACTTGTAGCACGGGCTCGAAGTGTGTATTAACGGTTGCTGGTGCTGCCGTTCTTCGTGGGTAGCATATAGAGCAATTAGAAGTTCGTGGTTGTTCTCGACGAGAGTCCTTCACTGGAGAATGCTAGGAGTACCCAAGTCAAGTGCTGCTCGTTCTGCGAGGCTTGTCTATCGTCCATTCGTAATATGTGGCCTCGAGAAAGACCTGTCTTGGCTGGCAAGAGGGAGGTCGAATAGATCCGCTTCGGACACAAGCTATGGCACCTGTCGCAATTATTCGCTTGGTGTTGTCATGGTCGTCCTTGCGCTACTGCACCATCGATCTGTATCCCAGCTCGTGGTCGACCATACTTGCCAGCCACCGCAACAGACAGCACACAGCCACAATGGCACAATACAAACTCCTGGTGCTGTCAAAGCCCAGCAAATACCCTGGTAGGAAATTAAAAATACCAGGTAAAGCAGTAGTAGCCGTAGCAGTAAAGCAGCAGCTGATGTTGCCCCTGTCGAAGTGTCATTAAAGCATTACAGCAGACAGCAGTAGTGTCTTTGAAAACGTGAAAACCCGCCTGGTTTGAGATGGGGAGATGGTTCTGCTAGGATCGTGCAGTGTTTGCTGCCGAGCAACTATTATTAATAGCATTTCTGACTTTGGAGCTGTGGTCAAAATTCAAGGTTGTCTAAGGTGCCGCGCTGCCGGGCACGATGTACTGACAACCGAGGGCTTCCTGCTGCACCGTCCTGGTTATACCGGTACCAGGATACCCTCGGGTATACAGCTACTTGGTACGTACCAGGTACCTTTGTGGCGCATCTACACATATTTCAAGAGCCATTCTTTATTCGAAAAAGGCTTCGTATCTCCATCGCGTTCACTCCGAATAGCAAGTGTTTTAGAGGACAACATGGCACCTGTACACACTCCCACGTACAGCTGTAGTAGAGGCAACAGAGTAGTGCCGTTCCTGCCCCTTACTTACGTACCAGGTATTTGTTGTGGTTGGTATCCATAAAGGACAGCCTCCGTGAGGCACTATTAATATCAATACGAGTACTTGGCGTTGCATACTGCTTGTGCCGCCCTGAACCTGAGCCCACCGATCTAACTGACCACGTGAAAATGAACCTTTTGCCGCTTCGCGAGGCCGACCGAGCACCCTGATCCCACCCCGACCCATTAAAATCGAGGGAAAGCGAAGATAGACAGCAGTTGCAGGTAGTCGTACGTAAAACGCATCCTGCATACTCGTACGTAACTAAAAAGGTATACGAAGAAGAGTAATGTTTGCAGACCCGGTGTGCCAATAACACGTTACGTATATTAGACGTGTCGTCAACGCGAGTGCTTTGAAGTGTGCCTGTCGCAGATCAACACACGTGCGTGATCAGTTTCAAAAACAAACAAACATGCACCAACGCAATATTATACCTAGCGTACATCATACCAAGCCGTGATCGTCATGTCGGTTCCCAAGAGCTAACGACGTGGAATGTGTGCAATGGTATCCTCTACTGTAGGTATTAGCATGCGTTATGGAGGCGTTTTTTGTACACCATAACTTTTGGTTTTTGTACCCTCTTGCCCCACATGTTTAGAAGATATCGGGCCAACGCAAGCAAGTTGAAACCAAGCACGTGTGATTGGTCTTGTCAGAGGCAACCTGCCCTTTTACAGAGTACCAGTGGTACAGTGTAGAGTAGTCGGGCCCTACACTCGTAAATCACTACCGCCATGTGTACCAAGTATAATCGCATTTATCGTTTATTTTATTCCTGTTATATACCCTCTTCGGGCTTCAGATAATAAAATTGACGATGCGAAGACGGCCACTGCTGCTGCGTGTTTGAGGGTCGATGTCCGAGTTACAGAGCAAAAAGTCGTACGGCACGGGGCCAACGTGATCCTACCCGTACCGCTAGGCGCTCCCGCTGCGGCGCGTATGTAGGATGTTGACAACGCCAAAGTTATCGTTTGTTTCGGTCGCTACGTATATCGGGATCCCCAGTACATCACACGTACGTTGTACCTGATACTGGTATGTTTGATAACTGTGATCGATAGATGTGGCGACTTCTGTGTGCGACGGCTGATTGTCTCGTACCATTACGTACCAGGTACCAGTACTGCTGTCACAATACGCTTGGCACGTTCGCATTGTTTAGTAGGACTTTCGAAACGCGATACCAGCAGTAGTGTCAGCATCGGCAACGCACCAGCCAAAGATTGGATGTGCTCTTTCCGTGTCGAATTGTTTGCAGCAATAGTCGCAGTGAAATATGCTGGTGTGTTGTCTTGACGGGCATCTAGTAACGTACGACGAACGCAGTACAAGCATATCGTAATATCGTGATGAGCATTGTACGGCGAGCGATAGCAGTGGTTACTGTGGTTGAGGGTCAACCCGATTGTCGGGCGCGTATGTCAAAAATCAGGGCGGTCTCGAAGTAACTCTACCCGGGTACGTGTGAGCACGTTTTCGGAACTAGTGCTGTCATCGTCTCTCTGTACGTGCGGTGCTACCAGGTATGCATATGAGCAGCAGTATTCCTGTCGCACCGGCTGTCATTGATTATGATACTTTTCTTTATACTAAACTAAAAAACAAAATTACAGAAGTGCAGTATTACAGCTTTTAGAGGCACGCATGTCTCAAGGTGTCTTGAGTCCGCGAGGAAAAAGACGTCAGACAAGGTACGTTCTACAGAATCTGTGGTGATCCTCCGAATGGCGGCACGCCCCTTTTGCCTTTTTTTTCACACCCCCACCGCATAAAACATCCCGCTCTGTTTAGTCAGTGGTCTGTGCCAGAATGTAGTGGTATGCAGTTGGAAAAGGTTCAGCCTTTTGGTACGGCTGTGGGTTGGCTGCAGTTGACGTTGGCTGGCTAGTTAATACTCCGTAGTTGACAAAAAATGAGTGTCGCTTAGTACGCCAACTTTTAATATCTTGACTTTGTTTTTTAGTAATTTCTACTAATAATAGCAAAAAACACAACCAGAGCCGCAAACGCGCCTTCGAGATACAACGACGCAGATCTCCGCAAATAACCGCTCGCAACTATTAATATCTGCAATACCTACCTTGCCAACTAACACCTAGTCGGCGACTTACATATAGGCAGCCAACTCACAGCCTTACCCTTTGGGAACTCGGGTATGACAACCAAAAGTTGACTTGATCAACCATCTTTTATAGTGGGCGCGTGCAGAAACGACGAGTAGTGTTGTGCGGAGCGCCTGTAGGAGGCGTTTTTGTCTTGGAAGTTCGGGTACACCCCCCTGACTCTCCAGCCGGGGCTGCTTTATTTCGCCGATTGAACAATCATCACTTGTTGGATACCCTCCCATCCTCGATCAAGTCTTTGGGGGAAACATTGCAGATGCTGCTACTGTTTTCCAACTCGCAGTTGATGCTCGAAATGTGTGTGCAGTTTGAAAGGGGTTGATCGGCCTACGATACTGTAGGACTAAACACCACTCTGTTAAAAATAGCAGTAGTCGGTCTTACTTGTTTTCGCTTTGCTTTTTGCTTTCACCAGTTTGAAGGAGCGCTTGCTTGAGGTTGTGGAGGGCCCCGTATGACGCTCTCACTGGTTTCAAACCCAAGGGTATCCCAGAAGCACCGTCACTGGGGTCCAAGCCTCGCGTCGCCGGGCACGACTTTCCAACGAGCAACCTCCGTTCTTGGCCGTTATAGTGGTGGTCTTTCATATACTACAGTTTCGTCCGTCCTCGGCCTTTCAACTCTATGCCCTCGTTGACTCAGACTATTGCGGGGGACCATAGTTAATAGGACCAAATATTGTTACTAAAAATGGTTAAATATATGGGTTTTTATGTATACCATAGGTCCTATTAACTATGGTCCCCCGTAATAGATAAACATACATGCTGTTCACTCAAAACTGACCCCAACATTGTGCAAAACTGTAACCGCTCAAACTTCAAGGTCGTCGACTTGTATTCATATCACTCCGCCCCGGAATGTAAGGAACCTGTGAATTGAATGTCAAGATGCAAACGATTCTTATATATTGGGACAAAGCGGTAGGTGTAAGACCACCTGGACCTTCGGCAGCGTGGGTGTATTCACGCCATTATGTTGTCTGTCGCACGCACCTTAGTATCCCACTCCTTCAATGTTTTATTCATGTGATATATATGTCCGTTACTGTGATCGTCCCTCGACTGCTGAAACGTTTGAACTGATGTTCTGCGACATTAGACCGCCTCTGCTGACGACCCATTGCCCTCTCCCTCGCGTTTTCTGCCCCACCCCGCCGTTCCTCGCTTTACCGTGGTCATTGGTTCTTGTTTATGTTAGGGCTACACCATGGTGCGCGTGGCGGTCCGTCGCGGTGGGCGCAAGAGGCCTAACGCCAAGGGTATCGTTTACGGTGAGCCAGCGGCGTTTTTTATTCGTTTGTCGGGGTCTGAACTATATAGATTCTTATATCGAGGCACATAGTCGAGGCAGCACGAGCTCCTCTGTGGGATGCTCGCAGCAAGCATAGCAAATGACAGAGCTTCGAGTTTTTTTCCGGATAGAAACATAAACGTGTTGGTACTGTCGTCGCTTGGTGTGCGAGCTGTGTATGTGCCCACAGTCGACCCGCTATATACGTAAGTCTGTCTGGATTGGCATCCCCGTTAACTAGATTCGGGACGAAGCCAAAATTGCACATCCGATATCGGAAAGTGTTACACTGCTGTATCGAGCGAACTTTGGCCGTTGTTTTTTGTTGTCCGCCAGTATTCCAACAGCCGTCGTTTTACTTTACAGGGGGGGGGGGCAACACCGATTTAGGAGATGTCGAATTGCTTAGCATGGGTATGTACTAAAAGGTATGTTACACACATACCGTTTAAAAGATGTCTACTATTAATAGGCCTGACACACCCTTATCTCTTCGATGGTAGCCACCCCCCGCTCTGGAGAATTTTTGGGCCAAGACGACCAAAACGCGACGATTTCAGAATCAAAAACTGCGCTTCGTTGGGGGGTGATATATGTGGTACCCGAACTTATATATACCTGGTGAACAACAAAACGAATAGTGTTCTGTATGTGCGGGGCGCAGCATAATACTCTTTGTACTGCTGCGACATTGGCAGTATTTAGGCGCTTCGTAGGACCAACGTTCCATTGTCTCGTCATGACGAAATGAATTACTTTTCTCGTCAACAGCAGCAGGGATCTCACGTGAATTATACATCGTATCTGTCCGTTTGCTCTCCAGCCGTCCACTATGTCGCAATACGACCAGCATCAAGGAAAACGGTGACGACGTAGAAGGGAGCAAAGAAATACCCGCTACACATCGACAACGCCGACATACTCACCCCGCTGTCGGCGTTGTTGCAGGTGTCGTTGGGTGTGAGGTACTACTGTAATCTTCCCTACTACCCCACACCGTTTTCGCTGAAAGAGTCTGATCGCCGATGGTTGACAAAGTGGATCGCTGAAGAGAAAACGGACAGCTGTGTACGATATCTATTCCTCGTGAAACGTCTGTCCTCGACGCCGATGTAAATATTTACTGGACGCTTGCTCTATGTATATCGCTGCTGCGCGGGTGTTCTTTCGAGCGCCACGACCCCAGGGTGGTTCTGGTCAGGGGGGGGGGGGGGGGGGGGTGTTTTGGCTGTCTGCTTGAGAGCTCGTGGATGATTAGACCGAGAACTTCCTGGAGTCCCATCTTGGCCCAGTTCCTGGGCCACGGGACGATGCCGGGCAATAATGTCATAGTTACACTGACTCGGGCTCTCGGAAATTGTACTGCTGTAGGTTTGCGTGTGTGCCCACCCAGTATGTGATAAATACGTCAGGAGTAAGTGTTGAGAGCCGGAGAAAGTGGCGTGGGGGGTAAACGTCGAAGGACCCGCGTGAAAAGCGGACTCGGTCTGGGCAACCCTCGTGCGAAGTTAAGACAAGGGAGACACGACAAGAGAAATGGCCGAGGGGATGTCATAATGCACCACACCGCCGGGTTGGTCCAAGTTGATCAAAGGGGTCGCTGATGTAGGGGACTCTCAAGTCTTGAGCGGGCAAAAAGAAAACAAGTATTTTCGCGGGTTCAGAGACAGTGGGCTAGGCTAGTCCGTGGGGGGCTCTTAGCCCGTAGGGTCCCTCAAAGATATCGGACGCCCTCGACGATGGGAAAACGTCAAAAGTGGTTTTTGTAATTAATTCGGCATGTTGGTTCAGTCGGGAACCTGACCTGAAATTCACACATTTGCGTATCGTTATTATTACTACAGACTACGTTCGCTCGTTATACTATTAATATTAATAGTACAATCCCTATAATGTAGAACTGCTTGCACCCACGTTTTGTAGCTTAGCTTCTCACGAACAGAGTGGGATTACTGTTGTTCTGATCGAGTGGGTCAAAAAGCGCATGTTGTGTTCTCGATTCGTTTGGCTACTGGTGAAAGGTTAAACTTTAGCCCAGCGTACTAAATACCTTATGAAATGGCGTCATCGGCAGGACATAGGTCGTTAGTCGCAGTACGAGTCTCACGTCCACCAGGAAAAATGTAGTTTATTGGGCTACACTCTATTGGGCTACTTTATTGGGCTACACAGTAGCCCAACAGGCGGACTGTTGATTTTACAAATGGCGTGGACCGCCATGCTTTGGAGCGGCTGCGGACAACATCGCCTCCCTCCCCCTCCCTCGTCTCCTGGAATGCTCCTTCCGCTACAAGCCTCTGCCCATGCCCATCAACGTCCTTGTGCCACGCGCCACCAGAGCGCTCTGCCGACGCAAAGTCGGTGTTCTCGGCGGAATGGCCCCTCCTTACATACATAGACGGCCTCTTTAACGGGCACCGCTAGATCTGATAGCGGTAGTCGGTTCCTTCGTCCAGGCCCATACTACCCTTTAAACGTATTCTGTGGCGTCATCGGCTGACAGCACATGGAACGTTGGTCGTAAGTTCGAGTCTCACGTCAACCGTCAGGAACTCTTTTCAAAGAAAAGGAAATTTCCTCGTGCCAAAAACCTGATGAATACCTATATGGATCTCCATAGATTGGAACCTCGTGTTGGTTTCACGCGTCGACCCGTACACCCGGTCCGTTCCAGGGTTGTCCGGCTTAGGTTGCGTGGGCGATCTGTTCATCTTTTACCGTTGGTCCAACAGACTATTAGCAAGATATCAACTATCTCGACGGAAATGAAATGGCCTTTTAGACATCAATGTATGAATACCAAACATCCTTGGATTTCCGTCCGAAATGGCCGTCCAAAATGGCTCAAGAGATGTCTCAAAAAGCTTGTCCTAGAAGTCAGAAATAGTGATTTTACGACATGAACATCGTATTCGAGCCGGTAGGCCCGTTCCCTCGCTTTTACTCGTTCACAGTGTTTGTATGGGTCGTGGGCGTTACATCACGTGTTGACTGCACATATCAACGAAACCCCCGCAATACTAGGCATTGCTTGCCGTGTCTCGAACGGTTCTGAGGGGCCAGTTTCACCTTCAAACATGGAGCCCATTGTGACCTATTTTCGCACGTTTCTGTCTTGTGTTTCGTGGTGTACAGGTAAGCCCAAGCACCACGGCATCAACAAGATCAAGGCCGTGCGCAACTTGAGGTCTGTCGCTGAGGAGCGCGTGGGCGCCAAGTTCTCCAACATGCGCGTGCTGAACTCGTACTGGATCAACCAGGACGCCACCTTCAAGTACTACGAGGCAAGCCACAATTCATCAACATGGGAGACTTTTTTTATTCGTTTCCCTTCATTGCCGAAACTATTATTAATAATAGATAATCCACCCCTACCCCCTTGATTCAATTTCGTCCACCCCTCTACACACTCTAGCGGTTCCCTGTTGGACGTTTTTTTATACGGCGCGGTTCCACTCCCCGTAGGAATACCGTAGAACACCACCCTTTTCTGTGGTGCACCTTCTGAATATACCATACCAAAACCCCGGAATATGTACGGTCCTGACGCTTTTCTCGGGGCTCAAACGAAACCGCTGTTATCTCTACGGGCACCGTATCATATGAATACACCGTACAAACCCGCGGCCTGAGTAATCCTGGTTGGTCCTAGACGGAGTTGTGGTTCCTTGACTTCTGGAATGAGACGCGGGTTCGGCTTGAAAAACATATTTTTTTCTACTCGCACGTATAAATCGATGACGCACTGGTTGTGGGCCGCTGTATAATTTTTCAGGGTTAGGGGTGGATTGAAGACTCCATAAAAACATATTTACTACTTGCCACTCTGTCCAGTAATGTGAAGAATGTTTCTACGTTTTTATTCAAAGCGTTCCTTAGAATTGAAGAGAGAGTGGTATACCTGATATATCATAAGACCTCCGGAATAACGGCTATTGCTTAATGTGGAGCGATAGTCGATTTAGGTATATTGAGGTTTATCGAGGGATACTTGGGGGTTTGACAAGAGGTACCAGGTATGTCGGAAGTGCGATGATGTCAATTTTTTCTTGACAATATTCAACACTTGCTAAAATGAAACCCTTGGAATAGCCTGGCTGTCTTGTGTATTTATCGAACGGTTGGAAAGTCGGTGTGGGTACGTAGCGAGGCTCCGGCTTGTTTAGGAACAACGCTCCTAGATTTATTGTGATATAATATCGAACTCACGAACGAACTGCTGTTATCCCGCGCGACAGGTATATATACAATTCATTCCCGCTGTCTTTTCTTTCGAAGCCCCTGGAATTTCTAAATGCAATGACCTCTTATTGGAAATAACCCCTCCTCTCATCTCAACCCTTCTTTCTCGCATCTACCGACCATAACCCATTGTCAGCTTTACCTACTGCCATCATCCATTGCTTCCATCAACAATCGACGTTTCCTACCGACCACCGTTTTCCATCGTTTCTGCGACCTTCGTGAGTTCTTTGTTTTCATTTTTTTTTCACTATCTACCGTCACCATCGTCAAATTTGTTCGTAAAAGTCAATATTTTTCTATATGAACCGACCGAAAGTCAACGTCTATTTCCATCGTTCCTGCAGCCGTCGTCGATCATTGTTTTCATTTTTCCACTTTCTTATCACAATCGTCCAACATTTGTTCGTGAAATCAATCATTTCTATATGAACCGACCGACATAATCGTTTTTCCTTTTTCCTGGATTTTGATGTTGTTGTTCTTCTCCTCGTCTCTGTGCTCTGCAGGTGATCACCGTGGACCCGTCCCACACCGCCATCCGCAACGACCCCCGCATCCAGTGGATCGCTAAGCCGGTGATGAAGCACCGCGAGTGCCGCGGCCTCACCTCCGCCGGCCGCCAGCACCGCGGTCTCCGCAAGAAGGGCCACCGCGCCAACAACCTCATCGGGTCCTCGCGTCGCGCCGCCTGGAAGCGCCGCAACACCCTCTCTCTCAAGCGTTACCGCTGATCTGGGGGGCGACGTGGGACGGGGCATGGGTAGTGGCCGCGGTACGAGCGGTAGCTGGTGCCGCGACGGTGGCGGTTGTCGCGGCGACCGTAGCTTTTTTTGCTGGATTGTTCAGCGAGGTTGCGAACGGTTGCATCGGTTTTTACATCGTCCGACGGCAGCTGCTGCTGTTGTGTTACCGTTGTCCTTGTTGCGTTTTTTTTTCCCTTACTTTAGTAGGGGAAAGGGCGTACCCTTGTCTTGTTTCGGGAGGGCGTCGTCTTTGACCTTGCGGTGTTGGCGCGCTCGTCTAGCTGAGTCTAGTCTTGCCTTTTTGACGAGACGGATTTGTTGGGTGAGTGGGTTGATGCGCACGCTATAGGGGGAGGCAGTTGCCCTTTCTGGCCGTACCTGCCTTTTCGCCGTGCTTGCTTGGCGTTTGGTGGTCTCTGCGGCCGCGGCGGGCCCTCGGAAGGGGGTTTTCGATTGTAATCGGGAGCGAAACTCGTGAACTTGGAGAAAAACATAACAATCGTGTCTTGCTGTTTTTGGCGCTTGTGCGTGCGTGTATTGCCGACATTCCGTGAGTGCAGCCCACGGGGAACTTGGATGTCGAGCTTTCGACGCGAGGTGTCTGCGGCGACTTTTTCGCTCATTGTAATGATTGGTTGATTTTTTTGTCGGTGCACACACGAACCTGAAGGGTTTCCGGGCAACGAGGCTTTACTGCTTGTAGCCCGCTTCTCAGCGTCGACCACGGACGTTCACTTTCCTGCCTTCTGATGCCGCATCTCCGAAACTAGAAAAGCTTATCGCTTGCGTCTTTCGATGCGGCCACTACCTCAGCCGAAAATAGGACATAACGGAACAGCACTGCTTTTTTTCACCGACTCCGTACATTTTTCCACGTACAAATTCCGAAAAGTAGCCTTAATGGGGCGAGTGAGCGTGAGTGCAGCCTCCGGACTTCAATAGAGACCCAGAGGTCCATTCATGCACCGACGCATGAAGTGGAAAGCCCAGTACTACGTGTGACACATCATTTTTGGTTCTGTTTTTCAACTGGCGAACACAAACACCCCCCCCCTTACATGCACACCGAACAAGGCACGGCCCAAATAATGTAACGTGCCTGTTGCTTGACTTTGAACGTTCAGCCCTGCTACACTGCTAGATATGCAATTTTTGTCAGGTGCTCCTTTGCTGGATATCGGTGTACTGCTACCTGGTAGTTACATATATATGCGGGAAACACATCCGGCAGGCTGCTTTGATAAATGTACCCACACCCCTGGGGGGAGGGGGGGTTGTACTCATTATCATGCATTGCCGTAGCCGTATGACCATAGACCCTCGCATCCCCACAATGGCGGGACGGACCACGTCGGGTTTCCACCGACCAGGCAGACGTTGCACCCCGGGGGGGGAGTGGGCAACGGATGAACTCTTGACTACTCTACATGAATTGGGCTGTCTTCAGAAAAGTACAGAGTGAATGGTCTTCGAAAACTTGGAAAAGCATGAGAGTTTTTTTTAATACCTACCTCCGACACATGAACATACGTAAAATACAAGTGGATTCCCATTTCTTATCTATAGATCTCCCAAGGCAGATGTTTTCCAGATCTTTTACGTTGAGACCCGCGGCAGTAGCTCATGTTGTCGCGTGGGATCCGTATAATCTGCATGATCTACGATTACTGCTGTATCACATGTTTCCTGGGTTGGATCTGTACTACTTATGTATGCAGATGCTGCACAGCTCTTCACAACGGCAGGTGAGGATCTATCTATATATGATCTAAAGCAAGCAGTAGATATATCATGATCTGTCTGATTTGTTCTAGCTTTGGAGCATTTCCGCTGAAAAGGTGCTGAGCCCCCTGAAAACAAGCAGGGGGGGTATTTACTTTCCGCAAAAGACACGGTTGGTTACGCTTTGCAAAGTTGAGTATCAGCTACCAGGTATATGAATAATCAGTCGCACTCATAGCGCTGACGTAATTCGTAATTTTATAAAAAGACGTGGTTGCGTACAAGGAGTTTTCTTCTTTAGCGCAGAGACACGCAACAGGCAGATATTTTATTAGATACCTGGTACGAGGTACCAGGGTATATATATAGCGAAGGAAGTATGTGATGGATTTTTATTTCGGTACATGGTACATTATACTGTGAGATCCGCGCTCTACTTCGTGTTCTATTTATGTGACGAGGTCGAGATTTACAACTGAACTGTTGTTGTTGTTGTTGTTGTTGTTGTTGTTGTTGTTGTTGTTGCTTAAAGAGAATATCGAAGCCGAGCGAGCGCAAAAATCCTCGCGGCGTACCACTTACTTATTCAAGAAAATGGTTGGCACAGACTGCTGCTGTAGTACGAGTATACGAGACGAATAAAATAACTCTGAGCCAATCCGAGTAACCCTAATCCTGTGACCCTGAGCCAATCAGACCAATTCTCGAATAAGTGCAGTAAGCTCTACTGCTCGTATTATTAATATTACTACTCGTAGTCTTAGTTGTTTCCGCAACCGATGCTATAGACTAGCTATAGACATACATGCTATAGACTATCTATAGACATGCTATAGACTATCTATAGATAGACAGACGTGGGGATTTATTAGTACTTTTTATTATCAATAGTACGCAACGATCACCTGAAACCGTCGAATTATTGTTCCCGTTCCTTGAAAAGATTCACAGCATTTTTGCTGAAACGACACATACATAGGTAATCTTAGCTGGGCAAAGGAAAATAAAAAGGTGGCTGTGGTTGGGTTCGTTCCTCATTCCTCATTCCCCGCCTTCACCCATTGTCAGCTGACCTACGACACAAACAAGACACTCGAGACGCTTCATTTGCACAACAGCATTGGGGGAAGTTTCGAAGACTAATAGCACCTGGTCCAGGAAGGAGAGGGTACCATCGTGTGCACCACCGTACGCTATTTTACGGAAGAACTGCTGTTATTGTAGCACTACCACTGCAATTCAAGGACTCGTTTACACAACAACAGCAACACCACCAAACAACTAACTGCTGTGGGAGGAGTTTCGTTGAGGGGAAGAAATACGAGCGGGAGGGCGTATCATCCAGTGCTACAGCAGTACCGTATCATCAGATCATACGTCACAGAAGAACCATCATCAACCCATACTACTCCTGCTACACCAGGCTACACGGCAAGCATGATGAAGAAGGCCAACACCGCGGTAGTTTTGCACAGCGAGTACTGGCCGCACGAACAAGACCTGGCCTTCCGCAAGAACAACTCTGCTGGAACGGGCGAAAGTGTTTGCAAAGACTGCGGTGCGTACGGGAAGAAACACACACAACAACAACAACAAAACGAGCATCGCTTGGTTCGCTCACTCAACTCACTCACTTCACTCATCGAAATAGATTTTGGAGGTTCAAAGGTTACTTGTAGGGTTGACAAACGTACGACGCGCCTTTGTTTGCCTGTGACATGAGCGCGAAGCGACGAACAGAGTTTGCTTCATCTCTATATCAGAAGTAAGTGTCAACACGCGAGATAAAAACTTGAGCCGTGTTTTCTGCGTCTCGGAGTTGTACTGTAGGGTCTTTTCGTTGTATGCGCGCAGCCTTTCTCCTCGCATACCGCCCGTGCCCACCGCGCCCCACGCTCTTCTTGTTGCATCGCTTCCGCCGCGCGTATCGCGCGTTGCAGCCCAAGTCCTGGGCTGGCGGTGCCCGCCCAAGACGTGTAAATGCTGCTCGGCGACCGTATGCAGCAATCACTCCCGCCAAGCCGAGGTGAGACAAAAAACTAAAGTTTTTTTTTTTTTTTCAAGTAAGAAAAACGATTGCCTCCTCAAAATGTCTGTGCTGTAAGCAGGTATATACTCTGGTGCATGGTCTCCATGCGCTAAACAGGATGCCCAAAACTCGACCCTGGGTTGTATCGTCCCGTTGTTCCCCTGACGCTACGAACACGGGTGGGGGTCATCGGCCGGCCTATATGCCCTTCACGAGGAATTTAGAACACGTGCGGTCGACGCATCACGCAGCCTTCTAAACCGAGTATCAACCACTTAATCGGTCGAGCTCACGGCTGACAATTTTGTGGTCTGGTCTGACAAAGATATGTATATAATAGATATACTCGTATATATATCGCGTAGTTTTTTATACGTGGCGACATGCACTTGCTACGTATGTGATCTCAAACGATCGTTTATTGTTTGGTACTGCCTTAAATTCTAAGCGCTGTGAATCGGAGTGGAAGTTCGATTGAATTTAGATCGACCTGAGTTTGACCACGGGCGGTCGACAACCCTTATTGTCTAGTAACAGTTCACACCTCTCGCATAACGTAACACTCAGTTAACACTTATCTACGTTATCGGGCCTATCACAGAAACGTGATCACGTACTAACATAGTGCTCAGTAGGTAACACCTTCACAGTTAGCACTGCTGGAGGAATGCTCACGGTAACGCGGTAACACAGTGCCAACTGGAAACCCACGAACGTGCACAGGCCTTAACGTTTTGTTACTGCTCGATCTCGTCCAGCTCTCTGGTGCAGCAACATTATGTTATGTCGTGATCAGTCCTTGAACTAACACCTTAACACAGCGTTAAGGCTTTGACCGAATACGTACGTTATCTCTCTAACATGCCCAGATCGATATCTACATATATATTTACTAACACGATAACATAATGTTACTGTCGACGCAGCAT
Organism: Nereocystis luetkeana; assembly: GCA_031213475.1. Classification (NCBI taxonomy): domain Eukaryota; class Phaeophyceae; order Laminariales; family Laminariaceae; genus Nereocystis; species Nereocystis luetkeana. The sequence goes on along the minus strand of JARUPZ010000003.1, from coordinate 1,873,297 downwards.
TAGACATAGCACACTACTATAACTAACATGGTGTTACCCTTAGGAGGAGTGCTATATAGATAACACCCTAACATAGCGTTACTATGTTCGCCAGCACTACCAACACCACGTTTTCTGGACCCCCCATCTGATTGCCTTAGGCTCGGATAACGTGACAGTTAACGTGCGTTAGATACGCTACAGTCATAGCCGGCCCATACGCAACATTATGTTAGGATGTTAGCCTAAATGCGGAGGTCTCTCTAGCATTGTGTTGCGGCGTTACCGTCAGTAAAGACCTGATGGTAACATTCCGTTACCATGTTACCATAAAATTCAATGCGCGTCTAACATTATGTTACTGAGTTACTGTTGGGGCTGGAGTTGTTCTAACGTAATGTTACTACGTTACCCTGTGGATCTTCCCGAGATCTAACATGTGTTACTTGTGTTAGTGGTAAAGCGGCGTGTGGGAGTAACATAACGTAACCGTGTTATCCAATTTCGCCGACATCCGAGTAGGGGATACCTGCACAAGTATCCCCGGGGGGGGGAGGATAGCATGGCATCCCCGATAAAAACGCCTCCATATTTTAAAACCCCTAAACAGGGGACATGTAGAAGGGGCCCCCGCAAAAAAACGCCTATTTTTTTTTGGAAACCCCTCCACTACGATATCCATCTATAACACAGTACGTTATCCACCTACAACGTAATCTACGTTATCCATCTATAATTATTATTATTTCCCTTGCCATGTGCAGCATAATCTTCAACGTTGATCACTCATGACTTTCCCGAAAGAAGAAAACCTCGGCAACAAAAGGAAACCCACGCACCAACGTAATCTGTACACTCGCACGTACGAGCTAACACGGCAGTAACATCTTGTTGATGTTAGATTGGGGGTGTGCGATATTTTCTAACTTGTGTCACGACATAGATTATAAAAATCAACAATATGCTGGTGTTATCGATCATACCTGGTGTACGTTATTCGTTTGGTGTATGTTATGGTACCAAGACTTCCCTTAACACCCTACCGTAACGTCGCTCGATACGGACTGATGCTGCGACTGATACGATAACATAATGTTAACGTAATATTGACCATACTATACGTCATCCCTCTAGCGTGTGCTGCGCTCGCCACTAGGAATTCCATTATTTAATAGCACACAAACAGTAGATAGTGCTAAGTAGGCGTTTATTTGGCCGTGTACGTTATCCGTCCAAAGGGTATTAAAAATTACGGTAGCAAGTAAGAGTCCCGCCAACACACTAACATAACGTTACTCGCTACGGGACGATGTCGCTAACTCGGTAACATAATGTTAACGTTTAATTGACCGTGTACGTTATCCCTTCAACGTGAGTTACGATAGACACAAAAGGAATTCCGCTAACACGCTAACATAGTGTTACTCGCTATGGGCTGCATACCCTAACACCGTAACACATATACTGCGGTCAGTATGGGATCAAGGTAACACTCTAACATAATGTTACGCGATCGCCCGCCAATATCGTAACACACTAACTCTACGTTATCACAAAATCCAGAAAGTAGATAGCGTAGTAACGTAATGCTACGTTTGTTTTTTCGCTGACGCCTATTAATAACATTAACATAAAACGTTCAAGTGTTACGTTATCTGATGTGTGAACAATTTCCTCCCGCGCCTCGTACGTAGTAAAACGATCGATTTTTCACTAGTGGCACGTAATAGATCCGCCGACAAGCAACAACAGCGATAATTATACGTGCGTGCTGTAATCCGAGCGAAGCTTGAGAATGTATTGTGATACCAGACTTTAACCCTTTAAGAACCGCAGTCCCGCTTTGGGGATGAACCAGTCAAATTATGAGTAATTTGCCCCCAAAACGGGACTGCGGTACTAAAAGGGTTGACAACCTTGAGAATGGGATATTGTGTACCAGGTAGAAGATAGCGTAGCGCTCGCCGCTGCGAACGATTATGAATAGTACATTTTTTTTTCTACAGCACGTCTCCCATATAAAGGGACCCTGGCATTCTTATATATAAGGGTGTTTCTTCTTCAGGGCCTGCATACACTGTACACCTACAGCAGTGGCTCACGCGTAATGCCCAAATAAATGTGGATCGTCAACAAACCACTAATTACCTCCTCGACGAGGTTTGCCTGATTCATCCGCCTATCCACCCCGTGTGAAACAATTATTCGATTGATCATACGCCCTGACCCCTCCCCCTCCCACTAATGTCACACGGCTGCGGTCATGCATTACATGAGTATACCCCCCCGTCCTCCCCCTCAACATGAACGCAGATGTACGCCGCAAAGGGCCAGATTGTGGGAGGGGTGATGACTCTCTGCACCTACTGTGTGCGCACGCTGAAGGTGCCCGGGCGCACGGTGCTGACAGACAGCAACACCTACGCCAACGCCAGAAGCCTTCCCCCGGTGCAGTCGAGCGAAACCTCACCCAGGCCCCACGTACGGCACAACAAGTGCCACGAGGCTTCGTGGCGGGACAGTTCGTCCCTCCTGGGTTTCAAGAAGCGAAACCACGGCACACCCCTCCCCCCCGACGACCAGCCGTCGTCGGCCACGACGAGCCAGCGGACTAGCACCGCGGAGGCACCAACTCCTCTGATTTCGAGGAAGGGGGAGAAGGTGGCCCGGGACGCGGGAGACGCGGAGATGAAGGCAGGACCTACGGAACTCGAGGAGGCGTCTGACATCCGGGTCAAGAAGGGTCGCCTGCAGCGGCACGTTAGCTGGGGGGAAGACCAGCTCCACCTCTTCCCGGCCCCCCCCGAGGGGGAATCCGCTGGCAGCGGACAGTTCGCTCCGCCTAACTGGAGGGCGGCGGGCACGCCCTTTCTTCTTTCTAAGCCCGACGGAGCCGACGGAGACGCCGGAGATTGCACTGCTTGGCTCACTCGATCATCAGCCAACAGGTCGAAGAGATCGACCAGGTTCTCGAAGAGATCGACCAGTTCCTCAAAGAGATCGACCAAAAACCCTTTTGCAGTCACGACGGACATCGACGGAGGAGGACAAGGAGCAGGAGATGACGGCAAGGGCGAAAACCCCTCCCGTTCGAGTTCGTCGTTGGACTCTTGTCCTCCGCAATCGTCGACCACCAACAATCCGTTCGCAGAAGAAGAAACCGTCAGAGGAAGGGGCAGCGGCAAGGCCTCCCCGCAAAGATCGACCAACCCTTTCGTCGAAACCTCCGCTTGTGACGTGGACGGCAGCAGCAGCAGCAGCAGCAGTAGCCGTGCACAGTTCGAGACGGGTTCTAGTCTCGTTTTTCCCGTACTTCCGAGGAAAGAGGGCTGGGACGGCTGGTCGACGCCGTCGCCCGAGTCACGGCCGACGCGATCGGTGGGGGGTGGAGAGGACAAGCCGACGCAGACAGGGGAGTGCGGAGGCGAAGGGGAAGAGCCGCCGCCAACATCCAAGTCCGGATTTTTCGCCTGGAGCCGGCCGAAGATGGCCGGAGGAGCCATGGCCGTGATCGGGGTCGCGGCTACCGTGGGTGTGTTGGTCTTGCGCCGTCGACGCTAAGCCCCCCCCCCCCCCCCCACCGATCGCCCTCTCCCGCCCCCCCCCTTCCCTCGCCGCCCCCATCGCTCTCTCCCATCCCTCCCTCCCGTCTAGTAGAAGGTTCCTGGTAGAGCAATGGGAGGAAGAGAAAGCGGGTGTGTGGAATGTTAGCGCCTCGGGGCTGGCACCCTATAGTGTAACTTTTCTGGGAGCAGAGTTCCGGACCAAATCAATTACCGATGTGTGCACATTGTACGAGATAGCTCCATGGAGCGGATCCTGCAACACACGGAACGAAAACAGCAAGCGTAGCGGCAGAGGCGACGTGGAGTCCGGAGCGGGGATGAGGTTGATCTGGCAACTCTCCCTCAGCCGCTGTCCCTGGAATCGCCACGTTCCAACGTAGTCATGTTTAGCGTAAGACGCGTCATAAATAAGTAGTTGAGAGGATTTGGGCACCGTCGCACGCAGCGCTCGCCCTTTTTCAGCTAGGAAAAAGGTCGGGGGAAAATAAATGTGTTCATCATTGTTGGCTTGGCACACACAGCAGTCCGAGCTGTGTAACTCTATCTGCCGATAAAATACAACTTTGCGGTATGGAAGGCGGCTACACGCACCATGAAATATGTAACGATACGACCACCATGAAACGCCAGGTACGCAATTTGCCGGTACGATTTATATTCCGTTTTTTTTTTCCTCGTCGGTTCGAGGCTGTATTATTAGCGTTGAGGGTATTGGCATTTGCCTTGCGGGGTCTCATTTTCTTTTGTCTTTTGTACGATTCGACCCTTCCGTGGTACCAAATACCAGGTACTGGTATATATTATTAAGAATAGAATACGGCGTTTTTTTGGGGGGGCGGGTAACGTACTGCTGTGCAGGTTAAACTTCATATTTTATGTCTATTACGTACGTATACGTCGTTCGTTGCCATTTTTCCCTGTCCTTTTTTTCCCAGAGTTGTGTCCGAGTCGTTTCGAAAAGGGCGTATTTTAAATTTAAATATAACTCGGTTCATTTTGGGTGCTCCTGTTTGCGGTTTGCGGTGTGTAGGAGTAGACTTATGGGTGCATTTCATGATATTGTGAGGTTGTAGGTGCGCGGTACCTGGCATGATATATAGTGTCGGGGGTGATTTGAAGTTGAGAACTTTACAATAGCCCTCGCCGTTGTCCGCAATAAACTGTTTCAACGTCGTTTTGCAGTAGTTTATCAGGCATGGCGATTGACGTGTGTACCAGCTTGTAGATGATGTGTACGCCCAGACTTGATTGCCGATGGTCGGTCAATACACAGTCGACGCTTGAGGCAAGCACGTAGTCGCGGTTGGGTGGACTTGTACGAGAAGCTTCACCAGAAAGAAGATAAGAGAAAGAGATGGTGTGGTGACCCCCAGGCCACTAAATGCCGATTGATTGGTTTGCTTCGCAGATGGAACAATATGATGGTGAGCAAAAGTAGAGTGAGCTCATAGGGGAGCGGTGCGAGTGTGCGCTCACAGCTCGAAAGAGAGGAGGACCCTTACAATCCGTCCGAAAACAAAAACGCAGGGAAAACCCGAGGCGTAGTCAAAACCATCGATTGTTATGGTGCCCACATTTCCTTCGTTCAATCTTCCCCCGTTTTTACGGGGGGTGCTGGTGATGAACCATCCCCGAATATCCAAAAAATGTATTTACATTATTTTGTTTAAGGACTAGTTTTGAGGTTATCATGCAGAGCTTAAAACCCTTTTTTTTAATAATTTCGTGTCTTTTCGGTCTGACGTTGACGCAGACGTTAACCAGACACTACTTCTAAAACCCGTGTATTACTTTTTTTTTTGTCTTGCACGACCAATGACGCCTTAACGCTGTAGGCGCTAAAGTTAACAACACAGCGTTCCTGCGGGCGGGGAGGTGTTGATAAACCTTCTCCGCACAAAACTAATTATTGACTGCGCTAATTTATTGCGGTCTCCAGCACCAGCAACGCCTAATACCGCTGAAGGCACCAACGTTAACCCCTTTAGAACCGCTGTCCCATTTCGGGGACAAACTAATTGAAATTTGAGTGGTTTGCCCCCATAACGGGACTGCGGTTCTATAGGGGTTAAGTTAGTGCCTTCTTCCTACACGCCTTGACATTGACGTGATCCTGTTGAGGCGTTCTACGATAGAGGTTCACCCTCAATTTTCTGAGGCTCAGGCTCAATTATGGAACTCCATACCTCACCCGAAAACCGACTTCAGCAAGAAATCAAATTGCATCGCGGCGAAGAATCCCATGGCCCGAGTCTACGAAACGTTTTTTTCGAAATCAAGATCGGCATTCGGACGATTAGGGGTCGAGGAACCCCCCGTCTTTCGGAAAAAAAATAGCGGAATTGTGGACAATCCGGGAGAAGGGATCTTTAGGTTGGTAGGCTGTTCGGGTGTTTTGGTTCCTGTTGGGATCAAGGTACGGGCGAAGACCCAACCCAGCCCCTGACTCTAACCCTAACCCTAACCTTAACTCTAACCCTGAACCCCAAACCGCAGCCGAAACGGGCCAAAACTCGCCATAAACGCGGCTACGCCGAGTTTGCATCGAACCAGGAAATTTCTCAGATGCGAACGACGATTCCGAAGTGCAGACCACGCTACACATTTTTCAAGTAAAAAACATCCCTAAAGATCCCTTCTCCCAGACTGCTAAACCTACTCGAATTGTGCTACTACCTCTATCGTAGAACGGGTCTGTTCGTAGTTGCGACAGGCGTTTTCACATTAACTTGCTGAAGTAATCACAAATCGGCACTTATATATATTTTCCTATGCGGAGCATGGGTGCCTGGAGGCACCCATCGGAGCTCCTGTTCTATACATAAAATAACATCAGCTGTGAGATCGAGGATTTCGTCGGGATTGAACGCCGTTACGTCGTCGGTATTGAACGCCGTTACGATGCTGGTTGGTTCAACGTCAAGATACATCCAATACATTATGATCTCTCTTGCCATCCGACAATGTGCAGCATGATCTTCAACATGGATCACTCATCACTTTTCCGAAAGAAGAAACCTCGGAAACAAAAGGCAATAAATCGTTCAAGCGCCGGGAGTCCATGCCGTTTTTTAGAGACGAATCTTGTTTTTTTGCCCACCACGTAATATGTGAGCCCTTGGCCGACCCGTTAACGAAATGTGTTTGTTTGTTGTTTTTAGTTTTTCGAAGACAGGTTGTCGGGGTTTTTGTTTCTTCCGATATTTCAGCGTTAGGCAACCCCAAGTTCCTGGTGAAAAGCTAAACACACACATGCCCTTCATGAACGGGTCGGAAGAGGCTCACAGAACACGTTTGTTTGCAAAATTTCAAGATATATCTCTAAAAAACCGGCGTGAAAAATTGAACCTTTGCGCGGTGGAGGGCGCAGAATTGTACGCCATTGCCTCGTAATTACATATTTTCAGTACAGGATAAAAAGTGTGGCGGTAATCATTTTTTTTTTACATCGGTCCTACGTAGTCAGTTCCTCCAAAACTCAAAACGCAAAACGTTTTACGTACAGACATGCCTTGGAGAACCTCGAACCAAAACGCCGGACTACTATATTCTTGTATACTGCCTGTGGTTGGTCGGGGCAAAACTTCGTCGCTAATAATAGTGCCATCCATAGGCCCTCACAAAAACACGTATAGGCGTTACGTAGCCTTCTTCCGCCAATAATTACGGTCAGTACGACGCCAAATATGTTGACATTCAAGTTGGTTATTTTACGCGGCGTCCATGGCCGATGCTTTTTTGGGGCATCTAGCTTGAACCAGCCTATAAAAAATCGTCAACCGCTACGCCGCTAAGTGTTCGTCCGACGCTCTTTCGCGTCCTCTCAGTGTTACTCGGCCATCATGCGCGATGCTTCTTCGTTGGCCGTCTGGCCATCACGTTTCGGGATGGTGTTATTGCCCGTCGCCACACGTTCGCCGTTCGCTCTGCCGCTACACATTCCTCGCCCGTTACGCCGTCACCTACTCACCGCCCACTATCAATAATGTACCCACCCACTATCAATAGTGTACCTACCGTACGCCCTTCCGTGGTCGTCGTAAGTGAATCCTGTACACGTTCGTCGGCCGTTACGTATCCGTCGGTCATTTAGCCGTCACCCGTTCGACAAAGTCAGCTAAACCTTTACATGTTATGTGGCTGTTAAATTCGCTAAGTGTTTGTCGGCGGAAGGTGCAATACTTAGTGCGCCCTCACGTATTAGCTGCGTGCTGGTCGGCCGGTCGTCACATACTCGTCGGACGTGAGTTAGCTTACGCCGTTACATTATGTGTCGGCAGTTCTGGCGACTGTATGTACACGTACACCTTTTATTCTACCGCGAAACGTACCTGACTCTAACCCCGAGTGATTCTTCCACCAGAAACGTGCGATGTTGCAGCTGTAGCAGCACTGGGGTAATAACCCTTTTACTGCGTATGCACCGCTATATAGACCCTACACTAAACCTAAGCATTTTTTACTCAACAACCGCGGGTGCACTTCTAAGAGCGTCAAGGTTACCTGACTCGGATTCCGATAGTTTTTTTTTGCAAGAAGTTGATGTCCGACAGACCCGCCTGGGGAGGGCAGGGCTGGAGCAGAGCGTCAAGGGATCCCGACACTGCGCTGCTGGGGATTCGAGCCAGGTAGCGACCCGTAACTTCTTCACACCGGCGCAAGAGCATGGGGGTAAGTGCGGCTGAATCACGCCAATCTAGTTCGTCTAAATACCGCGCGGCGATATATACGTGGAAAGTGGAGAGTGCAACATGCTTTGCCCCTATGGACCCTTTGGGCCTCCTCGTTCTGTCGACTCTTCATCCACCTCCGCCCCTCCGACCCCCGGTTCCCCCCGTCCACCCCTACCTCCTCACTCCCGCCCCGACCCTTCCTCCCCCGTCATATTCCCCCCCATTCCATCATCTCCCCCACCACCACCATCGCCTCCATCACAACCACCCGCAGACCCCCCCTCTTCCCTCTCCCCTCTCCCCGCCGACCCCCCCGGCGTTGTCCCCCCCCCTCGTCCTGCTATCCCCCCCCCCCCCCATCATCACCTGGTGTATACAGGTTGGGTTGGCATCACTTGGCGACGATGCTGTAAAACGCGCTGCTCACTACGTGAGCCATGTAGGATGCAGCTCACCCTTCATGCGACTCGCCGAACACCCCACGGCGCTTCACGCCTGGTGCAAACATTGTCTGCCTGGTCGGTGGAAACTCGACGTACTCGGTCCCGGCATTGTAGGGATGCGAGGATCTATGGTCGTAAGCCTACGGCCATGCATGATAACAAGTACACCCCCCCCCGCCCCCCATCGTAAGCATCACTCCCACCACCTCCCCTACTACTGACACCGCCATAAGCACCATCACCATCCCCATACATTACTACTACTACTACTACTACTACTACTGTGCTACTACTACTACTACCACTACTACCACTACTACTACTACTACTACTACTACTACTACCACTACTACTACTACTACTACTACTACTACTACCACTACTACTACTACCACTACTACTACTACCACTACTACTACTACTATTACTACTACTACTACTACTACTACTACTACTACTACTACTACTACTACTACTACTACTACTACTACTACTACTACCACTGTCAGCGCTACTGCGTTTTGTTGTTTATACTAACAAGAGCCAGCCCGAGATTCCAGGGCTTAGGAAATAACACGACGGGCGTCTCGAAGCTCTCCACAAGGAGGTCAAAGGAAGGCGACGAGACCATAAAGAGGGTAAAACGAAACCATGCATGGATAGATCGGACGCATTTCAGAAGTATGTCAGACTACTTAATCTGGCAGAAATGCGAGCACCCCACCCTACAAACTCACAGAGGTGACGCCGGGGGCAGTTTCCACAATGTGATATGCTTGGTCTTCATAGTGGTACCCAAACGGTCCTTACATGCCTGGAATGTGGTATCGTATCCCCTTTCCCTTCTAAGAGCGTTATATCATAAGTTTCCTCTCGCCATACCTGGCAGGCCATATAAGCCCAGCCAGGGTAAGCCTTACAGCACACGCCGAATGTGCAGCATAAGTTTCGATCGCTTGCAAAGTACTGCAGTAACAGTACACAACACCCAAAAAGCGTCACATGAAAACCCATGCCTTACACTAACCTAACCAACGCGATGGGTACTTTTAACCGGCGACCACTTTTCAAGTTCTGTTTGTTTGACCCTTCTTCTGGACAGCGCTTACTCTGGCCCCTGGAGGGACAGAACATACCTCCTCTTACTCTGGCCAACCCCGTTATCTACCTTTGTGTTTTGTGTTGCGCGTCGGATAGTTTTGGAACAAGTCACCAACGCGCATCGGCATGCGTCAACCCCCCCCCCCCCCCCCATCCCCGCGCTCGCCTTATCTCCCTCGTGGACACCGCACAAGAAAACGTCGCTCGTACCGGAACGCTGAAACGAACAGTCGGTCGTGGCCTAAAATTGCCAGGGGTGCGAGTTCAATCCTCCTTCCCCCCTCTGTCCATCCTAACATCCAATCCCCCCCGTACGGCCATGTATGAGATCGAGTGCATCTCTCCTATCGAGTACACCCCTCCCCCCTCCCATTCCCTCCTCCCTCTCTCCCCTTCCCCCCTCCCTTCTCCCCCCCCCCTCTCCCCTCCCCACTGCAAAACAAAACTTGCTTGCTGCAAAATGAACCAACACAGGTGTCCTCTCACGACGAGGCCATCTCGTCCCTGAGAGAGGCTGTGCACACGGAGATCCTGCAGGCCGAACACCCCTCCAAAATGCTGGCCAAGTACGTCAAAAGAGCGGCGGTGACAGTCGACGCTGCTGCCGCTGTCGATGCTGCTGGTGGTGCTTTTTCGAGAGCTTCGGCACCTACCTGCTGTTGCTGCCGCCGCCGCCGCCGCAGCCGCCGGGAGGAGTAGGAGTTCCACTCGCGGAGGCGGTGGCGGTGAGGTTGGTGGTGGTTGTGCCGCGCGACGAGGAACCACTCTGGCGCGCTGAAAGGGGCTGCGGCTGCTGCTGCTGCTGCTGCTGCTTCTGCCACCTCCGGGAGAAGTAGGACTTCTACTCGCGGATATGGTTATAGTGGTGGCTGTGGTGGTGGTGGTAGTGCCGCGCGATGAGGCAGTGCCCTAGCGCGGTGCTCAAGAGCAGAAGAGCCGAAACGCCTCCGAGAATATTTTTTTTTACCTCATGTTACATTTTTTGGTTTTGCTACCGAGCTACTACTACTGTACTCTTCTTCTGCTCAAGTACCCCTCAGGAAGGCCTTTGAGGATCCATATCCCCAGGGGGCTAGGGATACATAGGAACGCATACATATCTATTTATGGGATGTATCAGGTCGCGTAGTACTTGGAAGGCCTGTATCCTACAAGATGTATCTTGGTGATCACAATGTTGTGATACGGGGGACCATAGTTAATAGGACCTGTGGTATACATGAAAACCTACCAGGTATATATTGAACCATTTCTAATCGTCCCCGGTGGCTTGGTAGGTGGTCCGCGTGCCTATCAAGATCAATTTCGTGGGTTCAAGTCTCACCGACTGCATGCTCGTAGTAAGGGCTTTTTCTTGCATAAAAAAATGATTGGCGGAAAGCGCGAGAGCGTGAGTTAGCTACATTCTTCGATGAAAATAGACGAGCAGTGGGAATGCTGAGAACCCTATGCGCGACAAAAAATAAAGGCCCGTACCGGGGGGGAGAAGGGACGACACCTGTGACCACGGCTTGTCCAGAAGATCGCTGAGGGTAAAGCTCCTACCTGGTACGAATTAGGCTGGAAAGTAAAAGTGATGACTATTAAAAAAAAAACAGGTATCAATATTTGGTCCTATTAATAACTCACCAGGTCCCCCGTAATATACCAGGTATGCACCTACCTGTGATTGCACCATACTGGTACCAATGATTGATTGCTGCTTCGCAATTGAATGAATAACGCCCTGCACATTGTCGGAAGGTGAACAATATTATTAAAAATGTGACGAGGAACCACTCTGGCGCGCTGAAAGGGGCTGCGGCTGCTGCTGCTGCTGCTTCTGCCACCTCCGGGAGAAGTAGGCCTTCTACTCGCGGAGATGGTGGTTGTAGTGGTTGTGGTGGTGGTAGTGCCGCGCGATGAGGCAGTGCCCTGGCGCGGTGCTGAAGAGTAGAAGAGCCGAAACGCCAGCGATAATATTTGTTTGTTACCCTACGTTACAGTTTTCGTTTTTCGCTACCGAGCTACTACTGCTGTACTCTTCTTCTGCTGAACTTCCCCTCAGAAAGGCCTTCGAGGATCCCTATCCCCAGGGGGCTAGGGATGTATAGGAACGCATACATATCTATTTATAGGATGTATCAGGTCGCGTAGTACTTGGAAGGCCTGTATCCCAAGATGTATCTTGGTGATCACAATGTTGTTAATACGGGGGGGCATAGTTAATAGGACCTGTGGTATACATAAAAACCTACCAGGTACATATTGAACCATTTTTGATCGTCCCCGGTGGCTTGGTAGGTGGCCCGCGTGCCTATCAAGATCAATTTCGTGGGTTCAAGTCTCACCGAGTGCATACTCGTAGTAAGGGCTTTTTCTTGCAAAAAAAAATGATTGGCGGAAAGCGCGAGAGCGTGAGTTAGCTACATTCGATGAAAACAGACGAGCAGTGGGAATGCTGAACCCTATGCGCGACAAAAAATAAAGGCACGTACCGGGGGGGAGAAGGGAGACGACACCTGTAACCACGGCTTGTCCAGAAGATCGCTGAGGGTAAAACTCCTACCTGGTACGAATTAGGCTGGAAAGTAAAAGTGATGACTATTAAAAAAAAAAAACAGGTACGAGGTATCAATATTTGGTCCTATTAATAACTCTCCAGGCCCCCCGTAATAATACCAGGTATGCACCTACCTGTGATTGCACCATACTGGTACCAATGATTGATTGCTGCTTGCTTCGCAATTGAATGAATAACGCCCTGCACATTGTCGGAAGGTGAACAATATTATTAAAAATGTACCAGGTACCTGGTATAAAATTATGAAATACGTCAGCTGTGAGTTCGACTGATTGTAGAAGGACAGAGCCACAGCCAGCCGTTAACGCGCGGGATCACTATTAGTGCTGAAGAACAAGTAAATATGGTGTCCATTTTTAGTTGAATATTAACCACTCAATCGGTCGAGTTCACAACTAACGCAAATAAATGTACTTGGAGTGAGACTTTTGGATCAATTTGCAGCAGCAGCACAACAAGGGCTTTGACTACTACTGTAAATGCACCCGGTACCCTGGTATGGTCAGCCCCAGCATCCCAAAAACCAGCGGCCCTTCCGCGACACTTTCAAGGCAAAGCCTATAACCACACAGCAGACCGACGCAAAATATACATGCTTGACTATCCCTCTCCCGCAACAGCGTCGTCTGGGTCACCAGTGGCGTCACAGTCGGATCGCGACGACCTTATTTTCGTAGGAGGCATGCTCAGCAACCAGCCGTACAGTTGCTGCTGCTGCTGCTACTGCTACTACTGGTGCTACTGGTGCTGCTGCTGTACCAACTAAATACTACTGATGATGTGCCCAATATCTGGTACTGGTACCTGGTACCTGGCACCTGCCGCAGGCCGGCACAAGAGATGATTGGCACCTGGTGTCACTTGAGGCCATAAAAATAATACCCGTTTGATCAGTTTTATAATGACCAAACGTATATTATATTCCCGTCCGATAGGGTACGCATCCGTTCAGCCTCTGTTTCAGGTTTGACTACCAGTTAGTATTAGTATTACAGTTACACAATTATCATAACCCGAAACCGTCAACTTTTTGTTTCCGTTCGTCGAAACAGCACAACTTTTTGCGGGCAAAACCGAAACCTCACAGGCTCAGCATCATCACCACGAGCAAACCCATTACCTAAAACACCAGAAGAGCAAACAGCACGCCCAGCACACAGCAGTTCGCCCAAGCGCACACAGCTTACAGCAGTCGCGGGAAGAAGAGAGGAAGAACCGTACGAATACGTCAAAGAAGAACGACCACTGCGAGTACTACTATTAATACTGTACGCTTGGAGAGTATGGAGAGCGACGCCGGCTGTACCGCGATCATGGTGGAGAACCAAGAATACTGGAGGCACGAGGTTGACCTAACGCTTCGTAATGCCCAACCTATCGCAAAAGCGGATTACAGCTCTTGCCTCGATTGCGGTAAGACACAGACACGTCGAAAAGCACGTCGCCGCGGCGCAGACCGACGAACAAACTGACCAGATTTTTGGCGGTAAAGAATACAGCAGACGCACGACACCTTACTTGTGACGGGGCGCGAAGCGGCCGACGGAGTTGGCCGCGTCTGTCTGTCTTTGGGCGAGAGACAAGTTGAGCCGTGTTCTTCCCAGAGTGGTACTCTCTTGTGAGTTTTTGATAGAGCAAACTGCGTGTGTTTCTCATGGTCCGCCTGCGCGTGTTCGTCATTCGTTCGCCGAGCGTTCGCGTGATTCGACGAAAAAGGGGCTCTTGGCTCTCTCAAAAAGCAGGAACCGGTGTATGACATGTATGCGCTATCCATTTCAAGCCTTCGAAGGTCCGCGGTGCTTGTTCACGCCACGTGGTCCTCGCCGATTGTCTCTCGGCTTGATTCTCCTTCCTCCTGTTCCCTCGCTTTAGGTCGTTCGTGGTCGCGCTCTTGCACGTTAAAATCAGTATGATTCACCACCAAGAGCGCCAAGCGTTTAGGACGTATTATACCTCGTGCAGCTAATTTAACGGGGTTTTGGTTGTTCTCGTATTCTCGCGGTTCGAAAGGTTTTGACTCGTACTTCTCGGCATCACAACGAGCAGGAACGGGTGTTCATTGTATGCGCGTCCGATTCTACCACATTCGGCGGTCCGTGGTTGTTCGCGCGAACAAATAAAAGGGTTCTGTTATCTATGTTCACACCACGAAAATCAATTTCCGCTATATCATATCATAGCATACCTATGCCGTACGTACGAGCAGCGTGAAAATATCTGGTATACTCCTGCAGGTGTGCTTGCGGCTCGCAAGGTTTCGCCTCTGTAAGCCAGGAACGGGTGCCTTCGGAAGTCCCGTACCGGTAGTTGTTTGCGCTGAGCAGCAAGTGCTCGCCGTTTGCTTTTCTAGGTATCGACCTCCTCTCGTGACAATGCTCCCGCCCTCCTGCTGCGCGTCGCAAAATTGAGTGCGCTTGTCTGACTTAAAATCATTACGTACGATTCGCAGGGAAAAAAAAACGTTACTTTCGTTTGAGCTCGCGGCAGCCAGCAACCATCGCACAGAAGCAGCAGCAGCAGCAGCAGGAGCAGAAGCACGTAAAGCGCTGTGTGCAGTACGAGTAAGGTCTGATTGTACGTATGTGTACAAACTTTCTCATCGCAAGCAACCTCTGCTCGTACCCACACCCGCCTCGCGCTTGTATTTGATTTCGCCGCACGTTCATACGTTGCAGGTGAAGTGCTAGACTATCGGAGTCCGCCCCGAAAATGTGCGTGCTGTGGTGCGTGGGTGTGCGCCAAGCACTCCGGCCATGCCGAGGTAAGCAAGAACACCAGGCGACAAAAAATATTGAAAAACTGGAATAACTGAAGGATAAACGTATCCCTCTCACTGCGCGTTGAGCTCTGTGCGCAGAATGGGATGTATACCCGAAATCGCCCCTGTAAAGTCACCCCTGCTTTTGACCCTGGCATTGCTCCTATTAATAGTATGTAGCCAGGGGGGTCACCGGCGTATGTACTCTATCTAGTACTTAGTACCTACCAAGGTATATATTACGGGGGACCATAGTTAATAGGACCTATGGTATACATAAAAACCTATATATTAAACCGTTTTCACTAACAATATTTGGTCCTATTAACTATGGTCCCCCGTAATAGTATGTACCGGATGTAGTATGTAGTATGGTTGTTGTCTGTCGTATGTCCTTCATGAGTAGTGCAGAGTAGAGCACGCGCTGCCGATGTACGTACATATCACCTACTACAGTAGTACTGTGTTGTTTTATTTCGTACCAGGTATTGTTATTTTATTTCGTATCTGGTAGTTTCATCGACCACGTATTAAGGACCACACCCCAGTACCTTACGAGTCCCTCCCGCTAACTACTCTATGTAGTCGTATCGCCATAGGTGAAGGTACAGCCTACTGATCTATAGAGGTAGAATATCGATCGATTTACACGTTGACACTATCTACTGTAAGCGGCGGGATCTTTGGGACGAAACGGTACCGTTACCGGGACACGGCCGTACATTGACCTACCCAGTAGAGTTCTCCATGTTGTAGATATATAAGTTTCTAGGAATATTCTTCATAAAAAGCGGGAAAACACAACAGGCCCCTTTTTGGCTTTCCTGATCCTACCCGGACCTGATCCCACCCATATGTGATCCCATTTAGCACCCTGCTCCCACCCACAAGGTGCAGAAATATAAGAGGACCTCCGCAGGAGCCGCCGGAGGCCGTGAGCGCGAACCGTAAACGGTCAGAAAACGTCGAACGGTCAAAATCATCGGATGCAAAATTAAAAAAAACGTTGCAACCCGGAAGTTGAACTCAGCCTCAAAATCATGGTGCTGGGCACCATAGGCGGGGGAGATATATCACCCTCTCCACCCCCCCACCTCCTGTACGTCATTTTTCGGCTATTTGTAGTCGCAGTACGTGTACGTACAAGCATATACAGAGCGAAGGAATATTCGTGGAAAACTATCTCGTTCTACACAGTTGTGAACTCGGATCCTCGACCTACCCGCTTCGTTTCGATAAGATACTTCGAGGTATGTTTTTAGGGAACCACGGGCAAGCGTTTCTGTTAAAGAAGCGTTCGAAGCGGGATTCGAACCCATGCCCACGGCGACGTCAAATGTTATGGGCTTACCGAGGTGTTCTACGATAGAGGTTCACCCTGTTTACTCGGCGGCCCCTACTGTCTGTCCCCCCGAGGTATACTGCGGAGTGAAGCGGGAACAAACGTATGAATACGACTGACAAATAAATGCGTGGGATGTTTGGGGCGCGCACCTTCAATACTTGGATACAGATATACCATCGTACGAACTGTGGTACCGTACCTCCTTCAACTGCCGCCCGGCAAGGACGCCGTGGCGGCTTAGAATCTTCCCCCCCCCCCAAATTATGATACCTCTATCATCGGAGAACGCCTCTCTATCCACTGAGCTATAGGGGTAAAACATCGATCGATCGATTAACCAGCCCAGGGTAATCCTTGTAGCACATAGTCTTACGCGGAGATCAGACAGCGATATACGGATCGTGAAGGCTCTTGGGCGAATAAAATGCTTCCCGTCATATTATTCCATCATCTATGTAGCTATATAGGTAAGCGACGTTTTGCGGATTCTGAAAAAGAGTATGGGCTGAAATTTCCAGGCGATTCGTCGGCAAAATGCGCACTGCATCGCCAAGCGGAAAAAAAAAATGGTTTACAGTACGTGACGAAAAATAGGGAAAAGGGGAAGGTTACGCCGGTGGGGCTCGAATCCACCTTTTATTTTCTCTTTTTTTTCACTTTAGGTATATATATGCAGTAAAATCCTCCACCCTGTCAGGAGGTCAGAACGTTCTGGGAATATTTCCCAGAAGGAATCGGGGAAAACGAAAGACATCCCGCTTGGCACACGCTGCTCTCGCTTGGCACCCTGATATCGCACAATTGTTCACATGTAATGAATTGAAATCAGTCAGTTTTTTCTGTTGTTCTTGGGCATCTTTCGAATTGGGTCTTGCCATAAAGGGATGCATTCGTCCGCTCGACGAGGCACACCTATCACATCTCTATTATACATAACGCTGTCTCCTGTGCCTCTCTCTCCCTGCTGTGATATCAGTCGGGTTCCTACCTGCACTACTACCTACACTACTACCGCCTCCTCTCTACACAGCAGCGGTTATCTCGGATGATCTAAGCTTCCGAATGCTACAGCTTGGTGCCACGATATCATTCGACAACTCACCAGGTATTCAAAACACAACAACCTGCTGAAAACAAAAAAACAAACACAGAAGCTCGGCGACTTGTAGCTCTATCCCTCCCACCCTTCGAAAATGAGAGTGGCGAGGAGGGGCGGGGGCGGGTGGGAAAGTCAGGCACCAAGTTATCTGGCTTGGTTCACCCACCCAGCGACGACAACTTCATTTATATGTCCGCTCACAATCTCAGGAAGGGTCACGGAATCGCTCCCAGTGGGTTTCCTGGTCTCCACGTATGTATGTACGTCCTCGTGAGTTAGACTAGCTGAACTCGATTCTGTAGAGTCCCACTCTGACCCTGAGCCCCGATGCAGACATACCTGAGTAGCTTCGCCAATAAAATCACGTGTTTCTTTTTTTGCGGAGGCGGTAGCTACAGCGTCAAGGGATACACCGATAAATCGTTAAACAGTAATTTCGTAAACTTGGTCGTTATTACACCTTCGTATCATATGAGCGTGTAGAACGTACGAGGGTATACCTACAGTGTGTAATACCTCTGCGTATCAATTTCGCTTTTAGTGGAGAGGGATAGATAGAGGTTTTGAGACCCGCCGGTGACACCTCTCTTTTTCATTTTTTTGTTCTTATTCTCGGATTGACGATATCAATACCCTATGTTTTATGTGCCATTCATTTTTTTACCGACAAAAGCTAGACCCGAAATCACCCGAGGACCTCAAACGTGGCACGTATTTCGGCTGCTGCTGCTTTTGCTGCTGCATTAATAAGTCGAAGACCATTTTTACAGGAATGTGTTTAAAAACAAATTGTGTGAGGAAGGCCCGGTCTTAACGAGGGCAAAAAAACGAATAAAAAACGAAATGAAACGAAGAGACTTTCGTTTTTCGCAAAAAACAGTAGGTTGAGTCCTAACGAGAAAAAAAAAACACGAATAAAAAAACGAAATGAAACGAATCAGAATGAAGAAGCCGAGTCGATTTTTTACGTGGTGTAATTTTTCGGAATGACTCAACCGCCACAGCACGTGATTCTCGGCGATAGCGATCGACAGCGACGGTGGATAGACTCAACTCGTACACGTGAGGCACCCTCCACAGCAGGCGGTTCTCGTGGTCCTACCCGCTCCCTACGGAGTGCTCTAGAGCTTGTGTATCGGCCATCGCTGTTCGATGGCAGACGCTTGAATGTTGAGTGGGACTCATGTCCAAAAATATACCGCCACAGCCACTTCCTGATCCCCCGGTTTCTTGCGAGGGGAGCCCATGGTGATTCCCTACTCATATGTGCTCGCGCCGTCCGCAGACAAGCCGTGTGGCAGCCACATGCACTACCTCGGCCATCGTGCGCTTGCCAACCGGTCGTAGAAACTTTACCGGAACTTCATCCCAACGCTTCGAGCTCCTCCTACAGTCCTCTTCGACTCTGGGTATCCCATATTTCGTTTATTTGGCACCCATTTCGTTTTTTTAAGTCCTCTAGGGGCGTAAAAAAAACGGAATGTGAAAACGGAGGTATCGGGATCTCTACTTCTATTTTTTTAAGCTGACCAATAAACTCGCGTGCTCTTTAGTTCTCCTCTTCGTTTTTTACTTCGTTTTTTTTTCGTTTATTTTGCCCCCTTTAAAGACCGGCCCTAAGGGCCCATATTAATTAACGGGGGCTTTATTTTTTTCATTTTGATTGTTTTTTTTCTAATTTAGTTTGCATCTGATTGGCCGTTGAGTGAAACTGAACGACCTAGAAGGCAAATTAGAAAATTTGAATTTGAGTGAAAAGTCTTTTGGGACATTTTTCGTGTGATATTTTTGGTTTCAATTTGGAATTTGGGAGCTCTTCGGTCTTGATGTAGCATGTTCATGGAGGGTCGACACCTTCGATGGAGTCTGGGGCAATTCTTGGTCACTTCGGTGACCACGATCGAGGCGACAAAACGGGAACCTCAACGAGAGGTAACCGGAGCAATAGCCGCGCCCACGCCCGCAGACCACAGAACATCGTACCCCGGCGGTGGCGCCTCAAAAGTAATCATGGCGGCCGCAATCCCAATTGTTCGGTCTGCTCGATCGGTTAACAATCACGAAAACCTAGCAAAAAATAAAAAAAGCGGAGGATACGCTCGAGACCTCGATAGCTGCATCACCGCTGCTGTTCCGCACGTGGCGCTGGAGGCCCCCCTCCGCCCACCCAAGACGCCCTGAGAGTGATAACTTCTTATCCTGCGCGACGCAAAAAGAAAAAGAGGCTGGCGGCGGCGCGCACGCGGCAGCGCAAACCTTCGATCTCGTCTACGCGCGTCGCTGTTTGTCGGCTGGGCGTTGTGTGACGCGGCGCGTTCTTCCAGATTTGTTTTGTTTATTGACAACTATTAATAGTACTCTGTTGTTCCTCGATAGGAGGACCCAAACACGTTTTTTTTTTCGAAATCAATTTAAAATTCATTGAAATTAAAATTTTACTTCCATATACGTAGCGTTCCCCGTTAAGATGGGCCCTAAGCGTGAACAGTCTCGCCAATAATGAAAACTAGATACAGCAGTGGATTCTTACTACACGTGGTTGAAGCTTGACCCTTTTAAGACCCCAGTCCCGTTTAGGGGACAAACTACTTATAATTTGAGTGATTCGTCCCCACATATGGGACTGCGGTGCTAAAAGGGTTAACGACACACCAGGGATATTTCTTCCCCGGCCGAAATTGAAGCCGACTATTCGAGTCAGACCTGAAATGGTTTGCCCACGTGTTCGGTGAGCCCTCGCCAAAATTTGGCGGAACATGTTTTTTTTTTTTTTTTTTTCATATTTACCCTTCGTCATTTAACCTAAGTTTTCCGGGGAATTTGGGCCTTTTCTTGGACCCAACATTTTTATGGCAGAATAAAATTAAAAAAACGAAACGAAAGAGAAACGTCGTTTCTTGAAAGTTCGGCAATGTCATACGTAGAGACCATGTGCGCGGAACTTCAGGGTTTGTCTCGTAAACACGGCGTGAAGATATCGGCCCTTGGTGTGAAAAATGTACCATCCTGACCGCAAAAATAGTGAGTGCTCGTACATGAATATCGATACTATTAATATTAACAATCGTTTCTTTTATTTCCGTTCGGAGCGGTCTACTTTGTGTTGTTGCGTCTTTGCCTTGCAGTTACCTGATTTTAGTGCAGGATGGCTTCGTAGTGTTTCTCGCATACGTCTTTCGATGTGGTCCTAAGCAGTCAATCCTTCGAGTTTCTGCGCCAAACGTTTGAAGGGGCGTTCGACGGACATGCTTTCGGAGCCTGTTTGCTCATTCAGAAACAAAAAACTGAACAAAAATGCTTTTCCTTCCAACGGAAACGCCTGGCTCTTCTTGACCTTTTTTTAGGTAATGGCAGAGGCATGTGGTGGTTGATCGGGACACAGTTTCGCCGCTGTATATAGATGGATAGGCCAGCCCTACGCGTAGGTCCTCAACAAAGAAAACATCATGCCAACGTCTTTTTTTTCGCTCTTCATGGAGGCCAGCATGATACCAAATATGCGGCGGTCGAGTAGATATTGCAAGCGGCATTCGTGGGGGGGAAAAATTGGGGTCTTCAGCTTAAACCAGCTTGCACGGGAGCAAAACAAGCTTGTTATATACTGGCATCGTAGAAACAAACCTCTTTTCGATCACCCATGATGATGTTCAACAACAAAAAATTGCACTTACCATGCGCCAGCTTTGATTGACTCGATCCGTCCGTCCATCTCGCATGAAACACGTTTGAAGCTTACGATCCCTGCCACTACCTGCCCCCTCCCCCTTCCCTGCCCCCTCCCTGCCCCCCCCGCCCCCCATCCCCCAAAATTTATGCAGATGTATGTGACAAAGGGTCAGGCCGGCGGAGGGAGGTACACCTTCTGCACCTACTGCCTGAACAAATTGAGGCTGTCCGAGCAAACGGTCCTCACGGATCTAAACACCCATGCCAATGCGACCATCCCCCCGACGGCGAACCGTTTCGCTGCCGTGCCATCGAGGACCCCGACGTCCATCCTAGCCAGGGTGAAGGGTGACGACATTTCCACGCCGCCAGCAAAACCATCACCATCATCATCATCACAGCCATCCCCCGGTTCGACTCGACGCCCGGCATCCTACCTGGGACACCACAAGAGTGCCGAGTCTCGGTGGAGGGACTGCTCGTCCCTGTTGGGTTCCACGAGGCGGAACCGCCTGCCCCTCGGGCAGGCCTCGGCGACGGCGATCACCAGATGCGCGGAGGGGGAGCTTCCTCTGTCTATGATGAGGGCTACACCGACGGCGGTCGACATCCGGGTGGCGAGGTGCAGCCACGAGCGCCGCGTCACCTTCAGACTCGATATCCGCGACACGGTCTCGACGCAATCGTCGAACAACCCGGTACTCAAGTCCATACTGAAGACGGAACGCAGAGGGGGCAGGAACACCAGCGGCAGCAGCAGCAGCAGCACCAATAGCAGCACCAATAGCATCCGCAGCACCAGCAGCAGCACTAGTAGCATCTTCAACACCAGTAGCAGCAGCAGCAGCAACAACAGCAGCAACAACAGCAGCACACCGTCGTGGGCTTCGGGGATCCCGATATTCCCCGTGCGTCCGGAGAAAGGCGGATGGGCCGGTTGGTCAAGGCCATCGCCCGAATCAGGGTCAGCCCGACGACCCTCTGCTGCAGGAAAAGCAAAGGGCGTACGGGCGGGGGCGTGCGAAGGCGAAGGCGAAAGCGAAGGGGAAGGACCACCGCGAACATCCAAGTCCGGGTTTTTCCCGAGGAGCCTGCCGAAGATGGCCGGAGGAGCCATGGCCGTGATCGGGGTCGCGGCTACCTTGGGCGTTATGGTCTTGCGCCGTCGACGCTGAGCCCCCCCCCCCCCCCCAATCGCCCCCTCCCTCCCCCCCCCGCCCATCCTCCCGTTTGGTTTGTAGAAGGTTTACGGTTGACCACTCGGGTGTAAGGCACTACGTTACTTAATGCTTCGAGCCTTCCACTCCCTCCCTCACTCCCTCACTCCCTCCCTCCCTCCCTCCCTCCCTCCCATGTTGAGGGTGTAATATGACCCCCTCCCCCTCCCTCTCTATTTTCCTCGGAGATCGTTATTGAAGTTGCCCATTGTTGAGGCTGTTGTTGATGAATGTTACAAACATATTGTATACGGGGGGTGGGAGCTCGCTGACGTCCCGTAGCAGTTGCTATGGCAGCAGGGTGGGGGGGGGGGCGTGTATGGTGCCATGATTGATTTTCCCTAACGGATAGCCGCCACTCGGGCGAGTGGGTCGGCACTTCACTCAACATTGGACACAAAAAGTATCGTTTTGCCGCAGAATAGCGAAAACCATCCTTGTTGGTGCAAGTCGCAAAAGCCACAGGCTTACAACAGCGGATTAAAAAGCGATCCCCTCGCCGTGGCAGCAGTCTCATCCTCATCTAAGAATGGGGGCGGACTGGGGTGGGGCTGGGTTGGGGTGTGGTACCCCTCCATCCCCTCTGTTCCTAGGTTAGGTTTCTAGCGCCATCGGATGAGGCTTGTTTTAGCAGTGGGAGGGGGGCTTTGTGATGAGGCTCATGGTTGTCGTTTTCTGTGTTTCTTGTGTTCGTCTTTCGTGGTGATGTGTTCGTTCGTCGCAGTGTTTTGGTTTGCGTGGCGTTTTCTGTGTAGTTTGGACTATTAGTACGTGGTTACTGGTGCTATACCAGTATTATATCGTATGTTGTTTCCTTTTTTTTCCCCCTTTTCTTTTTCCCTTGTGTCTTTTAGCCGTCCGGAAAGAGCACATCCCACCGATATCGGTATACTTCGGGTGACTCATGTATGTGTGCAATGCAATATTCTTTCCTCTGGTTGGAGTCGAAATCACTGGTTTGTTTTGCGACTTGACAATAAATGTACATGGCGTATTTTACGCCTTATGTGGTATACTTCAAGCAGTAACACCACTACGATCACGAAAACCTTCATCGTTACAAGAACAGGAACGCACATCTGTTTTTTGTTTTTTTTCAGTCGTTGGCAACATCGATTCACGCTTTAGCTTTTCGTGGGCTGGATTTCTGTGACGTGTTTCATCATGTTTTTGGTTGTAGACGCCCACGCGACAAAGCGTTAGACGGCAAACATAGTAATTCTAATGATAAAACGATATAGACCTGTGCTTGTACTCCGCCTGTCTCGATACCAAATGCACTGCAATTCCTGGTCGCTGATCGTTCGCCGTGTTTTATCCTAGGTCTCAAGATACCGAAATACACCCCTCCCGCCCCCTCCCCAATAGTAACCACTTACGTTCGGTAGCTACGTAGGGTAGCCACGGCATCGACGCCACATGGACTACAGTTTCTGGGTGCTGGTTTGTGCGCTACTCATCCCACGGTGCGGCGTGGGAGTTGTACGTTCTTGGCTCATTGTTTTCTGACCTGCTGAGCTCCTCAAGTGAGCAATTACCGCTTGCTGTACCTAGTATGTTGCGCTTGCTACTATTGCGGAGGACCCTATTAAATAGGACCTACGGTACACAAAAAAACTACCTGGAACATATTTACCTACTTCTACTGACAATATTTGGACCCATTAACTATGGTCTCCCGTAATACTGCTGTTACTTGGCAGAGCGCATACAAAGAAGTGTTGGCCCGGTTGCGCCAAAAAACTTATTCGAAGTCGGGTTTTCGGGTGAGATACTGATCTATACGTAGTTCAGCACAAACTCTCACCCTGGCTCCCACAGAACGACCGTATGCATATCGCCCCCCTATTATATGTAAGTTGGGTTGGCGTCGGTTGGCAACGTCACTGTACAACATGCCGCTCACGACGTGAAACTAGACAACCAGGTACCGTTTTTCTTTTTTGGCGGTCGCCCACAGCTGGTGGTCAAGTTAGATCACTTGCGCGAGGTAAAGAGCCTTTACTCCGCACAAGGGAATCGATCGTATCACGCGGTGTTCATGGTAAGGCACCCACGAGGCAGTTACATAGTACTCTCATTACTGTCTCTGGAAGTGGCTACACCGGAAAATAAACTAACTCATTGAAGTTGTCACCCATATGCAAGTCCGCCTCACAGGCGGTTCTTAGTAGGATGCAGCTCACCCTTCATGCGACTCACCGGACACCTCACGGCGCTCCGCGCTTGGTGCAAACAATG
Source organism: Nereocystis luetkeana (assembly GCA_031213475.1). Lineage (NCBI taxonomy): Eukaryota > Phaeophyceae > Laminariales > Laminariaceae > Nereocystis > Nereocystis luetkeana. The sequence continues at coordinate 1,848,646 of JARUPZ010000003.1, read as the reverse complement.
TCTGCCTGGTCGGTGGAAACCCGACATGCTCCGTCCCGGCATTGCAGGGATGCGAGGGTCTATGGTCATAAGACTACGGCCATGCATGATATCGAATACATCTCTCCCATCGGGTACACCCTTCCCCCGCCTCCCCCCCGACCCACCCCCATTCCACCCTCCATGTATACCTGGTAGATATCTTGCTTGCGCTACGTACCTACTGTAGTTTTTGCTGGAAGAGTAGCCACGGGATCGATACCATATGTGCATATAGACTGTAATTACTGGTTCATGAATACTGTGATCTCTTCTTTTGTTCTGGCAACACATACTCTCACCCGGGGGTCCATCGTACCGATACCCCCCGCCCCCCTGTTATTATCCCTGTACATACTCCATACTAAACCCCTTCTTATTTTGTTACCGTGAATTCAATCCACTACTTTCTCAAAGGTTTTCCGCTCACTACATACCAGGTTCATGCATGTAATACAGTATTAACGTTCAATCCATCGTGTTTCCGAGCTCCAATTCCATTGGCCGAGGGCCCTCGCCTCGCCCGCCCTGGACCAATGGGCCGGCGCCTGGTGCGCGGCGTGAGTTTTCACTCGGGGGAGGATAACGTCTCATGCCCGGACCTTCCATACATCTACAGCTCCGGCGAACCGGGGACAAAAACGGCGATCTCCCGGGTCGATATCGCTCCGCACAGTGTGTAAACCCCAACCCCGCTTGCCGATTACTGATTGACTGGCGTTTGCAGAGCCAGCGCGACCCGGCGACGATCAGGTCCCATCCCGTGATCAGAACTCCTTTGATAGACTATATTTACAACTTCGACTAAAAGGAGGACGAAAACAGAGCCCCCCCAAAACGATACCACCTCTTACGGTGTGGAAACCCTAACCTCCCTGGCTGATCGCTGATTCGCTGCGACTCGTGGAGCCAGCGCCACCGGGGGAGGATACGGTACCACCCCCGTATCGAGAAACCTGCTATACATCTACAACTCCAACAAACTCGGGATAAAAACGATAGCCTCCCAGGTTGACACCACCGCGCACGGTGCCGAGCGCGCAGTGTGAGTTTTCTCTCGGGAAAACGTCGAGATTCTGCCGCACCCGAGGAGGATAAGGTCTCATGCCCGGACAAGCACTGTTCCTCGCATCTACAGCTCCGGCGAACCACGGACAAAAACGGCGATTTCTCGGGTCGATACCGCCCCCCGGAGTGTAAACCCCAACCCTACTCTGGCTGATCGCAGATTGGCTGGGGTTCGTGGAGCCAGAAGCGCCCGGGGAAGGATAGGTCCCATCCTCGGTTCATAACCCTTTCCATACATCTACACCTCCGACGAACCGGGGACAAAAACGACTATTCCCCCGATCGATACTGCCCAATGTGGTGGGAAAATCCAAGACCACGGACCGATAGCTGATTGGCTGGCGCTTGTGGAGTCAGCTGCACCCGGGGAGGATCAAATCCCATTCCTGCACCAGAAACCTTTCTATCTACAACTCCGACGAACCGGGGACGAAAACGACGACCTCTCGCGTCGATGCCGCCCCGTACGGTGTGGAAAAATCCTACTTTCTGATCTCTAATTGGCTGGAGTTAGTGGAGCCAGCGCCGCCCGGAGAGGACAAGGTGCCATCCCCGGACCGTATATATCCTTCCATTCTTCTAGAACTCCGACAATCCAGGAACGAAAACGGTGACTCCCCGAGTCGATACCGCCCCGCATCCTGTGGAAATCCTCACCCCACTATGGCTGATCGCTGATTGGCTGGAGTTCGTGAAGCCTGATCGCTGTTTTCCAGAGTGTTTTGGAGCCAGCGTTACACGGGGAAGAAAATACCCCATGCCCGGATCATCAATACTTGCAACCCCTCTACAACTCCAACAAACCAGGGACGAACCCGGTAATCTCCCGGGTCGATACCGACCCGCACAGTGTAGAAGCCCCAACCCCATTCTGGCTGATCGCTGATGCGCTGGGGTTCGTGGAGCCTGATCACTGATTGACTGAAATATGTGCAGCCAGTAACGCTTAAGGAGGGTAAGGTACCATCCCCGGATAATAAATCCTTCCATACTTCTACAAGTCAACTTAGCTGGGGACGAAAACAGTGGCTTCCCGGGTCAATACCGCTCTGCACGGTGTGGAACCCCCAACCCCATTGACCGATCGCTGATTTGCTGAGGTTCGTGCAGTTTTCGAGGGCTTTGCGCGGGTCAGGTCAAACCCCACAGGTCGGGTCGGGTCGGGTCTCTAGCTGTAGTGGGTATGGATGGATGAGGGCATGCGTACATGGACTTGGCGGTGTTTTAATGTTCGAACGTTATACCAAAAGAGTATTATTGGGTATCAGTACGAGATAAGCCTTTGGGTAAGAGAGCGGGAAGTGTTTTAAATGTCGGATCCGTGACCCGGATGGGCGGGTCCGACCCGGGGGTCAGCAAAAAACAACTTGCGGGTCATGCTGGCCCGTCCCGTAAGTGACCCTTTTCTCGCGGGTCATGACCTGACCCGACCCGTGAGTTTTTCATCACCTTTTGACCCGACCTGACCCGACCCGTGAGATTTGAAAAAATCTTGACCCGACCCGACCCGTGAGATTTGAAGAAGTCTTGACCCGACCTGACCCGACCCGCGAGATTTGAAAACCTCTTGACCCGACACGACCAGACCCGTGAAAGTTTGAACACGTCCTGACCCGACCCGAACCGACCCGTGACATTTTGAACACCCCGTGACCTGACCCGCGGGTCGGGTCATGACCCGCAAAAAAACCCTGAAGTTTTCCAACACCCGAGGAGAATAAGGCCCCATCCCCGGGTCATAATTACTTCCAGACGGCTGCAACTCCGACGAACCGGGAACGAAAATGTCGTTCCACGCGATCCATACAGCCTCGCACGGTGTGGAAACCCCAACCCCGATTGCCAATCCCTGATTGGCTGGGAGCCTCACACGCCTCCCACCTCGTGAGCTAGAAACCCACCGCTGCCTCTGGAAGTGTCCACACCGACGCCGTCATCGATAGGCGAGAAAATACGCCTCTCAAGGGGATGTTAGTAAGATGCAGCTCACCCTTCATGCCACTCGCTGAACACCTCACTCCGCGCTTGGTGCAAGCAATGTATGCCTGGTCGGTGGAAACCTGACGTGCTCCCTTCCGGCGATGTAGGGATGCGAGGATCTATGGTCACACGACTACGGCCACGCATGATAATAAGTACGCCCCCCCCCCCCCATTATCATCATCACTCCCACCACCTCCCCGACTGCTGCCACCGCCATAAACACCATCACCATCCCCATACAATACTACTACTGCTACTACTACTGCTACTATTAATACTACTACTACTACTACTACTACTACTACTACTACTACTACTACTACTACTACTACTACTACTACTACTACTACTACTACTACTACTACTACTACTACTACTACTACTACTACTACTACTACTACTACTACTACTACTACTACTACTACTATTACTACTACTACTACTACTACTACTGCTACTACTACTACTACTGCTACTATGACTACTATTGCTACTACTGCTGCCACTACTAGTACTACTAGTACTACTAGTACTACTAGTACTACTACTACTACTACTACTACTACTACTACTACTACTACTACTACTACTACTATTGCTACTACTACTAGTAGTAGTACTACTACTACTACTACTACTACTACTACTAGTACTACTACTACTAGTACTACTACTACTACTACTACTACTACTACTACTACTACTACTACTACTACTACTACTACTACTACTACTACTACTACTACTACTACTACTACTACTACTACTACTACTACTACTACTACTACTACTACTACTACTACTACTAGTACTACTAGTACTACTACTACTACTACTACTACTACTACTACTACTACTACTACTACTACTACTACTACTACTACTACTACTACCACTACTACTACTACTACCACTACTACTACTACTACTACTACTACTACTACTACTACTACTACTACTACTACTACTACTACTACTACTACTACTACTACTACTACTACTACTACTACTACTACTACTACTACTACTATTACGGGGGACCATAGTTAATAGGACCTATGGCATACATAAAAACCTATATATTTGACCATTTTTACTAACTGTATTAGGTCCTATTAACTATGGTCCCCCGTAATACTACTACTATTGATACTACTACTAGTAGTAGTAGTACTACTACTACTACTACTACTACTACTACTACTACTACTACTACTACTACTACTACTACTACTACTACTACTACTACTACTACTACTACTACTACTACTACTACTACTACTACTACTACTACTACTACTACTACTACTACTACTTGTAGTACCTACTACTACTACTACTACTACTACTACTACTACTACTACTACTACTACTACTACTACTACTACTACTACTACTACTACTACTACTACTACTACTACTACTACTACTACTACTACTACTACTACTACTACTACTACTACTACTACTACTACTACTACTACTACTACTACTACTACTACTACTACTACTACTACTACTACTACTACTACTACTACTACTACTACTACTACTACTACTACTACTAGTACTGCTACTACTACTACTACTACTACTACTACTACTACTACTACTACTACTACTACTACTACTACTACTACTACTACTACTACTACTACTACTACTACTACTACTACTACTACTACTACTACTACTACTACTACTACTACTACTACTACTACTACTACTACTACTACTACTACTACTACTACTACTACTACTACTACTACTACTACTACTACTACTACTACTACTACTCTCCGTTCTGGTTGATATACCTCGCTTTCACGGCCGGCGGGATTAATCCCGAGGAATGCCCTGAAAAAAAAAACACCCGATGAGGAATAGATGATACATACAATATACTGTTTCATGGTATATGTTTGTTAATATATGTATTATTCTTTTATACATACCGTATCACTCTAGGGGGATAATATATCATACCCCCTTGGACGACCTTTAAAGCTGGGTTTCTCGACAGCGGGGAGGGCGTACTGGATACGGCAACCGATGATGCGCCTATGCAACCTTCTCGACAAAATGTTTCCAAAGCCACCGTGTTCGCTGTGTGTGCCCCCCCCCATGTTTTGGAGGAAACCGGGTCTGAAATTCGTCGCAGGGTGTGTGTTAACTTATCACCCAGCGTGATACGGTATGATACAATCCACAGCCTGGTGCACTACTTTTTTCGCGTGCTTTTCTACTTTTACACAACTACTTACACGTGTTTCAGCCCGATCGTACTCGGGAACATTTCTCAACCTGTCCATGTAGAGACGAGGGAGATAATCGGGTCCGCTTGAACTTACTGTGGGGCGGAAACATTTCTGCAGGATACAATGTTAATACTAATATCCCTCGTATCAGCCCCACCCACTGTTTTTCGGCTTAATTGCCCCAAAGTAGCCCCTTCAGGCCTTAAGGACCGCACTCGCGTCCTGGGGATAAAGTACTAGGAATTACAGTGAAATATGTGTTACTGCTGTGCAGCAGCGCGGTACTATCACAAGTCGGTTCAATGTCCCCCCACGTTTCATTTCCTCAAACCGTAATTAAGGGCTGTTCATATCGAAGAATGTGTTGTTCTAAAGTTTCTTAATTTTTGCGTTTTTTTTCTTCCCCCCGTGCTGAAGCCTACCGGAGGAATGCTACCTAAGCAATCCTGCCAATAATTTAGTTTTGCCCTCTGTTACATTTTCTGATTTATAGGAAATGGTTCCTTTATTCTTTTCCCCCCTCTGTTATTACCAAGAAAAAGAGGAAACTCGGGGGGGAAATTCTTCGATACGGGTGGCAACAAGGACTACAATGCTTCCTAATACCTGGTATGTTATATTTTCTTTCGCTTTATTATTATGCTTGACTTCCGACAATATAGCGTGGATGCTGTTCCCATATAAACCGAGTATCCTTCCGTAAATCAACAGTATATCTCTCATACGCTTATCTGCCAGCCGCTTCCTATTTTCCGTTCCCCACATTATTATTTCATTTTAGCTACCGGTATAGTCTATCCTTTTCCTCATCAACATTCCGTCCTCAGGTCATTGGCCTCATCCCTCCGGCTTCTTCCTCCCTTCCCCTAGCGGCTTGGCGGTCCCTCGGGGCTTTTTTTTACCTAGGCACTCGGCGCGAAATTGCGACCTGGGTGGTCACCGAGATGATCCGGAAGAGGCGTTCTTTGCAGACGCCTTTCAGCGCGAAAGGCATAATTATACAATAAAAAATGAGCAGGGGGGGGTGACAGACTCGCACCGATGGCGTGGGGATGGAGGTTGGCTGCGGCTTAGAACTCAAGAATAGAAAGTGATGAGTACATATTGAGATGTAGGAGGGAGCAAAGACAACACATAGAGTATCGTAGAGAAATCATAGAGGGAAGTAGACAATGAAAGTAGATGGACCTTGTGCATAGGCTTCTTTTTTCCGGGGATATTGTTCTTTCAGGAATGTTTTGAGTGATCAACGTTGAAGCTCATGCTGCACATTGTCGGATGAAAATCAAAATAATAATATTAATAATATCAATAATAATAACAACAATAATAATGATAATAATAGCAATAACAATAATAAAGTAAATATCATTGCCACCTTGCCCCGCAAGGAAAGCCACCGCAAGGGACAGCTCAAAATAGTAGCGCACCCTGCTATATTAATGTATACCAGGTATAGCGTTGTGAGTTGTGGATGACTTAAAGTCGCCAGGTAATAGGTTGTAGTTGGATACCTGGCAGGTAGGTATTATTGTGTACCTGGTAGTTATATCGGACTAAACCAAGATGCTGAGAATTATCCGTAAGTTCCACGATGGCATGCGGGCTCGCATGCGTACTGATGACGGCGAGCACTCGGAATGGTTTGATGTCACGCAGGGGCTGTGGCAAGGCTGTGTACTATCACCGTTACTGTTCAACGTGTTCTTCGCTGCTGCGTTACACATCGTACTTGTACGCTCCAGCCAAGACGAAGCCATCATAAGGGATTTGGTCCAACTCAGTGATGCTGGAGTAGTTCGAACAGGGAAGCAGGAGCCATTGGCGTGCGTGCGAAGGTCTGTATGGGTCATGTTGTACGCCGATGATGCAGAAATTGTCTCGAAGTCGGCTGAAGGGCTCGCGAAAATGATGACAGTCATCGTGACTGTCTTCGAAGCAGCAGGCCTCACGGTGTCGGAACAGAAAACAGAGACAATGGTCCTACAAACACCAGAGCAGACAACCCTCGCACCACCGCTCGTCATCGAAGCGGCAGGCCAGAGGTATAAGCAGACGACCCAGTTCTTATACCTAGACGGCATTATCCACGAAAACGCTGCCCTCTCGCTCGAAATCGACCGACGGATCCGCCTCATGCGAGCATGCCTCAAACGGTTCGGCCCGGAGTTGTATGCTAGGACGACCGCCCCCCTTAGCCTTAAAGTCGGAATGCTGAAGGCCAAGGTGATTGAGACCCTGCTGTACGGGTGTGTGACGTGGACCCTCAGAGCGGAACACTTTGCCAAGCTTCCAACGGCTCACCACCAAGTCCTATTGCGAGTCATTGTCTTCCAGCGCCGACTTCGTACTGACCATGCCACCCTCTCGTACGCGAAGGCCCTCAAGATGACACGTTGCGAGAGCATCGAAACAACCATTCGTAAACGGCGGCTCTTCTTTGCGGGGGGCGGGGCACGGCAAAGCAAGGAGCGATTACCCAGTCGGGTAATGTTCGGGACGATAGCTGGTGGGGAGAACCCGAGACCAGGCGGACAGTGTAAGACTTGGCATAGATGCGTAGTCGAAGACCTTAGGGAGTTCCGAGCCACCGAAGGGTCAACGGAACTTGCCCCCTTGGTGTTTGGAGCTGAGACCGCGTTGTGGTCCACTGCAGCCAAAAAGGCAGGGAAGAGGTACCGGGGGATCCTTGAAGCAGCCGAACGGTTCATGGTGAGGTGGCACGAGGCTGAGGCTGAGATGAGTAGGCAGCGCCGCGCATCCGACGTGGATGGTGCCCAAGGGAACGGGGGGGGAGGGGGCAACAGGAGAAGTGGCAGAAAGCCCGACCAAGGGAATGCGGAGAGGGGGGGGAACAGGAGGGGTAGAAGGGAAACGGCGGTAGACGAAAGTAGGAAGGAGATGGCAGACAGGGTAGCAAGGCACCAAGTCGACTAGGAAGTAGAATATGACCATACTACTAGTGCCACCAACTGGTGCAGCTGGTTCGAACGCGGTCTTCCCTTGTCTTCTCTTTTTTTTTTCTTTTTTCCTTCTTGCGCTGACTCTCCGTGATTTTCATTTCATTTTTTCTCTTCCTCTTCCTTTTCTGATTGATAAGCCGTACTGAAGGAGTCGTGTGGCGCGGTGGGATGACGAACCTGCTCTGCTCGTTTCGTATTGTCTGACGCCAAGGGGCTGGGCATAGTTGACGAACGCAGGGCGGAGACGGCAGTCTGGGTAGCAAGGTACCAGGCGGATTAGCGGGGAACCTGGCTATACTACTCGTACCACAAACTGCTGCCGCCACCTGGACGGTGCTTTGGGCTTTGGTCTGCCTGTTATTTTCCCTTTGTTATTTTCCTTCTGTTACTTTTTTCCTTGGTTCTTTTTTTTATCTCTGTTTACAAGCAATGGTGTTTTTGTTATTTTTTCTTTTTTTTTCCAGCTCGTTCTTCTTCAAGTGTTGGCCACCTCGCCTGCGGGGGGGGGGCACGACAGATTGTTTCTCCTAGTTTCTGCTTTAATTTTTTTATTTTCTCTTTCGATTTGTTTTCTTTGTTTTTGTTTTCTGTTTGATTGTTTCCTTTCGTTTCTATATTTCATAGATTGTGTATGTCGTGCCTGTCGTATCTAGTATGATGACATGGCATTGCATCGCCCACTGCTGTGCATACTGCACACGTGGCAACATAGTATCTCTGTGGCGTAGCTTTGTGACCACATAACTTGTATCTCTTCTAGGATCGAAGAATCGGCACGGACACTGGTTGTGCTGGATGTCTACGGGTAGAAAGAACGGTTTCATGTGAAGAACACACACATACTGTATGGGTTTCCTTATTTATGGAAGGCTATACTTTGCTGTACCGTGTGTACGTTTTTCCCCCTGGCATCACTCGCCCAGAGAGGCAGAGGTCTGCTGCAACTCATATTGGCGCTTCAAAACACCTCAAAACATATCGATCGGCGGTGCCGGTGCCGGCGGCCGTTTATTGGAGAGTACATTTCGTAGAGGTCGTTTTTGGTGGATGAGATAGAGGGATGTTGCTTGCAGTAGTCTTCATCAGCGTCACATCAGTTTTGATTTGTCGTATTATACTTCCGCGCTTATGTTCTTCATTTTCTGTTATTACGGGGGACCATAGTAAATAGGACCAAACAGTGTGACTAAAAATATACCTGGTAGGTAAATATATACCAGGTAGGTTTTTGCGTACACCATAGGCCCTATTAACCATGGTCCCCCGTAATAGTAATTGTTTAGAACAACACTATACACATTGTCGGATGGCAAACAAAATAATAATAATACTCCGAAGTATACCTTTTGTACTGTACTGGTCTGGTGTGTACTCTATTGCAGGTGCAAAGCAAAACAGCGCCAGCCGACCACTTGTAGTCATGACCAGCTAAAGCCAGTTACTAACTGTTGGGGGGCGACGCTAGCTAAGTATGCCGATTACCTGGGGATGGAATGTTGATGAGGAATAGGACATTGTATATAGCTAAGATGAAATTATGTGGGGAATGGAAATAGGAAAACGGCTGCCAGAGAAGCGTATATATATGAGGAATGCCGCTGATTTACGGAAGGCTATTCGGTTTATATTGGAATGGCATCTACGCTATATTGTCGGAAGGCAAGCATAATAATAATAATTGTCGGATGTCAAGAGAAATAATAATAATAATAATGATAACTATCCACGAAGTCCCACGATCTCACACCACACTACTGCTATGCCAGGTATATAACTACCAGGTATATTAATATGAAGCATCACCGGTTTGGCATCTGAAAACTGGCGCAAAAAATATATATACATATATATGTCATGCGGATCATATCATTTTTCTTCAACCGCCCATAACGTGCTGGTAGTCGCGTACTTTCGTCTGTAGTTATTATTCCTGGCTGTTTCTGCCGGATTGTTTCCGAGCATTTTTTCCCTAGTAGCCACCACAGCAGTAGAATGTATCACACCGTGGAAAATGGGTTTCCTTTTGTTTCCGAGGTTTTTTCTTCTTTCAGGAAAGTTGTGAGTGATCAATGTTGAAGACCGTGCTGCATATTGTCGGATGGCAAGGGATATAATAACAGATAATAGTCCAATAGTCTATTAATAGCTTCCTATTGCAAATTGACTGTCTATTGTGGTCCCTAGTTCCAGTTAAGTGAAAGGCGTCGAGCTCTACCATCCAGACAACTTCTATCAAGTGACCCCTACCTGGCCCTATAGTCCAGACAATTTCGCTTCATAGGCAGTCTCCGGAATCAATGGTCCGTACAATTCCAATTAATAATGGACCTTGTCCTGAAATAAATTGTCCGGCCAATTCCAATTGGCAGACTGTCTGCCGAATGAATTGTCCCGACAATTCCAATTAATAGTCGGCCCCCCGAAATAGTTGTCCGGACAATTTCAATGAATAGACTGACGACCAAATTATTTGTCCCGACAACTCCAATTAATAGACAAGTCTCCCAGATCAATTGGCCGGACGATTCCAATTTATACACAGTCGCCGAAATCAATTGTCCGGACAATTTCAATTAGCAGACTGCCTTCTAATTCAACTGTCCGCGCAATTCCAATTAATAGAAGGTATACAAAAACAATTATCCCGACAGTGTCGACAAATACGAAACCTCCAGAACTACCTCAGACAATGCCGTGGGTGGACAGTCTCTCAAGTCAACTGGCCGCGCATTTCAAAATATCAGTGAATACGGATTATTTTGTTTCGTGAAACTTTTTTTTATGATTTACATATATATGAGCACATGAGCTAGGCGGTATAAAATACTTTCTACGTGCGGACATAAACTAAAAGGCTAAGGTTGAGGTGTCCCGGCCCCTTTTCTGCTTAAAGCCTTGGATAATAGACCTATCAATAGACTATTGTTATAAGGATTACCCTGGGAACCTCACTTCGAACGTTTATTTTACAGAAACGCTTGCGCGTGCACACCTAAAAAAACACATCTCCCTGGTTCTCTAGGCAATGAAACGAAGCGGGCAGGTCAGCGTACTGACGTAAGTATACGGTTCCGACGCCCCAAAGACCCCGGCGTTTAGAGGGGGGGAGAGTGTTATAAGGATTACCCTGGGCTGGGTAATCGATCGATCTTTTACCCCTATAGCTCAGTAGGTAACACCTTCACACTATTGCCCCTACAGCAGAGTCACGAAGTGGCCCATTAATTGGAATTGTCCGGGCAAGTGATGTCATAGACTGTCTAGCAATTGAAATTGTTTAGACAATTGATCTTGGACATTGTCTATTAATTGGATTTATTCAGACAATTGATATCGGGTACCAGGTACTGTCTAACAATTGGAATTGTCTGGACAAAAAAAAAATGGAGACTCTCTTATCAATTCAAGTTGCCCTGAAAATTGATTTCAGAGACTGCCCACTAATTGGAATTGTCTGAACAATTTATGTTTGGTGCTTTTCAATAATTGGAATTGCCCAGATAAATGAGCTCGGAGACTGCCTATCGATTGAAATGGTGCTGGCAAATGATTTCACAGGCTGTCTATTGATTGGAACTGCTTGAACAATCGATTTCGAGAGATTTACATGAGTTGGACTTGTCGGGGCAACTGCTTTGGGAGACCGTCCATTGATTGGAATTGTCCGGACAATGGGTTTCGCAAGCGAACCACTAGTAATAATTGGAATTGTCATGACTATCGAGTTTAAAAGGGCTCTGTTATTTGAAAGCTGACAGCTACGTGTAGAGAAGTACAGTTGATTTGGACAGTACACAACAGTACCACCATGCTAGTGTTGCCTCTACAACAAAAACGGGAACTTTTTCCTCAATACGCAATCATTTACAAGGTCCTTTAGTCTTCCATATTACGATTATTAATAGTATCAATTCAATGGGGAGTGTCTATAACTACTGCTGTAGGTACACGGCCATGACATTTATCGAACAATCGATTTCTTGCGCGGCGTCTGAAATAAATTGTGCGGACACAGTTCCCACTACTTCCAATCGCCGAAGTCCGTTTGGACAATTCCATTCTAATTGACTGCACCCGAAATCATTTGTGCGGGCGATTTCAGTTAATAAGCAGCAGCCGAAATCAAATGGTCAGACAAATCCAATTAATAGACAGCTCCCGAAATCAGTTGTCTGACCAATTTCAGTTAGAGTGGACAACACCCGAAATCAATTGTCTGGACAATTCCAATTATTGGATCAGCACCCGAAATCAATTTTCCGAATAACTCCGATTGATGAGCAGTCTCCGCAACCATTTGTCTGGGCAATTCCAATTCATAGGCAACACTCGAAAACTATTGCTCACGCAACTCCAACTAGCAGATGATCTTCGAAATCAATTGCCTGGACAATTCCAATCGATAGACAATCGCCGAAAACAATTGTCTGGCCAATTCCAATTAATGGGCAATCGCCGAAAACAATTGTATGGACAATTTCAAATAATTGACAGTCAGTCGCCGAAATCAATTGTATGGACAATTTCAATTAATAGACAGTCGCCAAAAACAATTGTCAAGACAAATCCAATTATGACACGTCCTCCTGAATCAATTGTAGACACAATAGACCATGGAAATAGTAATTGCCCAGCGTGTGGAAATGTATGGAGTGCATTGACACTATTAATAGAGACTCCTGCTATCGTGTAAATCAGGTTGTGTTTCACAGCTTCGCGCAAACCCGTTTAGGAGTGCACTTCCGTTGTTGCGCCAGAACACTTGGAATTACAGTAAAATTCCGACACATATACACTGCACTTCTAAAAGGGCTACGAAAATTATGGCCTTAATAGTGTACCAGGTATACAATAGTGTAGCATGTATAGTCTAGGCGGATAGTTGGGGTTATCATTGGACAGTATCGATAGCGGTATGCAGGGTTCAATGCAAGCGCTACATACGTAGGCTGTGAGTCGGCAAGGATTTCACGACAACAAGTGACTGTTACGGGGGGCCATAGTAAATAGGACCAAGTCTTATCAGCCAAAATAGGTAAATATATAGGTTTTTGTGTGGACCGTAGGTCCTATTGACTATGGTCCTACGTAATAGCCGGTACCGGTAGGTGTGCCGTTAGCCGGCTCGCTGACTTTCGTCGGCAAGCCGGCTGAGGAAAACGACTGATGGCCAGCCGGGTCGCGGACTCAAGTCAAGCTCGGGAAGCGAGAGGCAAACCAGCCCTCCCCTCAATAATATTTCCTATACGTACGTACTGTAAGCGTATATACATATGTGGGAAAACCACAGTGAGTGGTAGGGAGTGGCGCCGAGAAAACAGGGAGGCCCATCTAATTTTTGTAGTATTTGGTTCTTGGCAACATCGCTTCACGCTTTTTTTGCTTCTTCTGGCGGTCTGTATTGTCTTCTACTTAATAATGTTTTTTGGTCAAGTACACTTACTTACTTGCACATCGTCAGATAGATGGCAAAATAAATAACACGATTAATAGTTAGTCCGAAAATCGGCACCTTCGGGAAACGACCAACAACTAGTAATAGTCCGACAGAAAACTGGTACGAGTAGGTGAGAAGACGTGCCGAGTCACTGTTCTACACAGCAGCTTGGTTATTGGTTTTATATTTTTACAAAATTATGACACACGTCAGCTGTGAGTTCGACTGATCACATATTTCGAAGTAGTTGATACTCAGCTTTGAATGCTACGTTTTACGTCTCGTCTATGCCCCATTTTTTCGAATATACAATTCGAATGATAAGCCGTTCGCGCGTATTCTATACCCGTATGTATTTCCTTGTTAGGGATATAGGCCAGTGACTCTCCCCTGTTGTAAGTAGTATGTGATCCTCGACCTCAAATTACAAGTAAAAACCCATTTATTTGGGGGCGCTGCCTGCCTGTGGGAGCGTGGGATTTGCTCCTCGCAGGTTTAATTTAGAACGAAGTAGCCCACGCACCATGATTGTGCAGAGGTTTCTTGAAGATATTCTATTACGGGGGATCATAGTAAGTAGGACCTACGGTACACGCAAAGACCTACATATTTGACAGTTTTTACTCAGAATATTTGGTCCTATTTGCTATGCCCCCCCGAAATAGCTGGGATTTGAGTCGGTACAAGTTTAAGGAGAGACGTCTCACCGCTTATGCGAGAAAATACAATTATTGTTGATGGTCACTGCGCACGAAACTGATCGTACTAACGCTAGCCCTACAAGCCAATCAGACGCAATCAATCACTGTTTTTTAGTCGTTGTCTCGTACACTTTGAACCTCAACCATTGTATCGCATACGTGGTATAAGTTCTACTGCTGCTGTACTCACGGGGCAAATTCACAGTCTGCAACCGATCGTACCGCCGATGATATTTTGGGGGTTATACGGACACGTGCCTCGCGCTTCACAGGTGTCTTCGACTTAAAACGAAACTTACTTGCTGATGGTCAACGATACGATAACTTTCTGTCCGCGCTTCAAGAGGAATTACCGCCCTTCCGACCACCAGATTATAACAAGGAGACGCCAATCGACGGGGGAAGAAATGGCTGAGGTCTTCTCGCGATAAAAATTAAGGCACAACGTGTAGTGGGGAGAGGGGAGGGGAGGTGAGCCTGCTATGTGACCCCGGATCTGATTTACGACAGACTGCTGGAAGAGGGAAAGAGAGAAAAAGCGCGAATATGATGAAACGGGAAGAGCAAGAAACAAAACAAAAAAAACAACGACATGACGCCAATACATCGCGAGGAACAAGAAACAGCGTGTTTGCACTCGTATACGGACAAAGTCAAAGAGAGCAGTACCAGTACGCACTACTGTTAAGTGAACATGCACCACGGTATGTATCTTGTATCTTGACGGGACGGGAATAACGGAAACAACGGTGGAACAGGGCGGTAAAATCGTCGTCCAAACTCGCCCCGCGGTTCCGTCCCGTCGACAAATGAACCTCCACGTATAATACTGTTCAATACACCATGAGTACAGGCAGACGCGTCCAACCTACAGTCAGAACATATATGCGCGCTTCCAGGTGCTGCTCCCATCATATCGAAGGAGGCCAGCAAGCAGGCACGTGCTCTTCTTGTCCTTCTTGTGCCATTTTTTTTGTGTGAACATCGTCTTTTTATTCGTATTAAAAGATAAAAAATAAAAAATGGCGCCTAATACACTTGAGGCGAGGAACAAGTTCCGCCGTCTCGAGGCAATAACAACCTCTCTGCCTTTTTTGAGGAGTAAGTCGTAGTAGACCACAGAAAAAAACATCATCAGCTCTTCTCTTCTATGATACAGGGAGCAGCACAAACAAAGTAGCATTCGTTGACAACCTCTCTGCATTCTTTGAGGAGCCAGTCATAGTAGACAACAGAAAAAACACCACCAGCTCTTCTCTTCTAGAGGGAGCAGAACAAACAATCGATTCATTCGTACTCCCATCGCTCACGCCTGCCCTAATTATCATCCCTCTTCGCTCGTCCCTCAAAATTGCCCACTATAATCATCGTCCTCGATATCTGTTCCAGGCACCCTGCTGGGCAAAATGCTGGGCAAACCCCCATCTTTTTCAAGACGAGGGTAAGCCCGAATCTATCTCTCCAATCGAGGGACAACCATGGGGGGACAAGACAAGCAAGCGAATCTCCCATCTCTACCAGCGCGCCTGCCTTGCCCTCCTTTGGCGTCAAAACCCACACGATGACGACCCCTCCCCCCCCCCCCCCCCCCCCCCCGTCAGAAAAAAATGATTTCTTGACGTCTCTGCATGAAAGTTTAAAATCCCCGCCATTGATAGCATCACGCACACAATCAACCAATCAGCACGCAGCGTTCATGTCGCCCTCAATCCCGCAAAATATACACAAACAGGAAAACGTCCCCCCCCCCCCCCCCCCTTCCAGCCTCCGCCTTTCCCCGCACGTTCTCGTCGTGCCATCGCCATTCGGAACATACGGAGAGATAACACAAAAAAATACCGCCTTAGGCGGCATCCCCAGCATACTGGCATGCCAACTAACCAGTATACTGTTGCGACCTAATGCCCGGCAGGCAAAACAGGCGGTCTATTCGACCAAGTGACACGGCGCAGTTAGCATACAGAAACGTCATCCGGTGGCACGGGTGGGGGCGCGGCTTGAACTAAAACGCTCGAAGCGAAAATAAAACGAGAGTAAGCACATAAGCACGACAGGCACGTTTCGTAGCAATCCTATATAGCCTTACGTTGCCTTACGTTGCTATTTAATGTTGGCGTTTTTGTTGTTGTTGTTGTTGTTGTTTGTCTAGGTGTATCGCCTCCAGCCGAGAAACACCGAAGTTCAAGGTGGACGAAAAAAAAATATGCTTGAAACTAGACGATGGCGCTATCCCCTCCTGGGGTCAATGGTCAAATGGCTAAGGCAAGCAACAAACGAGTACCCCCCCCCCCCCCCCCCCCCGCCCCCCCCAGGGATGCCTGGGAAAACGGAACGGCCTTAATGGTATTCTTTCATCGCACACACGCGCATGGTTCAACGTGACCACATCATCAGACACCACACATCGGGCCATCGCTCAAACAAACCCGTTCTAGCGAGACCGCTGACCCTCAATGGCATCCTCTCCCCTCACAATCCTGTGCCCCGCCGTGGGTGGGCCATTTCGACTCACAATTCACAACACCAAGCGAAACAACAACCAATAAATAATCTCGTAGCTCATATCTCTCCGCACGTACAGCAGGAGTAGCAGAGTCACCAACTGCGGTAAGAACCGGCACTGGAATATACTATGCTCCTGCCATAGTGCCGCCCTCTCATATTTATATCATAGTACGAGAAGCAATCCGCAGTACTTTCAAGTAAGAACCGGCACCACCTGCATCATATCAGGTCGTATGATGCCGTCGAAATAAGGCGTACGATAGTAAGCGTAAGTCTTGATCGGAAACATAAGAGGGGAATGAGTGAAGACATTGGCACGCACCCGAAACCCCCTCATACTTCCGAGGGCACTGGTCCAACAGCGGTGATGGTCTCATCGGAAATACAAGGGAGGCTGGGACGCTCTGCGGCAAACCCAACAGTCCATACTATTTTGCGATGAGAATTGTAGAGCAGCAGTAGTAGTAGTAGTAGATACCACGGCTGTTTTATTAGCCTCCCACCCGCATACGGCGGCGGCGGCCGAGACCAGCGGGCTGCGGCGGAGCTCCAAGGGAGAATATACCGTCAGTCTCGGGCGCCCTCCACTCCTCCAAGCGCTTGTTGCTGTCCACGTTCATGTTGCTCCCGTTACCATCACCGCCACCACCACCACCACCACCACCACCACCACGAGCAGCAGCACCGCCAGCGCCACGGGTGCTGCTGCAGCTGCTGCTGCTCCCCCCGCGTCCGGCGCTGTTGGGCGACGGGCCTGCACTGACGCCGACGAAGGGCTGCTTGTTGAACGCGCCACCGAACGGGACCGACCCTCCTTCAACGGGGGCGCCATACCCAAACCCTTGCCGCCCCAGGCCGTTCCAATCCTCTTCTCGAAAACCGCCGCAGCCCTCCTTCACTGCTGCGGCACCAGCACTCCTAGTACCACCAGCAGCAGCAGCAGGGGCGGGGGAAGCAATAAGGGAAGCAAAGGCAGCGGCAGCCGCGTGGGTGCGTGCCTCAGAAGCGGTCTGCGAAATCGACGAGCTAAAAAAAACACCACGGTTTTCAGAACCAGCGGCAGCAGCAGCACCAGGACCAACGGCGGCGGCGGGGGCGGTGGTGACGGCGGCGGACGCAATAGTAGCCTGAGTAGTACATGTAGCTTCCGGAGCAGTAGCAGTGGTAGCAGCTTTGGCAGTGGCAGTACCGAAGGAAAGACAGAGACCGGAGGTCGAAAAGTCCCCGCGCGAGCTTCCGGAATCGCTCCCGTCGCTCCCTCGCTTGCGCTCCGAAGACCAGTTAGATCCTCCGACGGCCCCGTACGAGTTGCTGTTGCTGCTGCCGTGGACGCTGCTGCTGCTCTTGCTGTTGCTGTTGCTGCTGTCCGTGCTGTTCTTGTTATTACTTTTACTAGTAATAGTTAGCGTAGCCGTCGTAGCGTCGTCCACTTCTTTCGGGCAGCACTCCGGCTTTGAGTTGAACACGATCCGCCTGGCGGGTGCGGCGGCGGCGGTGCCTTCTCCTAGGGGAAGGCGACGCGCAGCCGGATACTGCGAGAGGTGGGTGAACGCCGGTAAGTCGGGCGATCGACTGGACGCTGCTTCGGGGCGGGGTGGCGTGCCGTCGAAGGTGATGTTTTCCCAGGCGTGGTGACGGGTTGCCCTGGTGCTCGACGTGGAAGCAGGGAGCCTGGTCGATGGTGTCGCTATCGGAGATGCAGAAGAATCTAGCCCGCATCCTCCGCACTTGCAAGGAGAGCTGGATTATTTTCGTGGAAGGAGGAGGTGCACGATAGTGTGCGGTCGCGAGGATGGACGGAGGGGGTTCTATCGGTGAATGGGGGGGGAGGAGCGGTGCACGTAGCCAAGGCTTCGCTGAGGTGCAACAGACGGGATACGATACGTTGTTCATAAGAATAGCAGAACAATCAAGCGCTCGAATACTCGTATATAGATGACATCATCGAAGGAACACAAATAACCGCGGTGGTTTTACTCCTACTGGTGTAATACTACACTACTACTGCTGTCGAAAAAAAGAACGCACGTCGACTAGAAGGGGACAGAGATCGCGCAGGAGAGCAGCACTAGAGCAAGCGAGGCTTCTCCGATTGCGAGGGAAATACGGCCGCCATAGAGCGGAGCTCTGGGGCATGGGTCTCGCGCAACTGCGCCGTGACTCGGATAGAACCTTATCGGAGCAGGGACGTTGCACATCCGTCAGGCTCCTGACGGAAAAGAGGAAAAAGATCACCTTGATCGGAGAATCGTTCCCCAGCTGTCCTCGTTTAACGCCGCGTATCCCAGGGGCTTCCGCGCCGGTGGAGGGAGAGGCTCCGCCCTCATCCTTGAGCTCGTGAAGGCCCTCGGTCTCCTCATGCAGCCTAACCCAGGCTTGCGCCGGGCTTATGCACTGACCCGAAGTGGTGCTATGCTATGCCTCCCGTGGAACGGTTACGTTCAATATGTTTATCTCTTTATAACTCCAGAAATGTAGGGGGTGGTACTTTATCATCCCCGGTTCTCCTGAGAAGTTTCCGAACATTCTTATGCATGGAACTCCCTGAAAAGGGGGGGGGTAGGGGATGTTGCACACCAACTTTTGACCCCCTTCACGCGCCTCCACACGGCTCCGAACGTAGCAACGAACCGCGACGCCGTCAAGATCTTGCTGCAAGGCACCTGGGATCCTCTGAGGTGGTTGGTCGTGCGCGGAAATTAGTTTTTGAAGGTGCCGGAGAGGTTTTCTTTCGACCAATCTTTGTGGACCACAGGCGGCGTCTTGCCCTGAGCAGCACAGATAGCAGCCGAGGCTTTTTTCTAGGAAAGCCATGGAAGAAGAGGGGACTTTTACGACTCCGGTGGTACATATCAACGAGGAGGGATGGGGACCGGATTCTAGGTGCGCTGGTCTCTTTCGCAGCTTGTCCATGACACAATTGATGGCAGTAGCACAACCTGTAGACCACTACTGATGGTAAATTCGTAGTTATACAGCGGCAGGCAGTATTCTCTTTCCAAGTGACGATTGACTTTCAAACACAAGGGATGCCCTCCATCTCGTTTGACGTGACAGCGGCGCTAGTCGCTGGCTAGCAGGAGATGAGAGCATGGTATGGTATGCAGCAGTCGCGACCCGCACGATGATAAGCGGCATGGTATAGAAGTATGCGTCTTGGATTTGCATCGTCGGTGTATTGCCACGATTAGAGCCGAAGGCATCCTTGTTATTTATATGCCCCTGGTACTGCTGCCCAGCAGCAAGAGTACTTGATACGAGCGCGATTTTGGACGCGACTGCTGTATCGATTCCGTCATCACGCACAAGATTGCTCGATTACTGATGACGTGTGTGGCCGATGGCAGAGCATGTACCTTGGCTGGCGACTTCCGTTTGCAGTCGCCACCGCTGGCCAGTGTATGTATCAAATCATATCATATCATGCCATACATCCTGGAGAGCGCAACTGCTAATTGCAGTACCTCTGCATCACTTGCTGCACGGTAGCCTCGACAGCAGTAGTATAAGTACGAGTAGTAATTCCGCTGCAGCAACAGCAGGTCTATTGCAGTGTGCTATAGGGGTATGTACGTATAGCTTTACGTCAGCTGGGCAGAGCAAGCAGTACTTACTAACCATTAATACTACTCGTACATCTTGCACGTAGAGCTATGATAGTATATATCAACAGGTAAGCAGTTACGAGTCGCGTCGACGGAATCTCGAATATAATTCGGGGCACGTCACTGCAGCAATAGAGCTCCTTGCATTTCAGAGTATTCATTATCATGCTCGGTTACATACACACTCCACGTTCTTAAGTACAGCAGCATATCTGCAGCAGAAGAACGACGTAAACCCGCTAGAGTATCGCAGTACTGGCGGCCGCAGCTACTGCCAGTATGAGCAGTACTGACAGCCGGAATACAGCAAGTAATATGCAGTATGAGCAATACAGAACCCCGAGTACAGTCACAGCCCAACCATCCGAAATACTTGAATTTACTCAGAGTACGAAGAGTACTGAACCTCGAAATACTCCGAGTACTCGCAGTATGAGAGTATCGAAACCTGACATACTGCCAGTTTTCTCAGCACCTCCAGTGTTTCCGCCCCGAAAGTATTTCAATCCGAATCCCGCTCCCGGGAGATGCTTTCTGTGGAAAACTCTGCGAAGGAAATTATCGAAACGGTGCTTAGACGCTCCCTGTATGCTTTGTGCTCCAAGTACTCGTATTCTTACGGGTACAGTCTTGAGGAGTATCTACTCTGTGGTTCTCCGTGTGCTCGCAGTATGAGCAGTACTGCAGTAATGGCCGAAGTACTGCCAGTACTGGCAGTATTAGCTCTACAGAACCCCAAAGTATTGCGAGTACTGGCAGTATCCCCAGTACGCATCCCCGAAATGTTTTGTTTGCAGGCAGTATCCATACTACTGTACTACAGAGTCCCGATATACTCGCAGTAATAGCAGTATTGAGCCCTTGAACGCTGCCAGCGCTGGCAGCACCCCCAATGTTTCCCTCCTGAATGCGCTTTTACTCCCGCCTACTGGGAGCATCTGTGCAATGTTGATGTTAGCATATACCTCGCCCCTCGTCCAGTACTAATGATGTTGCAGTACCTCGTGACCTCGTCCCGATATTTCTGTACTGTAGTACACTCGTCTATAGTGTGCTACCAGGTATTTATAGTACGCAGTCTACTGGTGTTCGTTGCAGAACCTTATCCATTGGTCATGTTTGCACGTGCCGAATTGTTTCGTTCGACGCGAAGCGGCTGTCATATGATACGTGCTCTATTAATAGTGCCACACCAGGATACTTGGAAGTAGAGTGAACATACGTCCTACCAGGTACGTCGTAAAACATGACACCTACGTCGTAAAACATGACACATATTCTATGAGCAGGAGGGATTTCTACTTATGCTGCTGTACAGCAGTGCTGACTCGGTCCGCGCCTTGCTTTTCCCGGAATTGAGACGTCGTATCACACGGGTGATAATCTATTTGAGATGCCGTCTCACACTATGGCACTATCCCACGGGTGATAATATAACACACCCCGTAGGACGAATTTCCGAGACGATTCCCTCCTTGTCGAGGGGTGCAAACCAACGAAGACGGTGGCTTTGGAAACGGATCGCTCGGCGTTTGCGCCTTTCCCCGTTGTGGAGAAATAAGGAGCTTCAAACTTCGACCGCGGGGGTGTGTTATCTCTAGGGTTATGTGGGGTAGTGCTGTTGTGCACAATAATAGCACATGCTTTGGCGGTAGCCGCACAACAAGAACGTGTGTGCACCTGCCTTGGTATCTCGCTCTTTTTTTTTCTCACTCAAACTCGGTAAATGGCGATGCCCACCAGGCATCCGGTAACAATATCCACAGTCTGAACACAATATGGAGTGCTGATGTACTGTAAATATTTTGTAGGGTGTAACCGGCGAGCGGGCAGAGAGGGGCCGATCGGAAAGGGCTTGCGGCAATCAGCCCGATTCACCGATTCACATATCGTCGCCCCAGTTAGCCGGTAGAAGTTTTTACCGGGGGCAGGCAGCGCCAGGCACCGGTAGTACGCGGCCGTTTTATTTCTGCAAACGTGATCCCAAACTTGTTCTATGTGGGCGATTTGCCCTCTAACGTGATGGCAGTTTGGAAAGGTGTGAATGACAAAAAAAAATGACACTTTTTTTTCGTTCGTCGGGTTGACCCCCCCCGTGGTGCGAGCATTGTTGTAGTGTTTCGCCCTCCGCAAGTTCCAAAATGGTTACGTATTCTTATATGATAACACGAGAACACACATGAATAGCGGAAGAACGAATTCTTGACATGTACGGCGTGCTGTGATTCGCCGCTCTCGACCAAGTGCAAACCAGAACAAACGCCTCTTTCTTGACAACCGGGTATACATGAGTATACATGGAACACGTTGCCGCATGTATGACGAGGATAGCACTGACCGACAAACTCAACAATAACGTACCTGGTACCTGGTACGCAGCACGGGAGTGCGAACGCCAACATGGCTCTCTAGAGTGCCTGCTGTCAACATTGCTCTCTCTGGCAAACATGAAGGTTGACGGTCTACAGTACATTTAACCCGTCAAGGCAGTCCAAGTTGACCGGTCAAGGCGGTCGAAGTTGACTCATCGAAGCAATCCAAGTTGACCCGTCAAGATATGTTTATATTTGTATAACTATTTTCGTCGTGGGCAGGTCTTTGGCGGCTGTCCGTCAAGGGGCAAGGGTGCCGTCAACCATGGCATCATACTTGCTCTCTGGTACCGCCGATCGCATTTACGTCTACATACAGGTGTACGCACATTTATTCGTTATGACTGAGAAGCAAGTAGACACCTCGAAAAGTTCCGCCTATCGTCTCGGCTTCAGACCGAGATCCGTTCGTCTCCGGTCTAGGGGCCTCGCCTTCGCTTCTCGTCGGCTCTTCCGGAGGGTCGCGTTCCTCGGCCTCCGCCCCGCCTACTCCGGCGCACGCACTCTCGGGGTCGCGTGCAGTCGTCAATCAAGTACGGGGACCTTGAACCGCTCTGGTAGTGGCGGATGTTGCGAGACGGCGGGACGACGAGGTAGTCTCTTGGAGGCAGCAAGTTTACCTCTGGCTCGCACGGCTCGCACGGAGATGGTCTGGTTCTATCATAGTACTACTATTACGGGGGACCATAGTTAATAGGACCTATGGTATACATGAAAACCTATACTCCGTATATTTAACCATTTGTACTAACAACATTTGATCCTATTAACTATGGTCCCCCGTAATACTGTTGATACTACTGTAGACTGTTCCAGTAGATTCAAGTTATTTTTTTTGTGTGTTTCTCGGCACGTTTTTTTCAACCTTAAAAATGTATTCGGTCTGTTTTCGATTCGACCCGGTTCAATTGGATCTGTCTATACCTACATGACTGCGAGAGGTATTGCTCGTCGTATGTGTAACACTTCAAGGTGTATACGAGTATGGACACTCTGCTAGCAGCCGCGGTTCTGCTCGCCTTTACGACTCCGTGTCACGAGCTGGCTTGGCTGGCTTCGGCTGGACTCTTTCGGAGTCCCTATCCAGGTGCTTTATTTAGTACCACAGCGTGGTTGCTCTACAAGATACCTTGGTGTAGCGTGTATTTCCTCGTATTATATGTACGTGTGTGTCCTGTGCCTCCTGGCTTAACGTATGGCACGGTATACCTGCTGTATGTATGCCCTGGTGTGGCACATTCCGGTACGTACGTGAATGTGGTTAATGTTATTATTACGGAGGGCCATAGTTAATAGGACCTATGGTATACATAAAAACCTATATATGTACCTATTTTTAATAACAATATTTGGTCCTATTAACTATGGCCCCCGTAATAGTAGAATGCAACAGGTAGAATGCAACAGGGGCCCTTCTCGTGATGACAAAAATGCCTTGCATGGCACAAACCTCACTGGGGAGGGGCAAGAAGAGCCCATATGTGACTACTGCCTGTAGGGGGCGAGAAAGAACGGAGGGGCGAAGATACCATTTCATACTGTAAATTGGATCGCGACGAAAAATGAAATGAAAACACGAACGGACAGCGGACGGACACCAACCAGCCTTGCCTAAAGCGCAAGTCGTTGGAAATTGTTTTTTTTCATCCATGCCAGAGAACCGCAGAACTGTTATCCCCCAAGACGAGGTGATGGAACACACACCCACCCTCAGCCCTGTGCTCGCGCCGTGTGGTGGCGAGTTTCGGGGCGGCGGGTCTGTTATGTCAAGACAAGACAAGACAAGACAAGACAAGACAAGAAAAGCCAGCGTTACATCGCAGCAGAAGAAGAGACACCTTTTAGTACCGCACTCCTATGTTTGGGGACAAAGTACTCAAATTATAAGTAGTTTGTCCCCAAAACGGGACTGGGGTCCTAAAAGGGTTAATATATACCACAACAAAACAAGACAATATTACACATACCACCATCGGCCCGAACACCAGGTATCCGCCCTATCATTCCACACCATACAGTATTTGATGTCACCTAGGGGGTAACGTTTGATGCGTGATGCCGCTATGTTCGTATACTTGGTATACCACAAAAGGATACAACGTACCTCAGGGTAAACCAGCCGAGATCTGTAGACCGTGCCTAATAAGATACCCCCCACTTGTTTGTGCCCGCGTTTGTCTGTTGTTTTTTCTCCTTCCGTTTACTTCCCTCCACCGAACGCGGGTCAGGGCTTTGCCGGAGCAATTCCTGGATGTTCCGTACGCGCCCTTCGGTAAGAGCGACCGCATAGGCCGGGCAGCCGACTTCACCGCGCCCGTCTACTTCCAGAACAGGAGCTTCCGTGAGTATTGACATCGTCTGTGTTGTTGTTGTTGTTGTTGTTGTTGTTGTTGTTGTTGTTGTTGTTGTTGTTGTTGTTGTTGTTGTTGTTGTTGTTGCTGTTGTTGATGTCGTTATTGTGTCCATTTGAAACCGTTATTTCCATTAATACAAACCCAACGGCGTCAGGGCACCCAGTGTCCGCCCTGGCCCTTTGCCCGGGAGAGACGCAACCGCCCATGAGTTCTAGCAGTTCTCGTCGTGATGTTATTAACGATAATATAAAATGTATCTATGAATATGAATGACGTCGGCGAATGGTGAAACCGACGCTGGACAATGCCCATGCGACGGTTTGATCGAGATCCCAGCATTAACATGTGCGCATTATCGTGTGTTTGTAGGGTGTTTGGGGACCAATTTGGTTGTGTTCTGGTTGTCTGTTTCCTATATACCGGGTATACAAACTACCCCAACCCGTCTTCCTACAGTAAAAAAAGTAAAACCAACCCGTTTTTTTACTTTTAATAAGTGACATTTTGTCGACGCATTTCGGCCACTTTCGCCACAAGCGTAGGAGGGTCCCAAAGTTTCGTGGGGTTGGAGCCATTTGTATGTGGGCGACACACCACAAGGAAACCAGCCATTGTGATTCCAAGCACATTCCTCGCAAACAGCCTACTATAGAGTAGTGTACCAGGTACTCCTTATCCCGTCTGAGGCTCCACAGGAGACACCTGCCGATGACACGTGACGATTAGAGGTGCCCGCCTCTGTATACTGTACGTGATTGGGCCATGATATATACCGGTTGTTGCCCTGAACACGATGGTATTGATAGGAGCCGTGCAGGCACGGGTGCAGGGTGTTTCTCCTGCTGTGCCGTATGTAACCGTATTGCTTAGCGCCCACGCTGCTCGTATCGTAGAAGCCTGATGACGTCAAAGCTACCAACCATTGTGCCACTGGTTTGATAATGTCTCGGAGCCCTCGAGGGAACGGGCGAGGTGCACGCACGTTTCTTGCGACGGTTTGTGTGTCTAGTGTGGGGTGTGTGTTTTGCTCTGCTGTGGTATATAGAGAACCAGTACCTGGTAAGACTTGACCGGCGGTCAAATTCCTGGACTACTAATAGCTGTTGCACTCGAGTATGGCGGTACCTGGCAGTACTTGAGTCTCCATCGAAACGATGGCTAGCACGCTAGGCAAGCAGGACCAGGCACATGACAAGCATAGTCGTCGAGCGTGATGTCGTGTACTGCACGGGACCGGGAGGCAACAATAACACAAACCGCTGTACACTGAACAGCTGATTTCACGGTGGTCGAAACACTGCGTGCTTTTTGTTCCGTATGAACACGGCTGACAACGAGTTTTGTGTTGGTCGGAATACGATGCAAAGAAAATTATCTACTACTGCTGTAGCTCGGTATTGCACCATGTATACAGACAGAACCGCGGCTTCCGTGAGCTCGGCGTTGATGTCACCGACGTTAGCATTCCCTGGTATGGTGCGGGCTGCGGCCGTGATATGATACGTAGTCCCTCCCTGAAATAGCTTTGTCATGATAACACCTGTCCCTCCCTACCATGGGTCCGTCATGACATAATGGTGGTGGTGCGGGATATGCATGCATGCATGTATGCATGCGTGCATGCATGCAGCGAGTGCGTTTGTTTTCCCCAAGGCGGCAGCGTCGGATATTGGCGGGAGGCGATATTGTGCCTTTCATTTTTTTTTTGGGGGGGGAATTGAGGAGGATGAAGCGTCGAGAACGAAGGACGGTTTC
Source organism: Nereocystis luetkeana (assembly GCA_031213475.1). NCBI lineage: Eukaryota > Phaeophyceae > Laminariales > Laminariaceae > Nereocystis > Nereocystis luetkeana. The sequence goes on along the minus strand of JARUPZ010000003.1, from coordinate 1,821,627 downwards.
AGTATCAGCCACGCTCGGCAGCTCGGCCTGCTCCCAACCTGCTCCTGCTCGTGTAGTGGGGTAAGGCCGGAGGTTGGAAAAAAGCTAGATCCGAAGCGGTTGGTTGACTGCGCCACATTTGTCATGGTTTTCTTGCCGTTCCGCCTGGCTGGACGACGAGAGGAACAGACGCCTATTTTACGCAACGGCCGGCTGTCGCTGGAGTCGGTCATGACGTGCCCCCACCCTGAGCTTTGCCCTTCCCCTACCCTCCTCCGCTGTCGTCGTCGTCGTCGTCGTCGTCGTCGTCGCCGTCGCCGTCGTTGTTGTTGTTGTTGGTGTTGTTGTTGTTGATGTTGATGTTGATGTTGATGTTGTTGTTGCTGTTGTTGTTGTTGTTGTTGTCGTTGTTTTTGTTGTCGTTGTTGTGTTCCAGGCAATCGACGCGGCGAAGACAACGCCGTTAACGCCGAGTTCCAGTACAAGTACGACAACGAGGAGGTGAGGGTTGTACCGTTGATAACAAATACTGGCTGTAGGCAACACCGCTTAACCCTTTTAGGACTGCAGTCTCGTTTTGGGGACAATTGGGGGCAAATTACTTGGAATTTGACTGCCTTGTCCCCACACCGGGACTGGAGTTCTAAAGGGATTAGCCCCTTTACAAGTGCAATCCCATTTTGGGGACAAACTATGATTAGTTGGAATTACGTAGAGCTTGAGGCACAACTAAGGGTGATACACGGGTGAGTCTAAATCAGAAGCAACCTGTGGCAGCGGCTGTGTGTGGCTTGGGGAGTCTCAACAGACAGTCTTGAACTATCAAAAGCACAAAATCGATTTTTGTTGTCATAGTACAAGAGTTGGGTTATTTTCTCATCTAGGGCCAGGCTCAGGTTTTTGTTCTTATTTTGCTGTCGTCTGTTTTCCTCGAGGTATAGTTCAGTTCCACTTCATTTTTTTTGCAGTCTTTCCAGTGAGGACGGACTGCATTTTTGGCGATGAGTTTTTGTGAGAGCAAACCAAGTTAATGCATGCTTACGGTGTTTGTCTCGGTACCAATGGGTCTGCTGACGGACATGTGTCTTGATATTCTACAGTGTTTGGGCGAGTACGCGTACACTGCTGTGTGTGTCTGACGTCGTGTGTCGTGACGCCGGCCCTTGTCTTGTGCTTGCTCGCTTGTGCGCTGCACGATTTGACTACCCACACCATTGAGTTACTGTAGTTGATTGGTTATGCATGACCTTTGATTGGTTGATTGCTGATCGATGAGCTTACACAATTGATGATTGGTTATTAGGATGAGGCGTTCCGCTTGGTGGACACGACGAAGTCCAAGCAGAACCGTTTCGGTCCTCGCAACCGCTGGACCAACAACCGCGGCCGTGGGCGCGGGCGCGGCGGGCGGTTCGGCGGACGCTTCGGGGAGACTACGCGTGGACAACCGGCGGCCAGCCAGGGCGGCCAAGCGGGGAAGGACAGGTGATACGGGGTCGGTCGTGGTGATGGTGTTGTCTCTTTTTGTTTGCTGATGTTGCCATAGTTGTTGTTTTGTCTATCGAGGAGCTAGCTAACCATCATTTAGCCTGAGCTAGCTAGCCATCATATTCTTATATTGCCCAATGTGTATGTATACTATTTGTTATCAACGGTACAACCCTCACCTCCTCGTTGTCGTACTTGTACTGGAACTCGGCGTTAACGGCGTTGTCTTCGCCGCGTCGATTGCCTGGAACACAACAACAACAACAACAACAACAACAACAACAACAACAACAACATATTATATATTTCGTATGAGAGAGGTACGGCCACCACTCCGCCCGTGGCGCAAGCCCTGCGTCCACAATTGTAGTGCGGCCACTGCTATCCCGTACCCGCACGTACCTGGTACGTGCGTACGTACGTGCATCAGCTGGTACTGATGATATTGATGTACCGGTACGTAAGCGCTGAACGTATGTACAGTATTATACTGGGTGTTCTGTTTCTGTATTGATACCTACGAACCCATTTGAATGTGCATCGGGCTTGCTCCTAATTTGTCGAGAAGTGCGTATGCCTTACTCTCCACGATTATCAAGTCCGTTTTCGGGCGAGGTGCGCATAGAGCTCCTACATGTTATGTATGTAGAGCCTCCGAAACGATATACCCTTTGCACCTGGTTTGCTGGTACCAGGTACGTACGTGCTACCCTTTTTTTCCGTATGAGGCGTCTTTTTTGGAATGCTGGCCAATTCTTACGCTTGAGTAAGTTGCCGCCATGTATACTCGTGCTCGTGTATATTTCATAAATGTACAGTGTATGGTTGTCGGAGTATTGTATTTGTAGTGTGGTTTATGTTGTTGAAGAAAAGTGCTTTCTCCCCCGGGTCACATACTGTCTACCGCTCTCGGCGAGTGTGCAAGGACCGCTTTGTTGTGATATTGATTTACAACTGGTCCTTATATTTCCGAACAGAGTGCTGTACACACCACGCGAAAGATACCACACCCCCTAGGATATTATTTCAGAGCCGATTTGTCTCCAAAACAACAGGGAAAGAGGTTCTTTTTAGAGATATCTCGTAGGAGATTGTGCAATAGATGCATCGCTCGGCACTACTGCTGTACTCGTACTTGTTAATTGTGTAGCGGGAAGTACTCGATTCTCTTGCCTGCTCGTCATACACTAGTAACTATAAGCGCTGCTTAGGTTCCGCCCTGAGTGATACTTCGAAGTACACATATATATAACTATATGCGAGGGTCCAGTCGATTGGCCTCTCTTCACTAATTATGTATTGTCGTAGCGTGCCCTCTCTTAAATCGGGGTACCCACCCCTGTAGTTCTCTACCGTTTTCGTAGAATTGGTGCGTCGATTGCTTTTTCGAAGAAGTGGTAAAGCTGCCCTTCGCGACGTCTGCACCCTCATTCGATCTTCAACCATCGTGTGGCATATCGTATCAGCCATCGTGCTGGTGCGACTCATCTCACCGCTTTCCCTCCTCGCTTGCATCTCGCCTTACGCCCCCCCCCCGCCTCCAGGAGGGGGAAAATAAGAGCACAACGAAACTCGGCAAAATATGGACCACACGAAATGAGCGCCCAAACGTTGGAGGTGTCTCTGTTTGGAGTAGAAACCGTGCTCCGTCTCCGAAGGGATGCGTGGTCAATGGTCGAATGACGAAGGCAAGCAACAAATGAGTACCCCCTCTCTCCCTCGCCCTCACCCTGCCCTCTCCCCCCGCTGGTTGTCGTCCTTCCCCCGCTCCAGGACCGGAGGGCGGTTCGTCGGCGTTCCTAAGAACAAGTGGGAGCGTCAACGCTTGGCTCGGGGTCGGGGGCCGTACCGTCGTGACCGCCAGCGCACCGACCGCCAGGCCTCGGTGCAGGTCATGCCAGGATGGAAGGTGAGGTTGAATGGGAAGCTGCTTCGAAACTTGCTCGAAAATTCCCCTGTACCATGTGCGTGTTTTGCATGGGCAATACATGTGGCGGTTTTTTTTCCGCGTACGAAAACTGTCGGATTTTCGTGGGCCAATCTAAAACCTGTGCATTACTCTCGACACCCCGTAGTATATGTAGCACACGCTATGATGGAACTATTATGAATATTGTTAATGGTAGTATAAACATCCAACTCGTGAACTTTGCTTTTTGTGGAAGTTTCCGATCGCACATCTGACGTGTGTGTGTGTGTGTGTTTTTTTTTTCTTCGGGTACAGTGTGTGTATTTGCCGGCGCCACGGACTGCACTCTCGGACGAGTTGTGAGGCGAAAATTCGCCACAACGGAAAGGAGAGCTCTAGAACTCCCAAGATATTTCGAAAGCCTCTATTTTCTTCATGTATGCCCTAGGCCCTTGAGGCATGCGTTGGAGAAATTCGCCTCCGAAATTCGTGGCAAGGGGGGGTATGTGTGTTTCATTGGATATGGTATATGTACTGTAGACGGTACGCTCTCGAAATGTATTTCATGGTGCTTCTTCTCATACTTCGTTTTTGCGTCTTCCAAGAGATTTTTCAGAAATAGAATATGCCCCTTAAGAGGTGTACATAGAAGCACATGTCGATTTGAAGAGTTGGTAGGTACCCATGGGGCTTGTTATCTATGACAACATTACGAACGTTTTACCCCCCATGTCTTGGAATAGAAAAGAACGTATGGGTATTCGTGTCAATACCGAACTGATCGTTTTCGTTCACAGACATGATGGTGCATAAAGTGCTAGCCCACAGCAAGCGCCCAGAATGGGGGGGAAGGGTGACGCAAGATATCAGGGAATGCGCCCCCTGTGCCCAATACCTCAGGAGCGACCGCGGATTCAGCGGCACCAGCAACTATGTGATCGCCGACCAGCCAGAGTAGAAGTGAACGAATAGAAGAAAAAAAAACACACCACCAGCGACCACGCCACCAAGCTACTCCTGAAAGAGTGTGTTTCGCAACAGAGTATTTTCCGTTGTAAGTTACTTGCAAGTCATGTGTATAATTTCGGCGATGACCGCGGGGTTTTTTTTTTCCGCGTAGAGCCTTGCATATATACAGTTACAATTAGTGATATAAAGCAGGGCACCTTGTGGGGACAATGGTTGGGATTGGAGTGGAATATTTCTGTTTTATGGTATTAACCCTTTTAGAACCGCAGTCCCGTTTTGGGGACAAACCGGTCAAATTATAAGTAGTTTGCCCCCAAAACGGAACTGCAGTTCTAAAAGGTTGAGAGTATGCATGCGTGGGCGTTCTCCTTTCGACGTCTTGTCGTCCGGCCGTGTCGCTTTTTGTAGGTGGTGGAAGAGTTCGAGCTGCCGCAGCTGAGCAAGCTCCAGACGAACATCCCGAAGGTAGAGGACATCCAATGGTGCGGGAACTTGGAACAGTACGACGACCAGTATGACCGAATCAGCACAAGAACCGACAAGAAGCTGCAGCGGTGCGAGAAGAAGGAATTCTACTACGTGACGACGACCGACGACCCGGTGATCGAGAAGCTGGCGGTGGAGGGTAAGGGCAACGTGTTCGCCACGGACGCCATCCTGGCGCACCTGATGGCGTCGCCAAGGACAATCTACCCCTGGGACATTGTTGTGCAGAAGGTACGCACTGTACAGATGATATATCACCCGCAGTACGCGCGATCGGAGTATCACTACTTGTAGTATCACACACAGTTCCCAATGATGAATTTCGCCGAACCCTCGATATCACAGCTGTTTTTTGTTGTTGTTGTTACTATATACCTGGTATATACCTTGGTGTATCGTACCTGGTATGCACGACGTATATGCCTGTTTTTTTTTGTTTTTTTTTGACCGAAAGTAGCAGGTTGGTCGTCACTTGAATCATGTTCGGATTGACAGCTCTTACCACGAATTCTAACCCACTACAGTAGCACCGACGAACCACGACCCCGACCCCTATCGCTATAGACGTATTAAGGTACTGTAATAAGGTACTGTAATACATTCTTGATGTGTGTTCTTCACGTTAAACCGTTCTTTCTACCCGTCGACATTCAGCCCAACCGGTGTCCGTGCCGATTCTTCAATCCTAGAAGAGATACAAGTTCTGTGGTCACAAAGCTACGCCACAGAGATACTACGTTGCCACGTATGCAGTAAGCACAGCAGTGGGCAATGCAATGCCATGTCATCATACTACTCATAGATACGACAGGCACGAGATACACATCCTATAAAATAGAGAAACGAAAGGAAACAAAAAAAACAAAAACATAAAAGACGAACCGAAAGAGAAAAGAAAAAAAAGAAAAATATAAGAAACAAACTGTCGCCCCCCCCCCCCGCAGGCGATGTGGCAAACATTTGAAAAGAACGAGCTGGGGGAAAAAAAAAACAGAAGATAGACACCACTACTACTAATACGTGTAAACAGAGCCGGTCGCCCCGGTGGTTCAAGTGGTTAACCTCGAATTCTACATGTGTTTGAGTCCTGGGTTCGAGCCCCGGGTGGGTCGGACATTTGACTTTATTTGCAAAAATGAAAAAAAAAGGATTCAATTGTTGAGAGCGCCTTGCACCGTGGGTTGGCACAAATTTCGATGCGAGTCGACGAGGGAAGAAAAGGCTGAAATCTTCTCGCGATAAAAATGAAGGCACGTACCGTAGCGGGAAGGGGGTAGAAGAGCCTGCTATGTGACCCCGGATCTGAGTTACGAGTTGGAAGGAGAGAGAGAAGAAGATGTGCGAAGATAATAGATGGGATGAGCGAAAAAAAAAAAGAGTAGGACAAAGAACCAAGGGAAAATAACAAAGGGCAAATATCAGGCAAACCAAACTACAAAGCACCCTCCAGGTAGCGGCAGCAGTTTGTGACACGAGTAGCATAGCCAGGTTCTCCCTTCTATTAATAGTCCGCCTGTTACCTTTTGCTACCCAGACTGCCGTCTCCGTCCTGCGTTCGTCAGCTGTGCCCAGCCCCTTGGCGTCAGACAATACGAAACAAGCAGAGCAAACTCGTCATCCACCCACGCCACACGACTCCTTCAATGCGGCTTATCAATCGAAAAAAGGAAGAGAAATAAATAAACTGAAAATCACGGGAAATCAGCGCAAGAAAAAAAAACAAGACGAAAAGAAGAGAAGGCAAAGGAAGACCACGTTCGAACCAGCTGCACCAGTTTGGGGCACTAGTAGTATGGTCATGTTCTACTTTCTAGTCGGCCTGGTGCCTTGCCACCTTGTCTGCCGTCTCCTTCCTACTTTCGTCCTCCGCAGTTTCCCTTCTACCCCTCCTGTTCTCCCGCGCTCTCCGCATTCCCTTGGTCGGGTTTCCTGCCACACCTCCTGTTGCCCCCCCCCCCCCCCGGACATCACCCACGGCGGATGCGCGGCGCTGCCTACTCAGCTCAGCCTCAGCCTATTGCCACCTCACCATGAACCGTTCGGCTGCTTCAAGGATCCCCCGGCACCACTTCCCCGCCTTTTTTGCTGCAGTGGACCACAGCGCGGTCTCAACTCCAAACACCAAGGGGGCAAGCTCTGTTGACCCTTCGGTGGTTCGGAACTCCCTAAGGTCTTCGACTATGCATCTATGCCAAGTTTTACACTGTCCGCCTGATCTCGGGTTCTCCCCACCAGCCATCGTCCCGAACGTTACCCGACTGGATAGTCGCTCGTGGCTCTGCCGTGCCACGCCCCTCGCAAAGAAGAGCCGCCGTTTACGAATGGTCGTTTCGATGCTCTCGCAACGTGTCATCTTGAGGACCTTCGCGTATGAGAGGGTGGCGTGGTCAGGAACAGCAGAGCAACGCATATAGTTGGCCATTCTATTCAGTATGCATCGTTGGCCTTGCTATTCAATCTAGATATATACTAAACCTACACGACCACGAAGTGCGCGCGATGGAAGTGTGACTATGACTATCAATAGGATGACTATGATTAGTAATAGATTATCAGTAGTATGACTTTTATTTAATAGTATGTTGATAGTGTAACACCAAGCTTGCGAACATGAGTTTATAAGAAAAGTTTTGATCTTACAGCCGTATGTTTTTAGTCCGTCTTTCCTAACACGTGCCTGGTGCCTGATACATTTTTTCATCTTTACTAGCGTCTTTTCTCCGTCTTTCGATACTACTGCAAATGTACTGCGCGCACTTTCGATCCGATGATTATTGTGATCCGTCGAATAGTCGTATGTATCACTATGTACCTAAATGTAAAGACCATTTGTATTATATACCTAGTAGTCGTATACAAAATGCCCTTATATTTAGGGACATTGTGGTCCCGCCTAACCCATTTAGCACCGCTGTCCCGTTTTCAGGACAAACCACTCAAATTGCAAGTAGCTTGTCCCCCGAACGGGACTGCCGTCCTGAGAGAGCCAATAATTATTCAAGTACCTCGTGTATACGTCGGGACAATCTATCCCCGGGGCATCGTCGTGGAAAAGGTACTCTGTCGCACGAAAGGTACTCTTGTCGGAGATATGCAAATGTGCAACAATCAAAGTATATAGTGTCTGGGGCATGGAAACTACTGTTGATCCCTTTTACTGATTACCACCACCAGGTATTAATAGTAGTAGACCCCCCCATGTAGTGCGGTCCTGTGTCCGAGATGCAGTTGTACAGGAATGGGTTGAAACTTGGTTCAATTTGGCAGCAATAGGGGGAGGGGGGGGGGGGGGGGGGGTGTACTCGATAGGAGATAGTACCTGGTATATATATATATATATTTATATAATATATACTCGATATCATGCATGGCCGTAGTCGTATGACCGTAGACCCTCGCATTCCTACAATGCCGGGACGGAGGGGGGGGGGGGGGCGAGTAATTGGGAGGGTGTGTGGCCTTTGTCAAGCGTCTATGGTTTGTTTTTCGTCCCAATCGCACTGAACGGATATGGTATGGCACTTCTGTTCATCTCCTTACGGTATGGCTCGGTACTGCTCGATGGCGCCGCACGTGTCAAATTTGTCCCTACGGTACACGTGCGGATATGTAGTCGTCTTTTAAGCGTACACCCTCAGTCACAGCGGTATGCGATTTCGATCCGAACGGACAGATATACGCCGCCTGCACTGCCATACGTTCGCGTTGCTGTTTTTCCTCTTGCCATTTCTGGGATCCTTCCTCGTGCTCTTTGCTCTTCCTTCCGGAGAATCAGGACGGACGCTGGGTGCATTCATGTCGTTCGGTCGTCGGGTATATACGTAGAAAGAACTGTTTCACCGTCTTAGTAGCGCACTCTATTTGCAAGTAACTTGTCCCCGCAACGGGAGTGCAGTCCTTAAGGCCTCCTTAAGGTCCTCAGCTCTGTTAGCACCGCACTCCCATATGTGGGGACGAATCACTGAAATTATAAGTGGTTTGTCCCCAAAACGGGACTGCGGTCCTAAAAGGGTGAAGGTCTAGAGAGGTTAATGTGAAGACAGCACACACATGTACTGTTGATATTTCTCTCGCCCTTAGTCTTACTATTTATGATACTCGTAGTACTGATAGTATCGCGTCTACTCTTGCTGTTGCTCTCGACTCTGCTGTACCTGGAAACTATCTATGGTAGTTCATCATACCTGGTATGCTTCGAGCTGTCGCTATGGGAGACGCGCATATGGCAGGATGTTTGTAGCTGCCGTGAGCTTTTGAGCGTTGGTGAACAGCTCACGTCGGACTCTTTCGGGCAACTATCTGGAAACGAGTCCCTTTGTTTCTACCAGCATGCTCCTGGCGCTGTCTAGATTAGAGGCTCGCATTCACTTGTACTGGAAAAATGTACCAATCATGATAATGATCCAAACATTGTGGGGTTGCCTATCTTGTGGTAACACAATTCGATGCGAGTCGACGAGGGAAGAAAAGGCTGAATCTTCTCGCGATAAAAAATGAAGGCACGTACCGTAGCGGGAAGGGGGGAGAAGAGCCTGCTATGTGACCCCGGATCTGAGTTACGAGTTGGAAGGAGAGAGAGAAGAAGATGTGCGAAGATAATAAATGGGATGAAGAAAAAAAAAAAAAAAAACTACCTACAGTAGATACGCTCGGGGGTTATCCAACCACCACCCCTGTCTTGAACCCGTGTACATACCTGGTAAATATTTTGTGCTGTCCCCTGGTTGTTGATCCAACAAACTGCTGCAGTCACGTACTGTCTTCGGGTGCTTCTCCGGTCTCGTATCGTATAAAACGGAATACTACAGTACCAGGTATAGGAGGTACATTACGAAGTGTTGATGCCCCGCGGTCCCTGTGATGCCGATCAAACTGGAAGTCAACAACTCTTCTTTTCTTCTTTTTTGTACTTGAATCACTGTGCCGCAGGTTAACGGCACGTTGTTCCTGGACAAGCGCGAGGCGAGCCAGCTGGACTTCCTGACGGTAAATGAAACGGCCGTGGACCCCCCCACGCCCGGAGACGACCCCGAGAAGAACATCAACGCACCCGACCGCCTCAGTCTTGAGGCCACGATGATCAACCAGAACTTCTCTCAGCAGATTCTTAAGGCCGGCAACCGCAAGGTACTTGTTGACTACTGCTGTAGTGCGTACTGCTCGTACTATTAATATTACGGGGGACCATAGTTAACAGGGCCTATGGTACACATAAAAGCCTATATGTTTAACCATTTTTTTCTAACAATATTTGGTCCTGTTAACTATGCCCCCCCCGTAATAGTAAAGACTATTATTGCCCCTTTTGGGACAGAAGATGGGAACATTGACGATAAAAAGGGGCTATTGCGACAACGTCCACTGCGCGATTGGGGGGTGACACATTGTTAATAGGGTCCGAGTTACAATGGTTACAGTGAAAGGTTTGTCGCACGGCACGGTGGCAATATGATCCTCTGCTACAGTTGTACTGCGGCGCGTTCACGCTGCTGCGCGTATGTAGGATGTGTAGTGTTGATATATAGCACCAAAGTTTTCAACCATTGATTTGGTGGATGTATCGGCGTCCTTCGAAGAGATTACTACTGTAGTTACTGTGTCGCTGTGTAGTGTGCCTGCCCTATCTTTTGTGAAGTTCTTTCTTAGTAGGCAGATTATCAACCCCGGGCAACCCCGAGGTAATTACAACACATTGCGCTGGTGGTCAGAACCGAAGATGGCGTGTGTACGTGAACTTACTATTCATATTAATATTACGGGGGACCATATTGAATAGGACCTACGGTTTATACAAAAACCTATATATTTCGCTGTTTTTACCAACAATATTTGTTCCTATTTACTATCGTCCCCCGTAATACTACAAGTCGGAGGTATCTATGTACCATTTTGGCCGGGAATATAAGGTCCGTTTATACACTAATATGAGTACCAAGCGGTGTATATTTATACGACAAGAGTGTTGAACTTTTTGGGTCCATCGTGGGTTCTGATTTTCACCGGTATTACTACGTATTTCTATCAATGTACCATGTATTATTATGGCCTCCCGAAATTGTACACGTGCTGTTTGTTGTATAGTGTGCTGCGCTGTGGTTTTTGTATATAGAACTAACGATAAACTTGTTTGGGCTGGCCGGCGTTACTTGGCTGGTTTCTGGCCCGCGATGGCTATTATCAGCTACTTATTTTTCTTTTGCTCTCAAGACCTGTTTATGTTCTTCCTTGCTCGCTGGCTATTTATGTGGGAGTAGCTCCACGTGTACATGAGTATATAGCTGGGAACGAACGCCTACTGCTGTGTTCTCTCTCCCTTTTCACTTCGCGACACCCTCGTGATTTCAAGTCAACCACATGCTCGATGGGGAACCTTGTACATTTTATATACAAAAATTGGTTTGTTTTCGCTGGTAGTTATGATGCCTGGTGTTTATTGAGCTGTTAGGAGTGTTTGCGATTTTGTTTTTTTTTTCACTTTTACTTGTCCAAACTTTATCCCGAGAGCTAACTTTATTGAGGTGGATTTCTTAAAAAAGCGCGAATAAGTACTTGAGCGAAGTCAGGATTTCATCAAAAGTTGCGGTAAATTTTGGCGTTCTGGTTCATTGGCCTACACGCACTGAGCATTATCCCGACGCAGAACGCACCTCATCGTACTCGTGCTCGCACAGAGCGCGACAGCTCGTGTATCATTTCGATTTCACCACACTGCGGCTACGGCAGCAGCGACCGCGGCAGCGGCGGCGGAGCGGAGCCCGCCGGCGCTGTGGCGTGCCTAGGCCGAGTGCAGCAGGAGCAGCAGCAGCAGCAGCAGCATCAGCAGGCAATCCAAAAATGGAAGCTGGTTGGTGCTCGTGCTGCTGCTTGCTGGTGCTAGTGCTGACGCTGTTTGTTTTTGTTGCTCAAGCTGCCCCTAGCTGCGGCTAGCGCTAGCTAGCTGCCGCTTGCTGTGCTGCTGTATGCAGCCGTGGGATGGCAGTGGTGGCGCCGTGGTCAACTCTGCCGCCGAAACGTGGCTGGGCTGCCGTTGCTACTCGCACGGTGTTTTTTTTGTTCTGCATTCTTTGTTTGCCGCGTTGCCTCACCTCCCCCCTTCCCTTCTTATTTTCGGAGGCGTCGCCTGCAGGATTTGTTTTTCCTCACTCGCAAACACACCGAAATCAGGAAGAGAAGGGAATTTACGTGTTCGAACAGAAGCAATCTTATTTTACTTTTTTCTCTATCGCAAACACTGTATCAAGCCTATATACTTGCAAGATTTGAAACGGCTGCTGAACAAAACGCCACCGGATTTCACCTCGCTGTAGGTCACCCCGTGTCCGAATGCCTCCGAAGGAAAACCTTGCACATCTGCCCCCAGTATGCTTCATACTCTGAGCATTGAAAGTATTGCAGCACTGGCGGCCTAAGTGTTAAGAGTATCAGCTGTACTGATGGCCCGAATACTGCGATTACTGGGAGTATGAGCTGTGCTGATGGCCCATACGCTGCGAGTACTGGGAGCATGAGCGGTACATAACCTCGAGTACAAGCAGTACCGGCAGTACGAACATCCGAACTACTTGTAGTACTCAAGAGTATTCAGAGTATTGAACCCGGACTCGCAGCATTTACTCCCGAAATACTCCCAGAACTCGTAAGTACTCCAGCCCCCCCCCCCCCCCCCCCCCCCCCCCGACAGTAGTTCGCTCTATTACGGGGGACCATAGTTGATAGGACCAAATTTTGTTAGTAGAAATGGTTGAATATATAGGTTTTCATGTATACCACAGGTCCTATTAACTATGTACCCCCGTAAATAGCTTCCACTCGTGGGACCATGGGTGAAGTTTTCCGCAAATAATAAGGGAGACTGTCGACCCGGTGCATAGATGGTGGAAGCATGCTTTATCCTCCGAGTGTACCCAACTACGTACCTGGTATATTGAGAGTATTTGCAGTGCATACGTGAACCCGAGATATTGGGGAGTATACGAAGTACCTGCAGCCATTTCGCTCGAAAATATTTGTACTTTTGTGCCAAGTATTGGGAGTAACTGTGGAACGTTAACCTTGTGTGTTAGACGTACGAGGTTCGTCGTTTTGTTGTTGTGGCTTGCGTTGTATTGTGTTGTGTGGTGTGGTGTGACGTTGTGTTGTGTCAACCAATCAAATCAACCAATCGACTGACTGTCGACCGTGACAGGCCGTTGGTAGGGCTATTGAGAAGCCTGCGATTGTCGAAGGTCGTTAGCGCAACGCCGCCGTTTCACGTTCTTATCAACCAATGGACTGACTGTCTACCATCACAGGCCATTGGTAGGGCTATTGAGAAGCCTGCGATTGTCGAAGGTCGTTAGCGCAGCGCCGCCGTCTCATGTTCTTCCAATTTGCTCTCGTCTCCAAATCGTTTTTTTTTCGTTTTGCTCGTCTGTTTTTCCATTTATTTGTTGTTTCTTGTTTTTGTCTTTTACACCAGGACTTGGAAATGCCAAACCCCTTCTTCGACAAGGAAGATGCGGCGCCTGGCATCACCCCTGCCGCCATTGGCTACCGCTACCGCAAGTTCCAGCTGGGGTGAGTCGGTCAGGGGTACCGACAAGGGTGAAGTTGCCCACCCTGTACAGATGAATGTACCCTGGTATACACAGTACCTGGTATATAGTAGACAAAACCTGATGGCGCGGAATCAGCGCCGTATGTACGGCAGTGCTAATACCAATGGGGTCGAGAATGAACGTTAGAGCGAAGTGGAGGGCGCTGAGATGCAGGGCACGCAGCGTGGTGTGGTGTGGACGCCTGCGCTTACTTGGCTGTTCAGCTTCGAAACCGATAGGCCTTGGGCTAATCATTTTTCCCACCTGATGCGCAGTATGACACTCTCGGCGGAAGTGTAAGGACTGGTTGGTATTCCGATTGCAGTACGAGTAGTGTCTGAACGTTCCGTATGTTTTTCGCCCGCATCGGTAACACCCAACGCCACCATGCCACCATGCGATACCGTCGGTGCCATGTTACCACAAAGACACCATCCTCGGTGTGTATCTTCTATCAAGAGGTGTAGACCGAAATTATGCTGTGGGGCAGTTTGAGACGATCTGTTAAGGCTATGAATGAAAATATAATATCGACTGTACTTATTTTCGCGTTGCTTGTTTATATTGCGGCCGAGTCGTAGTAATGAGTTATTGATTTGGCTCTCGTGCGCTTGGGTTTCTGTTGTACTCTTTTGGTTGTGCAGAAAAAATAGGATAGCCGATGGTGTGCGTCAACGCGTGAAAAGGCTTGCCTTGTCGTGCCGCCGCGCCTTCTGCAGCACCGTCCACATCTTTTCGCACACGATATTATTAGTAGGCGATACACGGTCACCAACCATGATACTGACACACCTACGTATGTATACATACCAGGTATACAAGTTTCTGGTTGACTTGAAAGCACGGGGGGATGTCGCAAGCTGAAAAGGAAGAACACTGCGGGCGTTGTGTTTTCATCATGATTCAATCGGGTTCTTCATCCTCCTCTTCCTCCTCCTCTTTCTCCTCCTCTTCCTCCACGTCCTCGTCCTCATCATCCTAATTTTTTGATCCGGTCGGCATTTTGTGTGCTCGTTTTTTTTTTATTTGTTTATTTTTTTACCGTTGAAGGCCGAATTATTCGCTGGTCGCGCGGTGCGAGGTGCACGGGACGGCGGTCAAGCCGGGGATGAAGGCGGGTGAGAAGCAGTACATTTCTGCCTTCGCGCTCAACGAGTGGGACTCCAAGCTCGCGGGCGGTGTCGAGTGGCGCCAGAAGATCGACACACAGGTTAGCTGTCTCTCCGTAGAAGTTGTGGTGTAGATGTCGTGCTTGAAAGCTGTAGGGTCGATGGGCAATGCCTTCTAGGAGTGGTGGCGTATTTTCTAAGGTCCTACTCACATAAAAGCTCAGTATCCCACGCAAAGCATGAGTTAGATGTTGTGCTGTAGCTGCTAGGATTGCGCTGTAGCTGGCACGCTGTATGTATCGGCCATTCTGTAGCTGCTGCGGTGTATAGCTGTCGCGCTGGTTTGCGGCTGTCGTGCCGTAGCCGTTGTGCTGGAGCTGTCGCGCTGTAGCTCTGTTGTCGTGCTGTGATACGTCTGCCACGTACCTTGGTCTATAACTATTAATAGTCGGCCTTATACAGTGTATAGGCCCACGAATAAAAAATATACCTTATACATAGTAATCGGAACCTAATATGCCTAGTGAAAACACTGGAACATATAGGTTTTAGTGTGTATGATCGCCTGTATTACTATGAACTCTAGGCTTTCGTTTTGGAAAACGCTTCGCACGAAAATTGGATTCACAAAGTGTGCCCAGTAACCTTTTCTACGCTAAATACTTTATTATAGGATATGCTCAAGGACAGCAACACGGGTGGTTTCACAGTATGGTTATAAGGCTTTTACCCAGATTGGGTGTTTCATGTTGGCGAGCTCAAACTGTATCCTACTGCGGTATATACTAGTGTAGTCAGCCAACTCACATTCCTCCCACTTGGGTTTCGTTTCGATCGTTTCAATCTGCGTTTGGTTGGACAGAGGGGAGCCATCCTGGCGACGGAGCTGAAGAACAACTCCGCCAAGCTCGCTAAGTGGACCGCGCAGTCGATCTTGTCGGGTGCCGACCAGATGAAGATCGGGTAAGTCAACTGCCCTACACACCTTGGTGTTCATTTTTTGTTTCGTAATCCTCCGACTATTTTCCAGCTTAAACCACGTCCCCTCGCCGCGAGTAGGGATACTGCAATAGTACCGGATACCGGGAATGCCAGGTACCTGGTAGCAGATATGCGTTGCCATTGGCAACTATTATTTATTTTACAGCATGATATCGTATCATACATGCTAGCTCCAGCGACCAGATAAAATATCGGGCATATCAATATTCGCATGGTACGAGGTAATATCTTCAGCTGCCAGGAACATCTGCTATTACGTGGGGGGCCGCAGTGTTCAGATCCCACGATTGACCTCAAATGCACATACCCCCTCATGCTTACACACGCTTTTATCGTTCTGATTATTGCTGTTAATAGTGTATGTTTGCCCGTAATGTCGAAAGGTGCGTTGGAAGGCACCCCAAGTGAGCAAGGTACCCTGTTTACCGAAACCCTAACAACAGCTTTGCCACAGCTGTGGAAGACATTTTCCTACAACCTCCCACAACCCTTGTTCATGGTACGTCTTGGCTGGTGCTCCCACGTGGTATGGTGCACAGGCTAGCGCACTTTGCGTCATTCAAGTCACATCCATGTGTTCGGGTTACGTTAGTCCGCACCACGCTGGTCGGAAACATAAGAACCGTTTGGCCTCCATATTTATACCCTAGCGGTCCTTTGCTTTTCCGTCCAAAGTAAGATATAACTCATTGGTGACCTCAGAACGCCGCCCACCGACTACAAGCCACGCGTTGATTGCCGTAGATTGCCTCGTTTTCAAGTTTGATATAAGTTAGATGAAAACCGTGTGCTCGAGGCCTTTTGCGATTCATTTCGCTCTCGATGTCATCGCAGGTTTCCCCACTTTACAGATTTAAAAACGCATACCTGGCACACATTATTGTTAAAAACTATCAGGGTATGCGTTTTTTTCTGAGTTCGTCCAGAAATTCCACCAATCTGTTTTTTTTTTTTTTTGTTCTCATTCTGGTCTGGGGAAGGAGTGTACGCTGTTTCATCTCTTTTCCCGTGTACTGTCGTGTCGTCCAGTATATATACCAGGTGCGCTTTTATTTATGATCGATGTTTGTTATCCCGGTAGCCCCTAACACACATATAGTCCCAAAACGGCGGGGAAGAGGCCTCCCAATGTACTTGCGAAGAAAACGAATGTAGCATCGATGGAAAAAACGATCATCAACCGCTCGTTTGAAACCGACAACAGTTTCGATTCACGCAGTGGTTCTTGAGATACAACGCACCCAAGTGGGCGCTTTCGGCTTATTTTGGGCGTATTTCCTATGGGCCTCCGTGAGGGTTGTTTTCGTTGACTCTTGACAGCCTACTTGACTGCCCCCTCCCCCCCACGCTCCCAACGTGTTGCCGTTTGTGATACCCCGTCGTTGTCTGTTGCATGTGACGCGATCTATAAAAGTCTCGTCTCCCGAGTAAGCAAGACCAACGCTTACGAGCACGTCGTCTTAGGCACGCAGAGCTACAAGCCCAGAGAATTCGCGACGCAGGTGGGTCTATGTTTATGCGTTGCCGTTTCGCTCTGCTTCTACGTAGAGCAGTGGGTACCCTGACCTAAGAGAAGGCACGGTAGGATAATGCATACCAGGTACCAGGTATCAGGTAAGGGAAGAGAGACCAAATCGGCTGAACCCGCCCACTCTCAACCTGTACTATTAATAGTACAAATCCCATTGGGCGCAAGAGAGAAGGCTAATTAAGAGAGCCAGTTTCGGCCTGTCCCGCACCTCTCAAGTCGGGGTACCCGCTGCATCCCCACACTAGTTTGTATATTGATGGTCCTGAGTATTCTATTTTTTCGCAAAAAATATCTGCTGCTGTATTTCCACTTTGCATACGTACTACCAGGTATTACGGGGGACCATAGTTAATAGGACTCGTGGTGTACATGAAAACACTATATTTAACATTTTCTACTAACAAAATTTGGTCCTATTAACTATGGTCCCCCGTACTATCAGGTATAAAACGGCCGTTAGTTGCGGAGACCCTTAACCCCGGCCGATTTGAATCCCCGCGCTCCTCGTTCTTAGTGTCATGGCATACCTACGATTTGATATAATTCGTCTGTTTTTCTGTTTCCGTTGAAAGTCAACGGTCAGGAATTTGACGGTCGCCCACTCAACTGCTCTAGGGACGGGCGGGATATCGATCTAGTACGACCACATTAGGCCTTGCGGGCTGCACTCCCATTTCGGAGGCAAATTACTTGGAATTAGAGTCAAACGTGTGTTCGTGCACACTGCACTTCGGATGTAAAATAGCGATCTACCACTACATCACATGTATACATATGTGGATATTATGTACCCTGGTAGAGAGTAGTATGGGTTTATAAGTACAAAGTAGCGTTGCGCATGGGTGTTTGTATGCAAGAAGCTTGCCGCTCGCATGGCCAGTCTGACCAATCACGACGTGGCTGCGGGTACACCAGCAATGGTTGACTGATGCTATGTCGCGATCTCACAATGACACAATGGCCATCGACCATCAAATAAACGTGCTGGTGCAGGTCTATGTTTGAGGAAGATACGTGGAAAGGCGCGTGTTGTACTTGCTCGTAGTTTCCGTCGTGCCGTTAGCAATTGGCCAAGAGTTTTGTCAGCATGTTCGGGTCTCGTCGTGGTTATTGCTGTGTGCGTATTTTTTGGAGTGCTTCCCTTTGCTTGTTGACATGTTCCCGTGTTCCTTTCGGTGCTACTTTTGTTTGTGCAGATCACTTTGAGCGCGAACAACATGTGGGGCATCATCCACATGTTCGTGGAGCTTCTCATGAAGCACGACGATGGGAAGTACGTTATGATGAAGGTCGGTCCACCTCGTGTCGTGACAGCTCACGCTCTGACAGCTCTGACAGCTCATGCGATAACAGTTCACGCGATGACAGCTCGTGCGATGACAGTTCACGCGATGACAGCTCATGCGATAACAGGTCACGTGGTGGCAACTCTTGCGATGACGGCTCACGCGATGACAGCTCATGCGGGGACACCTCTGGTAGTGACAGCTCGTATGTTGTCAGCTCTTGCGACGTCAGATCAAGCGGGGACGGTTCTTGGGATGACAGCTCACGCGATGTTTGCTTACACGATGCGATGACAGCTCACGCGATGTTTGCTCACACGATGCGATGACAGCTGACGCGATGTTTGCATCCCACGATGCGATGACGACGGATTTATTATTTCACCTCGCTCGGTGTTTTTTTTTCTTTTATTCCTTGGCGCCATCAACGTGCAGGACCCGAACCAACAAGTGTGGTGCCCGTTTTGCTCTGGGCTTATGCCCCGTGATGGCATTGTGACAACAAGCCCACTCATGTTACCTCGATGATTTGTTGTTTGTTTTTCCTTGGCTATGGATGTGCAGGGCCCCAACAAACCAAGCGGTGTGCCCGTTTTTTTTTTTTGTTCCTGGCATGCATGCCCCCCATTATGATATCCTGACAACAGGACCGCCCAAATCACCTCGACTGTTGCTTGTTTGGTCTCTCCCTTTGCTTGGCCGATGCGCAGGACCCGAACAAACAAGTGGTGCGCGTGTACAGCGTACCCGCCAACACGTTCGAAAGCGACGACGACGAAGATGATGACGAGGAGGAGGAAGAAGAGGAGGAGGAGGAGGAGGGGCAAGACCAGTACGAGGCCAAGTCCTAACCAACTATCATCGCAGGATCGAGGGGCTTAGTCTGAGGAAATTTTGGACTCGAGGTTACCGGATTAGTCTTGAAGGGGTTGGGATTTGAGAGAGACCTTTTTCCTTGTGCTGACGGTCTGTCGATGCTTGGCCGCACCGGTGCCACTGCCTTTGGTGGCATGGGCGGCGACTTGGAGAAGTGTCGATGTTTGGGACCCCAATGGCACGCGAAGGCGGCCTTAAATGCGCCTGGGGTTCGGGTAGTGGGGATGATGGAGGCGTTGGATATTTTGAAGCACGACGTTGAACGTGATTTGTGTATTTTGTCCTCGTCCGTCGTCAGCATTGCGGCGCACTGCTGCTATTTGGTGTTGGCCCGTCGATTTTTAGTCAGCGGGTTGGTGCGTGGTCAGCGGCGAGGGATAGTTGTATGTGCGCCAATGTACGCTCATTTTCTCTCTCGTTTTTTAATGTGGCAGGTATCGTGTCTTCACGGATCAATATAGTTTATACTGGCACCTGGTATACCGGTACTTTGCTGCTGCTGTGCTGTTACGTCACTCTTCGGACAGCAAATCACGTTCAGACGAATATGGTGTCGTGGTTGCTTGGTCGATATATAGCAATATTACCAATGCTGTAGAGGACCGTTAATTTGCTTTAGGTTTCGCTCCGGCTATGGACTGGCTGTGGTGGCTGTTACGCACGCCCGATGCGTACGCGGGTCCGGCTGCGACACCGAAATTCACCCCGTTTGGCACTTACCTGAGTTCTTTCTGTGTATCCCATCAGAGGCTCAACTGTAACTCGTACTATTATTAGTGAGAACCTTACCGATTGATTTCTCGGGCTCGAACATGCCTTCTGATGATACATTGAATGGCAGCATACACCGGCGGTAGCGGTGTCAACAACATCCACTCTCTACTGTGTCTACCATGCCAAGTCAGGGCAAGCTCGCCCGCTTCTCGTGTACAGGCTTGGTTTTGCGGAAATCGGTGGTGGGCAGGTATACTAGTAGAGTCTAAAAGGCGTCACGTCGAAAAATATGACGGTGTGTCATCTCTGGGTTTTCCGAAAAGTGATGCCACAATCCCAGGTGATTGACACAGGATGACCAGGGATTTTCGGATTTTCCACCAATAAATTAGAGTTGCACCCCGTCTGACCGAAAACCTGGTACCCGATGGCGGGTACCAGGAACGGCGGGTACCAGGAACTGTCGGAACCGTCCCGGCCCAACTCACGGAATCGCGGGTATTTTTACCCCGGGTACCCGTTATTTGTTCTATACGGAGCACTCAAGATTAGCGTTTACGTTGATTTATACATACTTCAAGTACGCTGCAGCGGCTGTGCCTCTAGACTCTTCTTGCTTCTCGCCCCTGCAGATCACAGGCCGAGAGTGGAGAATACTCCTATTCATACGGTACATACCGACCTTCGCACAACACGTTGCCCCTACACCCTACGAGCGTAGTAAGCGGCCCTACTTTACCACGGAGATACACCAATCACAAGACGTCCAAGCCAATCTATGTCGCTGCTTTCTGCTCGCAGAGACTGATGTGTTTGAGGCAATCAGAGATCGCACACAATGGTTTCTGCACGGGGTTGATATATTGGATGCTTGATGAGATGGTTGGACGGATATCACTCTGTGGTCTGTGGGTTCTTATATTTCGAGATTCTTATAAAAATGCGTAAAAACATTTGTGTTTGTCTGTTACTGCAGTATAGGCAAAGGTTTCCCCAGCATTTCTTACCTCCTTCCTTGTTTCCGGGTGTGTGGGTTTTGGTAGCATGATTTGTTAGACGCAACCAATTATATTCGAAGGATATTCCTGATGACTTGACGAGCGTGATATAATTACTTTAATTTCAATTCACCACTCCCCGTCACTCCCCACCTCTCTACTCGATCCCCCAGAGAATACACCCTACCTACTTGCCTTCACAGTCTTCCTTCTTTGGCATGATTCATCGAGAGCGGCGAAATGAAAATTCATGCTTTCACACTTTTCGCCTTTTACCGCCCCGCCGCTCAAACGCTACGAGGGGAGCAAACAGTGTATTGTTCTAAGGCTTAGATTGGATAGGCGATCGGTTAACCTTTTGCCTTTAGCCCAACGGACTAAGACCTTAACAAATGGCGTCGTCGGCAGGACTTGAACCTGCGCGTGAAATCACAACGGGTTTCCAATCAGGGAGAGTGTATGTAGATTGGGTAGGCGATTGGTTAACCTTTTACCTTTAGCCCAACGGACTAAGACCTTCACAAATGGCGACGACGGCAGAACATGGGTCGTTGGTCGTGAGTTCGAATCTCACGTCCACCATGAATTCGCTTTTCAAAGAAAAAAGTGAGTTTCCTCATGCCAAGAATCTAAAAAACGCTTCTGGATCCCCAGAAATTGAAACCCCGTGAGGTGGCGCGTCGACCCGTATAATCCGGTCCGTTCCAGGGGGGGAGTGTATGAGGCTTACATTGGGTAGGTGATTGGTTAACATTTTACCTTTAGCCCAACGGACTAAGACCTTCACAGTATGATAACCCGGGTACCCGGGTATACCCGTGTCCGCCTTACCACGCCGCCGCTCAAATGCAAAAAGGAGAGCAAATAGTGCATGGTAACCCGGGTACCCGTGTCTGCCTGGGACCCGGGTACACGGTTCCGATTCCACTTCAACCGCCTCCCACCCGGTCGGGTACCCGGTTCCAAATTTTGAGGTCGGGGTGCAACTCTACAATAAGTAAAGAAGTTGGTCGATGCATGGCCTAAAGAAGAAGCATAGGGCTTCTACTATACAGTATGCCCCTGTGCAACAACGCCCCCCCAAGTAATATGAACTATTCCCATATCCCACGAACAGCTCGCACGCCAAAAATAGCTTCCCCGATGTGTTCCCCTTGTTGATGCGGTCACGTCGATAAGCTTTATGCCGTGTTTTTCATGTGTTCCTCATTGTTTTATTGCCCGAAGGTGGCATTTTGGTGGTTGTGTCGCTGGCACCAGCGCTCGTAGTTTCTACTTTTATCATTAGCAAAAGTTGCCATGATATCATTATCATCTGCGTAGATCTGTTTCGTACTAAAAGAAAATAAATAAGCACCTGTGTAGATATGCTCGTGATGATAGTACTTCCCCCCCGACGCGCGGCGGGGGGGTGGTCAGCGAAGTTCTCCTTCCTGCTACCATACTGTGCACGGAGCAAGGCGACTGTTTTTTTGTTCTGATAATATCTATGTAACACTGGTTATGTAGGCCGTAGTATGTTGTATGACTTGGATTTGAATGGTTTCACGGAAACGCCGATCTAGGGCGTTTCGACCCCGGATTTGGGCGTGGGTATGGGCCGGGGGTCTATTCGGGGCGACACCGGCCTTCTCCCGCCTCGGGGGCTTGGGCTCGGGGCGACACTGGCGAGATACTTGGACCAGGTGGTGCCGGGTGCGACGGGATTGGCTTTCACTGCACGGTATATATCCACCTCGAATGGCGTAGTCATGCTCTTCGAAGAAGACTGCACCACTGTCGCGACCGTCTGCTTATCGGAGCAAAAACAAACATTAATTACAGAGTCACCACTTGACCAAACGCGAAAATAGGGAAACAAAAGTGTTGATTGTGTGCTGGCCTTGAGCCTTCTCGAAGCGCCCCCTCACTACTTGTTGGCAATGTACGCTCGAAGCGCATGTGATACATACACCTGGTCATATGCACATTCATGCATACACTTACTGCTGTGTTGTACTCGTCGGAATCTCGTAAAATATTTATCTTCGAGCGCTACTGATAATATTATAGGGCTCTGAGATCGTACGCAAGTTTTGGATGCAGGGTATATGCGCGTTTGTTTGTGTTCTACATCATTAGAACGTGGTGAAGCGCATATCTAAGCTTTCACGTATTTGCAGCAGTACAGCACAACCAGCTGGGTACCAATGCATCTAAAAACCACAGGTACACAGATACTACAAGTACACAAGCAGTACTGCTGTACACAGCAGGTCTACCAACATGCGTGCTTTGGATCTGATTCTTTCGAGGGGTACAGCACACGTGGCTCAAAACAACATGTCGACTCTACGAGTACCCGCAGGTTGCCACATCATGATGAGTTGATGCCCTGATATACTCCAAAGTCCAACCACGACCGCCTAGAGACTCTGCTGTTGTGCCGTTAGGCATTCCTGATCTTCTAATAGCCTTTTAGGTCGCAGGGTACGCTCTAAACGCTTCGAGCCGGGCCGTGAAGAACCACTGAGAATCCAACCGTAAAATGTCCCTGGTTAGAAAACGCCTTTCCAGGGTGATGCAGACCCTCGAGATCGAGATCTGCAAAGTCAGCAGTCGAGAGTCGAGGATTTTAGCCCTCTATGAACGTTTGAACATGGGGGTACACGAGGGTGAACCGGACACCCGCCAAGGGCAGAAAAACTCGGAGGAGCTTCGGCGCCAACAAGCACACTTGAACTTTGCCGCTTCGCATCAGGCGCGCCACGCTGCACGCCAGGAAA
Organism: Nereocystis luetkeana; assembly: GCA_031213475.1. Lineage (NCBI taxonomy): Eukaryota > Phaeophyceae > Laminariales > Laminariaceae > Nereocystis > Nereocystis luetkeana. The sequence continues at coordinate 1,797,939 of JARUPZ010000003.1, read as the reverse complement.
ACAGTTCGAGGTGTGATCCGGGGTCAAAGTTCTTTGAATTGACTGCCGCCTGCTTGCGCCCGCGCTCCTCTATTTGAGGCTTGCGGCTCGGTTGGGATTCGTTAGTGGTGGTGGGGTCGACGATTGCCTCGAAACGCCCTCTCAGTGACTGCGTCGTCTGCAGGTTGGCATGCGTCTTGGTTTGATCCCCGCCGAGTGCACGAACAATCCAAGAACTGCAAAAGGTTGACATGGCTACGCTTTTACCATACCATTTCACGATTTTTAAATTGCTCGATTTCCCGAGGGGTGGATGCGCTCGTGCGATCGACACGACCATCCTGCCTTCCAGCATCCTATCGTACCTACTTGTACTTCGTACGTACAGCAGCACCACTGACCACCTTGTCCGGCAATGTAAGCACCGCGTGGATATTAAATTGATGTAAAAATATCTTACATTCACGGACATAAGTGGTATACTTTTTTGGACGGAATTATAAGGTACGTTTGAGTATTACAATAAAATACCAAACGGTCCTTACATTTCTGTCCATAGTGGTGCATCATACCAGGTACCAGATAGATAGATAGATCCCAGCCAGCCTCATGCCTTGGTTGGGCCTTGTGCGCTGCTGCTTGTGTAGGATAGTGTGTGGGCACGAGTGAAGGCTATCGCAAGAGGGTATACATATGACAACTTGCGATGATACCGCCGTCGGCCCTGTCGATTGCTCGCTTTTCCCTATAGGATTATCGGATCATCTTTTGATGGCGGCAGCCTTCAGCATATACCTGGTGTATACAAGTCCACACCCGCCGATAACGCGCGTCGCATTATTTTCCCCTACCTACCGTATCACACGGGGTGACAAGATAACACACCCACTGGGACGAATTTCAGCCCCGGTTTCCTCCAAAACGTGGGGGACACGTACAACGAAAATGATGGCTATGGAAAGATTTCGTCGAGAAGAAAGTTGCGTAGACGCATCGCTGGTCGTATTCAGTACGCCCTCCCCGTTGTCGAGAAACCTCGCTTTGAAAATCGTCCAAGGGGGTGTGTTATATTATCACCCTAGTGTGATACGGCACCGTACTATATGTATCTACGGTACTGTCTTTGTGGTATATATTAGCATACTCTTCAGAAATGTTACAACATTAACATTGTATGGACCACCCCCTCCAGCCTCTATCGTCACAACAAATGCGTACGTACGTAAGTGTTTGCCAGAAAGACACCCACCGCCAGCCTCCTACCCTCTGCCGTATATGCTTTGCTTATCTGTTACCGGCCGGAATCTTGTGGCTCTACTGAATATAGGAGTTCAACCTCAACCAGGCTCGCTCTCTCTCGCACTCTTAGAATATGTATCCCCTAACCAAACATGCCTTCGTTATGTGTTAAGATTTTATCCCGCTCCACAAACCCCATATTTCCTACAGTACGTTGAATCTCATATCTTCTTTTCGGCTGTGGACTTTTGTTGAAATTACCTCGACAACAGCGCTGGGCAGGACAGAGCAGGTGACAAGCCGAATGAGGAGTCGACCAATGTATTCAACGAGAAGTTCGCCGCCGAAATGAAAGGTGCGGTGCAAGACAGCGAGACATACAGAGAGAAGAGAGAGAGAGAGAGAGAGAGAACAGAGGGACACGAGAGGGAGAGAGGACCGAGGCAGAGAGCCAGACACACGCAGAGAAAGGGAGCGAGGCAGAGAGAGAGAAAAGAGAGAGTGGGGCAGAGGAAAGAGAGAGTGGGACAGAGGCAGAGATAAATAAAGAGAGAGGGAGAGCGAGAGAGAGGGAGTTCCTTTGTGCTCGTACGCATCTGTATTCAGGACCAGCCCCATCAACACCTCGCAGGGTTCGGACTACCCGTCGCGAACGCCGTCAATAGACACACACCGTACAGGTATTGTAGTAGTGCACTGCTGCGTAGTTACAGCAGTGCTGTATTTGCGGCGGCACGAATGAGACTCCGTACGCCTTTATTTCTCTACGTACGCCTTTAGCCCTTCTCGCGTCGTGGCTGTCCCCCCTCCCCCCCCCCCACGCAGACATCACCGCCTCCCTGGAGGAAATCGTGGCCGAGAGCAAACCGAACAGTACCGCCGCCGGAACGGGTCTGTCGGGGGCCAGGCATGCCGGCGCTATTGGCAGCAAGACTGTGAATAGAGGTGGTGTCAGCACTATTGTTAATGGTGAGGCCAGCACCAGTAGTGCGGCGGGGGCGGTGGACACCGAGGAAGGTATTCGCGAGCAGCTGAATGTGCTGGTGGACAGGGTAAAAGGGTTGCGAAAGGCGACGGCGGAAGCTACCTTGTTCTTGCCGGTGTACGACCTCCGACGGGCGCAGGAGGTGAGGTCTGCGGAGTTCAATGCAAGGAGGCGATGCGATGGACAGATAGATGAATAGATTGCCACCTGGTATATATATATATATATATATATAGACGTATATAAATAATATCCTTCGCGGCGCCTAAGAGGGAAGCCTTCGCTTCCGATTTCGTCTTGGATTTAGTCTGGGACTCCAGACGCGTTCGCTGTCCTGCCTTTGTGCTTGCTGTTTCGATCGCTTTGCTCGAGGGTCGCTCTCGCCGGGCTGCGACGGGTGTTCTCCCGTGCGCACGTCTTGGAGTCTCGCGCCACCGACGACCGCGGCGACCCCGAAATCGAAGGATTTGCTGGGGCGAGGAGACACGGGAGTTCTATTTTCTTCGGTCCTGGATATCTGTTGCGCTGTTGTTCTAAAAGGTCCAACTGTGGCACGCGTCGACAGCAGTCATGTACTCAGGATCTGAACGATTGAAGGGTTCATAATTTGTTCGGAGGATTTTTTATTGGTGCGCGTTGACAGTCTCGTTTTCGTGCGCGAGATCTACGCGTTGACAGTCCCGTCTTGTATTCAGGCTGGGACTCCAGACGCCTTCGCTTTCCTGGCTTCGTGCTTGCTTTTTCGACCGCTTTCCTCGAGGAACGCGCTCGCCGGGCTCCGACGGGTGTTCTCCCGTGCGCGTATCTTGGAGTCTCGCGCCACCGACGAGCTCGGCGACCCCGAACTCGAAGGATCTTTGCCGGGGCGAGGAGACTCGGAGGTTCTGTTTTCGTCTTCGTTCCTTGAGATTCGTTTCGCTGCTGTTGCTCGGCGAAGAGCTTGTTGTGACAGACTCGATCTTAGTTTTTTTTCTCTCCGAGGTTCGGTCTCGGCATTGCTGATGCTACCGCTTTCTCCCGACTCCCTTGCCTTGCGGGCCGCCATCGGCCTGATCGACCCCCTCGGTCTTGCCTTACTCGGTAGCTGCTTTCCCCTGCCCCTCTCTCTTCGCGGGACGACTACACGCGCCTTCTCGGGGTATCTCGCCGTTCTTGGTACCAGATCGTTGCATATCCCGGTGATTTCTGGTGTTCTATTTTTCGGCACGTCTTCTTTTTTCGCCGGTGGAATGGAATAGAGGGTTGTTGGGAAGTATGAGTTCGGCCGTGTGTTGTGAGTTCGATAAGAAAAACCAACCAATCAAATCGGAGGGTATCATACATCTGGTCGTGCGTGCTCGGACTGCGCAGCAGCAGCGATGCCTGCTTCTACTCCTGCTGCTGCTGTTGCTGCTATTTTTTATGTTGTGCCGCTGCTGCTGTCGCTTTCATGTGCGGGAGAGGCCATCTCTTCTGCACGAGCGTCGTTGGAAGTAGGTACAGCTAGCCGTAGATAGGTGTGGTATCGGCGTGGGTTTTGGGTACTTCGCAAGTGGGCAAATGAAGGACAGCAACACCATCGTAAACAAATTCAAAGTTTTCTCAGTTCTGAGAAATATGAAAAATCTCTCAGAACTGGGCTGATTTCTGCCCCCTCCAGCAGCAACTAAGCTCCGAAATATTGATGATTTCCTGGCCCTTAATGATAGACGGTTCTAATTCTTGGGCTTCCGAGTAGATAGCTGAAAAAAGACAGCAATAATGTCGTCGCAAAAAAATGTTATAAAAATGGTCTATAGTGCGAGTGAGACTGATACAAAAACAGAGAACCGATACTCGGCATTGCCTTTTTCCTGCACCGCTTGGCATTGACCTGATCCTGTTCGCAACAAGATCGAATCGGGCATTTATGTCAACTCGCTTAAAAGTAATCACGAGTTTGCCCCGAGGTATGTTTCCCTATGCGGAGCCCTTGTATGTATATAATATATATAGATAGATATATTATATTTTTAGATATATAATATTTGGACATATATACAGATAATCGGCAGATAGCTTCGTAGATCATATCTCCGAAGTAGATAGACGGACACAACATCTAGGCAGATACATGCGCATGCAGATGTACCAGGTATAGATAACCGAAATTGATGGATAAGACAATGATAAGAGGATGAAATAGATACCACTAACCCTAGACAGACAGATTAGATAGATCAGATAGATAGATACATCATTCCCCTCGGCGTATCGCTCATACTACTTGGTGCTGGTCTGCTCATACACCGGATTTATATTATTAATAGTCTAGCACGTTATGGGTTTTTCTTGCCGCTGGGTGACTTAAAACCTTGAGTTGGTTCCCTTAACAATCGACCGCTGTTTTTTTTTAGCAGCAGCTTGGACCTCTTTTGGCCAGCCTTGACCGGGGCTGCAGTGCCCGTACGCCCCCTGTGCGCCCACCATTTATCCTCCTGTATAATTGTACTGCTGTGGGTACAGTACAGTACAATATGCCTTCACCGCCACGTTGGACACAACAAATCACGATCTGTCTATCTACTGTAGATCGTGATCTAGGTCGTAAGCTGCCGTTTTAAAATGCTGTGCAGCATCTGTAGAGTACAGATCCAACCCGGGACACGTGTGCCAGATCATGTAGATCATCACCCAGCTCCCACGCAGAAACATGAACTAGATCACGTAGATCTCACAGATCAGGACCGTATATGCCCCGAAGTATCGAGATGATGATCTATCTGTAGATGATCTGTTTGTCCGAGGCGTGCAACACTTGATAGGCACGGCAAGGCTTCTACTTTGTGGGCAGCAGCCGGTCCGACCAACATCATGAGGCGTAAAAATATTGCCTTGTATACTCGTACGCATACAGTAGTGCCTTAGTCTATATATGAACATACGGGGTATACTATGGCGGTACGCAGAGGCAGTGGTTTCGCCGCCTATACGCAGAGGGCTGCACAGACCTTGGCCAAGCTTCGACAAACTTGTAGAAACGATTCTTGATTTCGAACCCTGACCTATCCCCAGTGACCTTAACCTCGACCCTGGGAATTTTCTGGGCCGCCTTTTTTTTTTCGTTAGCCTGAAAAATCAGATGTGATGAGGAATTAGTGTGGACCATCAGCCGTTTTGGCAGAGCTGGTCCACGTCCAAAACACTGCATGCCGTATCAGATACGTATGACGCACAACTAATATGAGGCACCTGGTATTACGATGCTACATCCAGCAGAGCAGCAACCCTAACCGCCAGCCATCTGCTCAACTTGGAAACCCTATAAAACCCTAAACCTGTGCAGGAGGTCGGCAAGCTCCTCGCAAACGTGGAGTCCACCCGGGCCGAGCTCGCCCCTCGAAAAAAGTTCGCCTTCCGCAGCAAGCGCAAGGAGGGATCAGGGACTAAGGCACGAGAGAAACAGACGGTTTCAAGTCCGGCGATTGCCGCAACTAGAAAAAACAGCGGAATGGGTGAGATACAAATGGTAAAGTTATGCACTGTTGCCGGCTTGCTTACCCCTTTTCACGCGCGCGCACCCTGCTACCTACTCCCATCAAAACCAGTTCCACTTTTCATTTTCCAGATTTCATCTTCGGTGTCTAATTTGCAATTTGCCGTGTTCAGTTGCCGAATTTTAGTTCGAAACTGTACAGCAGTATCCGCCGTGGCACTCGCTGGGAGCTAGCTGCAGCTGAAAGAGGTCGCCGGTCTTACCGTTCGTGTTTCATTCACACGAGCTACATGCACAGGAATACCACGCCATGTTTGTATCGTTTGTCCCTGAAATGTGCTCATTGTCTCGCGTGCGCACCCCCCCTCCATGTCTCGTTCGCGTGTTTAGCAGCGGCGGCTGCTCACCAGCATCCTCTATATGCATTCACCCACACGCTGACGCCTACTCGTTTTGCGAGTGGTGAGGCACAGTGATAACGCAAAACCATCTAATTCGACAAGCGGCATCCTAGTGGTCTCTAGAACGGATTCAGAAAAGGTGTCTGTCTGTCTGTCTGTCTGTCTGTCTGTCTGTCCGATGATGGTCTCTCTATGATCACCTACGGGCACATTTATATATTGTCCTACGGATGGAAATAGAGCCTAACCCGTTAGCAGTCCTGTTTTGGGGACAAACTACTTAGCATTTGGGTGGTATTTTCCCTAAACGGAGCTGTAGTCGTAAAAGAGGATGCGCCCACCACTCTCGCCACAGCAGTGACAAGTGGCAATTTAAGCCGTCGCTCCTGTTGACGCAGCAGACCAGGCCGCCGCATGTCGGGGCTCAAGTTTCGGGGTGCGTTGATCCCTCGTCGTATCGTGCATCTTTCCGACTCGTCGAACAGGCGCGGAGCAGGAGGGGGGGGGGGAAGCCCCGGGGCTGCGGCGATTGCATGGTCAGAAGGTCGAAGTCGAGGAGGGGGATGCGGATAAGGACAGGGACTTCAATCTGGCAGACCTAGAAAAGTGCTCGGTCACCATGTAAGGCCTCAAAGTCACGAAGTCATCAAATGCTACGCACGTCGGACAGAAAGATCATGATCTACAGATAGATCACACAGATCATCTACACATATATGATCTAGTTCCTCACCCGCCGCTGTGAGAGGTTATGCAGGATCTTCTGCATGGTACAGATCCAACCCAGGAAACATGTGCTAGGTTATGCAGGCTATACTGACCAATCCGGCCCATGAGCTACGTAGATCATACAAGATCGGTGAATATATGATCTATCTGTCTTGAAATATCTAGATAATAAAGTGGGAATGATCTATCTGTAGATTATCTGCCGCAGGTGTGGAAGGTTCGAGGGCGACGTTCCACTATTACGGGAGGCCATAGTAAATAGGACCAAATATTGTTGGTAGAAATAGGGAAATATATAGGTTGTTGTGTGTACCGTAGGTCCTATTTCCTATGGTCCCCCGTAATACCTACGTCTGGCTTGTCGAGCGCGTCTGTTCGTACTGCTGTACCTATCCAAAGGGACGCAGCAGAGCAGAGGCGGTGGTGGAACAGCCCACCGGTACCCTGAACTGCTGTCAGCTTACCAAGGCCGTTATCGGTACTGCGCGCCTTTTTAAGGGCGTCGGCGATACGCGAGTTATCACTGATTTGGTTCCGCCGCAACACGACAAGGATTATGGTAGTGCATGCTGTAGGAGGGCATCACGCTGTGGTAACAGGAGGCCTCGGGCTTGTTGGTGGTGCCAGGTTTTGAGAAAGATAGAAGACAGGGTATGGATCGATTGGAGCGGTTCCTTCGCCTGGGCTACACGCCGGCTAAGTATCATGCCCTACGAGTAATGCACGCTGGTCGAGTCTGTGACAGCGTTATGGGACGCGTGACTACACGTTGTGGAGCGCAACTGAGTCACCGCTGCTTCCCGTCCTTGCCAATCACACAGGGACCGCGCGACCCTACCCCCAGTACCCCCAACGCACGTTCCCCCCCCCCCCCCCCCCGCTAACTGGAAATTAAATTATCTCATTGGAGCTGTCGTCCATATGCAAGTCCGCCTCACAAGTGGTTCTTGGTAGGATGCCGCTCACCCTTCATGCGGCTCGCCGGACACCTCACGGCGCTACGCGCTTGGTGCAAGCAATGTCTGCCTGGTCAATGAAAACCCGACATGCTCCGTCCCGGCATTGTAGAGATGCGAGGGTCTATGGTCATACGTCCACGGCCATGCATGAGATCGAGTACATCTCTCCTATCGAGTGCACCCCCCCCCCCGCTAACCTAGCGAAACAGAGCCAAATATGGTGTGTATGCATACATAAGGGTATACATAGTTTTTGAGTCCACCGTGGGTTCTGATTACTATGTATTACTATGTATTGCTATGTTTCGCTTTGTATTTCTATGCATCACTATTTGTTACTATGCACACCCGTCATAAGTGGAACTAACTCGTGCTGGTGGATACTTGTAACCACCGCTCTGTGCTCTGGTGGAATGGTGGAATGTAGAGAATCGAAAAACATTTGTCTTTCGGAGAATGGCATTTTTGCGGAGAATTTCGGTCGGACGACGCGGATCTGCGGTTTCACAAGTGGTGACATAGCCGAACATGATAAAAACCTAACATCATACCTGGTACATCTTAAAACTAACCTGACCTAACCTAATATGATATAACCTCACCTCACCTAACCTATCCTAACCTAACCGCACCTAGCCTCACCTCACCTAACCTAACCTAACCTAACCTAACCTAACCTAACCTAACGAACCGGTTGTAAATCCTGCTACTGCTGCTGCTGCCGACGACAGCTTGCATGTACTTGGCGCTCTCAGGCTTCGTCGATTAACCGCGTGCCGGGTGATTTGTGGGGCTGTTCGAGGCCCCATCTACGTCGAGGGGTGCAAGGACTGCACCGTTGTCGCTGCGGGGAGGCAGGTGACCTTGCTGCGCGAAACATCTATCACTGCTGTACTTGACGATGCCGCTGCTGTAAGCCACTGGAATGGCTGACGCCGCTGCTCTTGAAAAACGTTGACGCTACTGTAAAAGTTGACGCCATTGCTGTCAAAGTTGAAGGAACTGCTTGTAAAGGTTGGCGCCACTGCTGCAAAGGTCGACGCAACCTCTACAAAGGTTGACGCTGTTATGAAGGTTGGCGCAACCACTACAAAGGTTGACGCCACTTCAGTAAAATCTGACGCAACTGCTATAAACGTTGATGCCACTGCCAATAAAGTTGACGTCACTGCTATATAGAGGTTAGCGCCACCGCTGTGGAGGTTGGTGCAACCGCTACAAATGTTGACGCCGTTGTTAAAGTTTTCACGCCACTGCTGTAAAATTTGATGCCACTGCTATAAAAGTTGATGCCACTGCTGTAAAAATTGACGCCACTGCTGTAAAAATTGACACCACTGCTGCGAAAAATGATGCCACTGCCTCATAAGTTTACGCCACTGTGAAAATTGATACCACTGCTATAAAAAATGATGCCACTGCTGTAAAAGTGGACACCACTGCTATACCTGGTAACAAAATGATGCCACTGTAAAAGTTCGAAAACACTGCTCTAAACACTGAAGCCGTTCGTAAAAATTGATATCACTGCTATAGGGTTTGACGCCACCGACGGAATTTTTTAACGTCACTGCTGTAAAATTTGATACCACTGCTGTATCAGTTGACGCCACTGTACCAACAGACACATTCTTACTTTTTTGTTGAAGAGACCCTACGTAGGTTAACAGCTGGGCAACTGCAGTACGTTCTCAAGTTTCCGAGTCCGCGATATGTGTTGTCTCGATTTATCTGTATTATAAGTTAACTATCTGTGTTCGACGCGGTCCAATCGGTCGCCCAATCAGCGGCGTTTCTGTCAGGACTTTCGCTATTCCTTCTAAATCCTCTCCAACCATACTATAACATAATCTATTGTAGGTTCGTGTCCCACGGTCGTCGTGACAAGTTGAAACTTGACAAATGACATGTGGCTGGTTCTGTTTCGTCGAACAGCGTAGTGGTATACTCTGTATAGCACCAAATTATGTGCGATTTGACTCGATATGTTTCGTACATGTATGCACAGGTTGAATGCCTACCACGTCTCATCGTTCAAAGCAGCTCAAAATGTCTTGGATGGCTGCCGTCAGCGCTACGTACGGTTCGGTAGTAACGTCTCGCCCCCGCCTCATATCGCTCGCCTCCACCTTGGTGTCAACTGTCTCGTCATTGGTGCTGTCCCGGGTTGCTGCCGCTTGCTCCACTGTCCTATACACGGTTCCTAAACACACACGCACTCCCGGACTTGCACAACTTCACGTTTCGTGCCAATCCTGCATGAGGTATTATACATCCCGCAGTACGCGCGATGGAAGTGTCACTATAATAGTAGTATGACTATTATTCAGTATGACACGCAGCTTGCAAGTATGAGTTTCCACGAAATCCTCCATCCCACAGCTGCCGTTTTTTATTTTCATTTTTTGAGGAGTATATGGTTCGTCGTGGAGTTTGTTCAAGCGTCTTCCACTTGGGTATCCGTGTCATGCATGGCAGCTGCGGATACACGACAGCCAAGGCGTGGACTTCTACGTGGCTGTGGCCAGCGGTCCCATCATCGAGGACTGCAGTGGCCTCCGATTTGCACCATCGGGACTGGAGTACCCGCGACACCGTGCACACTTACAGGCGAGCAACTTCAACCCTTTGATGGCAAACACCAGTCCCGTCTTGGGGACAGAGTACTTGGAATTTTTGAGTGGTTTGTCCCCATAACGGGACTGCAGTTTTGCCCTAAAAGGGTTAACCCTCAACCCCTTTGGCATTAACTCCGGGGTAGTGACTAAAGCAATGGTCGATAACGTTGGTGATATCAACCATCCAGGAGTATAGGGTGAGCGCCCTGCAGTAATGACCAAAACAATGGTTGATAACGTTGGTGTTATATTCATATCAACGTTCAACATCCTACATACGCGCAGCAGCGTGAGCGCCCAGCAGTACAGCAGTAGCAGGATCACACTGCCACCGTGCCGTGCGACTAACCGTTCGCTGTAACCACTGTAACTCGGACACCAACCATTTGATCACATCATCCCCCAAGGAAGCAATTACCGTTTCCGTTGCTGTAATCGTCACTTTTCACCGTCAATTTCCCCCGTCGGAAGTCCCACGGGGTTGAAAATCCTACCAGGTACTTAGTACCACTGTTGCGACTGCTACTGCTGCCGCTCATGATCCAACAGCGCCAGCGTTTCGTTCGGCATTGCCGTTCCGCCGAGGTTTGATGTACTGCCTACAGTGTCCTACCACTGCCGCACGCGTCGGCGCGTTGCTAGTCTGCGGCGTCTACATATTCTAGTTTCGTGTATGTGATACCGTACACATAATACGGAGCCCTTGATCTCACGGCGGATGCTTTTGTTTTGTTTTATATTTGTGTACACTTGTATACATACACCATGGTGCCTATTAATACTGCTGTAGTACGAAAATGGGCTTGCGCTGGGGTTACTTGGTCGCGTCAAAACTACCAGGTATGAATAGACGTTGGTTGTGAGTTCTACCACATGGGTTGATAGTCACAGCTCTGCAAAAGCAGCGCGATACATTCGTCGTGTTTCGTTTCTTGTCTTCGAGGGGGGATTTACTTGAGTATTTGTGGGTGGTAAAACAGAGTACGAAGTACGTGGACTCTGAAGACACGGGTCGAAAACCGAAGAAAACGACTGAGCCACCCTTGTGCCATGACTTCATTGATTCCTTCCATCTATACATTGATATGGTATAACTCACAGTAGTCTCGGCGTGGGGGACCACTATTACTCTGGGGTCACGCGACCCGACCCGACCCGACCCGTCCTGGTCTGACCTGACCCGCGGTGTTTGATACGACCCGTGCACAGCCCTGATATAATGATACATTCCTGAGCTTGAGACATATAATAGAATCTGAAGTATGTACAGTGTGTATAGTATGTATAGTATATATATTGTGTTCGCCGGGTGATCTGTATGGCACGACTCTATCTTGCATGATGCTTTCCGGGTGCGATCTGACGCATTTTTTTTCGAGGATCTGATCTTGAGGAACTCCATGGCTCCAGAACCTGACTCGAAGAAACGTTGTAGGCTCACCCACCCCCATGAAACAAAACCATGGCTTGAATTTATAAGGAACATTGTAGTGAAATCAAAACAGGATTCCAACAGTATTTAATTGAGAAGCCCAGTCGGTCAGAAAAAAAATGGCCAGAACGTGCTTCCTCTACGTCGTAAAAGGAAGATATTGGATTTGCGAATAGACTGCTGTATGTGTATGTATATGTGTATGCATATGAATGTGTTGAAAATCTAGATCGTGACCTGTTCCGTGTGGGTATGCTTTTGCCAAGCAGAGGCGGTAGCTGCCGTGGGATTGGCTGATTCTTCGGACATGGAGAATATACAAACCATCGGCGCACAGCAGTCAACTTGACGGAATATATCAACAAACGGGCTAAACACGCCGGGTAAGGTTGACCCCACCCGACCCGACCCGGCCCGTGAGAGATTTGAACATCTCCTGGCCCGACCTGACCTGACCTGACCTGACCCGACCCATGAGAGTTAAACCACTTCCGGTGAGAAGGGAAGAGCGCAGGAACGTATATCTGCCCGCAACTATGTCACCTGGCCTGTCCGATGCGTTTAAGCTTGGCCTTGAGGGCACCGTCTAAGGTTCAAGGGGTTGTAGGGAGACCTGCGCCCCCAAGATGCTTGGTGCTGTTAACCGCCTGCCGTGATTTATAGGAGAGCGCCCGTTTGGCAGCAATGTGCTTGCTGTATATACATGCACGACTATAGCTCAGGTTTTAAACCGCACGTTGTGGCATCACTTTGTGGCTGTTTGATCTCTCTAATATTTATTTCGCCACCCGAAGTTTAAAGGCTATGCAACAGCTGTGTGCATGGTAAAAAGAGTCGATAGCACCCGTATAAATATATGTATATATATTGTCCTTCACGGCGCCTAAGAGCGAAGCCTTCGCTTCCGATTTCGTCTGGACTTTAGTCTGGGACTCCAGACGCCTTCGCTTTCCTCTTCCTTCGGGCTAGCTTTTTCGACCGCTTTCCTCGAGGGTCGCGCTCGCCTGGCTTCGACGGGTGTTGTCCCGTGCGCGCGTCTCGGAGTCTCGCGCCACCGACGAGCGCGGCGACCCCGAACTCGAAGGATATTTTCTGGGGGGAGGAGACACGGAGGATCTATTTTCTTCGGTCCTGCATATTTGTTTTGTTGTTGTCCTAAAAGGTCCAGGGTGGCGCGTGTGAACTGCAGTCGAGTACTCAACATCTGAACGATTGAAGGGTAAATTCTTTATTCGGAGGATTTTTTATTGGTACGCGCTGACAGCCCCGTTTACGTGTGCGAGGTCTACGCGTTGTCAATCCTGTATTCTTGAGTGAGAGATCTATATTTGAGAATGAAAAGATCGCTGGGGCGAGGACACACGGAGGTTCTATTTTCTTCGGTCCTGGAGATTTGTTACGCTGTTGTCGACCCCGAACTCGAAGGGGCGAGGAGACACGGAGGTTCTATTTCCTTCGGTCCTGTCCGAGCATGTACGACCACCTGCATGATACCCTCCGATGTGATTGGTTGGTTTTCCTTATCGAACTCACAACACTCGGCCGAACTCATACTCCCAAATAACCTTCATTCCATTCCATCGGCGAAAACAGAAGACATGCCGAGGTGTAAAACACCAAATCAGTCACCGGGATATGCAACGATCTGGTACCAAGAACGGTGCGATACCCCGAGAAGGCGCGTGTAGTCGTCCGAATACGAGTACTATAATTGTGATAACAACTACAGCAGCAGCAGTACGGTAGCTTAGAGGCGTTCTACTTCGAATATGTACGCACAAAGGGTTGTTTTCGCCGGTCGAATTGAATGAAGGTTGTTGGAACGTCGGCCGAGTTTTGTGAGTTCGATAAGAAAAACCGACCAATCGCATCAAAGGGTATCGTACACAGCAGACGTTTTTCACTTTGAAAAAAAATCATATCCAGATGCGAGGTATTTATTTACTAAATAAATGGGAGATACGGACCCGCTTCAAAGATACAATCCTTCGTACCAGGTATAAGATATGATGTTCGGCTGGGCACCATTTCCTGTTGAAAAACGCGTCATGTAGTTTCGGCCAGCACTACTGGAGGTAATCGAGGGTTGGAGACATACTTGCTCCGACTGCAAGTACTAGCAGTATGTCGGGGTTTTGTGCTGCAGTATACTGCTGCGTGTGCTACACGTGTATCCAACATGAATATTTTGGGATTCACACTTAGAATACTGCCCATACCAGCAGCACTTTGGGGTTGTTCTGTATGACCTATCGATACCAGGTATACTGTATCAGGTGTTCGATACTGCTCATACTCGCAGTATTTCGATCACTGCCTGTTCTCAGGATTGAGTGCGATATTGCGTGTTCAATACGCGTCCTGTTCTCTCAATAATTTGGGCGTATACTGCAAGTTGTTGTCTGCTGCGATGCCGTGCGTACCGCTGCTGCTGTTGTGCTGCTGCTGCTGTTGCGGCTGGGTCTGCACTGCAACAGCTGCAGCAACCGGCCGCAGCAGTAACGATGCCTACTACTACTCCTGCTGCTGCTGTTCCTGCTATTTTTTATGTTGTGGCGTTGCTGCTATCGCTGTCATGTTCGGGAGAGGCCATCTCTTCTGCACAAGCACCGTTGGGAGTAGGTACAGCTCGCCGTAGATAGGGGCGATATCGGCGTGGGTATTGGGTACTTGGCAGCTGGGCAGATGGCAACAATACTCTTATCGTAAACAACATCAAAGTAATTTCAGTTCTGAGACATATGAGAAACCTCTCAGAATTGAGCTGATTTCTGCTCCCGCCAGCAGCAACTGAGCTCCAAAGTATCGATGATTTCCTGGCCCGTAATAGTAGACGGTTCTGATTTTTGGGCTTCAGAGTAGATGGCTGAAAAATGCAGCAATAATAATATGTTTGTGTATCGGGGATTTCCGTCGGAAAGATAATCATAATCGAAAGCCTTCCGGCATGCGCATAATCGGGGACGAATTAATAGCTAAATATTGGATTCTCATGTTTGAAAAAAAAACACTCGCAGCAGCGGCAGCACTTTTGCAGGACCCAACGAGCAGAACATAAGTCGTGCAAGGAGCAGTGCCTACCTATAGCAACAGCAGCAGCAGCAACAAGCTGCAGAATCAGTAAGCAGCACAGCAAGCACCAACAGGCAGCAGTGCGATTAAACTTGCGCTCGTCGACACTCGCTGTGCAAGCAACGCCGCCACAACGAGAAGATCGCCCTCCTTCTTCTTCGTTGTCCTCTCTGCCCGAGAAGGGGTGGTATTGCGGCGAAGATCAGGGGCGTGTCGGCAAGGGTGCGCGCTTGCAGCAGTAGCACAGCAGCAGCAGCAGCAGCAGCCGCAAGCAGCAGCAAGCAGCACCTGCAACAGCGCTCGCAGCAGCGCTTGCTTGAGGCGGCTCTCTTGTTTGCAGCAGCGCTTGCTTGCAGCAGCGCTTGCTCGCAGCAGAGCTTGCTTGTGCAGCAGCGCTCGCTTGCAGCAACCCTTGTGTGCCGCAACCCGCAACGCTTGCTTACCGCAGTGCTTGCTTGCCGCAGCGCTTACAGCAACAGAACCGTACCAGCTGCACACTACTACTGGCAGCAGCAGCAGCTGCAGCAGCACACTACATGCCATAGTAGCAGTAGTCCGTGACGTGCATCAGCAGCTGCAGCAGCCCTATCTGCTGCAGCAGCAGGCAGCAGAGTAGGCATGCAGTAGCAGCGGCAGCAAATCTCGCAAAACCCCGCCGGTATCAGACATGGCCCCAGGACACTCTCGGGGAAAGCTTGGCCAATCCGAGGCGTCCGGAGAGTTTTCGGCCAACAGAATGCAGCGGTCGAATCTCATATCTTACAAATATGGCTCTAGTAAAATATACTATAAAAAAATGCGTAACTTCGTCATTTTTATGCAAATTTGATTACGATATTTGATTGGTCGTGGGTAACGACGGAATAGACAAAGCGAAATTCCTAATACTTTTTATTTTGCGCAGACACCCTATTAACGTCGCAAAAAAATGCTCCAAAAGTTGGTCTATAATGTGAGTGAGACATATACTAAAATTGAGAACTGGCACTCGGCATTGCCTTTTTCCTGCACCACTTGGCGTTGCCTTGATCCTGTTCGTCACAAGATCAAATGGGGCATTTATGTCAACTTGCTTAAAAGTAATCACGACTTGGCACTGAGGTATATTTCCCTATCCGGGGCATGGGTGCCGGCAAGCACCCATGCGGAGCCCTTGTATATATATTTAAATTATTATTTGGATCGTTCTCGTATGTAACACCAGGTATACGTCAAACGTACAAAGTTTACGTATCGTTCTCGTATATGGCACCAGGGCATACTTTATCGTACGTACCCTGGTATATAATAGCGGAACAAAAAAACGCGGCAACAAGATATTGGCGTCTTGTTCGCCACTATCAATACTAGTATCTTAGGGGTGAGATGGCGGCAGGAGGATTTTCGCATCTTGGGAGCTAAGTGAATGAACACTGCTGTCCATACGAGGTGTACACCCATTTTCTTTGGTGACATGTTTCTGAGGGAAAGATGAAACAGCCAGCCACAAAGTGGTACCACAACGTGCGGTCTTACTGCTCACTCTATTAACAAGTAATACTGCGTAGCCATATAGCGGGTTATATTCGAATATTGTTGTTGAGAAATGTCTCTGTTCACTATTGATAGCCATGCTGACGATGGTTGGATTTGATGTATGTCAACGCTGCAGGAAGCCGGATTGGCCGAGGTGGTGAACGCTTGGGAGGACGTGAAGGACTTCAAGTGGCACCGTAACCAACGGTCGCCGAACTGGAGCGTCATCCCACCGGCCGACAGGGAAAGCGATTCGCTTACCAACGCAACACCGAACTAGCCAACGCTTTCACGGCTACGGTCGATGTGACCGTTGCGCTTCGACGGTTGCGGCTACGTGTTGACGGCTGTACGCTTTGACCGTTTCGGTTACGCTCTGACGGTTGCGGTTACGCTTTGACGGCTTCGGCTACGCTTCGACGGTTGCGGCCCTTTTGGTGTCGGACGGGTACGGTCACGCGTTGACGTTGGCGGGTACGCTTTAACGGTTACGCTTGGATGGTTACGGTAAGACTTGGACTGTTGCGCTTTACGGTTACGGTTACGCTTGGACGGTCACGCTTTGACCGTGTCAGCGATGGTCAGGCTAGGCCCACGGAGGAACCGGATTTTGCTGAGGAGAAAGCATCACCGCCGCTCATACGCGGTCTGCTGTACACAAGACAACGCGCTCAACGACGGATGGGACGTGGCGTTCCATTAGAGTCGAACCAGGGGTGTACAGCAGACCGGGTGTTGAGCGGGTGTGATGTTTTCTCCTCGGAACTAGATTCGGTTCCTCCGTGGGCCTAGCCTGACCCTCCGTCATTGCAAATTTGTCGGGGCCTTACAGTTGCGCTTTGACCATTACGGCTACTTTTTGTCACGGATATGGTCCGCGGCGTGCGTGTGTGGGGTTGTTGTGTTTTTTTTTCCCGTCACCCCTGGCGGTAGTTTCGAACTTCTAATGTTGTAATTGTTTCGGGTGGGGTTCAATACATAGAGCAAGCGGCCCCAGAAATAAAATGGTGCACCCTTGCTGCAGCATGTATCTCTCGACAGCCTCCCGGACCCTGATAGATTGTATTTATCATCCACACTAGTATTGCAGCACTACACTACACTAATATGGACGGACTTCGTACATCGAAAGGGATTCCACGTCCACAGAGGCACCAAAAGTGCCGAATTAGGGCTCGAGCCTCTCGATACGAGCACTCGCCGAAGTATCCTCCTGTCAGGTGCCGCGGTTCCTTAACATCACGATATAAGTTCAGTACATTTGATTTGATCGTCACATTTACCTTCCAGCTCAAAAGTTCAATCAACTCAAAACCAGGTTTTACTCTCCCTGTCCGACCTTCTGAACAATTCGCGGTCACAGGCAGATGTCTTCCCTTCTTCCCTCCTCCCCCTAACTTGGGGGGAAGTGGCCACACCAGAAAAAAAAACATTCCATTTGACGTTGTCATCAACACGCATGCCAGCCTCACAAGCGATTTCTATTAATAGTGGGATGCAGCTCACACCTCATGCGACTCGCCGAACACCTCACGGCGCTTCTCGCTTGGTGTATGCATGTCTGTCTGGTCGGTGAAAGCCCGACGTGCCCCGCATCGGCATTGTAGGGATGCGACGACTGCGGTCAGGCATGCCATGAGTACACCCCCCCTTAAGCGGGCTACAAAACAGATATCATAAAAAAAACGCCAAAGAGCAGAAGGTCTTGAACGATAACGGTGTCCCGATTTGCATTTTCTTGGTTATTAATGATACATTCATAGTTCATACATAATACTGGAGCAGGCAAGTCGTGACAGGACTTTCGCAGCAAGCTGCAGGTAAAAATGTATGATACGCCCATATCATGCCACTGCGTCTTTCAGCGCCAACTCGGCGAACTACTCCGCCTGCAGACAACAACTCATACACCGACGTTGTATTTGTGCCCTCTTCAACGACGGCTTTCGAAGCCGGGGTTACTCCTCGCCCCCCCCCCCCCCCCCCGCTCCCCCCCTCCCCTTCATCACGGCCGAAAGGGAAACCGAGCCCGCAGCTTACTTTTCCCTGGTAACCCGCGTTGTGATGAAACTACCTCTGCTGCAAGGCTGCTGCTACAAGCAGCCGCAGTGGAAATAATTTCACTGGCTCGCGCTCCCCCCGAACACGAGATCCAGTGAACATCCAACGGATCTCTACCCTTTTTTTCTACAAAAATTGAACAGGCCCCCAACACAAGAACACCTGTCCCGCCCTGCAATGCACAGGACCAACCACGATGAACCGTTGAGTGTCAAAACGCTTTCCCTTCAACGACGAGAGGAGAAAAAAAAAACGCGAAAAATAAACAATCACACAGACAAAAACCACTGCTGCTGCTCCCGTGCACGTGGTCGGGGTCGCCTAGTTGGAGCGGTGGCTGGACGGTTACCAGAAACGAACCACCCAGGGAACAAACGACGAAACAACCCCACTGTTGTGCCATGGTTTAAGAAATGTCACGAGAAACGAACCACTCCCGAATCAAACAATAGAAGCGACCGCCATGTTCAACCATGATTTTGATGCGAACGATTTCCAGGGACAAACCACTCCCAAACCAAAAACAACGACCAGTGATGTCGTGCCCTGCTTGGATGTCATGGCCGGAAGCGTGCCAAAAAACGAAACCTGCCCCAAAGCAAGGAACAAAAACCAGTGCCAGTGCCGTGGTGCAATGGTTGAATGACATTGGCTGTCATGGTTGGAACATTTTGGAAGCCTGTAAATAAAAACACACACACAACCCGGGCACCAAGACCTACGCCAGGCACGGGCAACGCCCGTGGTGGACGAAGCAACGTCGCGCGATACCACACCATGCCTAGCGAAGCGAGGCGGTGCGTTTAACGTCTCGCTCGCCTCCAATAAACAGATTCGTGAAAAACAAAACACCGGAGGACACCATCCATTGGGGACCGGAAGATGGAGGGGGGGGCCTTGCGTCTTCCCTACGGCGACATGGACGAACTTCACCTACTGCACCAAGAGGATAATAAAGCCAAGGCTCGGAAGTCACAACACCTCTAGGCATCGGGAAAAAATGGCGGTCCTCCAAAGCGCCGAGAATCCCATGTCATCATCATCAATCAATCAATCGTCAGTCAAACAATCTGCCGATTACATCACGCCGCGATTCCCGCGATGGGCATACGGCAATACCGACCGCACGTACGCCGCAAGAACTAAATAAATAAAAACAACGACACGCAAGGCACGTAGAGCACACGGCACCGACAGCCGACCGCCTTTAAGATCACGTCGATTCGGGTCCAGCGTCGCACGCAGTTTCGGCTTCCCTAGCCTTCTTTCCTTTCTTATTGGCTGTAGGGCAGAACCTGGTCCGCTCCAGTGCAGGACCTGGCAGGCTCTAGTGCAGGGCGGTGCGGCCGAGGGACCCGCAAAGGAGTGCAAACTGTACTCTTCTCTGCGTGCGATCAGCCAGGTGGGGGAAACGACGAAATCGCAGGTAGCATGCTGGCCAGGTGGTTCGGTTGCCGGTTTGGTTGGTCGCTGGTTTGTGGATCGCCTACTGACAGGCCTTTTCTCGTATCCTCGGTCCTGCCGCGGCTCTTCTCTCCACGTACTGGTCCACTGCGAAAACAGGGCAACACGCAAGGAAAACCTCAAAATTCAAAACGAGAAAAACGAAAAACTTGCGTTGTAGCCCGCGCAGCCTACATCCACGGCCGGCAACAACAAAGATCAAGCAATATCCGCCTCATAGGAGTGTATGCCAGTATTAATAGTCGCAGTACGGTATTCGTAGTTGCACTGACACTGAATACATTAGTCTATTGGACCAGAAATCGTACTATTAATACTGTGTACGAGGGCCATCGTATACCAATGCTGCGGAAACTACAACAAAGCTACCATCGTTGATGGACGGCGCATTGCTGTATGATATCAGCAGGAGACATCTACCTGGTGTGCGTTATATTGCTGCATTTCCAAATCATGCTCGGTTGTTTTGCTTGCGCAGAGTTGAAGGAGGCTTTATTATTTTAGGCCTGGGCCGCGCGGCGGAAGGAGTATGCCTATACCTGGTATTACCTACCTGGAACATGGATAATACGTTGGGCGAACAGGGCACTTCGTACGGACACCACAACAACAACAACAACAACTGGCGTCATGGAGAAACGGCAACAGCTTCACGGAGACCTTTAGGGAATCAACGCACGGAAATATAGTCAGTGCTGCAGTGTACAGTGTAAATAAAGTGCAGCTCCGACCTTTTTTGTCTATTATCTGGTACAGCATTCCCGCAGAAAGCTGCAAACACAAAACAATTCGCCACACCCTCAGCAGCCGGCTGGGCGTGCCTGTAAAACAAGTCAAGAGTAGAAGCGGCAGATACTTCTTGGTGGAAAATCTACTATAAGTGCAGATTCCGCCGTGTATGGTTCCGATATAGAGGGCAGGAGTGCCAGTGTAACTGTCGGTGCACACGTCAACCACCAATGCAACGGTCGGTGTAACCGTCAGCGTAACGGCCAGCGCAACCGTCAGTGTAACCGTCAGCGCAACTGCCAGTCAAACTGCCGATGTAACCGCCAATGTAACCGTCCAAGTTAAGGTATGTGTAAACGTCAATGCAACCGGCGGTGAAATCGTCAACACAGTGGCCCGCCCGTGCAGTAGTTAATGTATCGGTCAGCTAAATTGTCAGTGTCAGCGAGCGCGCTTGCAGCGGACTAGAAACCCCTCGGATCCGCGGAGACGAACAATCCTCAGACGCTATATCCACCATCAGCAGCAGCACGCGTGTCATGTTAAAAATCACCTATCATGAACATCTTGTGGCCGCCGTCAGGATTTTTCTTGTGCGCTTCCAGAATCGCGGAGTCGTCGACACACAAGCGCCCCCCGCTCGTAAAAATGCGCTATAATACAGACAGGTATTGCAGACAGGAGAGAGGATTGCAAACAGGAGAGAGGGTGGGAGAGTGGAGCACGATTCGGGAAGAGGCGACGCCACAACGGAAGGCGGGATGGGTGGGAGAATGAGACGGTAGGCACAGCATGCGCTGTCAAGGATCGAGGTCCCATTACAATCTGGGAGAAGGGATCCTTAGGTTGGCAGACTGTTCAGGAGTTTTGGTTCCGTTGGGATCAAGGTACGCGCGAAGACCCAACCCAACCCCTGACTCCAACCCTAACCCTAACCCTGACCCCAAACCGCAGCCAAAACGGGTCCCAACTGGCCATAAACGCGGCGCGTTTGCATCGAACCGGAAATTTTCTCAGTTGCGGACGATGATTCCGAAGTGCAGACCGCGTTACGCAATTTTCAAGTCAAAAACACCCCCACAAGATCCTTTCTCGCAGATTGCAAAAGCTACTCGAAGGATGAGCAAAGATATGCATCGTGTGAAAACATGAAAGCAGGGGTACTGTATGTTCCTTGTACCGCGTAGACACACGACAGCAATACTTGATATTTCTATTTCTTGGCAGCCTGTATCGCGTCTCTCAGAGCGTATATGAAACGACAACTAACCATTGGCGTCTACGACAATCTCCATCACAGATGGCTCGTCTTTTCATCTTTCCATTTCTTTCGTTTTTTGTTGTTATTTTCAACTTGAACACTTTCATCCCATCGTGGGAACTTTTTTTTGCATAAAAGAAACTGATTAGCGGAAAGCGCGAGAGCGCGAGTTTGCTACATTCGATGAAAATCGACGAGCAGTGGGAATGCTGACCATCGTCTAACGCAAGACTCGTTCCTCGTGCCGGACAGCAGCAGCAGTTACATACCAGGTACCAAGTAAACACGGTAAAAGCGGTCTGGTGTGGTTCGTTCACCGATGCAATCACGAGTACATCCAGTCTATTAGGAAGTACAGTCGTACCGGTAATACTATATTAATAGTAGATCTGTGAGTCCACAGGAACCAAAGTCACTACAGCAACTACAGCAGTAGGCAGTGGGTATTTGTCGGATTTGTAGGTACTGGAGTAATCGTTTGCCGGAGGTGCCAACTATCGGACTTATTGGGTTTCCATACTAATAGCGCAAAGGATTGCTGAGTGCGTGATGCATTTTTTTTTTGGGGGGGGGCGTGAAGCGCTGACTTGCCTCCCTTCGCTCGCCTGGCGCAAGTCGGCTGGCCATCAGCTAGCTTCGCCAGCCGACGTACCGACTTACCTGGTACATATTTAGTAACTCAGTTACAGTACGAAGTTGGTTAACGGCACCTACCGAATAGTTACTCGCGAACTCCTGCCGACTCACAGCTATTGGTACAGTAATACACGTACCAATATTGAAATAGCAGCTCTACCAATGTTGCAAATACTTTTTCAACGTGTGAGTACCTGTGCCACTATCAGTGTTGACTTCGAGAGAGCAGAGAGGTGCCCACTAGAGCCTGGTATCACCTAAAACTCGGGGGGGGGTATATTATATCTATATATACTCCCCCAAAAAACATGACTAAGTCATAAAAGTTGATATTTCTTACTATCCATATCACGGGTATTTTTCGATATATCGCTATGAGATGTGATATATGCAGGGTATACGACATATCACGTCATATATCGTGTGATATATCATATATGTATTGTGATATATCATATGCAAATAATGTTACACATCATATACCTTGTATATTGTGATGTATCACTTCATATCTGCCCTATATATCGTGCTTTCTTGAGCTATTACAGCCTATATATATTTATTATGTACATCACCGCCGTTTTACATCGGTACTTACTCGTGATTGGGGCCTGACATGTGCCACACTCATGGCAGAGCACTTGCTCGGTACTTGGCGATCTGTGCCCGCTGCATACGACCCGATACACAAAATGCATGAATTATGATACAACAACCCCTTCTCCGCGAGGTTATATGCCTTGTAGATGTGTGGTGTAATGCAGGCAGCAGTTAGTTTGTGTATTGCGATGACCACAACATTGGTGTGTACATACACTGCCGGTAGTATTTGTACCAGTTACAAGGTAGGCACATATATATATCGATGTCGAAGGCGACTGCTTGCTGTAGCTGTGGCTCGCTTGTGGCCGCAGGCGATGGTGCGTTCGACTCGCTCATCGCGGATCAAAACAGCACGGCAGGGAGACAGCAGCGGACACAGACCCCTGGTGCGTCCCGTTGTGTGTGCGTCACGCTTCGTACTCGTACTCGTACATACGTACCAGGTATATACTGCACGTGTATTCCGCCCAAAATGTACGCCCGAAAGGTGCAAGACATATCGTCAAGACAGCAAAAGTCGACGTATTAAGCCACATATCGGATAGCTAGATCACGTATTTCACCTCATATAGGCCGATATATCATCTTATATCACCTTAAATAGGCCGATATATCGCTTCATAGCGGGCGTATATATCATATACCAAATATCATATCACCTTTTAGACCTATGCCAATGGTACAGCGAAGTTGCAATAAAAAGTTTGAATTTCAAAGATACCCGCCAATTTTTTTCAGAACACGCTTCCTATGGGCTACCTAAAAAAAAAAAAAGTTCCTAACTTTTGGAAAAGCCCGAAAAAAGCAAATCTGGGGCCGATGTTGGGCCAACATCGGCTTGAGAAAAACTCAGGCCGATCTTTGGTTCGAAGCGGCGAGATTCCGAGTCCTCGACAGACATCGATCAACAAAACCAACGATTGCGTCACGAATTCTGAACGGAGTGCGCTCGTTAGGGGCTCCGACCCACCCTAGGGTCACCGTCTTCACACCATGGCCGGTGTCATGTGGCGGGAGCTGACCAGGCGTGTGATAAAAAACATTTGGCCGCTGGTTTGCACAAAACAGAAGACAAAACTTCTCCATCCGTCTCGAATGGCAAAAAATAGTCTTTTTTTCAGGTTTGGGAGGATACCGTACGACGCCGCCGGCAAGCTCTCGCCCCCTAGACCATGGATCCACCTGATATCTTCGAGTCCGTCATCTATACTCGTTGGGCTTGCCAGATACCGAGTGGGTTGGCCGTGGGCTAAGTCTATGTCGAGATCGAGCGTCGATCGTCGCACGAGCTGGTTTCGATCACCGTGTTGACAATTTGCGACCAGAAAAACACAAATTGCGCCGCCTGCAGCCGTTGGGGAAAAATAAATAAAAAATAAAACATTTTTCTCTTTTTTTCCCACAGCGGCGGTACGAGAAGTTTTTCGGCTGTTTTTTTAAAGCCATACTGGTATATTTGAAAAAAAACTTTTCAACTTCGCGTTTCCATTGGCATAGGTCTAAGTACTATGGAAATATCATATCGTATAGGGGGTATATATAGGGTAGCCCTAAACTGATACCAGGCTCTAGTGCCCACAGGCGATTGACATATGAGCGACACCAGTACTACGCACTACCTGGTACGCACGACTACGCACCATATTTGGCATCTCTTCTGTGCCAGGTAGGTGTCGATCCAGCCTGGAGTACTGCTGTAGGTCCGTATAAATACCCACGTTACACATACCAATATGACCTTGTATTGCTATCTATACATAGCATAATCCCGCCTGCGAGTAAAATACATACGAGACCAACTGCTGTGAACATGGGAACCTAACACATGCGATCATGGTGCTCGTATGACACAGCAGTCAATACGACCCAGGTCAGTTGTGCTCGAATTGGCACAGCAGTTCGGCAGCACGCGTATGGAATCATACTATTAATACTATTAATATCAATATTACATGTACCAGGTTCATATTAATAGTATACCAGGTACCTGGTACCTGGTATGTCAGAAGTAGGAGAGAGAACAGGGCAGAGAGCACAGCACGGAATAAACGCCGGCCGACGTTGCACGATTCGAACATCTGAAAATTTGAATGTTGGGACGAGCAAGCTGGCGGGAAGAGGATGAGCAAGACAACGAAAAAAACTCGGCTTGCCTGCTTCTTCCCCGGGATCTGAGTCTTCTCCTCGATGGCAGCTCTGAGGTCACCCACAGTTTGCACGTGGTCCTCGAATGTCAGCATGCCATCGCCTGGCAAATAGGCGAAGCTACCACCCACGTGGACAACCATCTCGGCAAAAGGTTGTCTTTGGCTGGAGCTGTGTCTCTTGTCTGTTCTGTCCGTAGGTTTAGAAGAGCTGACCCTCTTCCACGCGGCTGAGGGGGTGCAAGGATTCGCAGGTGGTAATCGTACGTGGGGATGTGTATACAGCCGCGCTGCTGTTGAAATGTTTAGGTTGAGATGAGTCTCTCTCGGGAAAAGTAACTTGTGGCGAATGGGAGCGGGTGATCGAGGGCTTAGGAGAGTTTATATAGAACTTGATGGCGTTGTTTTCTCGGGTAGTAATAAGCATCTGGTTCCTCCAAAAAAAACGAAAAACGCTAAACGAACCAGTGGGTGTGGGTGTGACACAGACGCCACGAGCAGCACGATCTCTGTGAGATTGGAGGGCGAATCCCGTTCAAGCGGGCGATCAGGTGAGCGTGGTACCGACGTCCTCCTTTTAGAAGGAAAGGCGACATCATCGGTGGCACGGGAATGTGTCACTTCGAACTTGTGCAATTCGTAACGACCAGAGTACGCTGATACGAACTATTATTATTAATACTCGTAACTGCTGTGGACGATCAATGTTGACTCTGTAACCTGCCGTGCCTGCAAGAGACAAGATCGCGTACGACTCGCTGGGTGCATCGATCGAAGGCGTTGAATGCCAGGTATACACCAAGGGGCGACACGCAACTCCGGGTTTTGGCCAGGGGCTCCCATAAGTCTCGGTGTGTCGCGGGATGTGCTAGGTTGCTAGCTCGAAGCTCCGATCCAAAATTGGACTCTATGTAGGTTACTTATCGGCCGTGCGTCAAACTTGAGGTTGTACACGTACAACGATTTTGTTTTTGTTCTGCTGTTGTTGTGCTCGTACCAGGTACGAGTACATATTTTTGTTAATCACGCGGTGTAATACGAATGAGATGATGGTGATGATATGATAGCTTTATACCATTGCCGCCGTTGCCCGTCAGTTTTGAGTCTGCCTTACGCACGTCCTTACTACGCGGCAACGTGCCAACCTGAGGTACTGCGGTACGTATCGATCTATGATATACACACAGGACCGTGTGTGTGTGTGTGTTCTTCACATTAAACCGTTCTTTCTACCCGTCGACATCCAGCACAACCAGTGTCCGTGCCGATTCTTCCATCCTAGAAGAGATACAAGTTCTGTGGTCACAAAGCTACGCCACAGAGATACTACGTTGCCACGTGTGCAGTGTGAACTGCAGTGGGCAATGCAAAGCCATGTCATCATACTAGATACGACAGGCACGACATACGCAATCTATGAAATAGTGAAACGAAAAGAAACAATCAAAGAGAAAACAAAACAAGGTAGACAAGTCGAAAAAGAAAAAGAAGAAAAATGAAAGCAAAATCTAAGAGAAACAATCTGTCGTGCCCCCCCCCCCGCAGGCGAGGTGGCCTACACTTGAAAAAGAACGAGCTGGAAAAAAGAAGAAATAACAAAAGACACCACTGCTTGTGAACAGAGTAAGACAAAGAACCAAGGAGAAAGTAACAAGGAAAAATAACAAAGGGGAAATAACAGGCAGACCAAAGCCCAAAGCACCTTCTAGGTGGCGGCAGCAGCTTGTGGTACGAGTAGTATAGCCAGGTTCTCCCTGCTAATCCGCCTGGTACCTTGCTACCCAGACTGCCGTCTCCGCCCTGCGTTCGTCAACTATGCCCAGCCCCTTGGCGTCAGACAATACGAGCCGAGCAGAGCAGGTTCGTCTTCCAACCACGCCACACGGCTCCTTGAGTACGGCTTATCAATCAGAAAAGGAAGAGGAAGAGAAAAAATGAAATGAAAATCACGGAGAGTCAGCGCAAGAGAGAAAAAAAAAAAAAAAAAAAAAAAAAAAAAAAAAAAAAAAAAAAAACTAAAAGAGAAGACAAGGGAAGACCACGTTCGAGCCAGCTGCACCAGTTGGTAGCACTAGTAGTATGGTCATATTCTACTTCCTAGTCGACTTGGTGCCTTGCTAC
Source organism: Nereocystis luetkeana (assembly GCA_031213475.1). Taxonomy (NCBI): domain Eukaryota; class Phaeophyceae; order Laminariales; family Laminariaceae; genus Nereocystis; species Nereocystis luetkeana. The sequence goes on along the minus strand of JARUPZ010000003.1, from coordinate 1,770,537 downwards.
CCTGTCTGCCATCTCCTTCCTACTTTCGTCTACCGCCGTTTCCCTTCTACCCCTCCTGTTCCCCCCCCTCTCCGCATTCACTCGGTCGGGCTTTATGCCACTTCTCCTGTTGCCCCCTCCCCCCCCGTTCCTTTGGGCACCATCCACGGCGGATGCGCGGCGCTGTCTACTCATCTCAGCCTCAGCCTCGTGCCACCTCACCATGAACCGTTCGGCTGCTTCAAGGATCCCCCGGTACCACTTCCCCGCCTTTTTGGCTGCTGTGGACCACAACGCGGTCTCAACTCCAAACACCAAGGGGGCAACTTCCGTTGACCCTTCGGTGGCTCGGAACTCCCTAAGGTCTTCGACTATGCATCTATGCCAAGTCTTACACTGTCCGCCTGGTCTCGGGTTCTCCCCACCAGCTATCGTCCCGAGCATTACCCGATTGGGTAATCGCTCCTTGCTTTGCCGTGCCACGCCCCCCGCAAAGAAGAGCCGCCGTTTGCGAATGGTCGTTTCGATGCTCTCGCAACGTGTCATCTTGAGGGCCTTCGCGTACGAGAGGGTGGCATGGTCAGTACGAAGTCGGCGCTGGAAGCCAATGACTCGCAACAGGACTTGGTGGTGAGCCGTTCGAAGCTTGGCAAAGTGTTCCGCTCTGAGGGTCCACGTCACACACCCGTACAGCAGGGTCTCAATCATCTCGGCCTTCAGCATTCGGACTTTAAGGCTAAGGGGGGCGGTCGTCCTATCATACAACTCCGGGCCGAACCGTTTGAAGCATGCTCGCATGAGGCGGATCCGTCGGTCGATTTCGAGCGAGAGGTCAGCGTTTTCGTGGATAACGCCGCCTAGGTATAAGAACTGGGTCGTCTGCTTATACCTCTGACCTGCCGCTTCGATGACGAGCGGTGGTGCGAGGGTTGTCCGGTCTGGTGTTTGTAGGACCATTGTCTCAGTCTTCTTTTCCGACACCGTGAGGCCTGCTGCTTCGAAGACAGTCACGATGACTGTCATCATTTTTGCGAGCCCTTCAGCCGACTTCGAGACAATTCCTGCATCGTCGGCGTACAACATGCCCCATACAGACCTTCGCACGCACGCCAATGGCTCCTCCTTCCCTGTTCGAACTACTCCAGCTTCCAAGAGTTGGACCAAATCCCTTACAATGGCTTCGTCTTGGCTGAAGCGTACTAGTACGACGTGTAACGCAGCAGCGAAGAACACGTTGAACAGTAACGGTGACAGTACACAGCCTTGCCGCAGCCCCTGCGTGACATCAAACCATTCCGAGAGCTCGCCGTCATCAGTACGCACGCGAGCCCGCATGCCATCGTGGAAATTACGGATAATTCTCAGCATCTTGGTTGGTACGCCAAAGCGTGTGAGTACCTTCCATAACAGCTCTCGGTCGACAGAGTCGTACGCTTTCTGCAGATCGATGAAGCACACGTATAAGGGGATTTTCCTCTGTCGTCCGAGCTCTTGCAGCCGGCGCACGACGAACAACATATCAATCGTTGATCGTGCGGGGCGGAAGCCGCACTGTTCCTCGGGGAGTAGTTCCTCGGTCTCGCAGTAGTTGCTGAGGCGGGACGCGACGATTTTCAACAACACTTTGCCTGCGTGGGCAACAAGCGAGATCCCTCTATAGTTGTTGCAGTCAGTTCGATCCTTCTTTTTGTGAAGGACCTTGATGATCGCATCTTTCCATTGCTGAGGGACTTCTCCTGTTAACCAAACATTGACAAGGATGTTGTGAAAGCGCTGGGCGAATGCCGGGTGGTCGATTTTTAGGAGTTCGACCGGGAGACCATCTGGCCCGACAGCTTTCCAATTCGACATCCCCTTCAGTGCTTCGGTCATCTCGTCTATGGATGGTTCATCTTCAAGCGACAGTTTAGGCGGTCGCGGTGGCAAGAGGTCGATGATCGTGGGATCGAGTTTCAGCGACTTCGTGTTCAAGAGTTTGTGATAAAACCCCGCCCATCGTTCACGAATTCGCACCTTATCCCGTAGGATCGTGCCATCCTCGTCCCTAATGAACTGTTCGCTCCTCGCTTTAGTCCCTTCCAATCCTACCGTACTCTTAAGGTGCTTGTAAAAGCCTCTTTGGTCGTTGTTCGCTAGGAGTCGTTCGGTTTCGGCAAGGTACGCTTCGAAGTACGCATGCAGTCCTGCGGCAATCACCTTCTGCAGGTTCGCACACGCAGATCTCAGGGTCTTCCACGCGGTTCTGTCCCGGGGGTGGGCACGCAAGAATTGTCGTGCATCCTCCCTCGCTGTCCATGCTGGCATGAATGCGGCCAAGGTTTCGGCAGACTCACACCATCCATGTCTGCGGTGGCGACGTGCAGGGGGTGGTACCTCTTTTTCGACCGCATCAATAACAGCCGCAGTGAAAATCTCAACCATACCAGACGTATTACGGGGCTGGATAGGCTGGTTGAGAGTGGAGATGATCCTGGAGACTACTCGTTCACGACAATTTCCATCGGACATAAAAAGCTGCCTGTCGAACTCTCGGCGTTTCGTCGGTCTACGTATTTGTCTGTTGGGCGCAAAACGACCACCGAGTCGGACTTTAATATACAAGATGTTGTGGTCTGAGTCAGCCTTAGCTGGGGCAGGAGGCTGTGGGACGACTTTCGCATCTTGTACTCTAGGTCGATGGACTTGACGGGTTAGGATGTAGTCAATCCGCTTACGGTCATTCGGGCCGGTGCCGTTGTAAGTATGCGATATCCCACCCTTGCGCGTGCTGAAAAACGTGTTGGTGAGAGCCAACTTGCAATTGGTGGCGAACGACAGGAGCCGTCTGCCATTATCGTTACGAACATCACGTCCATACGCTCCCAGCACTCTGCTTTCATCATCACCGCACCCTTCCTTCCTCTGTCCAGTTCGCGCGTTGGCATCCATCAGTACAAACAGACACTCTTTCGTCGGGATTTTTTTCACCAAGTACTCCAGCTTCTGCCAGAAGATACCTTTCAGTTCGGCGTCCTTGGTACAATCAGTTGGAGCATACGCAACGACGAAATTGACTGCCTCGCATTTGCCAGCCAGCTCAAAGCGCATAGACATTAGCCGCTCGTCAACGAACTGATGAGTATACACAGACTTACTGCACAACGATTCCTTGACAGCTAGGCCTACTCCGTACAGCCCTTGCCTGGTGGCTGTTGTTTCCTGTCCTGAACAGAAAACACGATACCCTGCCGCACGGAACGTCGTGCTGCCGGACCTCCGAGTTTCTTGCAGGCCAATGAAGTCACAGCCGAGTTGCCGTCCCTTCGCCAGTACCCGCTCGTCATGTCCGTACCCGTTCTTCCCCTTTACAGCCAGGGTGCGCACATTGTAGGTCGCTACCGTCACAAGTGCCTCCTTCTGTCTCTTACGAGCCTCGCGTGCTGCTTTCTTTGCCAGCCGACGTGAGGCTCGTCCCCGCCTTCTTTTTTTCTTTTTTTGTTTCTTTTTTTTCGCTATGGCGAAAGTGGCTCTCCGTTTCGTAGCCCGGTACGCGCCTTGGTTCCCGTTGGCTGGGTGCAGCCGTCCCAACCCACGCCGACAATCCCATCCTTCCTGTCGTGCATGCATACCCACGCTGTGGCCAGCCTCTCCACTCCACCGGCTGCCCACGTAGCGCTCTCTGCTGTGGTGATGTACCCGTCCCGCCTGAGGGATGAACTCCTCGGCGTCGGGGTTAAGAAGAAAAAACATCACCACCACCCCACGCGGTCCTTAAAGCGAGCAGGCCACCAGCCGGACCGCGCAAGGTTCCCTACCTACGTAGTCCGAAGCTCGATGTTCGTGTGACTGTCGCTAGACCGCTGCAGGTCCTGGCAGACTTCCTCGGCCCACCCCAAGGACGGGGCAGGCCGAAGCAGGCAGAGTGTCTCGGGTTGAAAACGGAAGAATACGTGGACCCCTCCTACCGCACACAGCATACTCGTAAATACACCTGGTACCTTTTACAGACGACGTACCAGGTACAATAGTTAGTACCTGGTACCAGATATAGTGTACATTTTTTTTTTTTTTTTTTTCCATCCCATTCATTATCTTCGCACATCTTCTTCTCTCTCTCCTTCCAACTCGTAACTCAGATCCGGGGTCACATAGCAGGCTCTTCTCCCCCCTTCCCGCTCGATATGTACCAGGTATAGTGTACATATGTACCAGATACGTACGAGTACACGTGTTCGTAAACACAGCATTCCGCGGAAGAGGCAGTGTTCGCGGTCTACGTACCACACTGCTGCACAACCTTATCAAAGAGGCTATGCTTGCATCCCCACAAGGCTATCTATACTATGCTACTACTCCTACTACTACTACTACTACTACTACTACTACTACTACTACTACTACTACTACTACTACTACTACTACTACTACTACTACTACTACTACTACTACTACTACTACTACTACTACTACTACTACTACTACTACTACTACTACTACTACTACTACTACTACTACTACTACTACTACTACTACTACTACTACTACTACTACTACTACTACTACTACTACTACTACTACTACTACTACTACTACTACTACTACTACTACTACTACTACTACTACTACTACTACTACTACTACTACTACTACTACTACTACTACTACTACTACTACTACTACTACTACTACTACTACTACTACTACTACTACTACTACTACTACTACTACTACTACTACTACTACTACTACTACTACTACTACTACTACTACTACTACTACTACTACTACTACTACTACTACTACTACTACTACTACTACTACTACTACTACTACTACTACTACTACTACTACTACTACTACTACTACTACTACTACTACTACTACTACTACTACTACTACTACTACTACTACTACTACTACTACTACTACTACTACTACTACTACTACTACTACTACTACTACTACTACTACTACTACTACTACTACTACTACTACTACTACTACTACTACTACTACTACTACTACTACTACTACTACTACTACTACTACTACTACTACTACTACTACTACTACTACTACTACTACTACTACTACTACTACTACTACTACTACTACTACTACTACTACTACTACTACTACTACTACTACTACTACTACTACTACTACTACTACTACTACTACTACTACTACTACTACTACTACTACTACTACTACTACTACTACTACTACTACTACTACTACTACTACTACTACTACTACTACTACTACTACTACTACTACTACTACTACTACTACTACTACTACTACTACTACTACTACTACTACTACTACTACTACTACTACTACTACTACTACTACTACTACTACTACTACTACTACTACTACTACTACTACTACTACTACTACTACTACTACTACTACTACTACTACTACTACTACTACTACTACTACTACTACTACTACTACTACTACTACTACTACTACTACTACTACTACTACTACTACTACTACTACTACTACTACTACTACTACTACTACTACTACTACTACTACTACTACTACTACTACTACTACTACTACTACTACTACTACTACTACTACTACTACTACTACTACTACTCCTACTACTCCTACTACTACTACTACTACTACTACTACTACTACTACTACTACTACTACTACTACTACTACTACTACTACTACTACTACTACTACTACTACTACTACTACTACTACTACTACTACTACTACTACTACTACTACTACTACTACTACTACTACTACTACTACTACTACTACTACTACTACTACTACTACTACTACTACTACTACTACTACTACTACTACTACTACTACTACTACTACTACTACTACTACTACTACTACTACTACTACTACTACTACTACTACTACTACTACTACTACTACTACTACTACTACTACTACTACTACTACTACTACTACTACTACTACTACTACTACTACTACTACTACTACTACTACTACTACTACTACTACTACTACTACTACTACTACTACTACTACTACTACTACTACTACTACTACTACTACTACTACTACTACTACTACTACTACTACTACTACTACTACTACTACTACTACTACTACTACTACTACTACTACTACTACTACTACTACTACTACTACTACTACTACTACTACTACTACTACTACTACTACTACTACTACTACTACTACTACTACTACTACTACTACTACTACTACTACTACTACTACTACTACTACTACTACTACTACTACTACTACTACTACTACTACTACTACTACTACTACTACTACTACTACTACTACTACTACTACTACTACTACTACTACTACTACTACTACTACTACTACTACTACTACTACTACTACTACTACTACTACTACTACTACTACTACTACTACTACTACTACTACTACTACTACTACTACTACTACTACTACTACTACTACTACTACTACTACTACTACTACTACTACTACTACTACTACTACTACTACTACTACTACTACTACTACTACTACTACTACTACTACTACTACTACTACTACTACTACTACTACTACTACTACTACTACTACTACTACTACTACTACTACTACTACTACTACTACACTTGTCTACAAGGTTCCCCTCCGGAAGTGCCTAGGGGAGTGGCGCAAGAGCGAACTAAGTAATGGTCGTATGAAATACCTGCACACCTGTTTAGAATTATTAATAACTGCATCCATCCATCTCATGCATGATCATGTGAAGAACACATACACATATTTTTGTGGACAAACTACATATTTTCAATAGAGATGATACCTGTCAGTACCCATCATATTCGTTTCTCGATTACACTTACTTACGTCATTTTTTTTTTTTTTTTTTGGCTCATCCCATTCATTATCTTCGCACATCTTCTTCTCTCTCTCCTTCCAACTTGTAATTCAGATCCGGGGTCACATAGCAGGCTCTTCTACCCCCTTCCCGCTACGGTACGTGCCTTCATGTTTATCGCGAGAATATTTCAGCCTTTTCTTCCCTCGTCGACTCGCATCGAATTGTGCCTACCCACGCTGCAAGGCGCTCTCAACAATTGAATCCTTTTGATTTTGCTTTTTGCAAATAAAGTCAAATGTCCGACCCACCTGGGGCTCGAACCCAGGACTCAAACACAAGCAGAATTCGAGGTTAACCACTTGAACCACCGGGGCGACCGGCATTCTGGTATGCATTTACGCGTTCTAGGTACAACAGACATTTTTCCAGCCTGAGTTATAGTACGATAGCAGCAGCTCTCTTTTTACACATACACTGCTGTGCACCTGTACGCACATGCAAAATGAGGTCCCAGTGACAAGTAGTACCATGGATCTACTGTGTGTGGTACCTGGTATTTATGTACATAATCTACGGCAGACAGCACACTTATTAATAGTACGTGTTATTATTGGTAAATAATTGAAAGGATATCTTCAGTATCCCTCCGGGACCGGTAGCATAGTTTTACTGTAGGTCTGGTTGGAGTAACAACATAGGCTACACGGGGGTCATGGATCTGTACCCCAATATATATGCCAGGTATTGTTTTTTGCAGTAAACCTGGGGGTTCTCGTCGTTGTTTTGATTTTGAACGGAATACAAGGAAGAAGGGTATTCCCTTAGTTCTGCTTTTGTTTGACCGAAATGTCAGGGTCGTCCTTTGTTGCGAGCTGCGAGCGCACACGCGCACCGCCCCCCCCCTTTGAGCTCACTCTACTTTCGCTCATCATCATCAGCTTCCAGCTGAGCAAATCAATGAACACTGTGGCTTGGGGTCACCACACCATCTTCTTCTTCTCTTCTATTTGAGGCTTCACGAACAAGTCACCTGACAGCAGTGGCTACGTGTTTGCCTCGAACATTTTGACTGTGTCTTGCCGGCCATCGGCAATCGAGTCTAGGCGTACACATCAGCTACGAGCTGGTACACCCGCCAATCGCCATACCCTGGTACTACATACTGCTGTTATTAATAGTGGAAACAGTGTGGGATCATAATAATTTACTAAAATACCAGGTACCTGGTACCAACAATATAAAAGAGGGTATACCGGTTAGTGGATATTGATCTTGAACAGATTACTCGCGGCGATCAATTCGTTGCTTGCGTGCGGCGTAAACGTAATTACGAAAAGTTGTGTGAGGTCGAGGTTGCGATATATGACTTCTTGACCGGCTGAGTAAAATCCAGCCCATACAAAACACATTTTCCCCAAAAAATTATGTTTCTTGGCGCTCTGGGTAAAACAAATTATTCACAGACAGAGTAGATGATGGTGGAGAATACTTCGTAGTCCGGGTACTGAGAGTATTGAAGTACTGGTGGCCAATATATAGTGAGTACTGAGGAGGCCCAACTACTGAGAGTATACTGAGAGTATGAGCAGTACGGAACCCCGAGAGCATACTGTCAGGCAACTATGTACCCGCAGTATTGAAACACGAAATACTTACAGAAAACATCCCAAGTACCGAACCTCGAATCGAATCCCGAATTAGTGCGAGCCCGAAAGTATCCGCAGAGTAGTACCCTCAGTAAAGTAGCAGTACAGAACCTCGAAATACTACTGCAAGTACTCGCAGTATCTTTCTGCGGCTGCTGCTGCTGCTGCAGTGAAAACCCGAAATACCGCGAGTGCACGAAGTAGTACCTACAGTATTTTCTCGAACATAGTTTGATTTAGTCCCAAGTATTGGGAGCAACTAACTAAACTGTGAAAGGTTGAGGTATGAACGCACGCCAAGCGTATGCGCGCCCGAACTCCGTGGCCTTACGTGAAAACACACAACTTGTAGGCTAAGAAGTGTATCATACACATAAATGGTAGGTCAGAAAAGCATTGTGGATGTGGACAGCGGGTTTTTGGTAGATGCTTCCCAGGGGGGAGTGGTTGTTTTTCTGGTGGATGAGATGGAGGGATGGTGGTTGTGGTAGTCTTGATGTGCGTCAAATCGGTTGAGTTGTCGTACGTATGATACTGCTGCCGCGCTTCTGTTCTGGAGAGTTTTTTACTTTCTGTTCCTTTGTATTTTTAGAACAGCAAACCCTACACATTGTTGTCGGATGGCAAGCATAATACTCGTAATAATAATGAACTGGTGGAAATTTGAAAAAAAAAAGGGGAAGGATTGTCCGAGTCCAACCTCGGTACAGCAGTAACGAAAAAATATCAATATCAAGCGCAGTTTGTCATCGATCATACGCCACATAAAGCAGTACCCACAAACTGACACGTTGCGTCTTTTACGCAATCTATAACACATCGCAGGATCTCTTAGAGTAGCTTGTACAGGTATAACCAGGATCTCTTAGAGTAGCTTGTAACTGCATGTGTGTACAGCAGTACTCAAATGCCATGTGATATGATCCGACAGCATAAGATACGCGTACTGCGACAAAGGAACGTGTACTCGTGCCCTTTCAGCTGTCTCTATCAATACCATCGGTCAGCAGTGTAGGGCACACAGCAGTCCGTAACTTAGAGTATTTTTGTAATAATGCTGCTGTACGTGATGCCTTGTAGGAATGATTTGCTGCGATCCGGGGATGATCGGTACGGAGTGAAAAATGCCGGCCACACACTGCATGCAGCAATTGCGTGCATGAGCCAACATGCCGAAGACAACAGCAACAAACACCACTGCTGTAGTACTGCGAGTACATCGCGGATCTGCCACATGTGCATAGTATGCTACCCGCTGCTGCTGGCGCACTGTGCCGAGCGCAGCCTGAGCAGTGGTGACAGTGTTGGATCACACACAGCAATACATGGAAGATGCAGCAGGGAGAGAGTTGCTCATGATGATAAAGGTATCATACGTCAGCCTGGGTCTGAAAAATTCTGGTAGCTGGTAAAAGCAGAGTTGAAATACGGACGGCAGGCTCCGGTAAACTCAACCAGCCACAGCAATATGCCACAGCTGCGCAAATGGATGGGTCGCCCACACACAGCGTGTGGGCGGCAGCGTTGTAAAGATGGGATTCGTGCATGTTGCCTGTTGTGTACCTGGTATATGTCCGGACGGTGTGCTCACAGCTCGTTCATCATGAGAGCCTAGGGAAGAAAATAGACAACAATATTATACCAGTACGTGCGCACGAAATATGGCCTCTCGTACTGAAACCAGGAAAATCGCCTTAGGCACTCCCGCCGCAAAAAAAACTTTGAGCGCCCGCCACGCGCTCCAGAGTGCACGGATCGTGCCCGGACTTCGATCAATGTGTCCGGCCGGGCTTCCCGTGTCGACTACTTGGCGTTTGGCCCAAAAGCGCTGGTACAAAGAAATATGTTCTAAAAATAACGAAAATTTCACAATCACAGCTCGTTTATCACGAGAGCCCAGGGAAGAAATCAGACAACAATATTATACTAGTACGTGCGTACAAAATAAGGCCTCTCGTACTGAAACCAGGGAAATCGTCTTAGGCACTCCCGCCGGGGGAAAAACTTTGAGCGCCCGCCCCGCGCTCCAGAGTGCACGGATCGCGCCCGGACCTCGATCAATGTGTCCGGCCGGGCTTCCCGTGTCGACTACATGGCGTTTTCCCAAAAGCGCTCGTACGAAGAAATATGTTCTAAAAAATAACGAACATTTCACAATTTTAACTATTAATATGCTGGCCATTCTACATCGAGCGGACGAGGTTCCAAGTTTTAGTCACGAAGCTCGTATCAAGGGTGCGCGACAAAAGATAAAGAGGCGACCTACCTGGTACCCTCTTATCCTTCCCACTTCCCAGCGCCAAGATGAAAAACGAGTAAGTGCGGCGGGATTTCTAGGCAAAATTATCGTACTGCGGTATACCTGGTACACGACAAGCGTATTTTTTCATATTTGTATTTTACTTGGTTTTAGTATAGCCCCCCTTAAGGCTCCCCTGTCTTGGTCTCGAAAGTGGGCAGTGGGGTGTCGGGATTTCTTTTATCTTGTGGACCCATGCTCGTCTACCGGCACGCAGCTGTTGCCATTTATTTGCTGTTGCTTGCTACATGCGTCATGTGTCAAGTGTCATGCGTGATGTGTGGTGTGTGATGTTCGGTGTGGACGCGCGTGGTGACAGATGCCAGATATGTCGCCGGCCCGGGCAGGCTCGACTTTGTTTCCATTTTCCGCGTGACCTCGTTCTGCCGTTCTGGCATTTTTGTTTTTGGAACAGCAGTCGTTTTGTTTTGAAGCTGCAAAAGAGCGAACGTGAGATAAGCTTGGGTTCTCTTTTTTTCTCCCACCACCGTCGTTTTCTATTGTGTCAAATTCACGTGTCATATCCCATGTCTCACGCATGCGCACAACAGCAGTACGGTAGCCTGGTCTTACTTTTTTACGGATGAGGATCGTCCGTCGTAGCTTGGCAAAGCGAAGGGGCCAATGTATACAGCAGTAGTCTCTTATGCGAGGGTGCAGGGTATGATGATATGATGACATAATTAATGCATACCGCTTGTTGTATGCGCGTACTGGTATAAATCCCCACATCTTCTTTCGGGTGATCTTACTAATAAAATGGCTATTTGGGTGATATTAAAGATATTGTTGGGTTTCAAGCGTTAATACGGGGTGGTATAACACCACCCGTAGTGCCATCGTTCCTATGCGTACTGGTACTACGGTGCGTGCGCGTATTACAGTATTTTATGCCTCGTTTTTCTTCCATCGGGCCGGTTGTTCGTTTATAGCCTGTTTGGCGACCACGGGGGATCGAGGTAAATCTGGGAACATCATCCTCATGATGCTCATCCTCATGATCATCATCGTCCTCATGATGATCGTCCTCGTCAAACCCTTGCGGACAAATAACTTCGGGCGCGTCTCGGCACAAACAGGAACCGAATCTCCACAGTAGAACAGACAGCTGTCGTCGTAATGCTATGGTACCGTTGTGTGATCGTGTTGTGCACCGTGAGGATCAAACAGGCACGGCTTGAAACATGCAGACAATTGTCGACTCGTATCATCACGCACCATTTGATGCATTGTCTAGAGCTCTACTTCTGCCGTCGCTTTGCCTCGCAAACACCCCTTTCCTCTGCAGGGATACGTATGGCCTATGACTACTGCTGTAGACCTTGTGCCACACAGGTGGATTATTTGCTACGTTATAACATACCAGGTACCAGGTATCTATTTATTTGCGATACGTGTAACTATCGTCGAACCCTTCCCCGAACTGCACCCACCTTGTTGGGGACAAACTGCCTGAGTTCGGCTTGTCTTTTCTCCAGGTATGTAATACAAAGGGTGAATCTTCACAGGGACTTGGTATCACCCATTGATAGCGCTGTGTCGTGTCAAGTGTTGTGAACCGGCAATGAAAATGGGCTCGGTCGGTTTTCGTTTTTTCACCGAACGTGTCGGTCGTTTTTTTTTTTTGTTTGCGGTTTTAAACCGAAAAAAAAAAACGAAACTGAACCGAACGTTTCTCGGTCGGTTTCTCGGTCGGTTTTTCGGCGATACCTGCCGAATGGCCAATATTTCGAAAAAACCGAAAAAAAAACGAAACCGACCCGAACATTTCTCGGTACTTTCTCGGTCGAGTTTTCGGCGAAACCAGCCTAATTATGCAAATTATGGAACACAATTTTCCTTCTACCCTTATTTCGCTCGTCAAGTCATCAGGAAGACCCTTCCATTATAATAATTGGTTTCATCAAACGAATCATGCGATAAAACCCCACGCACCCGGAAACAACGAAGGAAGGAAAAATAGATGCTGGGGATTCCTAAGCATATAGATATCAAAACTCAAAACGGACCTCGCTGCAAACATCCCAAAACGTAAGAATCCAGACCGATATCCGTCCAATCATCTCATCAAACATCCAATGCCAACCCCGCGGGGAAACCATGGTGTTTGATCTCAATACCGCAATCGCATGGATCGGTTTCTCTGCGAACATCAACTTCGAAAGGTTGGGACTTCTTGGTTTATCTATCTCCTAGTTCATGGCAAAGTAGGGCCGCTTACGCTGGGGTATTGTGTGTACGTAGTGTGCTGTGCGGGCGCAGGTGGGGATATTCTCCATTCTTGGCCTGTAGTCTGCAGGGGCGAGAGGCAAAGGTCTTGGGGCACAGCTGGTGCATGCAGTGTATGTATAAATCAACATATACCCCAGTCTTGGGGGCTTTGTATAGAACAAATGACGGGTACCGGGGGTACAAGTACCCGCGATTCCGTGAGTTGGACCGGGACGGTTCCGGCTCCGACGGTTCCGGGTACCCGCCACCGGGTACCCGGTTCTCAGTCAGGCGGGGTGCAACTCTAGCGTCCGCACACATCGGGGTTCCCATACAAATATGTACCAGGTAGGCGTTATTGCCGTGGGGGACAGGAAAAAGAAGAGGCGACCGAAAAAACCGAGTCGGTTTATCGGTTTCTTTTTCTTTTTGGAAACCGAAAGACCGACTAAAAAATCGGTTTTCGGTTTTGGAAACCGACAAAACCCGACTGAAAAAGCGACTTTCGATTATCGGTTCACAGCACTTAATCATACCTCTAAAAGCCGGAAGGACCCCAGATTGTGTTTTTTTCAAAGATATGCCGGTACGCCTTGAGCGCTGACTGCCATATTAGAGTGTGCAACAGTCTGACAATCTGGGTGCCATTGTTTTTTTCGCTATCATTGCACCAGGTACCACGTACCAGGTATGTATTAACGTAGATGTGAGCCCCTCTCCCCCAGTAGCAGCACTAAGAGAAGACGGGTCTACAAACAGGCCCAACTACTTCTATCGTACTACTACTATACCGGTATACTATACTATTACGGGGGATCATAGTAAGTAGGACTAAATATTGTGGGTAAAAATAGGTAAATATATACCTGGTAGGTTTTAGTGTGTACCATAGGTCCTATTTACTAGGTTTCCTTGTAATATGAATGAGTATACTACTACTACTACTACTACTACTACTACTACTACTACTACTACTACTACTACTACTACTACTACTACTACTACTACTACTACTACTACTACTACTACTACTACTACTACTACTACTACTACTACTACTACTACTACTACTACTACTACTACTACTACTACTACTACTACTACTACTACTACTACTACTACTACTACTACTACTACTACTACTACTACTACTACTACTACTACTACTACTACTACTACTACTACTACTACTACTACTACTACTACTACTACTACTACTACTACTACTACTACTACTACTACTACTACTACTACTACTACTACTACTACTACTACTACTACTACTACTACTACTACTACTACTACTACTACTACTACTACTACTACTACTACTACTACTACTACTACTACTACTACTACTACTACTACTACTACTACTACTACTACTACTACTACTACTACTACTACTACTACTACTACTACTACTACTACTACTACTACTACTACTACTACTACTACTACTACTACTACTACTACTACTACTACTACTACTACTACTGCTACTACTGATGCTGCATTGTGAAACGTCCGGTAACCATGACGAGTAACATGAGCGAACACCGTGTCTGGAAGATGAACGCTAAAAACTCCCTCCCGTAAAAAATAAACGCAGGAACGGCGAAAAAGAGCGGTCAACTCACAAAAGACCGTGACCCTCTCCAGCGATACCCCTCCTGACACCCAGCGAGCGGTGTGGGATACCACTACGCACCTACTTGGTGTACTCGCACCCAGCGAGCGGTGTAGGATAGCGTCAGGCACCTACGGTGTATCATAGCTGGTGCACCATGGCCTACAACGGCATCCCTACCGAATCGGACGAGAAATGGCGAAATATGGAAGGCGCCAAATCCAGCCTCAACGGTGCGCACCGACCAGACCGTTCCAAATTCTGTTCCAGAGACCGTTCGAGAGAGAGGTCACAATCAATGGTTATTAAGGCCGGGAAAAACGTCCTGATGCCCGAGGTCGGGACGGCTTCCGAGGTAGCCTTGGCTGTGGGTAACATGGGTCGGGACGACATGTACATCGAGGGCCTCAGCCTCCGGAGAGGCTTTGCTTCCGAGTTCGTGGCTATGTTAGAGGTGGGCACAAGTCTCTTGTTTCGTCCGCGCACCGTCATTCCTATCCAGCAGAGCTTCCTAAGTATATGAAGACCCAAACACTGATGTATCATTGGTCAAGCAGTGACGTTGTGAGTGGTGTAGGGCTAGGGGTTTAGGGTGTGTCCGCTTTTGTTTGTACGCAGGCCCCGTTAGTCATATTAATAGTATCATAGTATCGAATAGGCGGCAAACTGCTCTCTTCCTCTCTTCCTCTCTGCTACTTCGCTGCTTTCGCGAGCGCTCACGCGTTCTTCTGCACCTAAAAAATATTGAGCATCATACGAAATACGTCGGACCGATGATACCGTATACTGTTCCGGGTATATACACAAGACAGACGCTAATAGCACACCACCCGAGATGAGTTTCAGAGGTGATTTTCTCCTACGCATGCCTTGACCCTTTTAGGACTGTTTCGGACTGTTCAGGCCTGTCTAGGGCTGTTCAGGACTGTTCAGGACTGCTTAAGACTGTTTAGGACTGTTCAGGACTGTTTAAGACTGTTTAGGACTGTTTAGGACTGTTCAGGGCTGTTTAGGGCTGTTCAGGACTGTTTGGGACTGTTCAGGACTGTTTAGGACTGTTTAGGACCAGTGTTGTGAGCCGAACGTGAAAAGTGGCTCGGTCGGTTTTTCGGTTTTCCCCCAAAACGTCGGTGGGTTTCGGTCGGTTTAAACCGAACAAAACCGAAACCGAAACCGAAGATTTCTCGGTCGGTTTCTCGGTCGGTTTCTCGTGAAACCCAATTAAATGGTCAGTGTTTCGAAGGATTCGATGTGCATGTGTTGGCATAATGTGACATGTGATCATATGGTATCAAATGGCCCTCCTGCAGTACGTGCGTCTGCTGCGCTAGACGGTACAGGCCGACATAAGCTGTCATACTGGTAGGTCAGACGGGGCCCGTCAGACGTGCTAATATTTTGGAGCAAACAATAACTACAGATACAGCAGTTAGTTGCTGCAATAAAAACCTTCTCGTAGGATTGTGAAGACACAATTTGCAGCATACAGCTAACGCAATGAGCCATGAGGAAATCTACGTTGCTCAAGGGGGGGCTGTGAAGACGAAGAAGCATTATTGTAGGCAGAGGGCGACTGTCGCAGTGCGACAGCAGTGCAGCAAACGAAGAAGCCAGCGCTGCCGTCTGCACTCGACATGATTTATATCCCTCGCAGTCGCGCGGCGCACAGTGCGCTGTGCCCTGTGCGGCAGCTCCTGCCTGCTGCCACTGCTGTGCTTCTGTGTGCCGTGCTGCTATACGTGCTGCTATGCTGTTGCGAGATGTGGACTGCGTGCTGGCTATGGGCTGTGTGCTGGCTGTGTCGGGTGTGGCGCATGTATCTACAAATTGTAAAGTGGTTTCCATACATAAATGAAGGCTTTATTGGGGTAGGGGACAGGGGGGAAAAAAACCGACCGAGAAAAACCGAGTCGGTTTTCCGGTTTCGGTTTATTTTTCCAACCGAAAAGCCGACAAATAGAAGTCGGTTTTCGGTTGGAAAAACCGACAAAAAAACGAGTTTCGGTTTTCGGTTGACAACACTGTTCAGGACTGTTTAGGACTGTTTAGGACGGTTTAGGACTGTTTAGGACTGTTTAGGACGGTTTAGGACTGTTCAGGACTGTTTAGGACTGTCTAGGACTGTTTAGGGCTGTTTAGGCCTGTCTAGGACTGTTTAGGTCTGTCCAGGACTGCCCAGGACTGTTCAGGACTGTCTATTAATAGGACAGCGGTCCCGTTTTGGGGACAAAGTTCATATCGTAAGTAAGTCTGCCCCCAAGCGGGGGCTGCCGTCTGAGTATCAGGGTTAAGGGGGCCGCACACCACCATTGTAGAGTTATCGCCTTGGAAGGATCTCGGCGATGAGTTCCCATAGACGCGTCGCTCGGCGTTTTTGCTCTCTCCCCACTATCGAGAAAATCAGCTTCTCTTCTTGTGTGTTGCCTGGTACAATTGAATCTTCACGCGGTATGCACCAAGGATGGCCCTAGTACGATAGGGATGCTATTTTTACTGCAGAAAGTATATGGGTTACGCTTCGCCGTGTTTTGTGTCTGGTACGGGTTGCATATTTTTCAAGTTAAAAAAACAACAGCTGCTAGATCGAGGACTTGGTCGAAACTCATCTTTGCAAGCTGTGGGTGATGCTTCGATCGTATTCAAGTGTTGTGTCATGTCTGGGAAGAAGGCTGGTCCTCCGTTTGAGAGCGCCAGCCTTGATACCTTCTCTGATGCATGCTATTGATACCAGGTGTTGTAGGCACGATAGGGATGGGTGGGTGCACCTATTAATGATACGTATACAAGTATGTTGTTTCTGGTTATGATCCTCGCTCGAGGAGCTCTACTATATATCCCAGCGAAAAGCTGACTTTAGTTTGAGATCCCACCGAAAAGCTGATTTTGTTTGAGATCCCACCGAAGAGCTGACTTTGTTAAGAGAGAAACGAATGTGCAACCCCAAGGCCCAGGTGTGGATGGAAAAACGTGTGTAAAAACACAATTTTTGCTCCAATGACAAAGAGATACTGGGTGGTCCCTTTAGTTCAGGGTCTCCGTCAGTCACGTTTGGTTTTTGGGCAAAAACTGTCGTCCCTATTGTGTGCACGAAGGCCGTCCTTGATGCATACAGCGGTAATACTTTCTGCAGTTCCAGGGGTAAAATGTAGTATTTATTCGTGCTCAACGCAAATAATGTTTTGTATTGATACCGTGCGTGCTGCTGCTGCTTCTGCTGCTGCTGTTGTTGTCGTCGTCGTTGTTGTTGTTGTTGTTGTTGTTGTTGTTGTTGTTGTTGTTGTTGTTGTTGTTGTTGTTGTTGTTGTTGTTGTTGTTGTTGTTGTTGTTGTTGTTGTTGTTGTTGTTGTTGTTGTTGTTGTTGTTGTTGTTGTTGTTGTTGGTGGTGTTGGTGTTGTTGTTGGTGTTGGCGTTGTTGTTGTTGTTGTCTGTTGTTTGTTTGCTGTTGTTTGTTGTTGTTGCTGCTGTTGTTGCTGCTGCTGCTCTTTTTGGGCGCATGTTATGCATTCAGGTGGAGTCAAGCTTGAAGTTAAAACGTGGCAATTGCGCATACTCTTGATACGACAGCAGTAGTATTGCCGTCTGTCATTTTGCGAAAATGTCTGGGAGGCAGATTATGGTACATGAGGTCGTTCCCATACAGATTATGATACATGATACACTGCTGCTACTTTTTCAGCATCCTCCCAACTCCCGATCAATAGCTTTTCCCGTATCAGCAGTGGTACCATGTAGTAGCGTTGTTGGTGCTTATGACGTGGAACGCTCTTTGCTCGCTGTCCTACCCTTCTTCTTCCACGTATATAACGTACCAGGTATATGGCATTGCTCAAACTAGAAAGCACGCTCGTACCTTTTTTTAAAGTCAAAAAGACGCCTGAGCTGTGACAACAAATTTTCGCTGAAACGCATCTCTGCAAGCTGCGCGTGACACTTCAATCGCGAGCACTACGTACGCGTTCTGTACGCTTTGTTAACGTTTTACCTTTGTTCCAATGCGCGTGCTTTACGTGTTCATTTTTTATGCGTCCTCTTTCTTCAGGATGACGCTCGCAAGTTGTTCCTTTTCGATGAGGACGATTTCGAGGTGAGGGTATGAGAGGGCGACAGAGAGGAAACGTCTGCTTGCCGTGGGGCTATCGCTTACGTTGCGTCCTCGTGGCGCCATACGTCAATATTGCCGTTACTGCTGTCACCCACATGCCGTGCTGGCCTCCTTGTGGTAAATCGTTGGTGGTTAGACAGCACGGCGCACGCGCCGTCGTGCTGCTTTCATGTCCTCGGCGTGCCTCGCTCTCGTATCTATCATTGGTGGTACTCCAGCAGGGCTGCCCTAGTGTTGGTTACCTTTGCAGTCTGCCGAGCCAAAACGTGGTGAGGGTGATGGTGATGGTGGCGGGGGTGTTGGGGTGATGCGCGTCATTTTCGGAAGAAGACGATTCGTTGGGATACGACAACTGCCTACGCCCCCACACAATTAACAAAGCATGCACATGCTTGTACTTGTGCCTGTAGTCTAATGCTGCTGGCGTTGCTGGTGCGGTACAAGTACTGCGGTAACGTTTCGGCGGAAGAAGTCTGGTCGACAACATACATTGGCCTCTTCGGGATCCCTTTCAGAGCGACCAAAAAAACGCTTGGTGACTTTGGTGTTATATATCAACATCCTACCTACGCGCAGCAGCGTGAGCGCCCACCAGTACAGCAGTAGGGGTAGGATCATATTGCCCCCGTGCCGTACGACTCCTTGCGGTGTCACTGTTGCGGGGGACCATAGTGAATAGGACCAAATATTGTTCGTAAAAATAGTGTATTTATATCGGTTTTTGTGCGTACCATAGGTCCTATTTAATATGGTCCCCCGTAATCAGACACCAATTTCTGTCATCCCCCAATGACGCCGTGGCCGGTGCTGTAGTCGTCACGTTTCATGGTCAGTGTTCCCTTCTCTGCCTTGCCCCAAGAGGGGTAAGGGGATGTTGCGTCCTTTTAGGGCAATGCCAGATCTGTTTGATGTGAGACGGTAGTACCTAAGGCAGTCGTACCTCTTCTCAGGGTGGGTTGTATGGGCTTTCCCCCGCCCTCGGGGGTCAACAAGGAGAGTGTTATAAGATTGACCTTTTCGAGATGGCAGGGCTGACAGGGCTAAAGGTGACAGTGAGGTGGTGTCGTCTAGGGGATGGAGCCTGATGCTAATAATACCATCCCCCTTCAATATTCCAAGGACGCTGATCAGTAGGGCGTCTTGGCTTTCGGCAGGAGATTTTACGCTTTTATTTCTGCTGCACGACTTCCGAAGACCCCAGCTATGCTTGCCTTGAGGCATATTGCGGCTGTACGATACGGGGTTTCCACATATACGTAGGCTACTCCACTACGTTCGCCGTGTGGTAGAGAAAAGCTGCCCCTCTCCGTTCCTCGTCGAAAGGTTTTCCAACAGAGCTCGTTTGTTTGTACTCGTATTTTTACAAACCAGGTACTGCTGTATTGACATGGGGTGGTACTTGTTTGCGTTTTTCTTTTTGACTGAGTCATGCTGAGTAGATATTTGATGTAAACGGGATTGCGATGCACGGCTTGAACAATAGCGTACTGTACTGTGCTGTGCTCTACAATACCTGGTACTGCACTGCTGTACAATATGCTACTGCTGAAACATGTTGATTACCGTCTTGTTCCGCAAGGGGCGCATCCATCCATTGCATACACCACCTTTTCCGCTTTGCTCCGTCTTCACGCGATGAATCATACTTGGTACCTCGTACGGCTGTGCCGGTACTGGAACAGGATGAAAGCGAGACTACTGCGCTCAGGCCTTACGCCAGGCTCGAGAGGCACTCTTCGAACAGATCCCAGGCGGCCATGACGAGGGTCATTGTCACGTTCCTCAAGAGCATGGTGGGAAGCTACATCCTCTACACGCCGAAGGTACGAAGGTTACACGCGTCGGACAAATTGCGTACAGATAGTTTTTTTTTTTTTTTTCTTTTTTTATCCTCCGGCGGATTGGTAAAAATAAAGCTTAAGCTCACCACACTTCCACGTTCGTGTCGTGTGTCAATTTAGCCCAGTTGGGCACGTTGACCCGACCTGACCCCCGAGAGGAGCGTACAGATAGGTCACCTACATTTTTCCCTGCCCTCACGAGATGTTCAGCAGGGTCTGTAGAGTACATGAGCACATTCCAGGCATATATCCAACCCAGCAAACCTGCCCTAGATTGTACAGACTGCCCTCTTTTTTTCACTCCTACGGTGGATTGGCAACAATGTACCAGGTGCCTGTGTTACCCTAATCTCACTACACTTTCCACATTACACTATTAGTAGTTCGTGCCGTGTGTCAGTTGAATCCCGTGCATATTGCATGGCTCCCACACATCAGTATGCGCTACATCATGAAGTGGGAATGGGCAAGGGTTGTTAGCTATATGCAGTGTTGTTAGTACAATCCACCCACTGGCATATTTGATGTTGTCACGTGACTACGTAGGCCGGTGGGGAGTACTATAAATTTCCAACAAAGTATATACTTTCGGGTGCGATGGATGCCATCATGCTGCCTTGATCTCCGGGGCACCCTACTCGGCACGGACTAGTGATAGTACGCTATAATAACCATTAACATGGTCTCCAGCACGCATGTTCGGAAATAACAAATACAATATCCGCGAGATTCGAGTTCCCGACCCAACCTTGGCAGTGATACATACGTAGCACTACCCACTATTAATAGCTCGCTCGACCGCGTGACTGCAGTAGCCCAGCTTACTGAGCCTTGTAACAGATGAAAAAAACGTTTTCGAGTTCGTTGAATCTCGCGGACTTCGTAAACCCCGATCTCCGGAACCCTCCCCTCGCCGAACGCTATTGGTTGTCTACAGACGCAATATCGTAACCATTCATAACGTCTCCAGCGCGCACGCTCGAAAATATCAAATGTTAAATCGGCGAGGTTTGAACTCCCGACCCAACCTTGGGAGGGCTATATACCCAACAAATGGCATTGTTGTCCGTACGCGTTGACAGTATACCAGGTGATGGTATGAACATGTAACATGTAGCAGGCAGTGGTGGTTGTCATGGTGGGAACGTGCTGGGGTATTAATTGGAGTTTATAATTGTGATAGGGCCAAAATGCAGGAGGCATGGCGGCGTCGGCGGCGGGCACGCTGCTTGTCGTGTAAACATACTATCACGGGGGACCATAGTAAATTGGACCTACGGTACACACAAAAACCTGTATATTTCCCTATTTTTACCAACAATAGTTGGTCCTATTTACTATGCTCCCCCGCAATAGCTGTTTTTTTTGTTGTGGCTGACATAGCGTTATCGCTACGAGGAGGTGTTGTGTTCTCTACATTAAACTGTTCGTTCTAGGGTGGAGTATGGTGAATGTCAGATGTTTCTACACGGAGACGCCATAGCGGTGGAGATGACTTTTTTATGGCATTTACATACAATACCTCGTGCTTCGTAGGTTTTGCATATATCACGTGGCGTTGTCGCCGAGGGTGTGACTATTTGCCAAGTATCGGTCTTCGGTGTCAGAAATTTCAGTAACAAAAACTAACCTCCTCAGAGGATGATATTACAACATTGGTTTTCTATGTCTGACGTCGCGTTATCCTTGCGAACATACTTGTGGTAAGTGTCAGCTGTTTAGAAACGGAGGCATGGCGGCGGCGGTGGTGACGCTGCTCATGGTATTCACATAGTCTCCTTTATATCTGACGTGGCGTTGTTGCTGCGGAGATATATTTTGTGAATGAAAGACGTTTCAAAATGGAAACATCATACGTAGCGGCGGTGGTTGTGACGCTGCTCGTGGTGTTAGCATACCTGGTCTGATTTTTAATATTTGACGAGACGTCGTTTACCGCGGGGATGCAATTGTGAAATGCCAGATGTTTCAAAACGGAGGCATGGCAGCGGCGGTGGTGACGCTGCTCATCGCCGCGTGGGTGGCGTGCGACAACATGATCGTCCTCATCCGTCTTGCCGAGAAGACTGGAAAGAACTCCTACGGTCAGGTGTGTGCCGAAATGTCCCACAGGCAAGAGTGTCGGTACTACTGCTGTGTGTCGGCGTGCGTGCCACACGCTACTGCACCGTTGATCGTTTTTTTTTTTTTTTCGTACCATGGATGGATGGATGGATGGATGGATGGATGGATGGATGGATGGATGGATGGATGGATGGATGGATGGATGGATGGATGGATGGATGGATGGATGGATGGATGGATGGATGGATGGATGGATGGATGGATGGATGGAGGGATGGATGGATGGATGGTATTTGTACTGACGTCCTTTACTCTACCGTATCTATGCCATGGATGTATGTGTTTTGTCCACGTATCATGCCATAGCTGAGAGTGATATCCTTGTTCTACCTACCATTGGCGGTATCTTCTGTCCTTTTTTCTTCCGTGTCATGAATCGCACCTTTATGTGTTTGCAGGTATTGTACAAAATGGATCGTACACTTACTCTAACGAATCGTGGGTGATATCCTTATTGCACCGTCCCGGATATCGTATCTTTTGTTTTACCGTATTTACCGTAGGGGATATCCTTATTCTACCGTACCGTGAGGGTTTCCATATTCTATCGTACCATGAACGATGTCCTTGCCCTCTTTATACTTCGGCGTCAACGAGGTTGGGGAGGGGGTGCGCTGCGACCTTGTTTTTGGCTGCTTGGACCGTGCCTGGCATCGCTCGCGGTTCGCGGTACGTTCAACCATAGACGTTTGTCTCTTTTTCGGGGCACACGTGGTTTACGAGGAGTTGGTCGCCGCTCAAAGCGTCTGAGGCAAATAATCATTGCCGTCTACGACAACCTCCACGCGAAGGCTCTCTTCGTTTTACTCTGTTTCGCTGTTTTTTTTTTTCAACTGTATGCTTCTTTTGCTTTCCGCTGCCAACTGGCACCTTCCCCCCAGACATATTTCGTTGCGAACTGGCAGTGCTGCGGTCATCGTGCCGGGTGGATATTAGCGGCACTTTCAGTGTTGCTTGTTGTCGCAACTTGCATCTGTAGAGTTTTTATTGAGTTTAATAGTAGTGCGATACCACGCATAGCTTGGCCGGGATCGTACGACTTTCGACGGCGGAATACATCTATCCGTTGATTGAACATGGTTTTAGCGGCCAACGGACATGGCTTGGTTATCGTTCTTTCACGGTATTCAACTTCGGCATCAAGAAAACGCAAGTTGTTTTTCCCCAGCGTTGTTTCTTGGTCCGCCCGCAATAAATTGAGAAGCGGCAACCTTTAGGCCTTTTCTAGGAAGCGGCACATTTTGTGTGCTTTTATAAATAGGCTCGTATTTTCTCTCCCCATGCGCAATGTCGCTTTAAATCTGCCGCCACACGGGACCCGTCGTCACAACCATTGTCGAAAAAATAAGAAAAATCCCATCCCATCCGTGAGTACCACGAAGAGGAGACAAAAACGACCTGCAGCCGCATACTCCTTCCCACGGTCAGAATGAGAAACAGACTACAGTAGAATGGAGATTTTTCTGGACGAACTAAGAAAGGCGTTTTCTTTCCCAATCAGTGCGTTCGCTTGGTGATATTCATGGTCTACCGCTCCCCTGTCTGGGGCAGCACCAAATAAGTGGCGTGTCGTTTTGTTTTTCTTCCTACTGCTGTAGTATCCCTGCCCCATCGTGTGCTTATTCTGCTTGTGTTTTTGCCCCGCTTTCGCCCTGCCGGGCATGACCTCTCTGGATGTCTATCTCTGGGCTTCGCTGTTTGGCGTGGGTGGGATGGGTGTTGCAGCTGGGTTTCGCGGCGTTCGGTAAGTGGGGACAGGTGATGGTCGATGTGTCCCTGGTGCTGTCACAGCTGTCCTTCTGCTGCAGCTATTTCATCTTCATCATGCTCAACATTCCCAGCATTGCACCACTACCGGCCCGGGGCTCTACCGCGGAGTATTTGCTGTCCCCGGACGTGCTGATAGCCCTTCAGGTATGCGTTGATAGTCCCGCCTTCGCTGCTGCCTTCCGGTACATGGTGATGGTGCCATCATTGGCGCTAGTGCGGTCTCGCTGCTGGTGGAGAACCCTGAAGCTGGTGCTGCTCGTTATGGGTGTATTAGTCCGGTCCTTCGATGGGTATGTTTGTGTTTTGGTACGAGCGGGTCGGTTTGTTTGTTGATTGATTGATTGATTGGTTGATTGATTGAGATGAATGTCTGTGGTTGGCTGATTATTTGTTGTTGTTCGAGTGGTTGATTCGTTGATTTATCGGTTGACTGGTTGTTGGGTTGGTTGGAATTTTGGTTGATGGCCTTTTTAGCGGAACAGCAATCTCGGTCCCCGCCCCCCCCTCTATCTCCTGCAGCAGCACGGCTTCGGCGTTCGCTTTTTTTGCCCTGAACTGTGAATACCTACAGTACGTACGAGGTGTTTCACAAAGAGAGGTGGGCCGAGATGTACCCAATGGCGTCGAACGCTGTTTTGCTCTTCAACTGAGTGCTCCAAGTTCGAAATGATGCTAACGTGGACTGACACCTGTAAACTCCGTGCCGATTAAGATGCAAAAGTAGACAAGTACGAAGCTGTTCAATATGTGTCGCCTATGACGCAAAAGGGGACTGACACCTGTCCAATATGTGACGATTACGATGCCAAAGTGGACCGACAACCTGTTTGAAATGTACCGGTTCTGATGCAAAAGTGGACTGGCAACTGCTCAAAGTGTGCCGATTATGGTGCAAAAGTAAACTGACACCCGCTCGAAATGTGCCATTTCTCGTCCTATTCGGTGGGTGCCGTTTTTTGTCCTGTTTTGTGGCAACGGCGCAGCTCTTGGTTTACATCCCTATGGCGTGGATACGCCACCTCAAGTACCTCGCGCTGGTGAGTAGGCTCATTGTCGTCTTGTTGTTGTTGTCGTTGTCGTTGTTGTTGTTGTTGTTGTTGTTGTTGTTGTTGTTGTTGTTGTTGTTGTTGTTGTTGTTGTTGTTGTTGTTGTTGTTGTTGTTGTTGTTGTTGTTGTTGTTGTTGGTGGGGTTGTTGTTGCTGTTGTTGTTGTTGGTGGTGGTGGTGTTGTTGGTGGTGCTGTTCTTGCTGTTTTTGCTGTTGCCATATACGTTCATCACAACCCCCCCCCGGTAATTTCGTGCTACCTATTGACATCCAGCACACCCAGCATCCGTACTGGTTCTTTACGCCAGAGAGAGAAACCAGCTCCGTGGTCAAGTGGCCGAGCGGTCTAAGGCGCTAGTTTAAGGCACTAGTTTTCATTAGCGTGAGTTCGAATCTCACCTTGATCATTTTTTTTTTGTCTCTAGTTTTTTTTTCTACTTTTACCAATTCGCCGGAAGATAAGAAACAAACAACTAAAATACTGGAAGCTCTGTGGTCGCTAACTGCGAGGCAGGGATAACACATGGCAATAGGCACAGCAGTGAACAATGAGTGCAACGCCAAGCGTACTGGATTCGAAGAGTGGTTGTTGTCGTGAGTATAATCGTAGAACAGTAGTGGTCCCTCTATAGCGCCGATGTGCGCCAACCAACGTTACCGGCATTATAGCGCGCAACCGACACTACAGTAGCTACTCCGCACACTGCAACACTGGTTAATCCCGTGCTCGGTATGTGCCAAGCCATTTCACAGGCACTATCCATAGCGGGCAAACAGCACTACTCGACCGGCACTACTGCTGTATAGAGGGACCGCTACTGTAGTGTTTTGGCTAACAGCAGTATGTATAGCGCCCCACGACCCCATTTGTCCGTTCGCTTGTTTCCCCATCTTTCTCCTTTTAAGGCTATGCCCTCTTACTATTACGGGGGACCATAGTAAAGGGGGCCACATGTTGTCAGTAAAAATAGGTAAAAGTATAGTTTTTTATGTGTGCCGTAGGTCCTATTTACTATGATCCCCCATAATACGTACCAGTAGGAGGCTATGGATGTATGAGTGATATACTGAGAGGGGGGTGGCTCGTCTATTTGTGGTGCTGTTGCTGATAATTTACGCGTTTGCGACCATCCTTCCTTCACATTCGTTCGCACTTCATTTGTTTGTTGTACAATCATATTTGAGACGTTATGCGTGGAGTTCTTTTGGAGCCAACCTGATAGGGGATAGGACTAACTGCTGTACGAGTACTCGCAGGCGGGCCACTGCTGACGTTGCCGCCACCAACATGATCTACACATTAATAGCTTCTTGTGCTGACCGCAGCACTCAACTCAGCACGACGCCATGCTCTTCTCGTGGGGGAATACCCGGCTGCAATTCCACATCCGAGTTTTCGCTTACCTTCCCCACCAGATCCCTCAACAAGACCACCCCACATGTGCACACGCCCAACGACTCGACGCCCACCTTGAGGGGGTGTAGTTCCTGCTCACACCGCTCAGAACTTTTCCATCTCCCCGGGTGGGACAAGCTACTTCCACGCACCAATCGCTTGTGGGTCCCGGGCATGTTCTTGCTTTCACGACAAAAAATACAGGCAGTAGTTCTTTGCGAAAAAACATGAGCTTGCCTCGGAGCCACAGCAGCAATTGCTGCGCGGAAGTAGTTTGTGCCTCTCGAGGAAGTCGAGGAGTCAGCCGCGTGGGCAGGAACTACCCTTAAGGTGGGCGTCGAATTGTTCGACGTGTGCACACCGGGAGTGGTTTTGTTGAGGCATCTGACGGGGAAGGTAACCGAAAACTCGTAGGTGGGATTGGAGCCGGATATTTCCCAAGTAGCCGTTTTACATTCCGATAGTATACACATACTGTAGTATATACGGTAGAGCTACAGCGATTTCACCATTCGTCGTCGATATTGCGCCGCTTCTGCAGTACCGCTGCACGGTAAATCAGCGCGCGGAACTTTGACAGCAAACCTGCACCCCTCTTGCTCGTTTCTGGCTCCTTTTTGGTGGAGTTTAGTTCCCCCCCCCCCCCCCAGCGCAGTGTTGATGGTAAGGTACCAAAGAGGTAGTTACATAGTACTCTCAATGCTTTCTCTGAAAGTGGCTACACCGGAAATTAAATTAACTCACTGAAGCTGTCATCTATACGCAAGTCTGCCAATCAAGGGGTTCTTGGTAGGATGCGGCTCACCCTTCATGCGACTCGCCGGACACCTCACGGCGCTTTGCGCTTGGTGCAAGCAATGTCTGCCTGGTCGGTGAAAACCCGACATACTCCGTCCTGGCATTGTGGGGATGCGAGGGTCTATGGTCATACGACTACGGCGATCCATGAGATCGAGTACATCTCTCCTATCGAGTACACGCCCTCCCCCCCGCAGCGATAGCACAAACAGTTCTCAGTACGATGCAGCTCACCCTTTATGCGACTCGCCCAACACCTTGAGGCGCTTTGCGCTTGGTGCAAGCAATATCTGCCTGATCGGCGAAGGCCCGACGTGCTCCGTCCCGGCTTTGTTGGATGAGAGGGTCTACGAGTATGGTCATACGATTACTGCCGTGTATGACATGAGTGCACCCCGGCCCGGTTATATTGCACTGCTTGTGCGCCAAATCAGCGATGTAATGTCTTGGACAGACCCGCACCCCTCTTTGTCATTTCAAGCCACTATCGCGTTGGTCTGGCCTTTACTTACCCCGCCTGCCTCCCCCACACCCCCGCACCGCCATCGGTTGAGCACCGTATGCGTTGTATGCGCGGCATGCATCATATGCGTGGCATATGACTGTTCTGTCCCCGCCCCCGCTACCACGATGACGCAGGCGATGTTCGCCGCGAACGTGTGCATGTGGCTGGGTCTGGTGCTGATCACTTCTATCGATGTTGGGACGCTCTTGCAGCGCGGCGCCGAGCCCGTGCTGCTATACAACCCGGACACCTTCATCCTCTTTCTGGGGGCGGTGGTGGTCTGCTTCGAGGGGATCGGCCTCGTGCTTCCGCTGAGGGACAGCATGGAGCCGCACATGCAGGTAAGTTTCTCGGTCACACCGCCAGACATGGAACCAACGTTGCAAAGACGAACATGTGGCCGGCAGCAGCAGCAGCAATATTCAAGAGCAGCTGGAGTAGGCGGCGGCAGGCGGCTAGGCGAACTACATGCGCACTGAAACTGTCGAAAATCAGGCAACGTACGAAGGAGCAAGCAGGACAACGCGGGGCAACCGAAATACGGCATAGCCGCGCCACTGCTGCTGCAGCTGCTGCTGCTGCGGTTGCGTTTGACATGACATTACTCTTTGAGAGACTGGTAGGACTGTGCGTTGGCTGACTACAAGCCCCCGCGTGGCTATTTTCTTTACGGCTAGGTGTCGCAGGAGTTGGCTGCATGCCGTAATTTGTGGCTCGTCGTGTGTTCTTGTTTAGCTTGGTTGACGTTGACCCATCGTGTGCTTTGCGTTGTGACATACCGGGATCCTTGTGTTGTTTGTCCCAATATGAACAGCACAAGTTTCCGGGAGTGGTTCGAGTGGCGATGTTTTTCCTGGCCATCGTGTTCAGCTTCTTCGGCTGCTTGGGGTATCTCGCGTACGGGAGAGACATCGAGGTGAGTCCACCGCCTCGCCGCCCTACTACTTCTACTGCCATCCTACTGCCATCCTGTTGTAGTATTGCCATCCTACTGCCATCCTACTGCCATCCTACTGCCATCCTACTGAATGGCGATCCGCGCCCAGTGTAACACCGCAACTCAACCGGCGCCCGCCTCGCGCACTCTCCTAGAGTAACCGCATTCTCACCCAGACGCAGTTTTAATACCATAATTTTGTCCAGCCCCCTGTGCAACCTTTCGTAATGTCTCCAGCTCGCACGCTCTAAAAACACAAATGCGATGTCGGCGAGACTTCCCCCGAAGCGCAACCAAGACACTTGCCATATATTACTCCTATCATACTGTGATTCTACTGCCATTTTATGGCGTTCCACGGCCTGTCTACTGACAGTCTTTTGCCATCCTACGGCCGTCATAGTATTGCTATCCTACTGCTGGCATCGTTCCCCTGCTGCCGTCCTACTGCTGCCATATTACTATTGCCATCCTGCTGCTCTCCAACTGCAATCCTACTACTCCTATGATATCCTACCGTCATTGTACCTCCATCATACTGTTATGCTTCTACTGTCCAACTGCCACCCTACTGCCAGTCCCAGTCTACTGCCATCTTACTGCGCTGTTCAACCAGTGGTGGGTGCTGTTTCGAAATGTAATCCCCTCTCCCTACCGCCATCACCTTGCCCCCCCCCCCACACACACACTCTGTCGTTTCCTGTATTTGAATTTCAACCCTTGTGTACCCGTTGGTTCAGACGTTCGTGACGATGAATATACCGAGAGAGGACCCTATCGGGGCTCTCTCTGTGGGGCTGTACAGCGTGGCGATCATGATGAGCTACCCCCTGCAGCTCTTTCCGGCGGTGAAGTGCTTAGAAGGGTAAGCATTGAGCAGCTAGATATTACCTCCAGACACGCTCCTTGAAAAACAAGTATCTGCTTCATCTCTCTGTGCTATATGCAGGGCTGTCGCGCTGCTGCTACTGCCGAACCCACGAGTCGACGGTATTGAACGTGTACTAACTCGTGTCCACAATATTGAGTCTGTAGTCACAGGACAGGCTCCAAAAACGGGAGCGGGAGAATACCTCATGGAAAAAATACAGCCAAGTCAAATAATGCAAAAACAGTCAGATACGCATCGCAACTGAAACACATCGCACACCCCGAACGGGAAAAAATCAAGCCCGTGCACGAGTTGTAACCCCTATCGGATATGATACAAAAAAAACGAAACGATGTTGTTCGGTTTATTCGTAGGGAGGGATAGCTCATCGGGTCACGCTTCCTGCTTGCAGTATCTCAAAATCAGTTTTGCAGGGCTCATCACGCGTCATGACCTTACCCTAACCGCTGGTCGGGCGAGCAAGTCTTCGAATATAACTGGTCGGGTTGGGCCGGGTCGGATCGGATCGGATCAAGAGGTTTTCAAGCTCTCACGGATCGGGTCGGGTCACCCTCACCCTCCCCGACCCGAGCCGACCTGGCTCGCAAGGTTTTATCTGACCCGTTACAGCCCTGAGTTTTCGTGTGAGCTTTGGGGCTCCTCGAGCGAGGCTGTGAACGAGGCTGAAAACTAGGGCTGCGGCTTTAACTGAAACTGAGTTGACGACTACGGGGCACCGGTAGTTATTATTACGGGGGGCCATAGTTAATAGGACCAAATATTGTTAGTAAAATGGTCAAGTATATAGGTTTTTATGTATACCATAGGTCCTACTCCGGAGTATTAACTATGGTCCCCCGTAATAGTTGGCATTACAGTAGATTTTCATGGTTATACTATAGTCATACTGTAGTTATAGTTTTGTCCTGAAGTTTCGCAGAGTTGTGCGTTTTTGTATCTGACTGAGGCTAGACGTGTGCCTTGTTATTGCTAAAAACTAGTGAGTCAGTTAGTAGGCTTACTGCCGCAATTCGTCTAATCCAACTGACCCAACCAATCCAACCAATAATTAGCCGTGAAGCCCAGCCAAGTCACAGACCTATCAAGAAGCGTCTCACCGCCCCGTGTCTTACGATGGCTACGAATTAACTGCTGTAATAGTCCCGTCAAGAATATGTACCAGGTATGGGACAGTGCTATTGGATACTTCGAGGCTAAACGATGCTTTGTAGCGACGTACCAAAATCGGGCCTTGCAATCGACCTTTTTTACGAATTTCTCGCGTGATATTGCGACTTTTTCTTCAGGCATCTGTTCGGCGCTTTGCGGCAGAAGAGCTTTTTGAGAACATGGCTGAAGAACAGCTTGAGAGCAGCGGTCGTACTCCTTACGGCACTGGTCGGCAGGTTCGCCGGACCGAGGTGCGTGCAGCAGACTCGTAGTATATTTCGAATGGTACTAAAATAGTTATTGTTGACCGCAGTATCGTCGTCAGGCTTCGCACGCTACGTGTAGCACGTGGCTTGCGATACGCCCAATGTCGAGCTCCCAACGACCCCTAGTTCTTACGAAGTACAGTAAGTGGGATATTACTACCTGGTGTAGTACAGCAGTAATGGTCTTTCTACGGTGCCGGTATGCGCAGCCAGCTTTACGGGCACTAAAGCGGCAACAAGGCACTACTCCGCACACTGCCAAAGGAAGCAGAGGTTAATCCCCTTCGTCTGTGCCAAGCGATTTCACCGGTGCGATAGCTGGCACTATTAATACTAAACCGGAGGAACCACAGCTGTAGTCGCAGGATCTGACAGGGTAGGCCTCATTCGCCGAGGACCGAACATTTTTTTTCTGATATAATTTTTCCAAGATATTGTTCGACAATACTACGCGAGCCCCCTGCTCCCGCCCGCTTGCCACCCTGATCTCACGCCGACCTACCGGAACCCTCCGAACTGATTGGGTGAATATCCAGCCACCGCCGAGCACCCTGATCCCACGCCGACGGCCAGAAAAGCCGAGGGAAAATCGGCCTAAACAAGCCATGTCTGACAAGCCATGTCTGAAGGCCCTCGCGACCAGATTAGAAGAAAAGTTCAACCCCATAGCTGGTACCCAACACTTACCAATGGCCCCTCAGAGGTTCGGCGGGGGTAAAACATGCTCGGAAGTTTTTGTTATTTCGTGCGTGAAGCATAACCGCACCGCTTCGCCGTTAGCATGTACCAGGTATAGGGTGTATAACGAAGGACCCTACAGGGTACGGGTATCGACTACCAGGTAGCAGATACCAGTATACCCGGTACTTGAAGGATACCTCGTATACCCCTCTATCTGGAATGTAAGGGCTGTTTGGGTATCGGTTGTAGACTGTGTGTCAGTCAGCGGGTATAGGGGGAAACATCCGGAAGTTTATGGGAAACATCCGGAAGTTTACCGACAGAGCGCGCCATAAACAGAGCTGCTTCATAAAGTAAACCGGTCTGTGTGTTGCTGCTTTTGAGTCCGCTTACGCATCAATTTCCACCCCCCGAAATGCCATACAAACACTAGCTGTGCCGCCCCTGCTTTGTTTTGTCAGCCTGAAAACCGAAAACGAGCTTGCTTTTGCGGATTACTACGGTTGATGTTCGGCCTTGCGTCCGCTTACTTAAGCTCAAAACGTCATGCCATCGCCAACTGTGCCGGCCCTGACTTGTTTCGTTGACCTGCCTTGACCGCCAGCTTCGACAACTTCGCGGGGCTAATCGGAGGGTTTTGCGCCGTGCCGCTGGCGTTGGTGTACCCCTCGGCCTTCATGCTGCACCTCATGGGGGACACGCTGTCCGCCGCACAGCGGGCGTGGACGTGGACTGTGCTGTTTTGCGGCTGTGTAGCTGCTGTGTTGTGCACGTGGCAGTCTTTGGCCACTTGGGCGTGAGCAAAGGATAATATATATATATACATATATTTACATGTTTATACACGTCTGTTTTGCTTGGTTTGTTTCTTTGTTTTGTGGCCTATGTACCGGCCGTGTTGTGGTAAGTGTCAGACGAGCACTACGAAAGTAAAGGCTGAGATTTGCAGGAAAACAGGAAAATCTAGAGTCTTGACACTATTTTTTTTTGTAGAACGCACTAACGCACTCATTCTCTTACGAGAAAAAGAAATCCAGCCTCTATGAACTTTACGGCTTCTTATCTTTTCGACCGGGAATGCAGTCCCCGATTGACGTTCGCGTCAGAGCCCGAACGGTGACTATATTTCGGGCCACAGGGTAAGAAACAGTATTGATGGGTGCCCTGTACTGCATGGTGAGATGTCTCGAAAGCTACGAATGATGTTTTTTTTTGTGTGTGCAGCCAGTGAAGTACCTGGTATATATGATATAAGCTAGACTCTCGCTTGTCAGAGAGTCCCGGTTGAGCACAGCTAGTGGTGGGAGGTATATGCCACTCACGCACCCCGTAGACAATTCTGTCTGGCAGGAGCGAGCGTTGTTAACTGTGCGTGTATGATCATGTGACGGCATGCACCCGGGCTTGATTCGCCGATGGACTTTAGGTGGTTTTTGATTGGACGGGGACGAATATTTGGCGGGTTTTGATCGGACAGGGACGTTTTGGGGGTTTTCGATTGTCCGGGGATGAATGTTTGGTGGTTTTTGATTGGACGAGGAAGCACGGCGATGTAGTAAATCAATATTGGTGGTTTTGGATTTAACTATATAGTAATGCCCGGTATATGGACAAACCGTTACTGGTGTACCATTTTATGGGGTGGACCGGGAACGATGCGGGGTGTATGGGTGGACCGTTCATGGTTTTTCATTGGGTGTACGCAAACACGGCGAGGTGCAACTATAGATCAATGTTGAACGTTTGTCCTATGTACGCGGAAGCACAACGATTAATGTATACCAGGTATCGATTAATGTTTGGTGGTGTTTGCTTTGACGAGGAAGCAATACGGGGCAAGATGCTGCTGCCGGCTGCTGCTGGCTGCTGCTGGTGTGCTGTTGCTTGATGCTTGCTGCTGCTTCTGTGCTGCTGCCACTGCTGCTGTTGTTATTCTTCTGTAGGGTCAGATATGCCCTTTTTAGCCGCGTCGAAAAAAGATTCCTAGGAAACCGGGCGAAACCAAACCCGTGCACTGCCTATACAGTATGGATAAGCCGTAACTGGTTGTTCGTTGGACGGGGAAACCATGCGGGTATATGGATACAACCGTAGTGTACCTGATACTGGTTTTCCTTTGGACGACGTAACAATGCGGGATAATACGGACAAACTGTTACTGTTATTTCAATCGAGGGGAAATCATGGCAGTGTCGATTGACTCGTGTTAAGCGATTTTTGAATGGACGAGGAAGTAATGCGGGGTAATACGGATATATATATATATATTTTTCTTTGTTCCTTGATTGGAGGGGATTGCACGGCCATGTTTATCGATTCGTGTTTGGTGGCTGATGATTGGACGAGGAAGCAAGGCAGGATACTACGGGTACAACCGTTGCTGATTTTTGATTGGAGGCTCGGCAATGTGTGGTGCTTTTTGATTGGACGAGGAAGCAATGAGGGATACGATACCGTTACGGTTTTTTTTTGGAGGCGGAAGCACGCGGCGAGGTTCTTACATCGACTGTTATTTTAGTTTGTTGGTTTTTGATCGGACGGGGAAGCAATGTGGGGCATGTCGTTTTTTGTGTGGCTTTTGATTGAAAGGGAATGAGAGAGGCGGGGGGGGTGTACTCATGTCCTGCATGGCCGTAGAGGGGAGGGGGGAAGGCAGTCTAAGGGGTACCCAGATGGCCTCGGTCTCGGCTGCATCACGACGTCGTCATGGCGGTGTATTCGTACTATGAATAACTGCTGCGTGTTTTTTGGCGTCTTGCAGTGTGTGATGTTTTTGTCTCGACACTGCTTTGGTTTGGCATGTGAGCAGCCTAATACGAGGTTGCACAGCGTAGCTCTACAAGGGCTTTATATCGCTGCAGCCCCCCCCCTCCCCCCCCCCCCCCAAGCTAGCGGACGCTTAGCGTCATTCTCAAACACGTTGTTGTGTGTCGTGCGGTAGTGCTGACAAAGGAAGAAGAGGAGGTACGTACAGTGGTCACTTTTTTTTTTGATGGCTGACGCGTTCCTTGCTCTTTATTTTTAACATTTGAACGATACTATTGTTCTCACGTTCGCCGTCAGACGATGAACAGCACAACCTAATTGATGCCCGTCAGTTGTATGTAAGTACCTCGTCTGTCGTCCGAAATGCAGACGACACGTCAAGGACCTTTGAACTAGCACGGGGGACCATAGTTAATACCAGTAGAACCTATGGTATACATAATAACCTATATATTTATCGATTTTTACTAACAATATTTGGTCCTATTAACTATAGTCCCCAGTAATAGCACGAGCTACGTAAGACGTGTGAACGCCAACATGTGGAAAACATATCGTACCAGGTACGGCCAGGTGGACATTTTATCGTACCAGGTACGACCAGGGGCACCGCGACATACATCACAGCTCTACCTGCGAGGACCTTTAACAATTTGGGAGAAGGGATCTTTAGGTTGGTAGGCTGTTCGGATGTTTTGGTTCCTGTTGGGATCAAGGTACGGGCGAAGACCCAACCCAACCCCTGACTCTAAGCCTACCCCTAACCCTGACCCCAAACCGCAGCCAAAACGGACCAAAAATCGCCATAAACGCGGCTACGCCGAGCTTGATCGAACTAGGAAATTTCTCAGATATATGCGGACGACGATTCCGAAGTGCAGACCACGCTACACATTCTTCAAGTAAAAAACATCCCTAAAGATCCCTTCTCCCAGACTGCTAAACCTACTCCGACCTGCCGTGAGCACGCTGCTAGCTGGTGCTACCTACAGGAAGGGTCACTCTTGAGGCAGCCAGTTTGAGGAAAAGTGAACGCTCAAACACATGTACACCAAAAAGCGAGAAAACGGAGCCGCACTCGCCACCCTGTCGGAATTGAGAAAATATCCTACGTACGCATATGGCGGGCTGGGGTTTTCGACAGGCGCTAAAATAAAAAACACGCATTTTTTTCAGTTTTTTTTTTCTTGTATGGGACTCAGTAATCCCCCCCCCTCCCCAAAAAGTTTTTACCTGGTATGTAATATATGGAAACAACGTAGTGAGCGCCCAATTGTTGGAGGTGTCTCTATTAGGAGTAGGAACGCGGCGCTCCGTCTCGAAAGGGATGCGTGGTCAATGGGCAAGTGACTAAGGCAAGCAACAAATGAGTACGCCTGAGTACGCCCCCCCCCCCCCCCCCCCTATTATTTATAGGTTTGGTTGGCGTCGGTTGCCAACGACACTGTAAAACATGCCGCTCACTACGTGAGCTAGACAGCCAGGGTGCCGTTTTTTTTTATTTGGCGGTCGCCCATAGATAGCTGGTTGTCGAGTTAGATCATTTGTGCGAGGTAAAGAATCTTTACTCCGCACAATTGGGAATGCTCGTATCACGTAGTGTTCAAGGTAAGACACCCAAGAGGCAGTACATAGTACTCCCATTGCTGTCTCTGGAAATGCCTACACCGGAAATTAAATCAACTCATTGAAGCTGTCGTCCATACGCGAGTACTCAGTCCGCCTCAAAAGCGGTTCTTAGTAGGATGCAGCTCACCCTTCATGCGACTCGCCAGACACCTCACGGCGCTTCGCGCTTGGTGCAAGCAATGTCTGCCTGGTCTGTGAAAACCCGACATGCTCCGTCCCGGCATTGTAGGGATGCGAGGGTCTATGGTCATACGACCACGGCAATGCATGAGATCGAGTACATCTCTCCTATCGAGCACCCCCCCCCCCCCCCCCACCCCGTCTGGGACTGAAAAATAAAGTGAATCATGTTTTTTTGTTTTTGTTTACCGTTGCGAACACTACTCGCAGGAGTATTGTACCGCGGAGAACCCGGATATCATCCCAAATATATTGACTAGTCCAGCTTCGTCAGCCATACCAGTATGTGAACGGAAGAAGCCCCCCCTCCCCCCCCACCGTAGCTCGCTCTTAGGAGACAGGCCGGAGGAATGCTTTATACGGGTGGTGGCTTATTTTCTTCACTCCTCTCTCACATGAGGGGCCGAACGAACACATCTCAACGTAAACATCACTTCGAAGAACGTTCGTTCGCGCGACCCGCCGAACATTTGTATGCGCTACACCAGTCCTGAAACAGCTACACTAACAGTAATAGTAAACGTATGTATATCTCGGGACAACCATGTACCCGATTCCCGCTTCATTGATGATCTAGATCATTCAAGGCAGATATATGATCTAGATCTTTCAAGGCGAATGAATTCCCGATGTTGCATAATCTAGCCCATGTTGACGGGTGGGACACGTACTCGTATAATCTGCATGATCTCGTAGCAACTATTTCCTAGGTTGGATCTGTACTACTATCCTATGCAGACCCTGCTCAACCTTTCATAACGGCAGGCGAGGAACTAGATGACCTGTGGATAGAGTAGATGATTCACAGTAGATATGTAGATAAATAGATCATGATCTGTCTGCCCGACGTGTCAAAGCATTAATAGTGTACTAACCGGTGCAGCCGCCAACATAGACGATAGCTACTAGTAGTAGTGGGGGTGTAATACCACCGATCCCGCGCCGTGTTCGTATGATACACTGCTATCAAACTGCCGCCCAGGGAGTAAATAGAACGATCCCTTGATCTTCGCCTTAATGGGCATTGCAGAGGGGCATAAAAACTGGAAATTTGAATGTGAAACCCGAAGTTTGATCTTTCCAGGTTTGTTTCCTGCAGACGTATGGCTGGTTGCGACAAGAAGGCCAGTGGCCGCAAATGCCCTCAGCAAAGCAGCAGTCTGCCCGTCTACCTGGCCCTATCCCGTGAAGTCCTGACCGCTCATTCCTTTCGAAGCGTACCTTGCCGGAGGGGGGCAGGGGGACAGCAAGCAGCAGAGGTTTTAGTTGCCACGTGGTATTATACAGTAATAATAGCTGATCCAGTACCATACAAGCGCCCAGGTCTAACAACACCTGTTGGCCTGAAATACAGCTTTGCGAGTACTGGACTAGAGTTGTTGTACTGTACTTCCAATACAACTCATCCCCACGGCACGCCCGAGGCTGGAATCATTCCGGAAAGGCAGAACGCGCACAAAAAAAAATCAGGTAACACAAGTAAAGCGCATTCTAGACTGATTGGCTATATATATCCAGACCAACGGTCAGCTGCGGCAACGTCACGCCATGGTTAAAGAAATGTCGGCGGGCCTTGGCAACATCAGGGGCTGGTTTGACGGTTACATAATCGTGCCAGAGCAGTCGGCAGGAACGTCAACAATCCACCACCTCCGGAGCAATGTATACTATCGCGGCGGAACATACAGTAGTAATGAGAACCGAACGTGGCGTGCAAAGATAAAGCACTTGTGGGGGGATACCTCGTTTTTGGGTCCATCGTGGTTTCTGATCACTGCTATTATTATGACGGGGGATCATATTTATAAAATTAGTAAATAGGGTCTACAGCAGTAAACGCGCAAAAACTACCAGGTACATATTTATCTATTTTTACTATTACGGGGGGCCATAGTTAACAGGACCAAATATTGTTGGTAAAAATGGTTAAACATATAGGTTTTTATGTGTACCATAGGTCCTGTTAACTATGCTCCCCCGTAATAACAAAATTTGGTCCTATTTACTATGGTCCCCCGTAATAATATGAATAATATAATACCTCTTGCAGTAGGAAACCGGTCTTCGAGGGCGCGTCAAGGCCTCTTTGGACCTCAATTCACTTGTTAGTGTTAGAGCGCGGGCAGTCAGTCAAGGGGTCAAACCGCGGTCTCCTAGAAGCCTCACCTTACTATTTTCAGTGTAGCGCGCGGTCAGTCACCACGGTCTCCTAGCAGCCTTGATGAACACTTTTTAGTGTATCGGGTGGTCAGTCAAGAGGTCACCCGACGAATTCCTGCCAACCTTAACATACTATTCTTGGTGTCAGGAGCGGTCAGTCAAGGGATTAGACTGCAGTCTCCTAGCAGCCTCAATATACTATTACTAGAGTAGCGGGAGGTCTACCAAGGGGTCAAACCGCGGTCTCCTAGCAGACGAAACATACCATATTTAGTGTAGGGTGCGGTCAGTCAAGGGATCTAACCTCGGTCTCCTAGCAGCCACAACATACTCTTTTAGTGTCACGGGCGGTCAGCGGTCAGTCAAGGGGTCAAACTGCGATCTCCTAGAAGCCTCAACATACTATTTTTAGTGTAGAGTGTGGTCAGTCAAGGGATCACACTGAGGTCTCCTGGCAGCCACAACATACTCTTCTTGTAGTGTAGTAGGCGGTCAGAGGTCAGTCAAGGGGCCAAACCTCGGTCTCCTAGCAGTCGTCACATAACTATTTTTAGTGTAGGGTGCGGTCAGTCAAGGGATCAAACTGAGGTCTCCTAGCAACCATAACATACTCCTTTAGTGTAGCGGGCGGTCAGCGGTCAGTCAAGGGGTCAAACCGCGGTCTCCTAGCATATTGGCTGAGGAGCTGAGCGACTTCTCTGCATGCCATGCTTTTGGATTTCGTGCTTTCGTTTCTGCTCAGGGAGTCTATGTAACATGCCTGGTTAATAAAAAATCCAACATGACTCCTTCTATCATCTCAGAAACAATTCGTTACGTACGACGAGGCAAAGGCCTGCCGGATCAACCCCTTGTTGCAAATACTTTGTGTTGCAAGCCTGACACTGATCTCGCCAACCGATCAACCTTTTACCCCGGTAGCTCGGTACCACTCTGTTCGTAAAAAAAAGGACCGTTCGTATGCTAATATCGTATGACACTATCACCCCAGGGTGCTAAGATGACACGACAATACACCCCCTAATACGGGGGATCATATTAAATAGGACCTACGATTCACACAAAACCTATTTATTTCGCTATTTTCACCAACAATATTTGGTCCTATTTACTATGGTCCTCCGAAATAGGACGAATTTCGGAGCTGCTTTTCTCGACAATGAATGGGGAAGGTGCAAACGAACGCCGAGCGATACACAAGTCTATGGAAAACGTTGTCGGGAACGTTTCCGAAACCACAATTTTCGTTTTACTATTATGTGTGCCCCCTCTGCTTTGGACACACTCGGCTCCGAAAATAATCCTAGGGGGTATGTTATGCTATCGCATGTTATCACCCTGGTGTGATAGTATTATACTGTAGTATCATACCATCGGTCTTTAGATACGGGGACAGAGTCGAAGGTAGCATGCTCACATATATATACAAGTTTTCCCTTCGGAGTGGCATGAGCGTAGCGTGTAAGAAGATTCTTGCCGAAATACGTACTTGGTGCGTTGGTTTGAACTATTCCACCAATTTATTGCAGTTAGTTGTATGTGCTGCAGTTTGTTGGGGCAATAGCTCAAATGTACCTGTTAACAACCAAGTATGTATGAGTATAAGGGAAATACTAGTGTAACATGCAGATAGATGAGGGTGACGCAAGAGAGCAGTTAGTTCTAATGACCGAAAAAGCAGGTAGTAATTATGTATTCCAGCTGTTTGTTGTTATGATATATGAAGGCGACATGATGAGCGTGATAATAATATGCAACTTCGACAGTAAGCACCTAGCTCGACAAATCGCAGCGCCAGTCGACACATGTCCTGCGACACCTAACGGTTCGACAACGAACGAAACCTTTGGCGGACGCCCAAACCAACTATTAGTGCGACAGGAATTCCTCAAGGAAAGACGTCTTCAGCGTAGCAGTGGGCCCGGGGCCGGCGTGAAACGCAAAGAAGTCGAAGCGACGGGAGTAAGTAGTAGCAAAAATTCCCTCGCAAACGCGAATGTCGCTAATAATATCAACGGGATCAGCACCGTGGCAAACACCCAAGGGAGATTGAAAAAAACAGGATCTTTCGTTGTCCACAGCACCCAGAGAAGATGCACAAAAGTCAGTTAGACCTTGGCACTCGCCAAGGCACTAGCGTGATGAAGGCGATGCAAAACCTGACACTCTTCTTAGGTGAAGAAACCCCCACCGCAAAAAAATGAACCAGTCTGCTCCCCACGCTTGAACTCAAAGTACCCGCTGGCAGACTTGCAAGTACACGCACAACGGATGTTTGCTGAAAGTATTGAAATATTATAGACGCAGGCGCACGCTGCAACCAAACGCCCGCGAACACCTTCATATTCAGACCCCAGACGCAGACCAAAGGCAGATCAACTGTGTATGATGCTCTACCGGCAGATCATGGTAGACACGAGAACAGAGACTCTTAAATAAAGCACGAATATCTATTCCGAGCCCGAACCGAGGAGATCGACCGACGCAGCCTTCACGCTTGGCGGCGCTTTTCTCCAGTTCCACCCGAGCCTATTCGCCGAACTTCGCGTGGCGTTCGCCCTGAACTTGCTCGTCTTGGGCGATGAAGAGCTTCCTGGAGTGCTTCGAGCCCGAGAAGTGCAGGGGGGGCTTGCACAGGCCGATGAAGATGCCGTTGTCTTTCATAGTTCCTTAGCAGTAGACACAATCCGTACGGGCCTGCAAACAAACATAGATTATAGACAAAAAACCGACAGCACAAAGGAGACATGTACGACGTGTTGAATACAAATATTTTACTTGGTATGAGTTTAGTTGACGAAGACTTTGAAAAGGGCAAATAAATAAATGCCAAAGTCAATTTTACCTGATTCGTTTGGGCCAAAATCATGTGTATACTAAAACCAAGTAAAAAACGCGCGCCGCGAGCGGTGTTCTGTCCATGAAAGTCGGGTAAAAAAAGAAGCGTGCCATATAATATGGCCTCCAAAATCTATGTCGTTTAGTTTTCTTTAGGGTGTAGATACCACGGGCTTCACTTGGACCTGCAGAGAGTCACTGTTAATTGGCTTCGTTTGTTCTGCGACGGCGGGGGCGCCAAGAAGAGTATTTACTCTGGCGCCCCCCCACCGTTGACAGCTTAAATCTTCTTGACCGTCCTCGTGGAACAACTGCCAGCTCGGCACGAAATTATCTTGCCGTAACAAACCTGAGACAAACTCGACGCGGGGTGGTGCAGATGAAGACCATGGTGATGTATGGACCGCTGTGACCATAGAAAACACAAAGCAGCGGCAGTCGGACACGACAACTATTCAATATCTGAAGCACGTCGCACACCCCAAAGAAGAAAAAAAAGTGAAACCAGCATACTCATGTATGTATGCATATTTACGTAGATAGATACGTACTTTGACGTACAACGTGTACGTGCGAGTACGGAGTTTATACGTTGCGTAATGCAGAATAAGGGAGGGCAGACGCATTCGGAGAGAAACAGCAGTAGTAGTATACGTATGTGGCCCCTCTGATTGGTTCAAAGTTGGCCAAAATCAGTTGAAAGCTAGAGAGAGTAGAAAAAACAGGTACCTGGTACCAGGTATAAGTTGGCCTTTTCGAGCCAAAATCAGTTACGATGTCAGCCTGGACAAAAGCAGCGCTCCTGGAGTGTGTTTTGTACTTGTTTTTAGAATGTAACTGACTTTGGCCGAAAGTGGCCAGATATACCTGATTTTGGCCAAAACACCTTTAAAAACAGTTTAGAAAATACGCGTTGGCGTGCGCTGTGGAGGCAGAAAGCACGAAAATGGTAACTAGGAATGGGATGCGATGAATGATGTTGGCGAACCCTCACG
Source organism: Nereocystis luetkeana (assembly GCA_031213475.1). Taxonomy (NCBI): domain Eukaryota; class Phaeophyceae; order Laminariales; family Laminariaceae; genus Nereocystis; species Nereocystis luetkeana. The sequence goes on along the minus strand of JARUPZ010000003.1, from coordinate 1,727,865 downwards.
TCGTTTTTCGCGGCAGAGACGGCGACGGCAGAGTCGGCAGCAGCATAAAACATGGAAACGTGGTAGTGTACTCAACGCCTGTCTGTTATCGTGTCGGAACAACAACAGCAGCAGCGGCGGTAGACAACTGTCTCGGTGTGGAAAGAAACGCAGGCTGTAAACAACAACGGCAGTTGTTCGGAAAAAAAGTTGGTTATAGTGTGCACAACAACAAAAACAACGGCATCATCAGCAGCGCATATACAAATGGCAGTACGCGTACTATACCCCTGTCTCGGTGTGAGCTCGTATCGAGAAAAAAAAGATGGACATTTGTTTTTGGTTATACGTACTGCTCTGGTACCTGGTATGTATTTGTGTCTTGTGTTTAGTGCTGAAGGTCGACAACATACATGCGGGAACAGCAACAACCACGCCAACAACAACAACATAGACAACAGCTGCAGCAGCAGCGGCGGCGGCAGACACTGACTCAAAGCTGCGGACAACAGCAACTACGCGAACGACGTCAGCGTACACAAAAAAATCAGCATCAGGGACGATAGGCGCGCGGGGTTATATCAGCAGGAAACGCAGCAGCAGCAGCAGCAGCAGCAGCAGCAGCAGCAGCAGTAGCAGCAGCAGCAATGGGCTGCGCCATCAATTCGTGTTCTCGCGTGCGGGAACACAGCGACGACGACAACAACAACAACAACAACAATACCAACAGCATGAACAACAACAGCAGCAGCGGCGGTAGACACTGCTGTTGGGGAAACGAACGCAGGCTGTAAACAACAACGGCAGTAGCAGCGGCAGCAGCAGCACAAAAGCAAATGGCAGTAGGCGCAGTAGCGCAGAAACAAATGACATTATTAGTACGTTGTTGTCTTGGATTTAGTGTTGAAGGTCGACTACGTGCGGGAACAGCAACAGCAGCACCACCAACAGCATACCAGGTAAACAACAGCAGCAACAACAGCGAAGGTAGACACCTGCCTCGGTGTGGAAAGGAACGCAGGCTGTACAGAACAACGGCAGCAGCAGCGGCAACAGCAGCGCATACGCGTACTATAAAAACACGGAGGCAAACACATCTTGGTTGTAGATTCATTACTGAAGGTCGACAACATGCGGGAACAGCAACGTCAACGACAACACTAACAGCAGCAGCAGCAGCAGTAGATACTGACTCAAAGGTCCCTACAACAGCAACAACGCGAACGACGACTACATACACCAACCTGAAACGAGAAAAACAGCATCAGGGGCGGTAGGCGCTCGGGGCAACAACACCAGGAAAAGGTGCAGCAGCAGCAGTAGTAGCAGCAGCAAAAATGGACTGCGCCACCAAGTCGTGTTCTCGTATATTAATTCCAAAAATTGCAAGTAGTGTGGAAAAAACTAAACAACAGCAGCCGCGGCGGTAGACGTAGGCGACAAACAACAACAACAACAACAACAACAACAACAGCAGCCGCGGCGGTATAAATAGGTAGCACACAACAACACCAACAACAACAACAGCAACAGAGAAGCGCAGAACACAACTCACCGCCACCTCCTGTCTCGAGCGTGAAGGACACGGTGCGGACGTCGATAGGCCTGGCGCATAATTCACAGTCTTTGGGCCACTTCAAGATTATCCCGCTGCCGGGGCAGGTGTCGAGGTCGCCGGTCGCAAAAAACGAACTTGCCTCCAGAGTTCTGTCTCCATCATACAGCTGGGAGATGGGAGATGCAGCGGTTGCACTTTACAGTGGGATTGAGCACTGACTTGGACAGGGGGGTTCTGTTCGAAATGGGCTTCCAAGATCCGCCAGAAGAGGGCGAGGCAGAGGTGTATTGAAGGCAGAACCTTTAATATCGGCAGCAGGAAAAAGTGCAGTCCACTCTGTAGAAGCAGCACCACCAGGAGCAGGCGATACCATCTACCAGGCAGGAGCAGCACTAGCGGGAGGAGCACCCGGTACCAACAGAAGCAGCGAAAGCAAAAATAGCACCAGCAGGAGCGGCACCAGAAGGAGCGGCACGAGCAGGAGCAACGCCAGCAGGAGGCCAACTGGCCAAGCGGTATACGAAGAGGCAGCACCAGCGTGACGCCCGTCGTATGCTGTCTACATGTGTCCACGCCCGCAAATAATCCAATGACCTGCGTCGTAGTCCTATGTTGAAACTATTCCGGAACAAAATAGAAAACAAATCGGTCTACTATTGTATGTATGCCGTCTTATAGCCGGTCTCTTCGGGCCAAAGCAGCTGAGATCAACGGCAGTCCTGTTGAATCTGTTCCCGAAAAGTCCCTCCACTCGCGAATAGTACAAAGCTCTCGCGAACCAGGGCTGACGATCTTGCGAAAGGGCACCGAAACGCCCCCACGGCGACCGACCAGAGAAAACGAATTTATAGGTTTGTTTATATACAAGTTTTCCCTTCGGAGTGGCATGAGCGTAGCGTGTAAGAAGACTCTTCTTGCCGAAATACGCATTTGGTGCGTTGGTTTGAACTATTCCACCAATTGCAGTTGTATGTGCTGCAGTTGGGGCAATAGCTCAAATGTACCTGTTAACAACCAAGTATGTATTAGTAAAAGGAAAATAGTAGTTAGTGGAACATGCAGATGAGGGTGACGCAAGAGAGCAGTTCTAATGACCGAAAAAGCAGGTAGTAATAATGTATTACATACAGCTGTCATGAGATATGAAGGCGACATAATAAGCGTGATACCTGGTATGCAACTTCGACAGTAAGCACTTACTTGCTCGACGAACCGCAGCGCCAGTAGACACATGTCCTGCGACACCTAACGGTTCGACAACGAACGAAACATTTGGCGGACGCCCACACCAACTACGACATAAATTCCTCAAGGAAAAACGTCTTCAACGAAGCGTAGCAATGGGCCCGGGGCCGGCGTGAAACGCAAAGAAGCCGAAGCGACGGGAGTAAGTAGTAGCAAAATTTCCCTCGCAAACGCGAATGTCGCTAATATCAACGGAATCAGCACCCTGGCAAACACCCAAGCAAGGTCGATAGAAAAAAACAGGATCTTTCGTTGTCCACAGCACCCAGAGAGGATGCAAAAACGTCAGCTAGACCTTGGCACTCGCCAAGGCACTACTAGCGTGATGGAGGCGATGCAAAACGTGACACTCTTCTTGGGTGAAGAAACCACCACCGAAACAAAATGAACCAGACCTCTCCCCACGTTTGAACTCAAAAGTATCCGCTGGCAGACTTGCAAGTACACGCACAACGGATGTTTGCTGAAAGTATTGAAATATTATAGACGCAGGCGCACGCTGCAACCAAACGCCCGTGAACACCTCTATATTCAGACCCCAGGCGTAGAGCAAAGGCAGGCGGAGGGACATGATAGACGCGAGAACAGACTCTTAAAAGTACGAAGATCTATTCCGAGCCCGAACCGAGGAGATCGACCGACACAGCCTTCCCGCTTGGCGGCGCTTTTCTCCAGTTCCACCCGAGCCTATTCGCCGAGCTTCGCGTGGCGTTCGCCCTGAACTTGCTCGTCGTGGGCGATGAAGAGTTTCCTGGAGCGCTTGGAGCCCGAGAAGTGCAGGGGGGGCTTGCACAGGCCGATGAAGAATAGATGCCGTTGTCCTTGATAGTTCCTTTGCAGTAGACACAATCCTTACGGACCTGCAAACATAGATTATAGACAAAAAACCGACAGCACAAAGGAGACATGTAAGACGTGTTGAATACAAATATTTTACTTGGTATGAGTTTAGTTGACGAAGACTTTGAAAAGGGCGAATGATAAAATCAGTTATACCTGATCCGTTTGGGCCAAAATCACGTGTATAATAAAACCAAGTAAAAAACGCGGGCCACGAGCGGTGTTCTGTCCATGAAAGTCGGGTAAAAAAAGAAGCGTGCCATATATGGCCTCCAAAATCTAAGTCGTTTAGTTTTCTTTACGGTGTAGATACCACGGGCTTCACTTGGACCTGCAGAGAGTCACTGTTAATTGGCTTCGTTTGTTCTGCGACGGCGGGGGCGCCAAGAAGAGTATTTACTCTGGCGCCCCCCCACCGTTGACAGCTTAAATCTTCTTGACCGTCCTCGCGGAACTGCCAGCTCGGCACGAAATTATCTTGACGTACCACGCCTGAGACAAACTCGACGCGGGGTGGTGCAGATAAAGACCATGGTGATGTATGGACCGCTATGACCATAGGAAACAACACAGCGGCGGCAGTAGGACACGACAACTATTCAATAACTGAAGCACGTCGCACACCCCAAAAAAGAAAAAAAGTGAAACCAGCGTACTCATGTATGCATGTTTATGTGAATACCTGGTACGTACTTTGACGTACAACGTGTACGTGCGAGTACGGAGTTTATACGTTGCGTAATGCAGAATAATTTCAACCGAGGGAGGGCAGACGCATTCGGAGAGAAACAACAGTGTACGTATGTGGCCCATCTGATTGGTTCAAAGTTGGCCAAAGTCACTTGAAAGCTAGAGAGAGTAGAAAAAAACAGGTATAAGTTGGCCTTTTCGAGCCAAAATCAGTTACGATGTCAGCCTGGACAACATTAATAGCAGGGCTCCTGGGGTGTGTTGTGTTCTTGTTTTTAGAATGTAACTGACTTTGGCCGAAAGTGGCCAGGTATACCTGATTTTGGCAAAAACACCTGTAAAAACAGTTTAGAAAATACGCGTTGGCGTGAGCTGTAGAGGCAGGAAGCACGAAAGCTAAATAGGAATGGGATGCGATGAATGATATTGGCAAACCCTTACGTCTTTTTTCGCGGCAGAGACGGCGACGGCAGAGTCGGCAGCAGCATAAAACATGGAAACGTGTTAGTGTGTTCAACGCCTGTCTGTCATCGTGTCGGAACAACAACAGCAGCAGCGGCGGTAGACAACTGTCTCGGTGTGGAAATGTATATATATATACCAGGTATAAACTAAACTATAAACTCGTTTGCTCTGGACGGTCGCTGTCAGGGCGTTTCGGTAGCCCTTCGCAAGATTGTCAACCCTGATTCGCGAGAGCTTTGAACTTTTCGCGAGTAAACGGATTTTTTTATATTTTGTTCCGGAATAGTTTCAACAGGACTGTCAGTTTTCTGGCCAATTGAACGTTGATATCAGTTGCTTTGGCGTGAAGAGACCGGCTATGAGACAGCATACGACGCGAGTCATTGGAATATTTGCGTGCGTGGGAACATGTAGACAGCATACGACGCGCGTCACGATGGTGCTGCCTCTTCGTATACCGCTGGGCCTCCTGCTGGCGTTGCTCCTGCTCGTGCCGCTCCTTCTGGTGCCGCTCCTGCTGATACTGCGTTTGCTTTCGCTGCTTCTGCTGGTACCGGGTGTTCCTCCTGCTAGTGCTGCTCGTGCCTGGTAGACGGCATCGCCTGCTCCTGGTGGTGCTGCTCCTACAGAGTGGACTGCACTTTTTCCTGCTGCCGATATTAATGGTGCTGCCTTCAATACACCTACGAAAACTCCCCAAGGCTCCTCTGCCTCGCCCTCTTCTGGCGGATCTTGGAAGCCCGTTTCGAACAGAACCCCCCCGTCCAAGTCAGTGCTCAATCCCGCTGTAAAGTGCAACCGCTGCATCTCCCATCTCCCAGCTATATGATGGAGACAGAACTCTGGAGGCAGGGTCGATCTTGCGACCTGTGACCCCGACACCTGCCCCGGCAGCGGGGTAATCTTGAAGTGGAGACTGCGAATTATGCGCCAGGCCTTTCGACGTCCGCACCGTGTCCTTCACGCTCGAGACAGGAGGTGGCGGTGAGTTGTTTTCTGTGCTTCTCTGTTGTTGTTGTCGTTATTGTTGTTTGCTCCCTATATCTACCGTCGCGGCTGCTGTTGTTGAGTTTTTTCCACACTACTTGCAATTTTTGTTTATATTAATACGAGAACACGACTTGGTGGCGCATCCCATTGCTGCTACTACTGCTGCTGCTGCACCTTTTCCTGCTGTTATTACCCTGCGCGCCTACCGCCCCTGATGCTGCTTTTCTCGTTTCAGGTTGGTTTTTGTAGTCGTCGTTCGCGTTGTTGCTGTTGTAGGGACGTTTGAGTCAGAGTCTACTGCCGCTGCTGCTGCTGTTTATTTATGCTGTTGTTGACATTGCTGTTCCCGCATGTTGTCGACGTCCTGGACTGAATCTACAACCAAGATGTTTTTGCCTTCGTCTTTTTCATAGGAGCTCACACCGAGATATGAGTATAGTACGCGTATGCGCTGCTGCTGCTGCCGCTGCTGCTGCCGTTGTTCTGTACAGCCTGCGTCCCTTTCCACACCGAGGAAGGTGTCTACCTTCGCTGTTGCTGCTGTTGTTTACCTGGTATGCTGTTGGTGGTGGTGTTGCTGCCGTTCCCGCACGTAGTCGGCCTTTAGCACAAAATCCAAGACAAAAAGCGTACTAATTTCCATAATGCCATTTGTTTATGCGCTTCTGCGCCTACTGACATTTGCGTTTGTGCTGCTGCTGCCGCTGCTACTGCCGTTGTTGTTTGCAGCCTGCGTTCGTTTCCCCAACAGTGTCTACCGCCGCTGCTGCTGTTGTTGTTGTAGTCGTTGCTGTGTTCCCGCAAGGGAGAACACGACTTGGTGGCGCAGCCCATTGCTGCTGCTGCTGCTGCTGCTGCTGCTGCTCCTTTTCCTGCTGCTGTAACCCCGCGCGCTTATCGTCCCTGATGCCGATTTTTTGTTGTGCACGCAGACGTCGTTCGCGTAGTTGCTGTTGTAGGCAGCTTTGAGCCAGTGTCTGCCACCGCTGCTGCAGCTGTTGTTTATGTTGTTGTTGTTGTTGGCGTTGTTGTTGTTGTTCCCGCATGCTGTCAACCTTCAGACAAAATACAAGATACAAATACATACCAGGTTCGTACTAATTTCGAGATTTGTTTTGCACACTATATACGTATAACCAAAAACAAATGACCGTTTTTCTGTCTTGATACGAGCTCACACCGAGACAGGGGTATAGTACGCGTACTGCGATTTGTATATTATGCGCTGCTGCTGCCGTTGTTGTTTTTTTGCACACTATAACCAACTTTTTTCCCGAACAGTTGCCGTCGTTATTTACAGCCTGTGCGTTTCTTTCCACACCGAGACAGTTGTCTACCACCGCTGCTGCTGTTGTTGTTTAGACATGATAACAGACAGGCGTTGGGTACACTAACACGTTTCCATGTTTTATGCTGCTGCCGACTCTGCCGTCGCCGTCTCTGCCGCGAAAAAAGACGTAAGGGTTCGCCAACATCATTCATCGCATCCCATTCCTATTTCCCTTTCGTGCTTCCTGCCTTTACAGCGCACACCAACGCGTATTTTCTAAACTGTTTTTAAAGGGGTTTTTGCCAAAATCAGGTATACCTGGCCACTTTTCGGCCAAAATCAGTTACGTTCTAAAATCAAGTACCCTGGTACAAAACACTCCCCACGAGCCCTGCTATTGGCCAGGCTGGCATCGTAACTGATTTTGGCTCGAAAAGGCCAACTTGTACCTGGTACCTGTTTTTTCTACCCTCTCTAGCTGAGTTTGGGCAACCTTGAACCAATCAGAGAGTCCATACGTACGCAGTTGTTTCTCTCCGTATGTATGCGTCTGCCCTCCCTCGGTTGAAATTATTCTGCATTAATTTACGTAACGTATAAACTCTGCGCTCGTACGTACGTTGTACGTCAAATTACGTATTTACATATATATGCATACATACATGAGTACGCTGGTTTCACTTTTTTTCTTTTTTGGGGTGTGCGACGTGCTTCAGTTAATGAATAGTGTTGTGTCCTACTGCCGCCGCTGTGTTGTTTTCTATGGTCACAGCGGTCCGTACGTCACCATGGTCTTTATCTGCACCCGCGTCGAGTTTACCTCAGGCTTGGTACGGCAAGATAATTTCGTGCCGAGCTGGCAGTTCCGCGAGGACGGTCAAGACGATTTAAAGCTGTCAACGGGGGGGGGCGCCAGAGTAAATACTCTTCTTGGCGCCCCCGCCGTCGCCGAACAAACGGAGCCTATTAATAGTGACTCTCTGCAGGTCCAAGTGAAGCCCGTGGTATCTACACCCTAAATAAAACTAAACGACTTATTACGGGGGACCATAGTTAATAGGACCTATGTTATACATAAAAACCTATATATTTGACCATTTATACTAGAAATTTTGGTACTATTAACTATGGTCCCCCGTAATAGATTTTGGAGGCCATGTGGCACGCTTCGTTTTTACCCGACTTTCATGGACAGAACACCGCTCGTGGCGCGCGTTTTTTACTTGATTTTAGTACACACCTGACTTTGGCTCAAACGGATCAGGTATAACTGGTTTTGGCATTTGCCCTTTTTAAAGTCTTCGTCACCTAAACTAATACCAAGTAAAATCTTTGTATTCAACACGTCTTACATGTCTCTTTTGTGCTGTCGGTTTGTTGTCTACCAGGTACCGGTATGATTTATGCTTGCAGGTCCGGAAGGATTGTGTCTACTGCAAAGGAACTATCAAGGACACCGACATCTTAATCGGCCTGTGCAAGCCCCCCCCGCCTGCACTTCTCGTGCTCCAAGCGCTCCAGGAAGCTCTTCATCGCCCACGACTGATTCCGTTGTTAATAGTGACATTCGCGTTTGCGAGGGAATTTTTGCTACTACTCCCGTCGCTTCGAGTTTTTTCGTTTCACGCCGGCCCCGGGCCAACTGCTACGCTTCGTTGAAGACGTTTGTCCTTGAGGAATTACTGTCGTAGTCGGTTTGGGCGTCCGCCAAAGGTTTCAGTCGTTGTCGAACCGTTAGGTGTCCCAGGACATGTGTCTACTGGCGCTGCGGTTCGTCGAGCAAGTGCTTACTGTCGTAGTTGCATATCACGCTCATCATGTCGCCTTCATATCTCATAACAGCTGTAATACATAATTACTATTATTAATACCTGCTATTTCGGTCATTAGAACTGCTCTCTTGCGTCACCCTCATCTGCATGTTCCAGTACTAATTTCATTATACTAATACATATTTATTTGGTGGTTCACAGGTACATTTGAGCTATTGCCCCAACTGCAGCACATACAACTGCAATTATTGGTGGAATAGTTCAAACCTACCCACCAATTTAATACGTATTTCGGCAAGAAGAGTCTTCTTACACTCTACGCTCATGCCACTCCGAAGGGAGAACTTGTATATATATATATATATATACAAGGGCTCCGCACTCGTGTGATTACGTTGAAGCAAGTTGACATAATAAAAGTACACCATTCGATCTTGTTGCGAACGGGATCAGGGCAATGCCAATTGGTGCAGGGAAAAGGCAATGCCGAGTGTCAGTTCTCAGTTCTTGTATCTGTCTCACTCGAATTACAGACCAACTTTTATATCCTTTTTTTGGGACGTTATTATTTGCTGTCTTTTTCAGCCATCTACTCTGAAGCCCGAAAATCAGAACCGTCTATAATTATGGGCCAGGAAATGATCGATAATTTGGAGCCCACAGTTGCTGCTGGCGGGGGCAGAAATCAGCCCAGTTCTGAGAGGTCTCTCTTATACTCTCAGAACTGAGATTACTTTGATGATGTTGTTTACGATAGTAGCATTGCTGCCCTTTTTCTACCCAGTTGCCAAGGTACCCAATACCCACGCCGATATCACACCCCTATCTACGGCGAGCTGTACCTGCTTCCAACGACGCTTGTGCAGAAGAGAGGGTCTCTCCCGCACATGAAAGCGATAGCAGCAGCACAACCACAACAAGCAAAATATCAGCAACAGCAGCAGCAGGAGTAGCAGCAGGCATCGCTGCTGCTGCGGTCGGTTGCTGCAGCTGCTGCTGCTGTGCAGACCCACAGCCCCAAGACCAGCCTCAGCACAACAGCAGCAGCTGTACGTACGTCATCGCAGAAGACAACAACTTGCAGTATACGCCCAAATTACTGGGAGAACAGGACGCGTATTATCGCACTTAATCCTGAGAACAGGCAGTGATCGAGATACTGCGGGTATGAGCAGTATCATACACCTGATAACTGATACCTGGTACCTGATATCGATCGGCAATGATAATGCAGAACAACCGCAAAGTACTGCCGACATGGGCAGTATTCTCACAGCATGAACACCGAAATATACATGTTGGATATAGTATTACGTGTAGCAAAGGCAGCAGTATACGTACAGCAGCACAAAACTCCGGCATTCCACGAATACTTACTTGCAGTCTGAGCAAGCAGTCTCCAACCCTTGATTACCTCCAGGAGTGCTCGCCGAAACAACTGGGCGCGTTTTTCAATAGGGATTCGTACCCAGCCGAACATCATATCTAATTCCTGGAACGAAGGATCGTATCTTTTAAAACCGGGTCCGGATCTCCAATTTACTACTACTATAATAAATAAAAACCTCGCATCTGGACTGGACATGATTATTTTATCAAAAAGTGCAAAACGTCTGCTGTGTACGATATCCTCCGATGCGATTAATCGGTTATTCTTGTCGAACTCACAGCACCCGGCCGACTTGCCAACAACCTTCATTCAATTCGACCGGCGAAAACAAAGCTTTGTACGTACATACTCGAAGTAGAACACCTCTGAACTACTACTATAGACTGCTGCTGCTGTAGTTGTTAGTACTGGTATTCCAACGCGCCTCACTCAACAGTAGTAGTGGAAAAGTCCGAGCATGTAAGGCCACCTGTTGTACTATACCTTCCGATGTGATTGTTTTTTCTTATCGAACTAACACTCGGCCGAATTCGTACTCCTCAACAACCTTCATTCCATTCTACCGGCGAAAACAAAAGACGTGCCGAGTTATCAAAATATTGAAAAAACACCAACAAAGCAAAATCACCGGGATATGCGACGATCTGGTACCAAGAACGGCGCGATACCCCGAGAAGGCGCGTGTAGTCGTCCGGCGAAGAGAGAGGGTCAAGGGAAGGCAACCACCGAGAAATGCAGTACCGAGGGGTTCGAACAGGCCGATGGCGGCGGCCCGCAAAGCAAGGCAGTCGGTAGAAAGTGGTAGCAATCGCAAGACCGAGAGATCGAACCTCGGAGAGACAAACGCTACTATTTAATACTGCTGTAGGATGAAGCCTGCCACAAGAAGCTCTTCGCGGAGCAACGACACCGAAACAAATTTCCAGGACCACAGAAAATAGATCGCCCGTGTCTCCCTTTCCCAGCAAATATCCCTCAAGCTCGGGGTCGCCGCGCTCGTCGGTGGCGCGAGACTCCGAGACGCGCGCATGGGAGAACACCCGTCGAAGGCCGGCTCACGCGACCCTCGAGGAAAACGGCCGAAAAAGCAACCACGAAGGCAGGGAAGCGAAGGCGTCCGGAGTCCCAGACGGAGTTGAAGATAAAATCGGAATTTTAGGGTCCGCCCACAGCGGCCGAGAATCATTATATATGTATTTATGTAACACCTACTGTAATGTATCAAACCTAAAGCACCGTATAGTCAGGCAAGTCTCACACACAGTGGGTGTTGAGTCAAGAGCACACAAGGACACGAGGCAATCAAACCCCCTGTATCATGCTGCGATCGACAAGCGTCACACGTCACACATGACACACGACACACGACACACAGTTGGCGAGAAATTGTTACAACACAAGGCCCCTCGACCGGGGATCAACCATCTGCGGAAACATCTTACAAGTGTCATACTCCTATTTACTATGGTCCCCCGTAATACAGCAGTATCTAGTATCACTAAGGGGCGTTATATATAGGTCACGCCTGGAGTAAACCCTCGGGGGATACATTCTTTGGATATTCCGAAACAACAATCCCACATATCACCCAGTTATGTCGTGTTCCACACCCGCTGTGGTGTCATGCCTCAAAATCATTAGGACACCCCCGAGATATCGAAATATCGGCTTCCGCTATGCGCAGGACTGGTTGGCACAAAACTTTGTGCAGGGTGTGCGTCGTCGATTTCAACTTGCACGTCGGCCCAAATGAACCCGACCCCACCCCAGGCCTAACCACCAAGCCTTTGGGGGGCTTGAGGTCGGGAGGGGCAGTCACGCGGGTCCACCGCGTGTTTTGTAGGCGTTTTTCCAAAAAACATTCGGGCGGCCGAAAGGCTAGCCTAGGCCAATATGACCCACACCCTGCACAAACTTTTGTGCCGGCCCATCCTGCACATAGGGGTGAGTCGAGTCAAACGTATATCCTGCGAGTGACACCGTGGTGACGCCCTCAGTACTATTACTGCACACACTCAGCACCCACAGGTGTGCGAGATTACCACAAACCGTACAATATGGAGACATCAACATGGAGATGGAGGAGGTGCAAACCCTTGTGAAAGCATGGCCCATCGCAGTGGGCTCAATTCTTCTGCGGCGCCGGCGACTGCTACGACTCAAGGCTAGATCATACATCAGGTGCAAGGTGCGCCATACCTCACACCTGCTGTGCCTCCCGCTGCTACAAAGGCTCCCACAGCACAACCCACCGACGACCCAGCTACATCATCTGCCACCAAGGCTCTCACGACAACCCTTGCCGCCTTCGTGGAGGGCGGCAGCAAGACCCCTTTGCAACCACTGCTGTTATCACACCCCTCGCCTCGCGGTATGCCAGTACCAGGTACCACGTACACGGCCCCTTGAGTGAGTAAGCCACCCACCCTGGTGATACGTTTTTTATTAAAACAACGCACTTTATAACCGGGGTGCTGCGTTGAATATCAGTTCACACCCCCGGAGTATGAACACACCGCCCCCGGAGTATGAGCACACCGGGTGGTATTTGTTTTAGCGCCCCCAACTGTTATGTTACCACCCGCACCGTCTTGTACGACATACCAGGCACCAGGTACCAGCTACCTCGTACAGCAGTATACAACAGTGATTCGAGCAGTAAAACTGCAGTATTACAAACTAACTGCAGTACTACATACCCTACGAGTACACCACTATACTGGTGGGTGCGTTGTACGAACGAACGACTCCGTTGAGACGAGGCTGATCCATGTTGCAGAAACACATACCTGGTACCTGGTACACAGCATGTCACATGTTATGTCCTGGTGTGTAGTCTTGTTGTTCTCACATTAACTCTCTGACGAAGGAGTCCGTGGTCAAACAAAGGTGCTGGAGCCCTAGGAAGATCCGAAACACAAAAAAATAATCGAAAATTCGGCTGCCTCAAAATACACGAGACGAAGAAAGCGCACACGAGCTAAAACCAATGTGCAAACTGAACTGACATGGCCGCGGGTATATCCTCTCAACTATAACATAGAGTACCCCCGTTCCCACCTCTAACCAACTCGTGGCTGCTGACTACAGCGGATGCTGTCTGAAGTGCTGCCTGCACCGTACGAAACGCACGGTAGTCGTGAAAACGAAAAAGGAACACACCTGCCTGCTATCTCGAGTGCTGTCAGAGTGAAGACTCGCGGATATGCAGTGAAAAAAGGAGCAATCGAACCTTACTACCACACGAATATCAACGATCACCATCTCTCCCTGGACTGTCAGACACAAAAAGGTGCAGCACAGTTATGATACTACGCCCCTGATAATTGCGTAGGTTATTCCCCATGAAGGGTATACAACTCGTTAAACTACAAAGACCAGTGACGACGTTAATAACAAGTACCGGTAGATACTATTTATTCTGCCTCGTGAAAAACAATACCAGGAAAAAACAAACTATGACTGCTTCTCTCGTGATGACAGTGTGCGCGCAGATCATGGGTCTCCGTGCACCGTCTTCCTGCCGCTCTTCATGGCCGCCTCATCGCCTTGGCCCAATCCACCCGCTCCTTTGCGCGTGCACTCGTTGCCATTCCATTCCAGTCGATTCTCTTTGTCCGTCATCCTGAAAAACAAAATGCTCCTCGCACTTGCGGTTCTGATCTGAAAAATAAAAATTCTCGCGCAGGGGGAGGTCAATCCGTCTCTTCCCCGCACGTCGACGCTCAGTCTCCCTCATCCCTCGTCGTCGAATCCAGCCTCCTACCGGCGCAATAGACTGTGCCGTAGTGTGGCCTGTGGTGGCGCCTGCCTTCGCGCACGGACACCCCGATTGAGCATTGCTGCTCTGCCGCAGCTGCCTAAAAAAGACGCGCGAATCGTAGGTCTCCGTGCCTGACGCATCACGCACGACCCAAGTCTACTGCCGCCTGAGCCTCGCGGCCACAGGCAGCAGCAAGAATGTATCACTCCTTGAAGGCGAGTCCGGCCTTACACCCGCCAGAAAGACCTACCCCACTCGCTATTAGCCTGATAGGGCATGCCTCGCAGCATTCCTTGCCGAGGCAGCGAGGGGAACGGAAGTATTGGTACCTGGTACCTTATTTTTTGACCATTAAATTACTCCAACCAAAATCTTCGTGCCGCAGTAGCGACCAAAACAAATCTCCGGGCTAGACTCCACTGTTGACCTCCAAACTCACTTTCAAGGTTTCCGAGAAAAGAGACTTGGGCGCCCTCCGTTTATCTCCCGAAAAGTGATCCAACCAGGGGTGCTGCTGATATTCACGATTACGTCCTGGTCGGCGAGATTACAATCGTGTACGGGGGTATTTAGGGTCCATCCCCGGGTTTCAGGCCTTGCGTTTTGTATATCTAATCCCGCCGCATGGCCGCATCCGCCCATCCCTCCTGCCCAGCACACCAGCCGGCCTCCGCAGACCAGCGCGCGACGACAGCGGAGCCCTGTCCGCGTCTCTCGTCTCTCATGGTGCATATAACGTCGCAGACCCGCTAAATCACGTCGCTGAAGTCCATACAGCCCTCGAAACCGACGCAGCGCCTCGCTTTTCTCCAGCTATACGACAAACGAGACACCGAGCAGGTTGCAAGAGTAGTATCCCAAACAGAATCCTTCGTCTCCGGTACACCAGCCACTCCCACACAGCGCGCTGACAGATACGTTCTGTAGTGTCTCTCGTGGTTTACATCCCGTACTAGATCCGTCAAAATCCCATCGCTGCAACACTCACAGCCCTCGAAACCCACACGGCGCACGCTCTTCTCCAGGCGTGAAATTATTTATTGTTTTGTTCGAAGCAAATACCAACAGAACATCAACGGTTAGTTGGTCCAGACTACAAACAAGGACATGAAACCTGATCCACCCCATTGGCGTTGCCATACGCCTTTGTAACTTATCGGGAACATGTCTGCTAGGCATGGCAAGACCAGTGTCGCATGATGCATCTCCGAATAGTGTGCCCGCATCCCTCGCCTGCCGTACATCAGCCAGCTCCCGCAGAGTGCGTGACAATAGCGAAGCCCCGAGGCGTCTTTCGTGGTGTTCATCACACCCGAAAGATCCCGTCACGGCTGCTCTCACAGCTATCGCAACCGAGTCTCAGTTTGCGCGCGTTTCTCTAGGTATGTCTTGTGCCAGTATTTGGGTACAAGGCATCATTGGAGTAGTACTGATAGTGTAGGCAGTACGCCGTACACATCCGCTCATTGAGATGTTCATCACTCTCTGTCGCCGTAGTTGTTGGTTCGTCGGCGTGCTTTATTCACTACCAGCAAGCAACAGACAGCAGACAGGGGTACATGCTCAACTCAAGCGAGTGTGGGCTACCCACCCCGGACCCCAAACCGCCCACTCTCGTACGATGGTTGACGCTGGCAAGAAAAGTAGGCAGTTAGCTGTTCGTGTGCTTCGGCTATTGGTGTGTGCGTGCGGGCGTGAATACAGCGGTGTGCTGGTGTGATCGTGTGTCTGGGATGGGGCGGGTATGAGATCATATGCTGTTGCCAACGTGCTCGGGAATAGTCGGAGTCGTCCACTTCATCTTATACTTACGAGGTGACTTTACGGGACCAAGTGAGCTGTTCTTCCACCCCAAACGGGCAGTGAGTGTGTTATGAGAGACGAGGCAACAGCAAGCATTCTCTGATGTCGCTTCTGGAGCTTGGTCTCAATCTTGCAGCCCCAAGTGTTCGACTCCCTCAGGCACAGCCCCCCCCCGGACACAACGCCTCCAAACTGCCGCACCTCGTACTTGACCCGCTATAGTCGCGGCCGTCGCGGTCACATTGCCCTTGCGGCCCTGAATCGCACCCATGCCAGGACGACGAAGACCGGCTGACAAAGTTTATGATGCAGGCTGCAAAGCGAGCTCCCCAACCTCTGGCGGGGACGCGTCAGGATCGTCGACGGTTCTCCGCCAGAGGCTACCATGCACCTGTCAGAATCCTCTCTCCCGGTGTTGGTAGGGACGCTACACGTGCTATACACATAAATTACTAGCGAAATAATAGTACATCATGTAAGGCTCTCTTGAGGAGCTAATACCGTCGACGAACTCACCTCCAAATGCAGTAGGTGTACTCATCTTTCCGGTGCCACGGGGGGCGCTTGTTTCCTCTACCCTGGTTACACTCGCCAGCGCCGCCATCGTCATGATCGCGGAAACGGTGGTGTGGTCGTCCGGTGGGAAGGTTCCGCACACCAGTATGAACCAAAATCTCTTCGTCGCCTGCCGCAGCTCCACCGAAAAAATGCGTATGACAGCGTTTCTCTTAACTCACCTGGCGACACGCTGACGTCGCACGATCGCTTTTAGCCTGCTCCCATTGTTTTCGGGCAGCACGCCAACAGGACGGGAGCAAGGCGGCTCTGGTGTCGCTCCCAACCAACCAGTACCTCTGTGGCTTCTTGATACTTCTTGGTGGGACCGCCCAGCGAGGGCAGCAGGGCCGGACATATATGCCACAGATAGCTCCTGCCATGGGGGCCCTTTAGAGCGGAAACATGGACGAAATCTAATGACGATCGCGGCATCGGCCACACGGAGATACTGCAATATACATACTCTAGTACCCGGCTCACAGTAGTGTCAGGGTTTCTTTGAGAGGCCTGTGCGACGACAGGAGTTTCTCCTACTTTTTTCTGAGGCTCTACTGGCTTGAGGAGCCCTAGAAATCATGTTTCTGAGAAAAGATGAGCGCAGAAGCCCGTTACGCAATCCCTCTCATCGGATAGGGATATATAAAAAACGATGTAATACACATATCCTGGTCGGGTCGCTTATAGGCTGCAAAGGTTGGTGCAATGGTTGATGCTATTGTCGAGGAGCCCCATCCGCGAGTGAGAAATGTTGGGCTGAAAAGTGCAACCCCACTCCTAAAGCGTAGCCCGGATCGAGACTACAGTACTACACCGTGCTATGATGGGCGTTTGATGTCACCTTACTTGATCGTAGTAGAGGAGCTTCTTACCCCACCCGAACCGACATTTTTGAGAACATATCATAAGGCGATGGAAAATAGCACGGCCTAGATGTTAGCGAAAGCAATTGAGCGTCACGAACGGAAATGACATCTGCCCATATCGAGTAGGTCCTCAGTTGAGGAGGAGCTCCGTCTGTCAGAAATATTTCTGCCAAACAGTGGTATACTATACCCCCATCATAGCACGCGTCACTCGCGTTGCTGCGTTCTCTTACTAAAGCAGGCGGCCGGTAAGATTGGACTGATTGGACATCTATACATCTTGCAGCATTCGCTAGCTATACCGGGGTCCCACATAAAAAATATTCATAGATGTCATGAGTTTGTGTAGCGTCGCCAAGTTCCGTTTCGGCCGTGCTTTCCCACGACGTGGTTCATGATGCCGACCACGCAAACGGTCAGGCGCAAGAGTACACCAGCACACCAGCCAGCTGCAGCTGCGATTTCTTCCCGGTCACGAATAGTCGCCGCAGGTCATGTAAAAAGCGTCATCGAGTGGTGGCCCCGCCCCCAGGCTGTTCTGATTGCATCCACGCCGAAGCTTCCGGTTACGTAGGTCTGCGCCGCCAGCGACTCTCCCCCTCATCCGTGATGCCCAACCACGAATATTCGGTCCGCTAGGGTCGCCGTCGCCTTAGATGCGCTCCGTTTCGTGTGCCGAGCTACTCACGTTCTGGGTGGCGGAGCGGTTGAAAATCCTTACGAGGGTTTTTACCACACAGCGCGGGTGTAGTACGTGGCACCCGTCAGAATCGGCATATGTACCGCTTTAGTGTCTGTGCTGAAGCGTCAACAGGCAAACCACGCACGAGCACCAGGGAGAGTCGTGGCCCGTCACCCCCCCCCCCCCCTCCGCCCTGAACTACTTCTCTCTGGGTGATGCCATACCACTTGTCGCCTTCGCTCCACCGCCATTTTCTGCGGCTCCTCTCCCACGGCCACTTTGGCTCTTTCCTACCCTACGACAGCTACCCCTTACAACGGGTCGCTCTCCATCGTCATAACTGCTTTTCCCACGGGGACATAAAAACATATTTGAACTAAAGTCAACGTGGCATGCCTGCATGCAGCGTGCTTGGCGCCTCCTGGGACCGTCTTGCCAGGCGCCCCTCCCACTCAGCGTTGAGCTCCTGCAGGTAATTGTGGGCGTGCAGTCCAAGTCGAATCTCCGACTGAACAACAGGACTAGGAGATCCTGCGGTCGAATCTCGGATGCGGGGGTAGGCGTCTTCCTGGTTCTCTCTGGGGACGGGGGGGGGGGGTTCGATATGCGCCCCCTGGAGCAGACCCATAAAATCGACGAACAGAGAACACAGGAGGAACAGAGAGCACAGGGGTTTTTAATCCGTGTTACCGTAGGGGTCGATAAAATATTAATTACTGACGTGGCTTCTCGATCGTGGAAGTACCCAATCTCGTTGGAATTCACTTCGTAGGTATGCTCGAAGACACTTCTTTTCGCTTAAATACTCCGACATCGCGTTAGGCATACCGAGTCACCCAAATCCGGTTTTGGAGGGTTTGAGGGATGAGTATCCTTACACTGAGGTGAGCCCCACACCATATCCTTTCCCCCTTTCCACAGCATGTGTCTTTTCTCGTATCATAATATCATAAGAAGAGTTAATTTCAAAATATCATGATACCATAGGCACGCGCCATAGTCTCAGGGGTGTTGTAGACGCAAGTTGTCACGTAACGTTCCGGCTCTAGGTGAGAGGCACCCTACTGAAGGAGGCCAGTGGACTACAGGGCACCCTCCGCCACCGGTCACATTCTCCTAGCTTGGGGGCATTCATGGATAGATGCGTACCGGTATGACATACGAGACTTCTCAACTGAGAAGCTATGTTCAGTATTAGTGGTATCAATACTCTCAACTCGACCCGACCCGACCAGACCCGACCCGCGAGATATAACAAACTGTTGACCCGATCTGTCCCATCCCGTAGGATTGGGAAACACCTGACCCGACCCGACCCGCGAGATTTCAAAACCTACAGACCCGATCCGACCCCACCCGCCACCTTCCGATTGATCCGTGAGATATGGGTTTCATGCGCGTCGGGTCACTTTGACCCGCGACACCACAAATCTTGACCCGCAGGTTCGACCCGCGGATCCTGGGCCGTGAGTCGACAATTCGAAAACACCTTAATACTCATATTTTGTTCCCCGCAGCGCTGTGTGGCCTGATTGTAGTGGGTATGGATGAACACGGGCATGCATATATGAATTTGGCGGTGTTCTAATGTGTAAATGTTAAACCAAAGGAGTATTATTGAGTATTGGTACGAGAGAAGCCTTTGAATAAGACAGCGGGATTTTGTTTAAGTGTCGGATACGTGAGCCGGATGCGCGGGTCCGACCCGCGGGTCAGCAGGCAACAACTCGCGGGTCCCCACCCGCGAGTGACCCGTTTTTCGCGGGTCATGACCTGACCCGACTCATGAGCTTTTCATCACCTCTTGACCTGACCCGACCCGACCCATGAAATTCGAAAAACTCTTGACCCGACCCGACCCTACCCGTGACATTTGAAGACCTCTTGACCCGACTCGACCCGGTCCGCGAGATTTCGAACACTTTCTGACCCGACCCAACCCGACCCGACCCGTAACAGTTTGAACACTACGTGACCCGACCCGCGAAAGCCCTGTAAATAAACCCCTTCCCTAGTGCCCTACCCCTCGGAGTTGCCCTCGGTAGAGTTAACCCCCCCCCTGCGCCCCCCTCCCTATTTTACATAGGTTGGGTTGGCGTCGGTTGGCAACGACACTGTAAAACATGCCGCTCACTACGTGAGCTAGACAACCAGGGTCCCGTTTTTTTTTTTGGCGGTCGCCCACAGCTGGTTGTCGAGTTAGATCACTTGTGCGAGGTAAATAACCTTTACTCCGCACAAGTGGGAAACATCGTATCACGTAGTGTTCAAGGTAAGGCACCCAAGAGGCAGTTACATAGTACTCCCATTGCTATCTCTGGAAATGCCTACACCGGAAATTAAATCAACTCATTGAAGCTGTCATACATATGCAAGTCCGCCTCACAAGCGGTTCTTAGTAGGACGCAGCTCACCCTTCATGCGACTCGCCAGACACCTCACGGCGCTTTGCGCTTGATGCAAGCAATGTCTGCCTGGTCGGTGAAAACCCGACATGCTCCGTCCCGGCATTGTAGGGATGCGAGGGTCTATGGTCATACGACTACGGCCATGCATGAGATCGAGTACATCTTTCCTATCGAGTTCACCCCCCCCACCCTGCGACCCGCGCTCCTCCAGGTCATTGCTGCTACCATTCGCGTCCCCGGCGTTCGTCGTTTCAAGGAGGTTGACATCAATGCCTTTCCCGTATGAAATGCGCACGCCCACGAGGGCTTTTTACCTAACGGTATAGCTGCAGGGCGTCAAACTCACGGGGGGACTGGAAACTTGCAGTGGGTACATGCAGGTAAAGGGTCGGCGTGCGTGGGGGCCTACGATGACTGCCTCTCGGATGGCGTGTCCTTTGCAGCGCGGTTTCGTTGACCTTTCTCCCCCCAGAACCGTGGTGTCTGCAGGAGAGGCCCTGTACATCATCCTGGCCAAGGATTACGCGACACGCACGGGATCAGCCAAGTCCCTAATGACCAAAATCACAACCGACGTGGCCGTGGCGACGGAGACGTTCTTCCCGACGCCGGTGGCAGCGTCGAATGCTGCGGACGGACAATGGCACCGAGTTCGTGAACGAGATCTTCGCAAGACTGTGCATCGGACAAACCATCTGTCATGAGCACACGGGGGTGCACGGCCCGAGGCACAAAGGTGTGGTCGAGCGGCGGCTCGACCTAAAGCAGAAAGGCGGCTTGGCCGCATGTCTGCCCCCCCCCGACGGTACCCCGGACAGCTCCCAAATCTTGACCGTTTATGGATGGGAGCGGCCATCTGCATGAGCGACTGCGTCAACATCACTGTTACCACGGCCAACGCTGGCTTCAAACCGCCGCAAGATATGTTCAACGGGGCCTTGCCGTGGGTCAAAACCCTCACGACTATCTCACGACTATGGAGCCCGGATTTCGCCGCCTATACGGTACGCACACGTTGCAGCCCAAGGATGGGCGGAGATTTAACGTAAACTGGGGGGGGTGTCACCCGCGTGATTGCGTCACCCGGGGGACTACGTCAATGTTGTCACCGCGTGTGGCAGGGTTTGCAAAACGCGGAACGTCGTATGTGAGGTCGAACGGATGCTGATCATCGCGGCTACGCCGGACGCGGGAGCAGGACACATCCTCGGGCGTGGAGTTCCAGATCCCTTTCGTGCCGCCGATCTTTCCACCAGCGCCACCGGCCTCGCCGGTGCTACCGGCACCGCCGGTACGGCTGGAAACGCCGCCCATGACGACAGCGGTGACGACACCAAACGCCACAAACAGTGCCGCCGCCGCCGGCGGTGATTCCGCCTCCACGAACATTGCGGCCTCGCCACCCTCACCGGGAACCAGAAATCTCTCCGTCGACGAGGGGCTCCCGGACGGCCAGCCTCTGCAGCCAGGGCGGACACGCTCGAGGACGAGGGCATTCAACACTACGGTGCAGGCGCCTGACCGTGCACTCTTCAACCAGCGCCTGCCCAACTAGACAA
Organism: Nereocystis luetkeana; assembly: GCA_031213475.1. Classification (NCBI taxonomy): domain Eukaryota; class Phaeophyceae; order Laminariales; family Laminariaceae; genus Nereocystis; species Nereocystis luetkeana. Next base: position 1,706,030 of record JARUPZ010000003.1, on the reverse strand, counting down.
CTTCTGCTCTGCCCATCCTCAATCCCATCTGCAATGCGAGTGAGCTTTCAGAGCCCGCCAAGTACACCGAGAAGATGCACTCAAAAGTGTAGGCGAACTGATCTCAGACCCTGAAGAGTGAGATAAGCGGATCAGAAAAGACCGAGACGTTTGGAGCCGCGTAGCAGCCAAAGGTGGGAAAGGGGTCTGAGCCAAGTGGGTGTACGTGGAAGTCGGATGAGAACGGTATGGGGGTGAAGACAAAGGCGAGACAAGTGACGAGAGGGTGTAGCTAGTGCGCGGGGGTAGGTTACATGATACGTTTGTCCCCACGCCCGCCGCGCTTCGTATTCCGCTTTTTGCTTGTTTCAATTTAAAATTTGATATTTGAGACATGAATTTCTGCTTTTTCTGTATTTGGGTTTTAGTGTTTGGAACTGGGATACTCTGCGTTTTTTATACGATATCCTGGTTTTAGATATTAGTGATTCTATGGGTTTGAATCACCTTGTTACTTGGTACATGGACGACAACGCTTTGTCCCCGTGCCCACCGACCAGGGGGGCAGTTGAGAGTTGAGTGCACTCATGTACTCGCCGTTGACATATTTATGTAACGGTGCGGAGGAATTCGTAGAGAGAGCTATCATGTTTCTCTGTGATGATTCCCAGCATCATCCGTGCCAACCAAGCACTATCCGAACAAAACGTTCTATACCTGGTAATACTTATCCCGGCCAAGTCCTGACACGACTAATAGAGAGAGCACGCAACACACATTTCAAAACAAATCAACGGAAGACAACCAAACAATGGTCGAAAGTAAAGAAACGAACAGCGGAAAACTAAAGAAATAAAGGAAGAAAGGAAGACACACGACCCGAGGCAAAGAAACAAATACCCCGAAAAGAAAACAAATGCAGTCGTACCCTGCATTGCACTGAAATGCAAAGGAGCGGATAAGGATACACCATGAGAGCCACCCCCTGAAATGCTCTTTGTAAAAATTTGACACACCCAGTGTTATTTTGTTTCTCTTTCATATAATGCGTGTGTCGTGTCTGTCAGTAGGATGATGTGAAGCGGAGTGCCGGGTATATAGCTGGTTAAGGGGCACAGGGATGTCGGTGCTGGGTAGAGCACGCTGCTTGTAGTTCACGAACTTCTTATTACTGCTCCTCAAGTGAGTTGAGAGACAGGGGGAGAACTCGAGTGAGCAGTAGGGGGGGCTTCGCCAGGAACACAGCTCAGCCCAGATGTAAATCAAACCCAGCCTGTATGCAGATACGGCTATCGGGACGTTGTCCCACGCAAGATTCCCAACTATACCATAATGTTCCCGACCGGGACGTTCTCATACAGAAGATTCCCAGGCTTACAGCCTAATGCTCTGCTGGCAAAAGGGATGTCTGAACTGCTCCGTAGAATATTCCCTAGGAGTTATGCATCACCATACGAGATTCGTCTGCAGATATATTCCTATGTTTCTACATACAACCATATAGTATTCGTGTACAGGTATGTCTGTTATCTGCAAAGAGCTATGTGCAACCATGCAACGATCCGCATACGGGAATATACGTTCCTATACACTGGATGTGCTACTCCATCACATTAGCCCACCCTGAATAGTCGTAGATGCAGATCACTCGGCGATAAAAGGAGGATGACCATATCATCCCAACATTGGGAAGAGGGATCGAAGATGCGGCTATTCAACACAGAAATGAGGTGATAGAAATACCCCACACCTCGTAGTGAGACTTCGACGCCTCACTCAAGAAGTAATTGACTATCCGGAAGGGTGAACAAATATAACGCAAAAACAACAGACAAGGCGCAAAGGCGCGAAGGAAAACAAAGGTGAAATACAATACGTTGGCGGGAAGTACGTCGCAAAGCTTGAAAGAGGAAACACAAAATACAATGGAGGTCTACAACGTGGGGGCTCGAGGCTGACGAAAACGCAGAGCCAAGGGACCAAGACATGGGACCCGGGACGGCCAGCTGGTAAACATATTAGCACAATCTGGAAAGAGACAGGGTCTTGCGTCCGCAAGAACATACGCCAAAGAAAACGAGGGCAATAAGGAATACCTCATATAGTACTGCGTGAGCAGAAAATGTAGGTCGTAGTAAGGCTAGTCGCGGCAAAACAGGTATGCCGTTAAACGGGGGCCGAAGGAGAACGCCTGGAAACTCCAACAGAAGCAGGGAATCTAAAGCAAGTCTCGTACGCTGAAAACAAATCAGGCAGTAGAAAGCACTTGTATACCCGATACGCAGGCTAAGAAAAGGAGAAACAGCAGGAAAATGAATCGGAAAAAACAAGGTAGAAGTACTGTAGCACCACGATTCGGCGGCTTGCAGGAAGAGCAGGCCGGTGGAAATGGTGGCAGAGAATCGCCGAAAAAAAGAAAACGCGAAGGCGTCCGTTGTACATTACCACGTTTTTCGAGTGGTAGCCTAACAGAAGGTAGAAAAAAAATCACGCAATCGCAAACAATCCCAAAGGGACGATACCATGACAGTTCGGCAGCCTTCGATTGAAAAGGCAAGCGAGACCTGCAGTGGAAGAAAAAATAACCGAGGACCCAGTGAAATAACCGAAGTTACAAAACCACGACATTTCGGTTATTGCCGCTGATAAAAAGCGAACGAAACCGGTAGCGGTAGAATGAAGACTGCAGACCTGCACACCCGAAAAGACAACACCACGACAGTTCGGCTGCCTTCGCTAGAGAAAGCGAATGGAACCGGCCGTGGTAGATGAAAAATAGCAAACGAACACACCGGAAAAGACAATACCACGACGGTTCGGCTGTCTTCGCTAGAGAAAGCGAACGAAATCGGCAGTGATAGATGGGAAATAACTGACCAACACATCGGAAAAGACAATACCATTCTGTGAAGGAACAACCCAAAAACAAAAAGTAGATCAAGGAAGCAAACCAATACGTCCGAACGTACAATACCACGTCAGTTCGGCGGCTTTATTTAAAGAGACGAGCGGAACTGGCGGTGGTCAGATGGAAAGAGCAATCCGACACACTTTGAAGTAGAAGCAGAAAAAACGCACACGTGGTGCTAGACCTGAGTTAGCCGAAAACTACACAAAAAAAAGGGGGCGGAGTACTAGGGTCGAAAAACGAAGGTGCACTCATCCAAACGGTCCAAAGAAATACTCAATGCTAAAGGAGGCTACTCATCGGGGCCAAGAGGGGCAGTCAGAGGCCCACTGGGCCCGTCAAAACATTGTACTACCCCGCGAGCAAGGCTTCCAGTCTTGTGGCGTTGTAAACACCACGATCCGTAGATGGCGACGCTGGAGGTTGTGTAGTTCGCCGGCCGGAGGTTGATCTTGACCTGTCCAGGGTCGTCGAGGAACCGGATGATGTGGGTGTTGTCCGAAGGAGAGTCCGAGGGAACGCGATTGGCAATCTTGCCCAGCCACCATAGGCCATCGCGAGCCTCGTACCAAAGGTGTGCTCCTGGTGGAAGTGCGGTGGAGCTGAAGGAGCGTAGCCAGAGATCGCGGGGAACGAGAGCGTAGCCGAAGGCGAAGAAGATTTGGCCTTTAGACCGTGATAGCTCGCGTTGCGCGGCACCGATGCGCATCTGTCGGTAGAGGCGGTTAGCCTGGCGGTGTTGTGTTGGGGTGCCGGACCAGTAGAGGAGGATGTGGCGTCTGGAGTGTTGTAGGTCGAGTTCCCGCTCCCAGGAAGGGCTCAGCAGTCCGACCCAATGAGTCTCGTAGAGGACCGCGATAACCCCGCCACGGCCACGAACGAGTTGGTGGCCCGTGATCTGTTCGACCTCGAGGCGTTCCGGCGGTGGTGAGACGTCGTCGAAGGTGACGTGGAAGGGAGGGGATTTGCTGGTGAATGAGTTGAGCACGTACTTGGTGAGGTCTGCTGGTAGGTACTTGGGCATGCCGTTGGTGTCGTCGGGGCTCCGGCATGGCTTGCAGCGCTCGACGGAGACGCGGCGTTTGGAGTCCCGTCCAGGTTGATCTAAGGGTATGTCGAGGAAGAGGAGTTTGTCGTGGAGGGGTCGGTTGTCGGGGACGTCGGAGGCCGGCGCTGGACCCACGGCGAGAATCTTGAACGGTCCAATCCAGTTGAGGGAAAGCTTGGTCTTGAGCACGGTGGTGTCGGTGTCTTTCTTGGCACCTTGTCGAATAGTGGTCGCGGAGTTGTAGACCCATGCCCAGCCGCCCACGGTGTACGGGGGTGAAAGGCGAAGGGCGTCCATGATGGGGTTGTTGCGGCGGGCCAGACGTGAAGCGGTGACGGCGTGGTGTTCGCGGACTAGGCGGTAGGCGTGTTGTTGGCGCTCAGTGGCGAGGTTGCAGTAGGCCAGGTGGTCTCGGTCCAGGCTCTGGTGGCCGCCAATGTTGGGGGAGTCCAAGATCGAGAGGGGCAGACGCGGAAGGCGGCCTATGTGGACTTCTTAGGCGCCAGCCCAGTGGAGGCGTTGACCGAGTTGTTGTAGGCGGATTCGACGTGCGGAAGCAGCTCGTCCCAGTTGTCTTGTCGCTCGTTGCTGCCCATGGAGAGCATTTGGGCCATGGTGTGGTTGACGCGCTCGACACCACCATTGGTGCAGGGGTGGTACGAGCTGGTGTTGATCTTGTTGATACCAAGGCGAAAGTAGATGGCGGTGGAGAGCTTTGAGGTGAAGTGCAGCGCGTTATCGGAGATGAGGGTGACGGGGAAACCCCACAGTGGGATGTACTGGTCGATTAGGATATCGGCGGTGCCGACGGCGGTGAACTGGGCTGCTGTCATTGCAAACATGTCGGCGCGGCGGCTGAAGCGGTCGGTGAAGAGAAGGTTGTAGGAGTTGCCGCGTGGGGTAAGGGGCAGCGGGCCGAAGTAGTCGACTCTGACGGTGATACCGGGGCCGTTAGGTAGGGGCAGGGAAAGTGTGGGCCAGCGGATGGTTTGGCGCGAGGTCTTACGCGCCTGGCACTTGAGATAGTACCGGATCCACCAGCGGGCGGAGATGTCCATACCGATCCACCAGAAAAAGCGCGCAAGCATGCTGACCGTGCGGGAAACTCCCAAGTGGCAGGAAGCGGTGGCACCCAAGGACGCATCAACATCGGAACGTAGATGCGTGGGGGTGGTGAGATGGAGGATGCGCAGCTGGTTCCGGTGTGGTGAGGCTTAAGTGGTTGTCGAACCAGGAGAACGGTGTTGTCGTCGGTGCGGTGAAGTCGGCTTTTTCCTGCGAGGGCAAGCACGTCTGGAAGCGACGGGCGCCGGGACGGCTGGAATTGATGCAGGAGGTCGGGCGGCGGGGGGGCCCGGGAGTGCAGGGAAAGGTAGTGTGCGTGAAGTGCTCCACACAGGAGAGGAGGTGGGGGTCGTCGTCGGCAAACTCCGGCAGGAGAAGCGAGGGTGGCACCGGAGATCGTGGAGGATGTCGCGCTGAAGCCGGTCTTGGGAGACCGTTGTTGGGCGCGGCGACAGGCTCGGGGGTGTGGGGCCTAGGTGGGGAAGAAGACGGTACCGAAGGCGATCTTGAGCCCATGGTCGCTCGCAGCGCGGGCTGCGCTGGTTGCGCGGTCGGCACGGTCTGGGGGGTTGTTGGTTCGGAAGGATGCGGTGACTCCTTGTCTGTGGGCGCGGGTGCGCGAGGGCGGGAAGGCGCTGACCGTGGGGGTACAGCCGCCGTTACTCAGCGGCCGAAACCATAGTCGGCGGTGGCGCGGGGAATGCCAGCGGCGGCGGCGGCGCGATGGCGGGTCCGCGAAGAGATCAGGTCCGTAGGAGCTGTCGTTGTGGCGCCAATGGTGGGCGGTGGAGAGACGAAGGGCGGCCTGAAAGCCAAACCAGGAGGAGCGCCAGCGTCCACGGCGCAGTTCGCGGATCTGGAGAGGGACCCGGCGGCGTTGTCGTGGGTCGAAATAGGCCCGACGAAGGTTTTGGGGGCCGAGGAAGATCCGGAGGAACCCATGGAGGGTCCAAGGCGGCGGAAGTCGACGTAGTCCTCGTCAGTGAAGGGGATTGGTCGGATGACCGGGATGGGAAGGGAGGGAGTTGGTGCGAGCCCACCCGAGCCGATGCCCGGCATGGAGGGTTCGCAAGGCGTGAAGCCGCAGGGACGGATGAGGTAGATGCCCACGGTGTCGGGGCTGGTCAGGCGGTTGGGTCCAGTGCGGTCGGCGTCCGTGGCTGGCTGGGGGAGGCAGGAGAGGAAGTCGGCGTTACCATTGGCCGTACCTTTCCTGTACTCCAGCGTGTACGTGTACGCGGAGAGGAACTCCAACCAACGCTGCACACGGGCGTTGTGCTCGCCGACCTTTGCGATGTTCTCGAGTGCCTTATGGTCGGAGTAGATGACGAAATTGGTTGACCAAAGGTGACCGCGTAGCCGCTTAATGGCCCAAATGATGCTGCCGGCTTCAAGGTCGAGGGGGGTCCAAGAACGCTCCGAGTCCAAGGTGGCGCGGCTGATGAAAAGGATTGGTCGGACGGAGCCGTCGGGTTGTTCCTGCTCGAGGGTGGCGCCGAAGCCGTCGCGGCTGGCGTCACAGTACAAGCGGAAGGGGCGGGAGTTGTTGGCGACAGCGTCGTAGTCCGGGGAAACCAGGATTGGAGGGGCGGCGAGCTCGCGGAGAATCTAGCGGACGGTCGCTTCCATGGCTGGGGTGAAAAGAAATTTGGCCCCTTGCTTGAGCAGGGCCGTGATGGGGCGTAGGCGTGTGGAGAGGTTCCCGAGGAACTTGCGGTAGTAGCCAATTCCGCCAATGAGCGCGCGGGGTTGCTTAACATTCGACGGCATCGGCATCTTGGTCAAGGCAGCGACCTTGTCGTCGTTAGGGCTAACGCCGGCGGGGGAGATCGTATGCCCCAGGAAGTCAGCCTTGGTGGCGCCAATTCTGGCCTTGGCGGCGGAGAGCTTGAGGTTGTGGAGACGAGGGCGTTGGAAGAGGGATCGGATGTTGGCGGTGTGGGCGGTGGGGTCCGTATCGTAGACGATGATGTCGTCAAGGTAGGCGGCAACGCGTTCCAGGCCTTTGATGACCTCGTTGATGACCTTGACGAACCAACCGGGCGCGGCGCTGCTGCCCTGTGGCATGACAAGCCACTCGAATAGCCTATCGGGCGTGCAGAAAGCCGTGAGGGGAATCGTGTCCTTATCGATGGTGATCTGGTGGAAGGAGAAGGCGAGGTCGAACAGGGAGAAGATGCGTCCTTTGCCCAAAGAGTCCAGGATCATCGACGCGGGGGATGGGGAGTTGTCCGAGGGAGCTGATTGGCGTTGAGCTTCTTGTAGTTGATCGTGATGCGAACGCCTCCGTCTTTCTTAGGAATATCTACCATGCGGCTGGAGTACGGCGAGGTGGAGTGCTGGATGAGCCCGGCCGCAAGGTATTGGTCGATGATGGCATCGGCCTTCTTGGCAATGATCGGGTTCATCTGGTATGGGCGGGAGGTTACTGGGGCGCTGTCAGGCGGAACGGTGATCTTGAACGGAATCAGGGAGCACGAGCCGAAGTCGGTCTTGGATATGGAGAAGACGTCCTGGTATTCGCGCAGAACGTCGCCTAAATCGTCGATGGCCGATGGTGACCAGCCGGGGCCGTGGAGGTCGAAGGAGATATCTCGAAGGTGTTGTGGCAAACGGTCCCAAAGGCGTAGGAAGCTCGCGTGTTGATCGGCGTGGAGGCGTGCAAGGAGGTCAGGGCACGGCGTCTTCGGCGGGGGGGGGGTCTGCTGAGGTTGGACCCTCGTTAGCCACTGGAATGTTGTCGTGGGGGGCATGTACGTCGGGGGCGGGGAGGGGCGGAGGGGACTCCAGGGAAGGGTCGGACAGGGTGGAAATTGGTACTTGCACCAATGGAGCAGAGGAGGTCCCAAGGAGGTCCCCCGGTTCAAGCTCGATGGGGCCGGAGAGCGGTATCGTCTGGTACCCATCGGAGACAAAAATCGCCGAGTCCGCAAGGGGATCATCGCGGGGAAGCATATCGACCAAGTAGTGCCCGGTGAACGCTGGAGCGCCGGACTGGCGCACCAGGTTGACCTCGACAAGAGTAGGAGTGGTCGAAAGGGAGATTGGTCGGATGCCGGCAAACGTCGTCTGTGGAACGGTCGTCGGGAATGAACGCGGCGGCTCGGTTGGGGTCGTGGTGGAGAAGGGAAAGTTCGCCAAGGAGTGGTCCGGGTGGCTGGTGGGGAAGCGTGGTATACGAGCGTTGCTCGAAGCGTATCCAGCTGTCCCGCCTAAGAAGGATAGGGTGCTGCATAGTACCCGGAGGTACAATACATGCCCACACGGCTAGGGCGGCCGTTGGAGAGGTTCCTCTCAGGAACTGTACGCTAAGGCGGATGGAGTCGGAGGTGGTGAGGGGGGCGGAGGTGCCGAAGCCGTACGTCGTCGCCGGAACCAAACACGGCGCGTCCGAGGGCTTTCTGTTGAGCCGGGTCGGGCGAGGCCATGATTTGATAGTGGCGCGTAGTGTCGCCTAAGAGTGCGGCCGTACGCGCCGTGACGAACTGCTCGGCGCAGTTGTCATCGGTGCCTTCATGCACGAAGTCCGACATGTGCCACTGTGAAAGGACGGAGTCGCGTTGCCAGAACAGGTGGAGTTGGTTGGTCGTGAGGCTCCCGGTGTGTGCAGGCTTGTCCGGTAGTGGTGATGGGCGGCGGTCATGTACACCGTCGCATGGGGTCGTGGAGAGGGGAGCCGGATCCGAACTCCAGCTGCGCTCCAAGTGTTCGCGCAAGGAATGGTCGGCCTTGCCGAATCTTCAGAAGGGTCTCGGGCGTAGCCGGAGATACCCTTAAATGGCGTCCACGGGAGGGAAACCGGGTCAAGAGGCCCGATTGCGCTCCCTGTGTTCACGGGTGAATTGGTCGGCATCGCCGAACCTGTAGGAGGGTCTCGGGCGTACCCGGAGATACCCTGGGAGCCACTGTTAAGTAGCGTCCTCGGGAGGGAAGCCGGGTCAAGAGGCCCGGCTGCGCTCCCGGCGTTCGCGAGGGAAATGGTCGGCATCGCCGAGTTTCCTGGAGGGTCTCGAGCATAGCCGGAGATACCCTGGGGGTCCCTACTTGGGTCGGTCTTCGACTGGGAAGCTGGGGCCCACTCGCTAGGAGAAACGATTCCTGGTATCCGGGTCCTGCGGTGTCGTATCATATCGCACGGCACCGAGAAGGATGGTAGGACAGGTGGCTCTACGGATCTCCTGGTCGACGATGGTCGCGAGTCTTCCGCCTTTCAAAGGGCGGGGATACCCCCTAGGCCTAGGGGTAGTGGTGTTGTCAGCACCTGGCGGTCAGCGGAGGTTCCGGTGTCAATTGCATCCTGAGATCCAGCAGAAGCTGCCGCGGGGCTCGCGAACGTAGCGCAAGCAGAGCGGCCCAAACGGTTGAAAGCCAGCACGGTCGATGGCCCGGTTGAAGAGGCGGCTAAGCTGTGTACAATGCCGGAACCGCTGGTCGCCGTGGTCGTCGAGGCGTCCGGCAGGTTAATTACTCCTGCGGGACACGCGGCAATGTTTGGCAAGTCCCAGCGTTGCCCATCGAGAAGAGACGTCAAGGCGAACGTCCTTGTAAGGCTCGACGTTTGAACTTCTTCCCACCCACACCTCAAGATGCTCACTTAAACTAGGGGATCAATACTCGGTCAAGCGATTACTGTTGGAGTGAGTGAAAAGGGGTGGAGGTGTTATTGGAGGGGAAGGTGGAAAACGCTCATCCTGATAAGGACGAAGCTGGTCCTGGGCCGAAGAATTACCGTTCCACCTTAGGTGCGGTATCGGTAACAAACGTGCGGCGTCGAACGTAGTGACGCCACTGGAGGGGAAGGAGAAGGAAACTCATCCTGATAAAGGCGAAGCTGATCCTTGGCCCTGAAGAAATACAGTTTCGCTGAAGGCACGGTGTTGGTAACAAGCGTGAAGCGTCGAAAGTAGTGTAGCCGAGGTCGTGATCGGCCGCCCGCGCTGCCGCTGGTATTACGTCTGTTGTTGCGGTAGCTGCTGTCCATGGTCAGGCTTGTCCCACGTTGTGCAAAGCAATGTTGCCTACAGGCCTTCACGCTGCAGTCTAGGCTCCTACAGCTGAGGCAGAGTTCGCCTTGAGCACGTCAAGTTTCTGCGCGCTCGGAACTGGCGAGTAGAGGCGAAAGTAGAAGTGGCGCTGCTGTGCAAATATGTCGTTAGCACACCATACACGTCGAAAAAACCACCGAGGGTACTCGATAAAGATAAAGTCGGCGTTGCTCATGTCCAGATGGTTTTTGGCAGTCCAGCAGGGGTGGTGTCGGTTGTGTACTCCCGTAGTAGGCCCGGAGAAGCGGCTACACGGATGATGTGCAGGCTTCAGGGGCAGCCGCTAATATGTGGCGGTTGCAGGCCGCCACGGTAGTGAAAATAATGGGAGGCCTAAGTAGGCGCCAGGGGCGCCACAAGTTTGGGGCGAGCGTGACCGTCGTCGCGGCCACCCCAGTTGCCGTAGCGTCTGCATGGTGAGTCGACGTCGCTGTCGCTGCTGCTGGTCGGAGATGTCGCCGGTAGACGTGGAAGCACGGCGGCAGCAGTGGGTGGTGTTGCGGTGTTTGCGTGCGGCGTTGTTTGGCGTGGTAGTTGGTGGGCGTGGGCTCCATAGGGGCGTGGAATCGGCGTCAGGTAGATGGGCATTGGTTGTGGCGATGGACGGCCCTGCGGAAGCCGGGGGTGGGGGTATTCACCAGGGTAGGAGCACAGCGAGCCCCATAAATGGTGCAGGATGGTGGGTGCGGTGGTTACGCGCGGCTGTCGTCGCGGCGCCATACTCTGTGGTAGCCATCGCGGTGTTTACCTGCTGAGGTCGGAATTTCACAGAAATAATCTCAAGAGGGGTGTCGCCGCAGGCCAACTGTGGTTGGGCGCTGGCCAATCGAGGCCGTGGGCGCGCCGTATGCACAGCAGCCGGAATGGTGAGAGCTATGGGCTCGAAAAATGAGGGGGTTGGGCGCAAGGGGATGAACGCGGCGGTCGCGGGCGGGAGCGTCTAAACCTTGGTAGCTACAGGCACAGTCGTCGCCGCATATGTCGGGGCTTGGAAGCCCGGGGGTGGAGTGTCCACCGATGAAGGGATACATGGTGGTCCGGAATCAGGTTGGGGTGTAGAGGCAACGCACGCACTGGAGCAGAGAGTGCAGTACAAGTAGTATACGAATGCCACCAACAGGACCAGAACGGGAAGATTGTTGATAGACCCGGAATGAGCTTGGGTGCTCGGGAGGCGATTAAAATCAGCGAGAAATCCCTCTACAAAAAAAAAGCAAAATAAAACAAACAAACCAATAAAAAAAACAACTTACGGTACACATATCTGCGCCACCGCTTAAGTACCCGTCAGGTACGCAAAATATAGGTCCCTCGAAGAAATAGCGGGGTCTTTAAGGATGGTATCCTTCCAGCGTTCATTTACCCGTGCCATGTGTTTCTCCCGGCATAAAGTACGTTTGGTACATATGGGGACGAGGTAAGCAACCCTATTTTCGTTCCGAGACAGGTAGTCCGGATGTATCAATGAAGGGCGCAAATGATGCGAGAGCATGTCTTGTTTTAGGCATACGGGGTTGTAACATGAGCAAAAGCCAACGTTACCCTAAAATGCGCCATATCCCAAAAATGGTTTGCAAACTGAGCTAAATCCCGATACGTAGTACGCGTTGATGGCGGGCGCATATATATATAAAACAAAAACAAGAAAACAAAACAGAGATATGCAGCACGGGGGGGGGTGCGTGCGCTACCTCTCAGAACCCGACTACTGAATAACTACGCGGTGTTCTTGGCTCGTCTAGACTCGCTCCATTGTAGAATCCGACGAGTTACTCGTAGGCTGGGCCGAGTTAGAGTCTAATTATTAATAATAGTGGTATACACGCATGCCCGGCGTGTGGTATCAGACCAATTTGGGCAGCACTTGGTCTGTGTTTGCCTAAATTTGTAGGCATGCAACCAGGTCGAAACATAGGTACAGAGTGTGGTATCTGTATCTAAGAAACGAGGGATGAAGCGGGTGCTACCAACGCACTCAAAAGTAAAAACAAATACTACTGCACGTGGGAGAAAAAAAATCTGCAGCGTGTGAGTACATTGTCGGGAAATGTTGCGTATCTACTGTGATGTCGGTACGGTCTCAAGGTACTAAAAATATAAGGCACGAGAGAGAAAACAGGGAGTCATACATCCTAACATCAACGAAAAAAAAAAGAAAAAGGAAACACAAAAACATGGCTGGTGACGGTATATTTTGCGACTTTTGTGCAGCATACCGGCACCAAATTGTTTTCGCGCAGGAACATTTTTGAAGCATTTGTGCAGCATACCGATACAAAATGAACAGTTGTACCGCACGCCGATACAAAATCAACAATTGCACAGCGCGCCGATACAAAATCATACCGTGCAGGACAGTTTTCACCTGTTTGCGCAGCCTATACTCGAGGCTGAAAATTGGATCGGGTTTCAACATGTTTCAACATATTTATTTCCGCAGCATGCGTGTACCTGGTACGTGGGTAGGGGCACACAGCGCGCGATCATGCATACAACGCTGACACGTTTTTAGAACAACGGAAAAATTACCAAACGAGCAGCATGCCGGTCCATTTTGCAAAAGGTACTGCAAATTTTCAAAACGAGCAGCTGGCCAGTTCCTTTTACGGAAACCACAACGAGTTTTCAAAACGGGCAGCATGTCGGCACATTTAAATTTTGACAAAAGACACAATGATGACTATTTGAAACGAACAGTATGTCGATTTATTTAAAAAAAACACAACGGGTTTTTAAAACGGGCAGCATGCCAGTCCATTTTACAAAAAAAGGTGCAGCAAGCGCAATGTGTACGAGGCACCAAACGCAAAACGGGGCGGGGATGTGCCGTCGTAGATCTCAGATACATGATACATTTCCGAGTATAAATTGATGCAGCAGGGCTCAAGTGTTCGCGCAGCAGTACGAGCACGTGCGTGCGTCAAATTGTTGTGTTGTCTCCATACGAACACCAAAACAACAAGGGTGCCAACGACGGAAGCAGGCACCGTAGTATTACGGGGGACCATAGTTAATAGGACCTATGGTATACATAAAAACCTATATATTTAACAATTTCTACTAACAATATTTGGTCCTATTAACTATGGTCCCCCGTAATATTAATAATGCACGTACGTGTACGAGTATAGTATCTACCTTACGAGCATTTTAGTATGTATCATGCCGAGGCACGAGACATGATTGCAATCAATCATGTTTCAGTATTACTACTGCGGTATGTACTTGAAATCCCCTGCAATCGAGCAAAGGTTCCCACAAACAAGAGGGAAAGAAAGAGGTGCGTACCACTGACTCTGACTCCCCGTATTATACTACTAACACTACCAGGAGATACATAAGGCTCTAATCTTGCTACTACTACTACTGTACAAAGTAGGCCTTTCTTGGATCATCGTCAGAAATCGACTTTGTCAGGGGGGCGATCTCACCGGCGCAAACGGAAAGAAAGCGGGGCTACAAGCGGAAAACTGCGGTTCGTGGAGGCTACTGCTGTGACGAGGCTAGGAAGCTGCTGCGGGTGCAGCCCAAAAAGTTGTACATGTAAAAAACAAAATTGACTCGGAACTGAAAAAAAATAGAAAGCCTCTCATGATGATGCTCACAGGATAACAGGGCAGAAGAAGCTTGCTTGAAGCAGGTGCGTCTAGCTCATCGGTGACCAGTCTTGCTGACGTCGCCAAATGTGAAGGTGTTACCTACTGAGCTATAGGGGTAAAAGATCGATCACTTACCCAGCCCAAGGTATAACACTCTCCCCCCCTCTGAACGGCGTGGTCTTTGGGGCGTCGGAACCGTATACGTCCGTACGCTGGCCTACCCGCCTCGTTTCATTACCTGTGTGTGTGTTCTTCGTTCTTTCTACCCGTCGACATCCAGCACAACCAGTGTCCGTGCCGCTTCTCCAATCCTAGAAGAGATACAAGTTCTGTGGTCACAAAGCTACGCCACAGAGATACTACGTTGCCACGTGTGCAGTAAGCACTGCAGTGGGCGATGCAAAGCCATGCCATTATACTAGTAGTAGATACGACAGGCACGACATACACAATCTATGAATTAGTGAAACGAAAAGAAACAATCAAAGAGAAAACAAGAACAAAGTAAACAAATCCAAAAAGAAAAAGAAAAAAAATGAAAGCAAAAACTATTAATAGGAGAAAACACCAGGAGAAACTATCTGTCGTGCCCCCCCCCCGCATGCGAGGTGGCCAACACTTGAAAAAGAACGAGTTGGAAAAAAGAAAAAAAACAAACAAAAACACCACTTCTTGTAAACAGAGTAAGACAGAGAACCAAGGAAAAAAATAACAAAGGGGAAATAATAGGCAGACCAAAGCCCAAAGCACCTTCCAGGTGGCGGCAGCAGTTTGTGGTACGAGTAGTATAGCCAGGTTCTCCCTGTTAATCCGCCTGGTACCTTGCTACCCAGACTGCCGTCTCCGCCCTGCGTTCGTCAACTATGCCCAGCCCCTTGGCGTCAGACAATACGAAACGAGCAGAGCAGGTTCGTCATCCAACCACGCCACACGGCTCCTCCAGTACGGCTTATCAATCAGAAAAGGAAGAGAAAAAAAAAACTGGGGAACCAGGGAGATGTGTCTTTTTAGGTGTGCACGCGCAAGCGTTTCTGTAAAAGAAACATTCGAAGTGAGGTTCGAACCCGTGACCTGGACGACGCCAAATGTGAAGCGGAGTGCCGGGTATATTATAGCTGGTTAAGGGGCACAGGGATGTCGGTGCTGGGTAGAGCACGCTGCTTGTAGTTCACGAACTTCTTATTACTGCTCCTCAAGTGAGTTGAGAGACAGGGGGAGAACTCGAGTGAGCAGTAGTGGGGGGCTTCGCCAGGAACACAGCTCAGACCAGATGTCAACCAAACCTAGCCTGTATGCAGATACGGCTATCGGGACGTTGTCCCACGGAAGATTCCCAACTATACCAGAATGTTCCCGACCGGGACGTTCTCATACAGAAGATTCCCAGGATTATAAGCTAATGCTCTGCTGGCAAAGGGGATGTCTGAACTGCTCCGTAGAATATTCCCTAGGAGTCATGTATAATCATACGAGATTCGTCTGCAGATATATTCCTATGTTTCTATATACAACCATATAGTATTCGTGTACAGGTATGTCTGTTATCTGCAAAGAGCTATGCGCAACCATGTAACGATTCGCATACGGGAATATACGTTCCTATACAATGGATGTGTTACTCCATCACAATGACAGGGCATTGCATTGTCTACTCTGCTTACCGCATAGCAGTCAGTTAGTGTATTCATATTATTAATATTGTCTCTGTGGTGTGGTTTTGTGACCATTTAACTTGCAACTCGCTATTACGGGGAACATACGAGTGTGTGTGTGTTCTTCACATTAAACCGTTCTTTCTACCCGTCGACATCCAGCACAACCAGTGTCCGTGCCGATTCTTCCATCCTAGAAGAGATACAAGTTCTGTGGTCACAAAGCTACGCCACAGAGATACTACGTTGCCACGTGTGCAGTGTGAACTGCAGTGGGCAATGCAAAGCCATGTCATCATACTAGATACGACAGGCACGACATACGCAATCTATGAAATAGTGAAACGAAAAGAAACAATCAAAGAGAAAACAAAAACAAGGTAGACAAGTCGAAAAAGAAAAAGAAGAAAAATGAAAGCAAAATCTAAGAGAAACAATCTGTCGTGCCCCCCCCCCCGCAGGCGAGGTGGCCTACACTTGAAAAAGAACGAGCTGGAAAAAAGAAGAAATAACAAAAGACACCACTGCTTGTGAACAGAGTAAGACAAAGAACCAAGGAGAAAGTAACAAGGAAAAATAACAAAGGGGAAATAACAGGCAGACCAAAGCCCAAAGCACCTTCTAGGTGGCGGCAGCAGCTTGTGGTACGAGTAGTATAGCCAGGTTCTCCCTGCTAATCCGCCTGGTACCTTGCTACCCAGACTGCCGTCTCCGCCCTGCGTTCGTCAACTATGCCCAGCCCCTTGGCGTCAGACAATACGAGCCGAGCAGAGCAGGTTCGTCTTCCAACCACGCCACACGGCTCCTTGAGTACGGCTTATCAATCAGAAAAGGAAGAGGAAGAGAAAAAATGAAATGAAAATCACGGAGAGTCAGCGCAAGAAAGAAAAAAAAAAAAAAAAAAAAAAAAAACGAAACTAAAAGAGAAGACAAGGGAAGACCACGTTCGAGCCAGCTGCACCAGTTGGTAGCACTAGTAGTATGGTCATATTCTACTTCCTAGTCGACTTGGTGCCTTGCTACCCTGTCTGCCATCTCCTTCCTACTTTCGTCTACCGCCGTTTCCCTTCTACCAGTAAATATGACTAAATGTTTGTTACTAATATTTAATCGTGGCAACGTAGTATCTCTGTGGCGTAGCTTTGTGACCACATAACTTGTATCTCTTCTAGGATTGATTGAAGAATCGGCACGGACACTGGTTGTGCTGGATGTCGACGGGTAGAAAGAACGGTTTAATGATAAGAACACACACATATTTAATAGTAAAAAGAGCGAATTATACAGTTTTTTTGTCTGTACCGTGTGTGTGTGTGTGTGTGTTCTTCACATTAAACCGTTCTTTCTACCCGTCGACATCCAGCACAACCAGTGTCCGTGCCGATTCTTCCATCCTAGAAGAGATACAAGTTCTGTGGTCACAAAGCTACGCCACAGAGATACTACGTTGCCACGTGTGCAGTGTGAACTGCAGTGGGCAATGCAAAGCCATGTCATCATACTAGATACGACAGGCACGACATACGCAATCTATGAAATAGTGAAACGAAAAGAAACAATCAAAGAGAAAACAAAAACAAGGTAGACAAGTCGAAAAAGAAAAAGAAGAAAAATGAAAGCAAAATCTAAGAGAAACAATCTGTCGTGCCCCCCCCCCCGCAGGCGAGGTGGCCTACACTTGAAAAAGAACGAGCTGGAAAAAAGACCGTAGGTCCTACCAATTTAATATGCCCCCCTGCCATAGGATTCAAAAATCGACACGGGCACGGGTTGTGCTGGATGTCGACCGGTAGAAAGAAAGGGTTTAAAGTGAAGAACACACACACTCCTTGAATTCTGCTTCAGATTTTGTTTTCCTTATACCGGACTGGAGTTCCAGCATGAGAACACCCATACGTAGGACCCACGATCAAAGTATCACACACAGCTTGCAAATATGAGTTTCAACCAAATTCTCGATCTCAATACAATATACCAGGTACGTACGCAACGACAGCCGGCGTCTCCGGTGGCTTGGTGGTCTGCGTGCCTACTAAGATCAATTTCGTGGGCTCGAGTCTCACCGAGTTCTTACACGTATTCGGAGGGACTTCTTTCATAAAAATTGATGGGCGAAAAGCGCGAGGGCGTGAGTGTAGCAACATTCGATGGCAATCGACGAGCATTAATGGAAATGCGATGGAAAATAATAATGGAAACGCTGAACCCTGTTTGATCACAGGAGCTGTCGGACGCGTGCACGTGATACACGCGTGGTCTACACCATGATCGTTGAGGAGGAGCAAATAAAATACTAGTTACAATAAGCCAAACACAACACACACCAGGTGGATCAATACCTTTCTGTCAGAGACCCCACCACATGAACCACACACAGGAGGTAAGCCGCACCAAGATTGTCACCGGCTGCACCACTCACATATAGACAGGCAGTATCATTAACATCAAAGCCTGGGCCGTATCATTAACATCATCGACTGCTCCCGGAGGAGCAGCTCCATCTCTCCATCCACGAGGCATACTAAACAATGCCCCGATACATAATACGAAACCCCACAACATATGAAACCCCCAATACCCGCAGACCCGTATCAAGCTACCGCATACCACAAACAAACCCTATGCGCGATAAAAATAAGTTTCTGAGTGGTTTGTCCCAAAAACGGGAAATGAGTCCTCAAAGGGAATATATATATATATATACCAGGTAATATATATATATACCAGGTAATATATATATATATATATATATATACAAGGGCTCCGCATGGGTGCCTGCCGGCACCCATGCTCCGGATAGGAAAATTTACCTCAGTGCTTAAACTCGTGTGATTATGTTGAAGCAAGTTGACATAAGTACACCATTCGATCTTGTTGCGAACGGGATCAGGACAGTGCCAAGTGGTGCAGGGAAAAGGCAATGCCGAGTGTCAGTTCTCAGTTCCTGTGTCTGTCTCACTCGAATTATAGACCAACTTTTATAGCCTATTTTTGGGACGTTATTGTTTGCTGTCTTTTTCAGCCATCTACTCTGAAGCCCGAAAATCAGAACCGTCTATAATTATGGCCCAGGAAATGATCGATAATTTGGAGCCCAGTTGCTGCTGGCTGGGGCAGAAATCAGGTCAGTTCTGAGAGGTCTCTCTTATACTCTCAGAACCGAGATTACTTTGATGATGTTGTTTACGATAGTCGTATTGCTGCCCTTTTTATGCCCAGTTGCCAAGTACCCAATACCCACGCCGATATCACACCCCTATCTAGGGCGAGCTGTACCTACTTCCAACGACGCTTGTGCAGAAGAGAGGGTCTCTCCCGCACATAAAAGCGATAGCAGCAGCAGAACAGCATGCAGAATGGCAGCAACCGCAGCAGCAGCAGGAGTAGTAGCAGGCATCGCTGCTGCTGCGGTCGGTTGCTGCAGCTGCTGCTGCTGTGCAGACCCAGCCCCAAGACCAGCAGCAGCACAACAGCAGCTGATGTACGTACGCCATCGCAGAAGACAACAACTTGCAGTATACGCCCAAATTACTGGGAGGGCAGGACGCGTACTGTATGCGCAAGACCGAGAGATCGAACCTCGGAGAGTAAAAAGCTACTACTACTGCTGTAAGATGAAGCCTGTCACGAGAAGCTCTTCGCGGAGCAACCAACACCTAAACAAATTTCCAGGGCCACAGAAAATAGAACGTCCGTGTCTCCTTTTTCCAGCAAATATCCCTCAAGTTCGGGGTCGCCGGGCTCGTCGGTGGCGCGAGACTCCGACACGCGCGCACGGGAGAACACTCGTCGGAGGCCGGCTCGCGCGACCCTCGAGGAAAGCGGTTGAAAAAGCAAGCACAAAGGCAGGGGAGCGAAGGCGTCCGGAGTCCCAGACAAAGTTGAAGAGAAAATCGGGATTTTAAGGTTCGCTCACAGCGGCCGAGATTCATTGTATATATATCTATATACCTGGTACCAGGTATATATTTTCATGGACAACACACCGCTCGCGGCGCGAGTTATTTACTTGGCTATACTACGTACGACGTGAGTTTGAAGGAGGGCGCCAGAACTAATACCCTTGGCACTCCCGCCGATGTTATGATACTGCTTTGTATGAGGTTAAAAGCCCGGTAATTTCCAAGGCTTATCATAGTGACTGATAATCGTGGCGGGACGGGACGGGACAGATTTTTCTTGTTTGGCGGGGAAAGGAATGACAACGGGACGGTAAAATGAAGAGATAAAAGTTGGCGGGACGGGACGGCGGGTGCACAATTTCTCGACGGGACGGGACGGTAAAATTCAACGGGACAGACTTTCACGACGGGACGGGACGGTAATTTTTTTTTCTCCGGCGGGACGGGACGGTATTTATTTTTTTTCTCGGCGGGACGGGACTGTAAACATTTTTTCCCTCGGCGGGACGGGACGGTAATTTTTTTTCCCTCGGCGGGACGGGACGGTAATTGTTTTCCTCACGGCGGGACGGGCCGGTAATTAATTTTATTTTTCTTCGACGGGGCGGGACGGTAAATGTTTTCCTTGGCTGAACGGGACGGTAAATATACATTTTTTTTAATTGCTGCAAGGTCTTGGCGCGGTTGTATGTGAAGACTTTCCCGCACTGCTGATTGCGCGAAGGGAGCCGGCCCGACGCAGACGTTGTTCTTCTCGACCCGCGGCCCACAAGCTCCGAGACGTGCTACCACTACACGGGCGACGTTTTCTTCTGATTTCTTCCCACCCCTGCCCCAAGTGCTCTTGTTGCGGTGCCAGCTCATGGTGGCTGTTCTGATGATTGTTGTGCTTGCGCTGTGTTACTGGTGGTTGTGGAGGTAGGTGGAGATAGGTGGTGTCGTGGAGGTGGTGGCGGCGGCGGCGGTGATTCTAGTGCCGCTCGCTGCTGATCGATCGACCCCCCGTCCGTGAGATAGGCATCCATGGCGTCCGTACCGGGCATACCAAACATGCTAGGAGACAGCATTTTTACCCCTTGACAGACAGCAAGTTTGCCTTGTGACGCATCATACTTGACATACATACATACATACATACATACATACATACATGCTTTGATTGACACCAAACAACTAGGTTTAGCGTGGAACACTCGGCCCTACATCGTTGACAGCGCACGTTTTGCGTCTCGCTTGAAGACAGGTCACCTGACATCTTTTTGGGCCACACCAGTATATATACTGGTGGTTGGTGTGGCCGTTAGTTGAGTGGTCTCTGTTCTATTCGTGTGTAGTGGCGAGCTTGCGGCTACTACTGCTTGCTGTGGCAGTACTTACTTTCATTTCAACATATACAAATAGAGTCCAGCCATACAGCAGCTCTATTAATAGCTGCTGTATGGCTGGACTCTATTTCATTAATAAATAGCTGCTGATCATCAACGCCAGCACCTTTTGTGCTAGAAAAAGAACTAAAGGTGGTGCGGAGCAAATTCATGTTTTCCAAGATTAAAGTGATGAAAATACGAAAATGTGTCTTCAGTCATCATCGAGTTCGACTGGTTATTAATTCTATAGTAGTAGTAGTTGATACACTCAATTTCCAATTTTGCAAGCTGGGTAATACGCGCTGTACCACTATTTACTCCTACTACTGCTGTGTTATATACGTATTTCATTGATGATAGTAGTATATGGGAGTTAGTTGTGTATAATTTATTATAACATGTAGTACCTCGTAGTTTTATACCCTGGTAGGAATTACTATTTAATACTAAATTTTAGTACAACTCGGTTTTATTTTATTAAGTTCGTGATTCGTGGTGGGAATGGATGGGAACAGACGACCACGAATGCATGTATCTCGCAGGGGAAGAGGCACGTTGTGTCCGCCGGAGGCCATCATTTCGCGGGAGATATTTTATCGGCGGGACGGGACGGTAATTTTTCGGTGTCACGGCGGGACGGGACTATAATTGTTCGGTGTCACGGCGGGACGGGACGGTAATTATTCGGTGGCACGACGGGACGGGATGGTAATTGTTCGATGTCACGGCGGGACGGGACGGTAATTTTCAACGGGAGAGATTTTATCGGCGGGACGGGACGGTATGTGACGACGGTCAGGGAATTGGTCGGCGGGACGGGACGGCGGGATCATTTTGGCGGCGGTTTTACCGTCCCGTCCCGTCCCGCCGTTACCGCCGTTACTGTCCCGCCGAAATACCGTGATAATCCTTGGTATTTTCCTGGGTCCTGGCACTGGGATCGTATTTGTAGTACTTGGAAGGCGTATCTTAGGTGGGAAACCAGGGGTTCCAGAGAGGCACGAGCGTGGTCTCAGTCTCCATCGTGTACGCAAGAAACAAAGCTGCTCTCCTACCATTAAGCAAACAACAACGTGAGTACCAACAAGTACCGACTGAATTAGCAGACCTGTCCAGGGATACAAATTCTCCCGCACGTCCAGATCTTAACAAGTGGCGTCGTCGGCAGGACTTTTCGCCTCTTTGTTAGTGCGAGTTGTTCTTGCTAATTTCGGACAGTTTGCTTTAAAATTTCTGGAGTAAGTCTGCCCCACACGCTGCACGATGGAGGCTCAGGAGGAGGGAGGGCCTGCTTCCCCTCATGGTGGACAACACACTGAGGCCCAGAGCCCCTCAGTGTCCCACCGCCCACGGCTCGTCGATGGAGATCAAGCGCCTTGTACATCATACCACCAAGCGGAGTGTGTGTCTCGGCAGGAGCCCCATGATGACGACGTGGATCGCGCGCCTTGTACAACACGCCCGCACGAGGAGCTAGAGTCTCGGCTAGAGCCCCAAGACGAAGCTCGAGCAGCTTCCGGCAGACGGGCCTCGTTCAAGACATTTTCCGGGCCTTCTGGAGAGGGGGCGCCCAGATGTTTTGGACGGCAGAGCTCGCTCCGTCGAGCGACGGGCGCACCCGGAGATACCACCCACTAGGAGACGCTTCCAATGCCTCCAGCTCTTCCACGGACGGCAGCGGCAAAGACCCCGTTCCCGAGGTCGCGATCAGCCTAAAGAGCAACTCACTCGTGTGTCGGTGTGGTTCTTCGAAATCTTCCGTGTTATTTCTCTTCTCGTTTTACATATTCACTTTTCGCTTTTCCATGCATCTTCCTCATCCCCCCCCCCCCCGTCGCGGGTGACATGGCGATGGTTTTCCTTGACGAGTTCTTCCTCGCCCTTAAGGCTGGGTCTTCCGTATATTTGTTTTTTACGTAATTTTCCGACTTCGCTGCCTTGCCGTTTAGAGGTGTGGGAGTAGGTTTTGAGGAGCTGCATCTTCGACTCATGTTCCAGTTCGTGGAATCGGGGTTTCTATGGTTTCCCCAAAATTCTGCATATATATATATTCGGCTCATCAGAGTGGGCTAGTGTTATGATACTGCGTTGTATGAGGTTGAAAGCCCGGTACTTACCTGGGTCCTGGCACTGGGATTGTATTGCAGTACTTGGAAGGCGTATCTTAGGTCGAAAACGAGAGGGTTTTCAAGAGAGGCGCGAGCGTGGTCTCAGTCCCGTCGCGCACGAAAGGAATAAAGCTGCTCTTCTATCTCGAAGCAAACAACAACGTGAGTACCAATGAGTATCGACTTAATAAGCAGACCTGTCCAGGGATACAAAGTTTCCCGCATGTCAAGATCTTTACACCGTGCCGAAAAACACGAAGCCTGATGACCCTCTGCAGGTCCAAGTGGAGCCGGTGGTACCTATTAAAGAAAATAAAATAATTCAGATTTTGGAGGCTCAGGCGCGGCAAAAAGTTTATGGATTTTCATGGACAAAACACCGCTGGTGGCGCGAGTTTTTTGCTTGGTTTTATATTGTTCCTGGTATTGGCCCAATTTAATCAGGTATATCTCTGATTTTAGACCTAGCCCGAAAACAAACGAGGAAAGAGAGGTGCCTCGACTTTTTTTTTCAGGGGAAGGCAGATTAAATATACTACGAAACAAACAGAAAGCGAACCGTACCACAGAACGTCTCTATTCAGACGCCGACAAGGGTTCCCTATGCAGCAGGAACATGGACAACGCAGATAAGAGACACGGCCACAAAGACAAACCCATGTTCTGTGTGTTCTTCATATTCACCCGTTCTTAGTATACCTGATCTATTTACCGTTTCCCTTACTGATTGGCATGAATCTGCCGTGCGCACTATTTCGTACCAGTACGTGTTTGTTTCTCCCATCGAAACGAAAAACTATGGGGAGCATCCTCTACCGGTGTATTAGACAGCCCCGCTGAGTAAATCGCGTTTTTTCAGCGAACCTAAAACAGTTCTAAAGCCTCTCATTAATTTTTCAATAAAAGTTTGGTTAATACCGGTATGTATATCATTCACACCCTTTTTCATGACCACAGACAGGATTTCATGGAACTGAGCTATTGATTATTATGTGAGAACATATTTTCATCATCATCATCATCATCATCATCATCATCATCATCATCATCATCATCATCATCATCATCATCATCATCATCATCATCATCATCATCATCATCATCATTTACCCGCCCACATCCAGCACAACCAGCGTCTGCCGATTATTCAAGACTCGTACAAGTTCTGTCTGCTGTCTGTGTTCACGAAACAAAAAAAAAAACACTGAGATACTACTGCTAGCAGCTGTAAGTAAGTACTGCTGTGCATTGTAAATTTTGTTATTCTGTTAGCAGAGTAGACACTGCAATGCCATGCCATCGTACTTTTTTTTTCTTTTTTTTTTCGCTCATCCCATTTATTATCTTCGCACATCTTCTTCTCTCTCTCCTTCCAACTCGTAATTCAGATCCGGGGTCACATAGCAGGCTCTTCTACCCCCTTCCCGCTACGGTACGTGCCTTCATTTTTATCGCGAGAAGATTTCAGCCTTTTCTTCCCTCGTCGACTCGCATCGAATTGTGCCTACCCACGCTGCAAGGCGCTCCCAACAATTGAATCCTTTTCTATTTTTATTTTTGCAAATAAAGTCAAAGTCCGACCCACCTGGGGCTCGAACCCAGGACTCAAACAAGTGGAATTCGAGGTTAACCACTTGAACCACCGGGGCGACCGTACTGGATACGACTGGCACGACATACACATAGGATGCGTTGAAAAAGAGAGAAACGTTGAAAGAAAAACAAATCGAAAAACCACCACAAAAGTATCGTGCCCCCCAGTACCCCCCGCAGGAGATGCAATACACACGACCACAACAAAAAAACAACGAATCATAATTGCAGGACCTAGGTGTATTTACAAAAACTGAACTAAAATTGCCGTATGCGCCAAGTGTTTGTGCTGGATTTCGACGGGTAGAAGTCAAGAACAGCGCTGTCTGGGTGCACTGGATGGCAAGCTTGTTCTTGGCGGTGCTCCCTGCTTTCGCTTTTATTAGGTTCGGGAAACAGCCGGCATTCAGGAATTCCCGTCCCCTTTTTCGTTCGTCGTTTTCTTTCGCCGCGGTTCGTTTTTCGTCTCGCCTCAGGCTCGGGGTATTCTCCTATGCTCGTAGGTATTCGTATTATTTTGTCGCTTGCTTTTTTTATCCTCCTTCTGTGTCTCGTTGTGTTTCCTCCTTTTTTTTTAGTGTACATTGTGGTGGTTTTTGTGGTTAATTGAATGCACGTATTTGAATCGATGGAGTGCGTGTTGCGCTTGACGATGGCACGGAATTGAAAAATATTTTACACTCCCTACTCCCCTTCCTGGGCTGCCATGCAGCATTTCTGCTATAAATAGTGATCGGCATCGATTTTTTTTTTGATGGGATACGATGTCTCGATATCAGCCTCCAAATTCGGGATATGGATACGATATATCGTATCTTGCAATATCGCATCATATGAAATATCATACCAGGTATTATAGAACGATTTATCGCAATAATATATGATGTGATATGATGCCAGATCACACCGAAACAGCAGGCAAACACAACTAACTGGAACGAAACCCCGCGGCCTTTTTGCCGAGAAAGCTCCAATAACGCGCCCAGCAGCTCCCAGGAGAACAACCGTCGTGACACAGCACCAATTCCAGCTTGCGCCGGCACATGCAGCCTCTACAGTAGCTTCAGATCAAGGTTCATGTTCTGCGGACGTACGATGTGTCGAGAGCCTTGTTTTTCCTGCACTCCAACCAACCCATGTATGTGGTAGTGGGTTGTTTGATGGTTGCCTTGTGTGTGTGTTTTGACGGGAGGTTAGGAAACGAACCAACGGCGCTTGCCAACGCCGTGCGTGCGGAATAAACCTATGATTATGTGAGATACGTAGATTTGTCGGTTGTTGTGCACTTCTAATTCGACCGAATATATAGTGCGGAATTGTCACAGAGTCGAGCGGTGCGCGTGTCATGTTTTTGTGTGTTCTTCACATTAAACCGTTCTTTCTACCCGTCGACATCCAGCACAACCAGTGTCCGTGCCGATTCTTCAATCCTAGAAGAGATACAAGTTCTGTGGTCACAAAGCTACATCGCATGTATGATGGCATAGTATCGTAGGGCTCTCCGGCCGATATAGCTCATGTTCCTCGAAAGGATGCTCAGATATATTCCCACTCTAAAGCATTATTATGTACTACTTCGTTTAGGCCGTCTGGCACTCATTCACACGCTCAAGCTCTTTCAGTTCGCTGCAAAGACTGCCACCTGCATTCCCGTGGTTCCACCCAGCTTGCGGAAGGGTTAGGGTTCTGCTGCGCAGCTGCGCTCTTCGCCGTAGGATCTATCTGCTTCTGGGCCAGATGAGAGAGTGATTGAGACTGTTTTTCCGCCTTGTATTCCGCTGCTGCCCGACCTCGCTCTTACGCGTAGGATAGCCGCGAGCGATGCTGCCCCTCGTGATTTTTGTTTCCGCGACGCGAGCACACGATGCGATTTTCTTCCGTGCCTGAGTCACTCGATGACACACTGGATTTCAGTATTGAGCTCGCTTCCCTCGCTGCTGTAGCTGCAAACGAAGATTCCGCCTGGCAATTCTGTACTGCTGCGCGTTTTAATACTGCTGTTAGAAGGAGCGATACGGCCGCTCGTTAAGATTTTTCCACGCCTCGCCCACAAGACGGCACCCTGGATTTCGTTATCGCGCCCTCTTTGCTCGCTGCGGTGACCACTCGCGCCGATACTGCTGAAAATTCCAGTGCGGCTACGAGTTTTCATACTGGTGTTAGAGGGAGCGATATGGCCGCTCGTGAAAACGTTCCCACGCCTCGCCCCCAGGACGGAACACTGGATATCGGTATTGCGCCCGCTTTGCCCGCTGGTGTGACCACCCGCGCCGATTCTGCTGAAAAGTCCAGTATGGCTGCGAGTTTTAAAGCTGCTGTTAGAGGGAGCGATATGGCCGCTTGTGAAGTGTTTCCCACGCCTCTCCCACGAGACGGCACAATGAATTTCAGTAGTGCACCTGCCTTTCCCGCTGCTGTAGCCACCCACGCCGATTTTGCTAGAACCTACAGTACTGCTGCAAGATTTGATACTGCTGTCAGAGGGAGCGAGACGGCCGCCCGTGTAACTTTTCCTGCGCCCCGCCCACAGGACGGCACTCTGGATTTTAATATTGCACCTGCCTTACCCGCTGCTGTAGCGACCCGCGACGATTCTGATGGAAAATGTCGTGCTGATGCGAATTATCATCTGCTGTTAGAGGAGACGACGCTTTAAATAGCCCCCTCAGTAACGGAGACGTACCTGCACTAAACGCACTTGATGTTAGTACACGTACAAACTGTGACGACCGCATATCTATCGCGCCACCTTCTGGGGTCGATGCTTGCCTCCCAAGCACTCGTAGCGCTGGCCGAATGGTGCGCCATGCCTTGTTCACCGCTAGACAAGTTGCTGAAGCACAAGCCGCGGCTACTGCCACCGCTGCTTTTTCGTTACACGACCCTGAGTACCGTCGAATACCGCCCCCCCCGTCCCCGGTGTCCTCCCGAATGCCGCTGGTTTCCACCCGTCCCCGGCTCAGCATGTGACGGACTGCAAAGCAAGGGAGGAGCCACCCAGTCCCGCCAGGTCTACCAGCGGCCTGAGGACGTGTCGCTCTCTCCCTCGTCGCGAGAAAGGACACCCCAGCTCCTGGGCTCTATGCCTCTGGCGGACGCTGTGGACTTCGAGCCCCCTAACTCAGAGGACGAGCGGCTGGCTGCCACGCCAGACGCAGGGCTGGTGACCGAGGAACCGGACGGTGCCCAAGCCCCGCCCCTCCGACTGCCTGTGGCATGGACTCCCCTCACTTCCCCGGACAAGGCAGCCATTCTCCAGCACTGGTCCGCCATTGTGGGGTCCGCCGAGAGGAGCGCGGCGGAACGCCCGTCACCCGAGCGGGGGAGGAGACTCGGCCGGCCATAACGGCAGGTCCCGCCGCGGGCAGGATAAAGATCGGGACTTGACCACTTCTCGGCAAAACGGGGCTGGACGTCGGAGAAACCGAGGCCAGCACGGACAGCTCGAGCGACGGGCGCACCCGGAGATACCGCCCACGGGGAGACGCTTCCAGTGCTTCCAGTTCTTCCACTGACGGCAGCGGTAAAGCTCCAGTTCCCGAGGATACGACAAGCTCAAAGAGGCAAGTGGTTCCCTCGCTGGCGGAAAATTCCTCCACCGCGCTTTTTGGTCGCTTGACCATGTCTGATGACCGCGCCATGCCAGTGTCGTCTAACCTTGCCCACGCTCGCACGACGGTGATAGACTCTGTCGCCGCCCCCCTCGAAACAGCACACTGTAGACGTCCAACGGGCGTACAAACACCTGGGGCTGAAGGACACCTCTCACATTTCTGTTCTACCGTTTCCCTCCTCGATCAATCCTTCTGATGCCCCACAGCAACTCACTCGTTCGGTTAAGACCTCCACGTCTGACATTCTCATGATGTGCAACGATGGCAGCCACGAAGGCCATAGTTCTACCGATTGGACCCCGGTTGGGATTACCCCCTCGAGAAATTCTTCGCGCGCGCCATCGCACCTGACAAGCCCACGACCGCCCCCCTCACTACCTTGATGGATGCCGTTTTAGGGCAGGTGTCGCGCGCCCTCCCAGCCGGATCGAAGGGGCCGGAAGCGTTCACGCTCCTCCTGAGGTTGCTGAGCAACCACTTCGACCGCACCGACACGGGGTCCACCTAAACCAAGTTGCATAATTTTGGCGTACCTAACGGGACCCCCTTTTGCGATTTTAGTCGTGCTTTTCGAGGGGTGGTGTCGACAGCGACGGGGACTGAGCATGTTTTGGCACCGGGGGTGGAGGTTAGTTTGGAAGTTGTTCGGATGGCAGCGAATGAGAAGTTCCCCAGCTAGATGTCCACGCTGTACCCGGGAGTTTTGGCTGCGATGTCGAGGCCGTTTGGCACTTTGGACGCCATGTGGTTGGCTTTTGAGGCTCTCGCGAATAATAAGACACCTGCCATCAACGCGAAAATTTTCCTTTGCCTGCTTCTTCGACGGGCGTGCGGTCATCCACCCCGTCGGGGCCCCGGCCCGCCAGTAGTGGTCGCGGCCAGGGCCGGAAGTTTCCCCAGTCGCCTGTTTGGCAGACGGGGTCGCGCAATAATCCGTTTGTGATGAACGCCCACAAATCCATTCCTGACCGCCTCAACCCGTGGCTTGACATCGTTTCTAACTGCTGGCCTCTTGAAGAACACCACTATGCTGAACTTCACGCTGTTTGCATGCCCATCCAAACCGGGGACCCTCCTCTTTGGAGCGATCTACTTTCATCGTCCGCCCCCGCGGCCGCCCTCCGCGAAAACAGAGGCCGCTGTTAGAACTGCCACGACAACTCACACCCCCTCAGACAGTGTAAGCACCCCTTTCAAAAATTTAGCGGTATTCTCAACCCCGACCTCGGAACGCTCGGCGACGACGGCGCGGCGTTCCGTCGTTGGCAAGAACGCATGACCCGACACCGCCGCGAAAATAACTCACGGCCGAACAACCACAACCACAAGAAAAACAGGCGTCGTTCCGGCCTTTCGCGTGGGCAGCATCACGGCCAGGGCCAACAGAACAGACAAGGTGACGGCTACAACACACACGCGGAAAGAGGGCACCAACCGTCTAACTCCGGCTACCACGGTGGTGGTTCGACCACCCCTGCCTTTTCCACTCCGGCTCCCGCATCGGAGGTTCGGTACGGTGCCTCGCATAATCCGGACGGAAATCCCAACGCACGCCAGCCAGGAACCTTCCGCGCCGGTAACTGACAGGTCGACGGCGGTTCGGCTCCTACTGCCCGCCCGCCACCAGCTTTGCCGGGAGAAAATACATTGATTTCACAAGATGCTCGCGTTGAAAGTTCACTCCGCGCCGACCTGCGCCGCTCCCCGCCCGCGCGTTACTCTGTACTTCGGACCGACGCAGCGACTCAGCTCCACCGGTTTTACCCGGGAGTCCCCGGGCGTCTTCGCCGACGTCGGGAGCCTGCGCCTCGAACGCCGCTTCCCCCACCCTGGGCACGGGAACAGGCGCGATAAACGCCACTCTCCTGAACCACGCACCGCGCGGTACCAGGCGTGTCGTGCCATCGCGTTGTTCTTTTCAGCGAGGGTGTCCCCCCCCTTCACCTCCTCGCCATGCGGTGGCGGTCGGTTCGAGGTGCGGGAAGGCAAAACACAAAACCCCGAGATCTCGGTTGAAGCTCGACTCGGCATTTCCTCGCACGGAGGCCGCTCCACCCTTTGTCCTATCAAGGAAGAGTCGACCAGATTAGCTTCCTCGTTCCCCTTCTCCACCAGGTCTACAGGACGGAAGCCCTCTCCGGTGGACCCTTGGTTGCCCCCCACCGGAGCAACGTTCTCGACGTCGTCTACAGGTTCTGAAGGCCCTCTTTCGCCTTCGCGCACGTGGACCGCGCTCCTTGGGCTCCAGTGGAACAGGAAAAACCCGGTACTGCCCGTCGAGCCAGTGGTGACTCCACAGCCTCCGGTCAGATCAACCGGACAGCATACCCGTTAAATTCGGAAGAATCGCAGCTCTCGTCGACCAGAACGGGCTCAGAGCCCCCTGCTTCCTTTGATCCAGGACAGAGATCATCGAGCGCAGAAACATAACCTTCTGACGATTTTTTTCCTACCGGCAATGGTGACACCGAGCCAGTATACGTGGAACAGGACTCGCCTCGTGCACCAAGGGCTCAGTGTTCTCAGAGAAGCACACCCCCCCACACACACCGCAACGGCGGCCACCGACTACTCGACATCTTTGGTCTTTGACCCTACCCTCGAGTATTAAACGGAGCGGGAGGTACTTTTCTAGCAGCCCCCCTCCTTTTTTCGCAGTGGTCCCCCTCTGTTTTTTTCATCGCTGTTGTTTTCATCGACGGTGTGCCATATTCCTTCGCGGACCAGTATATGATGGCCGAAAAGGCTCGCCTTTTTCTGAACCACGACACTGCGGAGCGGATTATGGCCTCGCTTAACCCTCACGAGCACAAACGCCTTGGTCGAGGCGTGCATAACTTCGACTGCGCTACCTGGGACCGCGTTCGACAAAACACCATCCTTGCTGGTTCCTTTTGCCAAATTTACGCAGAACCCGGTCATGAATTAGTGCCTATTGAGCCCTGGCACCAAACGTTTGTCTGAAGCCAGTCCTCTAGACCCCGTTTGGGGCATCGGTCTCCGGGCAGACGGGGGGCTCAAGACCCTTCTCGGTGGTTTGGGAAACCAATTGCTCGGAAAAGCTCTCTCTGCCGTTCGCGACACCCTCCGTTCAAGTGAGGCCGGGTTGGCACACCCCTCCTCCTCTCAGTAATATTGCACTCCGACCGCGACGCACGGAATTCATGAGATTTCGCGAGCGCCGCCCCGCCCTTTGGCCGTGGCTCGCGCTTGCCCAGGTCCTCCCTTGGAGGTTTCGACCTATTTTTCTGACGCGCCGGCTGATCACAGCCCCGAGGGTTTGGCTGTCGCCCCTAGTGTCGACCCCTCCCTCGCGCTCCCACAACACGGCCCCTGCCTCGTCGAAAGCACTATTACCCTCGACGACGCCTCTGTTACAACCAAAATCGCGATTCATAGCGGAGCTGGCGTTCTTGCACCTTTCAGTTGCGTGGCGCTTCTTGACACTGGCTCTCCCCAGACTTTCATCCGACGAGATGTTTTTTGGGATCGCATGCTCTCGGTTGGTGCGGCATCCATCGCGTGCGAGCAGAAGTGCATCCCTCGTTCCTTGGGGGGGGTTTGGCGAATCGGCCCCTCTAAAGACATCGACGAGTGTGCGCCTTAGCGTCCAATTGTTTCGAGACAATGAGCCTTCGTGCTCCCTTGCAGTTTTTGCCTGCGTGGTTCCTCCCTCAGTGATGCAGCATGCAGTACTGCTTGGGACGTGCCAGCTGGATGCGTTTTAATGGCCACTCCTACGGCTCTCTGCCTCCTCGCCCGTCAGACCAACACGTTTTTGGCGAGCTGGATTTACTTCACCACGCCCCGACAGGCATGTCCGTGTACGCCATCGACCCCGCCGCTTTCGGTAAAGGCTTCCATCTCCGCTACGAGGGCGCGGCAGGCGTCACCTTGTCCATCGATCCTCAACTACTTGCGGTTAACTTGGTTTGAAGCGATGGCTCCCCGGCACTCACTGGACACTACTAAGTCGACATGATGCCCCAGTTCGACATGCCCTCGGTTGAGGAGCACTTCGTCGCCTCCGGGCGACAAGTCCTCTCCCTCGTTGGAGTGGCGGCCCTCGAGCCGGGGGATATCCTCGGCCCCAATACGGCTAACGTTTCGGCTTTGATGAAAATGGCCATGCCCAAGAACCTCAAGCAGGTCCGTGCACTGATGAGCGGCGTGGGATATTATCGCAAATTCCTGCCCGACCTATCGAAAAGGATCCACCTTCTCACTGATCTCCTCCAGATGGGGGTTTAGTACGTATTTACGCCGGCCTTGGAAGTTATCGTTCGCCAGATCCTCGCCGAGCTCGCTGGCCCACCGAGCTCGCTGCCCCGCCAATTTTGATTTTCCCGGACTGGGACGCTGTAGCCGACGGCTCCCTCCCCTTCCGCGTATACTGTGATGCCTGCATCGACGGTTTAGGGGCCGCGCTCGAACAAGAATAACCGGACGGCTCGGTACGGCCCACTACGTGTATCATCCGCGCTACCCTCGATTCCGAGAGGCACTGGATCCCATTGGACCTGACGCTAGCAGCATTGTTTGGGCCATCAAACGACTTCGAGGCTACCTATGGGGGATGAAGTTTCGCACTTTTTCGGACCACAAAGCGCTTGAGAGCATCGGCAAAGTAGGGGCCCACAACGCGCGAGTCCAGCGGTGGCTCGAGTTCCTCACCCCGTTCGACTACACCCTCGAGTACCGCAAGAGCAGCGCCAACGGAAAGGCTGACCTCCCCTCCTGCTTGCCAGAGCCCGCCACAGAACACGACCTCAGTGGGTCTAGCAGCCTCACCCCCATCGAGGACGGGGGTTCCTCATCCGAACCTACGGGCTTCGCACTCGCTCTTTCCCGATTCCTGGTGCAGGTTTGGGTGGGCTGGTGCCCCGCAACAAAAGCGCCGTCTTGGGTGGGCTGCCTTTCACCTCTTCCGATTTTCGCGATTTTCGCACACACGGGCCACGTATGAGGATTGGTGACCTCTCTTCTCCTTCGGGGAGATTCGTCGCTCGTGTGTCTGCTTCCGTCGCCACCGTCGATTGCCGTCCTGGCTTGAGTTTGATTTTAACCCGCTGCCCACACATCTTTCGCTTCGGTTTTTGTCGTACCCTCCGGGGGCGACCAGGGCTCTGCAGAAGCTCCCGCTGCTGCGACGTTTGTCGCCCAGCACGCTCCTCCCCCAGACATTTTTCAGGGAGAAGATTCCGCCGTGAACACTGCTCCGACCGCGTCTGCCCCTTCGGACCAGGGCTCTGCCGACGCCCCCGCTGCAGCGACGATTTTCAGTTAGGGCGCTCCTCCCCCGACGAGCACTTTGAAGGGAGAAGATTCCGCCGAGAGCACTGATCCGGTCGCGTCTGCTCCTTCAGCCCAAGGTTCTGCAGCAGCCCCCGTTGCGCCGACGAATGTTGCTCAGCGCGCTCCTCCCCCGAGGAGCACTTTACTGGGAGAAGGTCCTGCCGTGATCACTGATCCGGCCGCGTCTGCCCCATCATCGCCTGGCAACCTGGCGCCTCTGAATACTTTACCCCCTTCATGCCGCATCTCCACTCGGGCACGCCGGCGAACAGCCGCCACCGCTAGCTTCGCGCCGTCAGCTGTTGATTATGGCTTCGGGCCCGGCGGGGCCCCTAGACCATCAGCCCGGCGTGCTATCACCCTGCCGCGAGCCCCACGGCCGCAAACCCCCGCACTAATCGTTTTGGCCCGGCCCCCGCCGTTTCATTGGTCCCGACGGAACCCATCACGTCCGAACGCGACCACGCCGAGCCCGTGGGAACCCCTCTTTAACGGCTTCCGCTGCCAACTGATGTACCGCCTGTCCCCATGAATGACTTGGACGCCCTCGTCGCAGCTGACAAATTTCAGTTGGGTGGTTCTGCAGCGCGCTATTCGCTCACCGATTGGGCTCGGGAACAACAGGCCGAGCCCGCGTGCAACGCCGCCAGGCGCTACATAGCCCTTGGCCGGCAGGGAGTTTTGCCAGCCCACGTTTGGTCGTGTTTGCCTTCCCACCAGCGCCCTTCTTTTTCGGAGGTTCAGGAGCTGGCTACCAAAGGCCGTTTGCACACTACCGACGCGGGCATCATTTTACTCGTCCGGCAACCGCCCCCCCCCCCCTGCGTCAGACACGCAACGCCCGGTGGGTCGTACGACCTGTTTACTGAACAGCGAGCCTATAAGCATTTATGTACCGCTACTCATGCGCCCCTGGGTCATGCAGGCTTGCCATTTCACGGCTTCCTGCCACCTGTGAACCACGCGCACCCTACGTATGCTCGAACGCTTCTACTGGTGGATCGGTATGAGCATCCGCACCCGTTGGTGTTTACGCAACTGCTTGAAGTTTCAAGCACGGAAAGCGTCGCGCCAGACGGTCCGGTGGCCCACCATCACATTGTCCTTGCCAGAAGGGCCCGGCATCGCCGTCAGCATTGACTATTTCGGCCCTCTCCCGGTGACGCCTCGAGGAAATACCTACATCTTGCTTTTCATCGATCGTTTCAGCCGCCGAGCCGACATGTACGCCGTCACTGCGACATAATTTACCACCGAGGGCACGGCTAACGTTCTCATCAACCGGTATATTCCTATCTGGGGGTGCCCACGCAGCATCCTCTCGGACAACGGCCTCCAGTTCTGGTCCAACCTTTCGCACGCCGTATATCAGCGTTTCGGGGTTCAAACAATTGCCACCAGTTCCTATCACCCAAACGGCAACAGTGCGGTGGAACGTGTAAACCACACGATGTCCCAGATGCTGGCAATGGTCACCAACGAGCTCCAAACCAACTGGGATGGACAGCTCCCTCATGTCGAATTTGCGTACAACAATTCGGTCAGAGCCGCCACGGGTTTGGCTCCCAACGAGGTACATATGGGTCGACTACCACGCCTCCCCCTCACGAGTTTCGAGCGTGCTGGAGTCGCCGGCCCCCAAAGCTTGGCCCACGACCACCTCGCTTATTGCGACTTGGCGACGGACCGGCAGCAGCGCGCGTACGATATCGTTCGCGAACACAATGCCCTCACTGTTGCCCGCGTGAACCGCCGCAACTCCGCCCTCTCCGACGCTCTGCATCCGGTCCCCAAATTTGACGTTCGCGGCTGGGCATGGGTGTACACTACGGCGGCCAACATCTGCCAGGGCGCAAAGCCCGACACGGACGCCAAGGTCCTCAAAACCAAACTCTCACTCAACTGGACAGGCCCCTACAAAGTTCTCGCAGTTGGCCCCCGTTCCTCAGCGGACACCCCGGGCGGATCTCCTCTTGGGGCATTGCTCTTGTATTTGGATCTT
This sequence comes from Nereocystis luetkeana, assembly GCA_031213475.1. Lineage (NCBI taxonomy): Eukaryota > Phaeophyceae > Laminariales > Laminariaceae > Nereocystis > Nereocystis luetkeana. Next base: position 1,670,853 of record JARUPZ010000003.1, on the reverse strand, counting down.
CCTTTGGTCTGCCCGGCGCGGATGCTCGTCGGCGCGTTCAGTCCAACGCTGCGAGCCCTGTGTCAACCCCCACGACCGTGGTGACATGCCGAAATATTTGCCAGCGGAGTTGACGCAGTACGGGCTCAACAACTTCTCCAAGAAGTCTCCCCCGTACCACGTCACCCAGGACGACGTCTCGACACCTCTTCACCGATTCGAAGTGGAAAGATTACCCGACACCAGAAGCATTCTACGATAGAGGTTCACCCTAAATTTCTGAGGCTCCTTACTCGAAGAGCTCCATACCTCACCCGAAAAAGACTTCAGCAAATACCAAACTGCATTCCGATAAATAATCCCATGGACCAAGTATACAAAACGTCCTTTTATTCTAACAAGATTAACATTTCGACGATTTCGGGTTAAGGGACCCGGTCATTCAGAAAATATGTTTGCGGAAACGTGCTACCTCTATCGTAGAACGCGTCACCAATAGGTTCGAGGTCGAGGTGGCGTCATAGCAGTGATGTACGAGACGCACTGGACAGGAATCCCGTCCATCCTGGGAACGGGAAATGGGCCTTATGCTTTCTCGCCAAGCAATTTTGCGCTACTGAGCCGACACCCCGAACCAGCACCGCCAAACCGACCACCTGTACTGCTGCATGCGAATCGGCGCGGTATATCGGGAGCTCTTCCGGAGTAAGGGCGAGCGGTTTCTAGCACCCGGCTATGACTGCGTCTCGCAGGCCGACTGACTCCGCCGATACTGCAACACCGTGCTTCCCAACGGAGACAATTTTTGGTACAAGGGCGACGGCGGGTTGTGGTGGCCCGGGGAAATCAGTGCGACTACGCCCGCGGATGGAGTATATTTGATTCGAGGTTTAGACGACCCGGCACCGATCAAGCTTTCTCTTTCTCCGGCGCGCCACACGACTTCGACGAGAGCTGCACGAGGCTCTTGGTGTCTACAAATTCACTCAGCTAGCGCATTTGTACGGGGGGTCCACCGTGACGTAGACGAATTTCGAGGCGCCGCCGTGGATAGCTGACTTTCGCTTCTCGGCTGTTCTCGATGTTTTTTGCTTGACGTTTGCTTGGACTCTGGGGGTTGGTTTTTCAACTTATTGACGTTTTCGGAGTTTTCGGGACGGGGTTTTTCTTGCAGGTGTGTTCCTGGGTTGTTTGTTTGTTTGTTCGTTTGTTTCTAGGGCTTGGTTGGGGATGGTTTTCGCGTATTCTGTCCTGCCTAGCCCCACCGTTAAGTGTCGTGGCTGGTCTGGGTAATCGGACCACTCATTTGCGGCACAGGGCACGTTTCCCGGGTTGTGGGCTGGGTTTTCTTTGTGGTTCTTGACATCTTCTGTGTTATTTTTTCTTCTTGTTTGTTTTATATTCACTTTTCACTTCTCCCTGCATCTTCCCCGCCCCCCCCTGTCGCGGGTGACATGGCGTTAATTTTTCGTTGACGATTTGTTCCTGCCCCTTAAAGCTACGTCTTTCTTTCATTTTCGCTACGTACTTCGCCCGCTTCGTTGCCTTGCCGTTCAGAGGTGTGGGAGTGGGTTTTGAGGAGCCGCATCTTCGACTCATGTTATCGTGGAATTGGGGTTTGCATGAATTTCCCATAATTCTGCATATACGGCTCATCAGAGTGGGCTAGTGTTATGATACTGCTTTGTATGAGGTTGAAGGCCCGGTAATTACCTGGGTTCTGGCACGGGGATCGTATTTGTGGTGCTTGGAAGACGTATCTTAGGTGGAAAGCCGGGGTTTTTCCAGAGAGGCTCGAGCGTGGTCTCAATCTCCGTCGTGCACGAAAGGAATAAAACTGCCCTTCCATCTCCAAGCAAGCGACACATGTGAGTACCAACGAGTACCGGGTTAATAGGCAGACCTGCCCAGGGATACTATTAATAAGTGTCCCGCTGTCCGTGATCTTAACAGACACTCGTACCTGTGTTTGTATTTACAGGTATTATCGAGATCATTGGATATGTATAGCGCATGATATCGGTATCTGCGATGTATCATGCGATATACAAGGTATGAAACATCGAGGTATCCCGCGAATGTCTTCGATATCGACATTGATATATATATCCCGAAAATATCGCATGATATATCGAGGATTCTCTCTATATATATGATACCGATCACTAATTTCTGCCGTGTCGTAGTTTTGTGTCTACTGAGAGCTTTTGCGCTTACCTCAGTATCGCTACAACACTCCTCTAGACACTGGTTGGTTGTGCTGGATGTTGATAGGTGAGAAGAACGGTTTAATTTAATTTGATTAACAAAAAAAAATACATACATACCTGGTATCCTGGTTGATACCTGATTTTTATACTTGAAGTGTGCGTTTTCACATGAAACCATCCTTTCTGCCCATCGACATCGAGCACAACCAGAGTCCGTGCCGATTCTTTGATCCTATTATACTATTAATAATAAAGAGAAACAACTTTTGAGGTTCTCCACGGTAGATGTTCGAACTGATTTTTCTGAGGGTTCTCACTTCACGAGCCCCATACCTCACCCGAAAACCGACCTCAGCAAAAATCAAATTGCGTTCCGATACATAATCTCATATCCAAAGTATACAAAAACGTATTTTTTCGAAACAAGATTGGCATTCTGACGATTTTGGGTTAAGGGGCCCCGTCATTCAGAAAATGTCCTGGCGGAAATATGCTACCTCTATCGTAGAATGTGTATTTCCTGTGTTAATAAAACCACGCCGCGACGATACTGCAATAAATTTTTGCGGAGTAAGGGTCGACGAGGACTGCTTTTAGTTTTTTTCAGTGTTTTCCCGAATTTTCGGTATTTTGCGGTATTCTCCCAGAAAAGGAAAATACCGATATTTTGGGAAAGTACTAAAAAACTCTGGAAAACACTCCTTGTTAAGATTGACCCAACTAAAAAAACAGAATGGACGATGCAATGCCCATCGTACTGGATACAAAGATACTACAATACATTTTTACGCAGCAAGGGTCGACGAGGACTGCCGATTTTAGTTTTTATCACCATTTTCCCGAAATTTCGGTATAGTGCGGTATTTTCCTATTTATAGGAAAGTGAAGTCCCGAATTTCGGGAAAGTACTGATAAAATCTGAAAAACACTCCTCGTTAACCCTTTTAGGACTGCAGTCCCGTTTTTGGGACAACCTACTTGAAATTGAGTGGACAAACCCGAAAACGGGACTGCGGTTCTAAAAGGGATAATATTGATCCCAAAAAATCAGAATGGACGATGCAATGCTCTATGTTCATACTGGATACGACAGGCACGACAGACATTCGTACATATTCTACTCGTATGGCAGAGAGAAAACAGAATACCCAAAAAATAAAGGAGCAACAAATCGGAAGGTGCCACAACCCGCAACACGGTGGAACAAAACGACGCAACACTCAAAGCTCACAGCAGTTGACACCAACTCCTATTAATAGTTCTTGCTTAACAATACACCAAGGCTGTATGTATACTGCAACAAGCACACGAATGAACACGCAGGTACCACAAACAAGTGTATATACGTGGAGTATCAAATCTTCTGGTACTGCAAATCCGATGGAATGCTAAAAAAGCACAGACACTAAGTTCTAAGCACAGTAGTAGTACTAGTAGTGCTGACCTTTCTCTGACATCACACACGACTGATAAGTCGCATTACCCCCGCCTGCTCTGCATTCTGACTCGGCTGCCGCCGACACTCTCAACCCGTACCCGACCACAGCAGCAGCAGGAGTACGTACGAACATCATCAAACTGCTCATCATCAAATACTTGTTGTACATAACTAGCAGGCTGCGCCAGGCCTGCGTCGTTAGCTAGACCACTGCAGTACGTCATCAGACTGCCGTACACCATCCGGCTACGAGTACACCATTATTGGGCTACGTACATCATCGTCGGGCTACGACGTAACCATCCGACAACGTATGTACATCAACCGACTAAATCATCAGGCACCTACCCAAGCATTGGTAAGTCTCCATAACCCCAGCCGGCGAATTGTACATACTATTAATACTACTGCTTGCAGTTTTTTTTAGACGCCAGTCGACGAGGGAAGAAAGGGCCGCCGAAAGGCCTTCTTGCGATAAAAATGTAGGCACGAACTGTAGTAGGAAGGGGGGAGGAGAACCTAATAGACTGATGTGTGACCCTGGATCTGAGTTACGACTATTTTGGAGGGAGAGATAAAACAAGGGCAAATCAAAGGGAAAAAAGGGGAAAAAAGAAGGTGTGCATGCACACAACAAGCGGTTCCATATATAATATACATGATGAACGAAGAACACACACATACATAGTGCAGTCGGCCCTCATCATCTTGACTGCAACATTTTAGGTGGAAAATAATCAGCAGAATGTGCCCCTTAGTAATAGTGGCTACTCTTTCTTCAGGCAGGGCCATGAAGCACCACAGAACACTTTATAACTACAGTAAGTACCTGGTACAGCAATAGGAAAACTATTCATGAGAAAGCTAGCCGAACATTAAAAGGGATATAAGAAACTCGGCAATCGTTATTCCGGAGATAGCGAAGAACAAGAAAGCACCCATTCTCAAATAAAAAACTAAGCCTAGACTAGCTGTCCTGTTTCTTATTTACGCGTGCTGTAGCCACTGTTCGAGGTTGTTGTGCGTAGGCACTACTTAGTAACTGAAGGCGGTAGAATGGCGTTCCTATGGAGCCAAAGAAAGCTATGATAGTTTTTACGTCAAGGAGGAGCGTCGGCCAACACGCTTGGTGCAAGCAAACCACGAATGCTTCAATCCAATTTCATGCCGTTGCAACCTACATGCTGCTGCCGCCACCTGGAAGGTGCTTTGGGCTTTGGTCTGCCTGTTATTTCCCCTTTGTTATTTTTCCTTGTTCCTTTCTCCTTGGTTCTTTGTCTTACTCTGTTCACAAGCAGTGGTGTTTTTTGTTATTTCTTCTTTTTTCCAGCTCGTTCTTTTTCAAGTGTTGGCCACCTCGCCTGCGGGGGGGGGGGGGCACGACAGATTGTTTCTCTTAGATTTTGCTTTCATTTTTCTTCTTTCTTTTTCGATTTGTCTACCTTGTTTTTGTTTTCTCTTTGATTGTTTCTTTTCGTTTCACTATTTCATAGATTGCGTATGTCGTGCCTGTCGTATCTAGTATGATGACATGGCTTTGCATTGCCCACTGCAGTTCACACTGCACACGTGGCAACGGAGTATCTCTGTGGCGTAGCTTTGTGACCACAGAACTTGTATCTCTTCTAGGATGGAAGAATCGGCACGGACACTGGTTGTGCTGGATGTCGACGGGTAGAAATAACGGTTTAATGTGAAGAACACACACACACACACATGGGGTACTCGCAAGACAGTATAAAAGAGGAGTTCCAAGCGGTCCCACATCTACATAGGGTACTCTCCCGATAGTGAGAAAGAGGACTTCCGTTAGTTACCCCATGACAGGTAGTTGGCAACTAACTGGCAACTAACTGGCAAACAGGCGTCACCAGAATATCGGCGTGGTCGGTCCCATCTTAAACATTTGTGCGAAACTGAAGAGACTTCGTTTCCCATCAACCGTTTTTATCGCCGACGTTGGTACGTACTCTCTGCAGTCTCTCGCTATTGCTAGCGCGCCTCTAGGACGGGGAGGATATATTATATAATGACGCGTAAAGTTTTTGTTATATTGTTGAGAAGGACGCTAAAGCCACACATGGGTGTAAGTACGCCTTTTGAGCCATTTGTAGGTATACAGCATATTTCACTCTAGAAAAGCCTCCTGGGCCCCTCTGTGATCGGTCGACGCTCCCGCGTACCCACACCTGGCTGAACAAGGTAAAGTACGCCAGTCTCTGGCTATTCAACCCGGGATTCAATTTCTCTCTTGAACAAATCAGCAGTACCTATAACTTGTAAATAGCTCGACCGATTCTCTTTTTGACAACTGAAATACGATCAGTCGTACGAACCAGATGCTGGGAGTCGGGTGACGTTGCCAGCCAACACAAACGCCCGAATAGAACAAGAAACATCAAGAACGCAGCTTTCGCACGGAGAAAGCACAGATCAGCTACCGCCAGAAAGTAGATGGGCGGCCCCGTGAAAACTCCGAACGTGGAAAACAAATGTGTGCCACAAAGTGTTGCGTCTCACCTCTGATAAATAGTTGCTCCGAGGTTTGATTCTTCGGGTCAGAAGCTGATCTCTATCTCTATCGAGAGTGCTTTACGTCACAAATCAACTTGTCGATTGAGATGATATAAACAAACAGAGAGTTGTTCTTGTTTGCGGACTTTAACCAGCTAGTTGTCTTGGCGCAGCCTGAAGCGAGCAGATAGGGGTGCCTATTAATTGCAGTGCCCACAGACAAAGCAGTAGCTGCAGGGTGGAACCGACAACCGCGCGAAGTAGTCACTCGATCAACCTGACGGGAGAAGGGCGCTGACGAGGGAGGCTCGTCAGATGAGGAGGAGGATGAGGGGGGGTCAAATGAAATGTATAAGATGCACCTGTTGAAAAAGAGAATCACCCCCCCCGTTGCTCGGGAGCCTCTGGGCGCTCTTTTAGTGATAGGCGCCATCGTTACCTGAAGGAACCAGAAGCATGTCGGTTTTAACCGTGTGGAAGTCCTCGGCGGCCCCTGGCTGGTGCTGCTGTGGTTGACTAGTCTACTTGTTCTCGCACCTTTTGGTGTTGTTATTAGAGGCGTAATACGATAGAGGAACCCTAATTTTTCTGAGGCTCCTGACATCACCCGAAAACTGATTTCAGCAAAAATCAAATTGCATCCCCATATATAATCCCATGGCCCAAGCACAACAAAACGCCAATCTTTGAAACCATAATGACATTCGGACGAGGGTGGGTTAACGAGACCCGTCATCCGGAAACATTTTAGCGGAAATGTGCTACCTGTATCGTAGAACGGGCCATTAGTCTGTTTTTTACTCACTTACTTGATGATGTGGTGACCGAAAATTAAAAGACACTAATTCACAGATACCCCCACCCCCCACGCTCTCTTCCTCCAAGGGAAGCGTGGTCCATGGTCAAATGGCTTAGGCAAGCGACAAGATTAGACAAACGATCCGCACAATTCTAACGCAAGAAAAACAAAGAAACAAAACAATCACGAGCTAGGTGGGTACTTCAATGAAAGCGACAGAAAAGCGAAACAAGAAAACAAAGACAACATGAACATAATAATAGCACAAGGAAGCAGAGCGGAATCAATGGGGAGGTATTGGAGGCAAGCTAATGAGCCTTTGCAACCCTGTGCTAGCTCCTAATAACTGTGATAACAGCCAGACGGGGTGCACATGACGACAAAGACGACAGAAGCCAGGTTTCAGCCGCTAGGACGGAAGCCTCCTCCCTCCCTGCCTGCAATGGCGCCGATCACGCGTATCGTGGTGTGTCGCACGGCCACTTTTCTTTCCTCGTCATCCCCTCTCTGCATGGAACTAGGCCTCTGTTTCACCCTAGAGGCATCCGCAGCATGCAACCACCGCCCGTGCGGCTTCGCGTCATCTCTTGAGCCATATGCCGAATGTCAAACTTTCGGCGCAAGACAGGACCAGGGTTTCGACGTGCGGTGACACCCCCATCGAGGCCCTCTCGCTAGCCCGGCACGAGGGGCCGGAGGTGGGAGAGGGTGCGATTGGGGTGGTTCGCATTGCTCGCCCAGTTCGTTTGGCTCGCCCGGGTTTCGCTTTACGCTCTCTCGAAATACTTGTTTTTCGGTGGAGAGGGTTTTACATGCTCCAAACAATGTTTCGCACCGATTCAGAGTAACCCCACTCATGTTATGTGCCCTCTGGCATTCTCGTAGGCTTCGTGGGATGAGCGAAGCATTGTACTCGTGGCGCGTTTTGGGTCTGTGAACACACATGTGCGTGGAAGGACCTCTAGGCGTGTGGCCTCGTGAGTGGCAAAAATTAGGCATCATACGTGTAAGGCTTGGCCTGAGGTAACGACCGGAAACCAACCCCGAGACGCTTCAATTGTGTTTAGTAGATTATCTCATGGGAGTCAGAATGCGTTACTACGACCGCGATATCGAGAACTTCTTTCTCTATATAAATATTACCGGGGGCAATAGTTAATAGGACCAAATATTGTTAGTAAAAAAGGTTAAATATGTAGGTATGTATGTATACCATAGGTCCTATCAACTATGGTCCCCCGTGATAGTATGATGTGCGACGAGAGAAACACGTTCCGAATTCGGCGACCGGAAGTGCGTGATGATGCTATTACTAGTTTTATTTATCGTCTGCGTCGGCGGTGCGTGTGGCACATTTTGAAGCAATCTTCGGCAAAAACAAACTCTTTCGCTGGCGCGTACATCACTGAAAACGCGTGATGTGCAAAACCTGGGAACGGTGCGGAGACTGCAGGCGGTGGACGTCCTGATGCACCAGACTGGCGTTTTTCCGAAGATCTTTAATTTGAGGAATGCAACGGCAGGTTTACAGCAGCGATCCTGCGACTCCAAGTTTAAAACACCCCAAAAATCGCCAGAAAGACTAACTTTAGATTTTTCTTCCACGAAAATGTCTGTTTCACGCAAGAGTGCACCGCACCAACAATTATACACCTCTTGACTGCGCAAAACTCATATGGAGTAGGCTACGCCCCCAACTCTTCCAGGACTGCAGTCCCGTTTTGACGGCAAACTGCTTGTAATATTGCTACTGGTTTGTCTCCACAAGGGGATCGCAGCCCTAACTAGGTAAACTATTGACACTGCGAAGCTTTGAAGCAGCTCATCATAGAAGGCCGTACTGCCGTGCAACGTGCAAATACATATCGTATCAGGAGGGAGCTATAGATGCCCGGATGGTTGGGATCATACGACGGCATAGAGAAGGCCGCGCTTCACACTCCACTTGCGTATCTCTCGACTAGCAATGCGAAACGCCGGCTTAACCTCTACACGGTTGTTGACCAGAAAGGCGATACACGCCTCATGAGAATCACGGCCAGCGACAGAATCGGTCATATGACGAGCTCGTCGGAGTAGGGCAACGTGCAGCTGTCGCGTTTAATTGTCGGTCTGCCGACGCATCTTAACTGCCAACACAAAACACTAGTAATTATGTTCGAGAACTTGTTCCTTCCTCCCAGCAGCAAGCATGCTAATGTCAGGCGCGGTGCAAGCGCTGCTCCTGCTTGCGCTGATAGCCGGAGGCATCATGACCGAGGGGGCGGGCGATACGCTGCTTGTCAAGGATCAACATATTTTTTTCAGGATCGCCTGGTGGGGTGACGGTGGTGTCGAGGGGTACGAAGTCTATTTCACGGCATATGAAATTTCCTCGATCTACACGTTCGACGCCTCGGGACGGTTGACAACGCTAAAGGTTGCCGACGCACGATTCACGCTCGAGAGGGACACCGAAACGGCTGCTGTCACTCCGGAAGTGCAGTCGTCATCCATTCTTCCAACCAGTGGATTCAGGGGGCACCTCGTCCAGCAAGATGAAGCCGTGGAGGATGCGGCGTTCTCATATCGCCGACGTCATAATTCTTGCACCGGCTGTGAGGAGACGTGGGACACGTTGTGCGACAGAAGCCTCGTCGATATGTGCTACTGGGCGGATGTGCCCCCGTACGTTTTCACCAAGGACGCACAGATATCCTTGCTAACGATGTGCTCTGCGTTTGAAACGGCATGCGAAACTTCTGCGGGCACAGCTTGTGCAGGAATATGCCTCGATGGTGAGAAATACGTCTGTGTGACGCATCCCCTGAATGATAGTCGATGCTCATTTAATGCTAGGAAGCCATGGACACTGGCTCTCTGTAGCTATGCAAGTACGCGTGAAAACTCCCTCCGAAACATTGTATCTGACTCCCACACCGACGCGCGTACCCGCCTTTGTTCCATCTTCCCGGAATGTGTCTTGAAAGAGCCTACTCCAGCACCGGATCCAGCCCCGGCTCCCGAACCGGTTCTACCTCCGACCCCGGAGCCGGTTGAAGCTGCAACCCTCGAACCGGTTCTACTGCCAACCCCCGAACCGATTTTACCTCCGACCGCCGAACCAGTTTTAGCTACGACGCCCGAACCAATCCTAGCTCCCAATCGTGAACCGACTACAGCCCCGACCCTCGAACCGATTATATCTCCCCCCCCCGAAGCGACTCCAACTCCTTCTCCCGAACTGGTTTTAACTTCAACCCCCGAACCGACTACAGCCCCGACGGTTTTATCGCCGACCCTCGAACCCGATATAACTCCGACCCCCGAACCGAATCTCGTTCCGACCCTCGAACCGGTTCTAGCTCCGACTCTCGAACCGATTGTAGCTCCGACCCCCGAACCGGTTCTATCTCCGACCCCCGAACCGCTTCTAGCTCCAACCGCTGAACCGGTATTAGCTCCGATGCCCGAACCGACTCCTTCGCCGACCCCCGAACCAACGTCTGCTCCAACTCCCGAAACGAGTTTAGCTCCGACCCCCGAACCAATGTCCCCACCGACCATCGAGCCCATTCCAATTCCAGCCCCCCAGCCGACTCCATCTCCAGCAGTTGAGCCGACCTTAGCTCCGATCCCCAAGCCGACTCCAGCTCCAACAGCCGCTGACACACCGGAGCAAACAGGTCTGAATTGCGACGACGACGAGATGAACAGGTTGTGAATTTGCTCGAATTGTTGGTGTGTGTCAGTGTCCTTTGAATCACCATCCGCGGCGACGGAGACCTAAGTATTACCTTGATATATTTATAATGTGCCGGCAAGAGCTTTGGCGACCACTTCAATCGCAGCACCGCTATTTCATCTTGTGTCTTGCAATTTTCCGCCTCGAGGGCCAGGAACTGAAGTAAACGTTATTGATTGGCTCACCGGACTACAAGTCGCCCTTTGGAACCTCCCTGTTGGTAACCACAGGCGCATGCAACCCGAATCCTTGCGAGAACGGAGGGTCGTGCTCCGTTGATCCCGCCGGCGGGCATGTGTGCTCTTGCGCATCTGCCTTCGGAGGCATGTCCTGCCAGATCAACACATCATGTGAGCACCGCCGGTGTCAACTAATCAACTTACGTTTATGTTGAAGGGGTGATCGAGAGGTACATGGTGTTCTTATGTAAGTGATCCAACTGTTGTGTTAATGTAACTCCAATATGATCCATGTTGACGAGCACTCCTGTGAGCCAAAGAGCGCGATTGTTTTTTTCCTCGCTGGTGCACACTCGTATTTTAATCTCTGTTATGGTTGCAGCCTTGGACTCATTCTTCATCGAGATCGATTTTGTTGGGACATGGACGGATGCTCGCAGGGCCGTTTTCCAATCTGCTGCTGACAGGTGAATGTTATACGAGCCGAAGGTATAACAACAGCTACCCCATGAACTAAGACCATGCGCACATTTCCGCAATCTCTAGCGTGAACATTGGCTCTGAAAGTGTTCGTTCCCGAACATCTCGGCGTACGCACGTCTGGCGCGTCTATAGTACAGTCGGCAAAAATAACTGCGGACGTCGGGGTTTCGTGACGGGTTTTCTTCTCCACCCACGAGCCTAAGTTCTTGATTTAGTCGGCCGGCCAGCTATTTTCGCATCGGTGTGGTAGTCAGAGGTTCATTAAGCACCAGCTCTGCCCTTCTAACGTTCTTCAAGCCCTGCGTCTACATCGTGTATGCTGTCGTCACATGCACAATGCTGTCTCTTATCGTGCGGATTGCCGTTTCGCTCCCACGGAGCCCCCCAAACACTCCACCGTGTGCGCAGGTGGTCTGAGGTGATTACTCATGTGCCTTGCGGAGGATCCCCCGAGAGCCCGGCTGGCCGTCTCCTGATTAGCTCTATGCTGGGAATAATCGACGGGGCTGGGGGAGTTCTCGGCTCCGCTGGTCCGTCACTGATTTGGATTGACTGCCCCTCCATTAGCTTAGAAGGATCAATGACTTTGGACATCGCAGATATTGTCAGCTTGGAGGAGGAGGGCACGTTAGAAGGTGTCGTCATCCACGAAATGGGGCACGTCATCGGCATCGGGTAACTTGAACAACGACTCGGACATACTTTGAGGATATACTTGAGGCATATTGTGAATACTATGTACGAGACAATATGAAAAGCGCTTCCTGCTTCCGTCAATTCTCTGAAATGTGACAATGCTCTTGGGGGACAAAGCGTTCACGCTTTACTTGCTTGGTCTGTAGTAACGAGCTCGGTCATTTTGGGTGCGGATCTGGTCGCCATTAATTTTTGTTGCGCTAGAATACGCCTATTCGACGTGTGTGTGACACGAGGAAACAGCCTGTTAGAGTGCTATCCTCATGCCTGTATTGTCCATCGATCCTGCTGTCGTTTGCACACTCCTTCCTCTAGATCCTTGTGGGGAGCCGGGTTTGGTGAATGCACTACTTGCCTGATGAGCGGAGACCCTGAGTGGACGTGCCCCGCCACCGTAAGCGCTTACGCGGATATTGGCGGCTCAGACGCCAACATCGTCGAGTTGGACTTCGGAGACGGTAAGCGAGGAAATTCGCATCCCTTAACAAAGCTATTTATGTAGGCGAGGAATATGCGCCTGTCTCCAGAGGAATATTCTTTAAAGCTTTGACAAGTAAGTGCAGAAATACGTACAGCCTGTTCAATGTTGGTGCCAGCAATGAGACGTGTTGGTATTCCAGGAGAGGTGAATAAATATGAAGGACCTAACACAGAGGGCAAAACCTTGGATGCCCGCACGAGATGACAGACACCCTCATATCCACGATACGTCCGAGCGTGTGGGTGCTCTGAACGACTGTGGCATCACGAAGGTCCCATTAACATCCGTCACGACGATGCTGTTTCTTGGTAGGAACGAGCTGTCGCCATCTGGACGACACCATTTTCGGGGACGAATTGATGACCGGAATCGTCGACAATGTAAGAGGGTGTCACTAACCTACTGCGTGTTTCCCTCGATTGACGTTGCAAATGTATGGGTACTAAATCTTTCCCTGGCGCGTTACGTACATGCGACGGGGTTGCCCTTGAGCATTATAGCGAAAACGCAGATCCTGTGGTCCATTGACGTGGTTCATAGATGCTGCGCACAAAGGTCTACTCTACAGCGGAGCCCCGTAATAGCGACCAAACCAACGATAGCGTTGGTATTATCAACATCCTACATACGCGCAGCGTGAGGGCCCAGACTTTCGGGTAGGATCGTGTTGTGCCCGTGCCGTATGCTTTCTCACATTGGAACTCCGACCATAATTGTATCACCCCCCATCGCGCGGTGCGCGTCGCTGCAAACTCTTAAATTAAGTCCGAATGTTCCCCAGTGACTTTCCTACTGGGTTAAACCATTAATTTCTGCCCCTCTGTGTTGATTTACTTGCCCCCGTGAAGTACCCATGATAACCACGTTTCCTTTGACGTTGGGGTCCCCGTGTGTCGCAGGTCATGTTCATTTCAAAGATAACGGCAGCCACTCTCGAAGATATCGAGTACGTCGTTGACCCAAGCGCGGTAAGGTTTTGGAACTGAGTTCGAAATCGAGCCACGGTATATCTATATAAATTCACGTTGACACCTGAATAAGCAATCACGTGGCTACCAAACACGACAGGACCGGACGGAGCTTTTACAGGTCTCGCATAACCCAAAGCGCGTATGCTTCGAAGTATTGCAATGCCCTACTACGCGTGGTAAACATCCTATCGTGAAATCAACTGTCATTCTTTGCGTAAGCGAGGGTTGGATCACTTAGGGTCACCTGGTAGTGCCCATTTGCTTGATTGTGCGGTAGTTGTTGAATGTCGCGGGGGATCCTATCTAGCCCCCCATCCCAGGTTTTTCGGGTGACTAAAAATCTCTACTAGGTAGATGATTGTTCGGAGTAGACCATTCTGCTGGTATTGTGACACGGTACGGTTGGACCTTCGGGTATTGCCAGAGAGTGGGTATCAGCTTGATGCTATACCCACAGCAGGTAGTGAGGTTTTTCAGATTGACCCTGAGCCATTTTTCAACAGAGGCCGACACCTCGACTTCGAGATGCTGCATTGGTTGAAATTGCACAAACGTTGAGATACATAACAAAACGAGACAAAAAACAACTCCCAACTGGACGTATTTCCTTCACCTGCGGACAGCTGCAGGTCCTCACGAGTAACCACAGGCCGAACAAACCGAGGCACGCTCCTGATGTGGTGTGTCGTGGTGTGTGACGGCGCCGAGTGCGCCAGGCAACAGTCGTCGGCCAAAATAATCGACTATCAAAGTGGTTAAGTGAAATCCGAAGTTGCGAGCCAGCACAATAAAAACTGCCTAAATCCCTCAAGTTTCATTTCACGTGCGAGAACTTACAGGAGTTCCATTATTACATCCTTGATATAACGTCGGCTTCCACCAAGAAACGCTTGCTGATCTCCGGGCGAACTAAAAATACGATGTACGTGAAAAACCTGGGGAAAAGAAAATTTGCGTTCCCGTGAGAAGTAGCAAGTTATAGGGCGCAAAATGAACACTCGATATTCTTGAAATTTTGCGACACTGTTTCTGAAATATGGAATTGCGGATCTTGGTTGAAAAATCCGGTACTCCATTTCCAAGTCGTTTGGATATTTACGTGCGCCTACTTCGATACCATATCCCCGAAAGGTCCTCTGTGTTTAAGGTAGATACGTGTGACCTCAAACAAGATTTCCATACATATCTCTACAGACCTTTGTATGCCTCGTTCTGACTACTATCCATACGTACCCATACCCTCCATTACCTTTCCCACCCCTTCTAAACACCAGGTGGATCCCTTCACCCTGCCATCCGAGCGCGGTAAGCTTTGCGTGATCGAGTATATGGTATCGGTATAAGTCTATCCTAACATCCACAGCACCTGGCATTCAACACATCTTCGTTCTATAGGGCTCGATAGACCAGACCACTGCGTTTCTGGACTTACTTGTCCACAACTTGTACCTGTTAACACAACACCTCATTTTTTACCCTGTTAGATAATTATTTTTTGTCGCGTCTAATATCGCAACAGTACGAGCGTGTAAGAAACACGGTACGCGAAATGATGCATGCCATAATTAGACGCACGTCTTTGTGCTCATCTCAGCGCAACTCTGGTCAATACTTGATCAACCCGCGCTTCTGTCCTATTTTCCCCAGGAGGTCACACGCGTTTCTGTTGGTCTAAGCAGGCTTACCACCGTTCTTCGTTACCAGAACAGACACACCTCGGGGATTCACGCGTTTCAGCATCGCCGGACGTTTTACCGTAGCTCAATACTGCCTTTCGTTTTTTCAACGCGCTTTTTCCAGGCTCTTCGATACGCGAGGAATCGATGCCATCACGTGTCATCAGCGACACTGCTGTGGAAAGTGCCGTCTTTGCTCTGGACAGCGAAGGACACGTTGTCAAAGAAATGGCGTGTATCACGATGGAGTTTTCGGTGGAATATAAATAGCCCAATGCTGCCAGCTCCGAAAGCTTTGGACTGCACAGGATCGATGATGGCGGTGATAGGGTGTTTTCGTGTGTCCGAAATATTTTTCACAGTAGTACTACTGTAATAGAGAGCTTTTAACGTCGGACGTAGGGGCCAGCCGGGGCGAGGCGGTACCGAGGATGTCTACGCTGACTATCCGGGCGTACGTGTGGTGGATGGAGCTGGCAGCGTACAACAACGAGGCGTGCGCCACCAACAACACTGGCATGTCTACGCATCGTGGGCGTGGTTTGCAGCAGGTGTCCGGATACATTGTTTTATCGAGCCGATGGCGTGATCAACTCGCGTAGGAAACATTCATAAATCCGGAGGGTATTTCATGTATCGGTGCATTCACTTTCGGGCTAAGGTTTGTATTGAACTCCATGCCAACTGCTCTGCCATCAGCGTGTAAATATGCCATTCATACAAACCCCAGCATAAGACAGTATCGCTGCCGCTAGAGACTCGTGCGGCAGGATATTTATATCCGTCGTCATCTTGCGTGCGTTGCTAGAGAGGGCAGACGCCGTGTTTACAACATCGAAGCATCGTCTTCTGCACTGACGTACTGCCGTATGTCTGCTGCTAACAGCTCTCCGAGCTACAACATCGGCTAATGTCGGTGGGCGTCAGCCTCTGCCACACACCTTCCTGGGAACACATCACACATTACCTCAATCACAGCACAACCACCGAGGGCGGCCAAGTGGGCGTGTCGAGCATGATTCCGTCGGAGGCTTTGTAGAGATTGGTTTCGAAAATGGAAACCACATGATCGTGATCTGCGATAATAGGTTGATACTCTGACGACGAAAACACGTTATCGTAACGTAAGGTACAGCGTATATACCAACATTACCAATGAAACGCATGCGAAAGAGGCATTCGGCTCCCTCGCAGCGGTGGACCCCGTCGCGGGGGTTCCCTCGGGGCATGGTACCTCCTCCAACACGTGTTCAGGATCTTCCGGGAGCGCTCTTAAAGCGTCAAAAATACTTGGAACGTCGCCCGAATCTACAAGGAGCACGCCTCCAAGTCCGAGTTTAATGAATCAGTCGACGGCGGAGTGTTCCCCCCCTTGTTCGGATCGGCGCACGATATGGTCGGAGCGGCTCGTTCGGCAAGCTCGGCCGCCTGAACCCCCCGGGTGTGGACACCGAGTGCTTCGACGTGTGGAAAGGAACAAGAGAATGCAGTGCTTGACCTCGAGGGTGCCCGATCGCGCGGGACACGCTCAGAATGCGGACGATTTGAACGCGAGTCTTGCATCTTCTCTTTGGCGGGATGCGCACGTACACACTACACCAGTATACGCGTGCACGCAAGCACACGAGAGACACTTAATCGCCGGCATAGGCGACCCTCTTTTTTTTACAACCCTCTGGTACAATATTGATCATGGTGTCTCTGGCTGAAACGTGTACGTGAACACGCTGGTCGCGTACGACCAGTCCGTGGCACTGGGCGTACTGGAGGACGTGTCGGTTCCGTTCCGGTCGCACGACGAAGCGCTGCGATTGAATGACTCAACGAGAGACTTGATTTGAATGACTCAACGAGAGACTTGATGCGCGGTCGTCAACAAGGATTTCAGGAAGGTGGAGACGGCGAGTGATTTGATCTCCTAGGGCCTTCCGCTACACGACATAATATTCCCGCCTCGCCACAACGACGAGGATCCCGCGCTTCGATCAGGAACGGGGCAAAGCAATGCCTGCGACACCCGTGCAGTCGTTCCAAACCACCCTGGAGATACTCTTGGTGATCCAGGGGGGAATCAAGCGGGGGGGGCGTGAGAGCACGAACACTCTGTCCGAAGCCGTGGAGTTCACGGGTGATGTCGTAAACGCGCGACGCATGTTTGATTTAAAAGGACAGCACCTGACCGTTCTGAGGCTGTTCATCTGCGGAGGTCTATACTCAACCCCACAAACCTGGATTTGGGGGGGAAGCCTGTGAACTGCCGTAAGAACAATGCACAATTTCTTGGGCTAGGTGTCCAACGAGCCAGATACGATTATACATATACTTAGTATACATCGGACCAAATGGTACTGGGTGCATGAGTTTGTGAGTTGGGGAGCCCGGTCAGTAGTATATATACTTGGGCTCCAAAGTTCAACCCATACCACTGCACGGCAGGCAAACGCCAAAAAAAACACCTCGCCCGTGCCCTCGTACGGCGGCCACAACCGCGTGCTTAAGCGAGATCTCACCGACATGGATTTCGTTTTCGTACGAGTATGATTGTTCTTGAGGGGCGATGCCTACCGTGAACGTTCCAATTGTGCGTAATATCGTATGCACAAGTATTCTGGAAGGAGCCGGAGATGATGTCGGCGGTGCGGGATGTTTAGACGTGTCTCGAAAATCCCCGGCTCTCGTCATTACTACCTTCGACCCCAAGCCATCCTGCTGTAGACACGAAGCAAACAATATGCTTGATTAAAACGCACAGCGGAACGATGGGTATCAATGTCGCTGCGTCCTGGTCGGAGCTTTCCGCTCGCGCTAGGTTTGAGAGTAGGACTTTAGGCGTGCTTTTTGATGACCGCTTCCCCACAATACTGAAGCCACACGGAAACCATACTACACTCCCCGTTTCTAACACTACGCCCTTTACGTTTACGAGCGAATGTGAGTTTCTGATATCGACGGCGCCAAAGAAGAGAAGACCTTCTCGCGATTGCCGAAGCCGTTTTTGACTCGATTGAATTGTTGCTTTTGCACGCGACGCATTCACTTTCCTTCCATAGCATTCCCCGAAAAGTAACCTCCGAAAGCAGCCCTGATTGAGACATTCAGAGGGGCACATATTGTGAACTCAATTAAGACAACGGAGCATCAAAAGCGGGGCGGAGACATCAACAGTAGCAGCAAAATCGGCTCCCAGTATCGCAAATGCAAGCTGTCCGATTGATGCATGTTGCCTGAGTGTCCTTGCTTCTGTCCGATATCTTCAGCCTGTCTGGAATTCACTTGTGGGGTGAACAGAAAACACGAGACGTGATTTTACTCGAACATTCTCTCAACCCTTACAATCAATCGTGACCCAAAGAAGTAGTTAAAACGATTGAGACAACAGTAGACCGGTAAACACTAGAAACAGACACATCATAAACACACATGAACATATACACATACACAGAGTTCATGTCGTTT
Source organism: Nereocystis luetkeana (assembly GCA_031213475.1). Classification (NCBI taxonomy): domain Eukaryota; class Phaeophyceae; order Laminariales; family Laminariaceae; genus Nereocystis; species Nereocystis luetkeana. The sequence continues at coordinate 1,652,247 of JARUPZ010000003.1, read as the reverse complement.
GAAGTTCAAGCTCAGGTGGCGAAGTTCATGATTTTGTCAAGTAGAAAGCGTAGACGGTTCTTCTTTAGATGCTTGGTGCCGATGTCAGCGAGCTGCTTCTCCGTGGGAATGTAGTGGATGGAGATGCTGCCGATCTTGAGCACCTCACGAATGTAGAAAACACGCAGAGCTATATGATTGGTACGAGAGCTGTACGTGCGGTTTTCGATGATGTATGTGCAGAGTGGCTATGTTGTCGACATGAAGAGGTACCTGCTCGAAGTCTCCTCTAAACCCCAGCTCAGCCATCATGTTCGAGCAGAAAACCGTTTCCTTCATCGCAAGTGCCGCAGCCACCAGCTCGGCTTCCATCGTTCACATGGCTGTCAGACTCTGAATCCCCGCCTTGAAACGTACGGGGGCCCTTGATACCATGATGGCGTAGCACGACGCCGACTTGCCGCTGTCCGGATTATTGTCCCAGTTGGCGTCCGAAAATGCGGTGAGGTACGCAGAACCCTCCTTTCTTGTATATAACGCTGAGGTCGGGACTTCCGGCAGGGTAACGCAGAAGATGCTTGGCGGCACCCATGTGGACCTTGGAAGGCTTGGATATAGCCCGAGCAAGCTGGCAGGTAGAGTACATGATGTCGTAATGCGTAACCTGCGCGATGTACACAACCGAGCCAGTTATCGCCTGGAAGCGCTGCGTGTCTTCCGCTTTCAGCAGATGCTCTTCCGGTTGCTCCACTGACAACTCCGCATAGAACCTTGGTGTGCTCAAAGGGTTGCAACTTCCCACGTCAAACCACTCCAGGATTGATTTGGTGTACTGTTCCTGGCATACTGATGTCGTTCTGGTTCTGCGGTCTCGCGTAACCTCTATGCCTAGAACAAGGGATACGTCCCCCATGTCGGGCATCTGGAACTTATCCATCAGCTGTTTCTTGAGTTTTGTTAATCATCTTTATGTTGCCTCCAGCGATGAGGAGGCCATCCACCATTAGGGTGGTGACGACAACCACGTTGTCATGGTCGTAAATGTATACGCACGGGTGGAATTTGAGTGGAACAAATCCGATTTCGACCAAGCGCGAGTCGATGGTCCTCTACCAGTTCAGGGGGCTGTGAGCTAGCCTGTACAGACTCTTTTCCAGCTTCATGACGTGTCGCACGCCTTTCTTGTCCGAAACCTCAAAGCCTGGTGCCATCTCCACGAACACGCCCTTCTCTATGTCTGCGTAAAGGAAAGCGGTTTTTACGTCTAGCTGAATCACTCCCCAATCCTGTTCCGCAGCGATGGCGAGCACCATCCGAATGCTCTATAGTCTGCAGGGGAGAAGTTGCTGCCGCAGTCCCTTCCTTGCACTTGATTCCAGCCCTGGGCCACCAAGCGCGCTTTGAACGTGTTGTTCGGCTTGACCTTGTAGACCCACTTAGTTCCAATCACTTTCTGTCCAGGAGGAGAATCCGAGCGAGGTACAATTGTGTGCATGTTGGATCGTTCAGGCTTTTCGTTTCATTTTCCGAACCAGCTTTTCATTGCTGCGATTCCGGCAACCGCATTGCCTCCTTAAAGGTGTTTGGGATAACCTTGAGTTTCTCCCTCTCCGAACGACTCCGGAGCTGCGTGTTGGTGGCCGTTCAGGCGTACTCCACGAGATTGCGAAAACCATCGCGGTGTGTGACATCCGGAAAGTCCCCTTTCGTGAAGAGGGCCAGCGTGTTCAGCTCACTAAGAGTTCTGGCTGAAGGGGCTGCCGCAGACGAACGAAGATTTCTGGTGGAAGGGGCTGCCGACGAACGAAGAGTTCTGGTTGAAGGGGCTGCCGCAGACGAAAAAAGAAGTCTGGTGGAAGGGGCTGCCGACGAACGAAGAGTTCTGGTTGAAGGGGCTGCAGCTGATGAGTTAGTGGCGGCCGGGGCAGGAGTTGCACTACTATTGATCGGGCTCGCGGGTGTTCCGCCAAAATCACGATCCGTGGTCTCGCGAATGCGATCGGCAAAGTCGAGTGTCGGAGCATTGGGTGTCGTATTTTCGACGGGGGGGGATGCTGAGATCGAGGCACGAAGTCGCGCACATCGCGCACAAGATCATCATGGTTGTCGTACGTGAATTTCCCCTTGTCCAAACCACTCACCGAGTCCAAGTCCGGCTCAGGCATGGCGGACAGCGTCTCGATGAAGATTACGTTCTGGCTCTCACGCACAATCCGCTTCTCCGGAATGAAGATGCGAGATGACCTGCTATCGAAGCTGGACCCAACAAGGCGTCCTTCCCAAGCGCGAGGGTCCAGTTTCCTGACGTGCGTTTCGACGTGCACAAAGAATCTTGCGTCGATGGCCCGCAGATGTCCGAGGGGCACATCCTTGCTGTAGAGAGTCTTGCACGGCGTCGCGTTCTTCAGGGTAGAGTGCGGAACCCGGTTCCGCAGGTATACGGCAGTCTGCATCAGTTCCCCCCAAAGAAAGTGTAGCAGACCGGAGTCCGTCAGCAAACATCGAACAACACCTGACAGCGCCCTACCGATTCTCTCGTTGGCACCAATCTCCTTTGAAGTGTTAGCTAAAGCAAATTCTGGTTTCACGCCGATGTCTCGACAATACTGGCGGCACGCCGACGCCGTGTATTCCGTACCTTTGTCGGTTTTCAGGCGCTGCAGGCGCCACCCATTCGGGATCACGACCGTCCGCACAAACAGCCGGAGTGCATAGATGGTATCCTCATTTGTCTGGAGAAGAACGATATCAGCCTACTTGGTGGGCTGGTCGACGAATTTATTTGCGTACTTGCACCCACCAAGGGCTTCAGGAGGGATTGGCCCCATGAGATCGGAGGTGGCGAGCTGGAAAGCCTTCTGCACGTCGTAAGACGCTCTTTTGGGGTGAGGTTGTAGCGCACCTTTCCCTATGGCGCAGACATCGCAAGCCGCGACATTTCCGTCGTACTCGACACCGTTTTGTGGTACCTTCCGCAGTACCGCCATGCTCGTGCCGTTAATGTGTCACATGCGGCGACGCCACAGATTCTCAGACTCGACACGCATAGCTGCGCCATCGGAGTCACTATCCACGTCCATGTAGAAGTAGAGCGTGTGATCGTCCCCAAGCCAAGCCATCGGCATAATTACTCTCCCCATCTCCAGCCGCGGTCGAACAGAGTCAAACACCGTAACAACGCCCATGGCCGACGACATCGCAACAGAGAACAGGTTTCTCCCAAGATCAATTACCAAAACCACCGGGAATGTAACCAGTCTCTTGATACCACTCACATCAGCTACATGTCCGCGAACAGCGCCCGTCGCGATACCCTGAAGCATGTATTACGCGGCCGTGACGATTTTTGTGAGAAACGGCAAGGGAACAGTAGTCGCGCATCAGGCCCCGCAAACCAGCAATCCGAAACGGGTCCAAGAAGTGACCCGTAGCACCACTATCCACCATCCTCGTAATCTGAGATTTGTCGCCGTGGTTGGAGGCCACGAAAGCAGTAGACGCCGCCATAAACGTTTCACCGAACGTTCCGAACAGCCCCGGTGCAGAATCGCACTGGTTCTTGAGGAGCCCCGATGCAGGCGGACAAAGTTCGATGGCAGTCTCCACAGCCGCAGATGGTTTCGTGGATGCGTCCGGCGCAGGCACAGACCTTCCAGACGGCGGAGTACGAGAAGCCATAGGCAGGCGGGCCGAGACAGGTGGCAGGATTTGCAACCGCCGAAGGTGCCGTGGACGCCGCCACCGCAGCCGCAGACCCCCCGACGGCGAATTAAGCAACGCCGAACGTAGGCGCGCCAGAGTCGTTGTTGTGGGCAAGTCGAGAGCTCCCCAGGTTGGCGAAGTGCGCCTGAGATTGGCGCTGTGCCTGTTGTTTTAGGCACTCGGCGTCACTGTGCCTGGTCGTCTTGAGCACGGAGCGCCACGTTGGCGGAGGGTCACCGCCCCCGCCTTTCTTCCATGTGTTATTTCCTCCGGCCCGGTTCGAGAGCTACTGCTGACTCTGTTGCTTCTGACGTTGGGGGCAGGTGTCACGTTAATGCCCGTATTCATGGCACGCGTGGCATTGGACACCCGCAGAACCAGCCGGCATCGCTACACCACGCCTCGAGACAGACGGTGTCGACGACTCCCGCAAACGTTCGTCGATGCACACGTTCGTCACCGTAGTCCGTATCTCCGCCAGGCCGAAAGGATAATCCCGATGGATGGTCTGCCGAACGAAATCGTATTCCTTCGGCTGAGCCCGCAGAATCAGATCTTCGTAGCTTTCATCGGGCAAACTCTCCCCCATGTCCTTCACACGAAGCCGAGTTTCGTCCATTCGAGAGACGAAGTCAGCTGGGTCTTCCCCCGATGGCATGACCGTGTTCAAGAGCTGCTCGCGGCATTCCCGACGGATCTCCTTGGTGTTGGCGTCGAAACGCGTGGAAAGAGCCGCCCAGGCCTCCGCGCCGTCACCAAGGGAAACCTGCACATAAATCTCCTCGTGTGCGCGGGTGGTCGTGTGTGCCGACCCTTCGTTCGCGAAGAAAACGAAACTGAGAAACGGTGACCATTGGTTTTGTTCCATGCGTCAACGGCAGCGTCGTTGGATCCGGTTCTAGCGGGCCAGGCATCCCCGTCAATGACTGGAAGCATACCGTGCTTGTGATACCCAATCCCTTGGCGTATCTTGGACCGCCACTCTCGTAAGCCCAAGCTGCTGAACTTGGGGATGGCATTGAGGGTGTGGTTGAGTGCGGAGTCAGACATGACTACCACGCGCGGCAGCTTCCTACAGAAGCCGACAACCCTACGCGACACACCAAGCGCGCAGGAAAATCGTAAGGCACAGTACTAAGACCTATGCCAATGGTACAGCGAAGTTGCAATAAAAAGTTTGAATTTCAAAGATACCCGCCAAAAAAAATCAAAACACGCTTCCTATGGGCCGCCTAAAAAACAAAAGTTTCTAACTTTTGGAAAAGCCCAAAAAAAGCAAATCTGGGGCCGATGTTGGGCCAACATCGGCTTGAGAAAAACTCAGGCCGATCTTTGGTTCGAAGCGGCGAGATTGCGAGTCCTCGACAGACATCGATCAACAAAACCAACGATTGCGTCATGGATTCTGAACGGAGGGCGCTCGTTAGGGGCTCCGACCCACCCTAGGGTCACCGTCTTCACACCATGGCCGGTGTCATGTGGCGGGAGCTAACCAGGCGTGTGATAAAAAAACATTTGGCCGCTGGTTTGCACAAAACAGAAGACAAAACTTCTCCATTCGTCTCGAATGGCAAAAAATAGTCTTTTTTTCAGCTTTGGGAGGATACCGTACGACGCGGCCGGCAAGCTCTCGCCCCCTAGACCATGGATCCACAGGTTGACCGTGGGCTGAGTCTATGTCGAGATCGAGCGTCGACCGTCGCACGAGCTGGTTTCGATCACCGTGTTGAAAAATTGCGACCAGAAAAACACAAATTGCGCCGCCTGCAGCCGTTGGGGGAAAAAAAAGAAAAAATCAAACATTTTTCTCTTTTTTTCCCACAGCGGCGGTACGAGAAATTTTTCGGCTGTTTTTTTAAAGCGATATATTTGAAAAAAAACTTTTGAACTTCGCGTTTCCATTGGCATACTATTAGGTCTAACGCCCCGAGAACGCAAGTGCTCCACGCGCAGATATGTGCTGTCCAGATGTCAGTGCTACACGTTGCATGTAGGCGTTTGGTTGCAGCAATGAAGCTCACAACAAACGCCCAGCAGACATTTCCAAATGTCCCCCCAGACGCCCTGTACGCCAAGGGCACACAGTTTAGACCAAACGACTGCAGGTAGCTAGGCTGCAGCCCTGTGACCGTAGGGGTCGCCAGTTCTGGTCACGTTGTCCTACAGGCACACGGGTCAGATGTATTGCTCAGACAGCTACTACACGACTTTCAGTGCAGGCTTGAATTCGGCTGCAGCACGGATGCCAACAGGCCAAGTTGTTCAAAGGCAGCAAACGTACGTGAGCTCTATCAGACTTCGCTGCACGGCAGAGAGCACGCGCAGGCGCTCTAGTGGGAAGACCGCCCGATTGGAACGATGCAACCCCATTCGATTTTTTATGCGGTACACACCCCGAGCAATACAGTACGCTAACACAACGACCAACACTGCACAACTCTATTCGCCAACCGGAATCAACGGAATCAGTTGCTGTTTTGTGTAGAGCATTCTGGGGCACAATAGCTATCAGCCCGGGCGTTGATTAGGATGAGACGTTTTGCCCCCACTCCCGCCGCGTCTTGTACCCGTCTGATGGTTGCAACTAGACTGCGAGTTGTTATGGGATTCATGCCCTTTCGATGTGCAACAGGCGTTTATCCAGGCCGGACTCCGAGAACTCGATTTTGAATGGATAACGGAGGACTGTGAAGATCTGACCGGAAAAAATAGTGCGCTTGAATCGCAGCCTAGACCGTTTGAAACAGGCGTCGAGATCTTGGCAGAGACTCCTGGTCACCCGCCTGAATAGTCTTGGTTTCGAACAGAGCCTCGCGGATCCGTGAGTGTTTCGATTTGTCGAGGTGGAGTCTGTTTCCATCATGGCTGTGGTTCACGTCGACGGCATATTTGAGGTACCTGGTAGGCCGCAAGGAGAGGTGTGACCGGTTTTGCGGGGATCTGAACCGTCTTGTCCCCTTACGTAACCTTGGGTTAGGGTTAGGGTTAGGGTTAGGGTTGCCAATATTCCTGAGACAAGGTTGCGTGTTTAGTGGTAATCTCACAGAGTTCTTTCGCGGGAACACTGAGCGAGACATTAGGCGTGACCGCTGCTAGGAACACCCCACTGTCGCCCGAGGTTTGCTTTTAGGTGTTTGACCACGAGGAGCTCATTGGTGACAGTCCATATCGTGAACTGGTAGGCAGTTTACTTTGGCTTTCTACCCAGACAAGATCTGACATCTCGAATGCCGTGAGGGCGGTCGCGAAGTCTATGCATGCCTCCAATTTTAAGCACTCGCTGGCTGCGAGTGGGATTTCATGGTATCTGAAGGCCACCAGATCTACGGCATCGGTAGCCCTAGCCTCGCGATGGCCGCGATCCGTCGGCACTACATCCAAAGCGACGACCTCGACTAACAGGCCTATCAGAGGGAGTGCATAAAATGCCCAGATGACAGAGGGGGGGGAACCCGCTCTTAATTTCGAGAGGATGATCATCATCCGAGAGAGTCTTTCGGCAGTAGGGATCCCGAAATCGGACCAGGAAGCCAACCTCCACCTACGGCAATGCCTGGCGTCCGAGTATGAGGTAGACACAAACAATACGCCCAGAACCTGACTCTTAACATGCAAGAGGACCGGGTGGAATAACTTACCGGCGGTCGGAAGCGAGCAGTAGGCACGTGGTCGACGGTCCAGCACAAATTTCGTGACTACAACCGGGGGTGGGTCAGGTGGATAGGGCAGTTTTCCCACCCCCAGCCACAATACGGGCGGCGGAGGTTGCGCGGCGAGAGGCGGCGCCATTGGGCACTGGGGCAGCAGCAGCAGCAGCAGCAGCAGCAGCAGCAGCAGCAGCAGCAGCAGCAACAGCAGCAGCCACACCAACAGCAGTCCAACAAGCCCCACCAACAGCAGCCACGACGACAGCATCATCAGCAAAACCAGCATGGTCAAGGCTGGGCAGGCCAGAACTGGGGAGGTGGCCGTTGGAAGAGCGACAATCCGAAAGACGAGTGATCCGAGCTGAGAATCTCAGCAATATGCATATTTCAACTCCTTAAATCTCAGCAATAAATCAAGACCTCCAAGCTTGGAAAATCACGAGGCAAATCCAAAAATATCAGAAACCAAAAAATCATTTCCTCATTTCTCAGAAAAGGAAAAACCAACTCTTCAAATCCCAGAAAATAAATAATTATCTCATCGAACCTCACAACAAACTAACACTTCAAGCCCCACACCACAGGAGAAAAAGTTACCACCTCAAATCCCGGCCGAACAAATCAACTTTTCAAATAGAAAAGATCAAGTCTTCAAGCGTCAGAAACAAAAAAAACAACACATCAAATCTCCAACAAGAAACAATCGAGTCCTCATATATATCTCGAAAAATATCTCGAAAAAATGAATATCAACCCCTCAAATATTAAAAAAGTAAAAAAAGGTTCCCCTTCGTCCAAGTTCAACCAACTGCAACCCATCATCAACTTTACGAACCTCTTGCCCATCCCCTTTGTTCACACATGCCAACGGTTCAATAACTCTCCACAAACCCCAGATTTCCAACGTTCAATATTTTTATAATTGTTCTTATTTATTTGCCTTCTGACAATGTCCAGGGCGCTATTCATTCAAAATGAAAAAATGACGTAATTAATCGAATATGACTAACTTCATATATCCAATTCTCCTTTCCTGCGTATACTCACTTGAATATGCACCCCCACCATTTACCGAGATATTTTACCTACTATATACCTATACGCCATGCGTCCTACTCCGCATCTACATTCCCCCCCCACGCCATGGGAAGTAGTCCTCCTTCCTCCTCCCTTCTCCCCCTGGCGGCCTGGCGGTCTCGCAGGGCGAGCTTATATCGGTGCATTCTGCGCGAGATCGCGACCTGGGTAGCCACCGATATGACCTGGAAAAGGTGCTCCTTACAAACCCCTTTTCTTGCTAAAGATCCCCCGTCCGTTCCTCCAACGATGCTCGCCGCCAGCTGGTCGATGAAATCGCTACCTTCCTTCCCGAGGCGTCCAAAGCTTTCCACCGCGAGGGTGACAAGTTTCTGGCTGCGCTCGTCGAAGGACACTTGTCCTGCTCGAGCGTAGTGGTTGCACTTTCGCGCCTCAGAAGTGGAAGCGGCTGATCCGTCTCGATCAACGCTGCCAGCCCGCATGTGGACCCTCGCTTGGGGGTCTGCATGCGTGATGTCGAGGAGTATCGCCTTGTTGCGGTACTCTGACGACGTAGCGTCTCGGAGGCCTCCCCTCTCGACCACTATATGCATGCGGAGGTTTCTGTCGGCGTTGAAGGGCGCTCCGCGTTCCATTTGATGGCGGATGGACAACCGCTTATAGGTGCGAGACAGCGCGTGGACTAGCGGCTGATGCTGGTTAACCTGTGCGCCTGCTCGGTGGCATGTGCGCGCGTGACGTGTTGTGACATCCGTCGCTTCGCAGCAGGGGCACCTCGCCGCTATGGGCTCCTCCATTCCCAAGAAGTGCGGTCCCATAGACACGAACTCAGAAGCCGGTGTGATAAGTGCCGTGCCCACAGGCCTTGCACGCCAACAGGTGACAGTGCCTGGTCTCGATAGGCCCCGTTGCCGAGCCTTGGCAAGATCTCTGGCTTCCGTCCCCCCGAACACGTCGTCCCGATCCGACGGGCCTGCTACCTCGGGGAGCTGGTCCAGAGAATCCACGTACCGTTGGTACCGTACCCGGTTGATCTGCTGCCCCAGCTTGTATTGCGCCTTGTGGGAGCTGATCGTTAGTGCGTCATGCGCTGGCAGTACCTCCACACCATACTGTTCTGTCCCTCCTTCCTCGCTTGCGCGGAACGCCCTGTTCCGCCAACTTTCCGGGATTACGTTTGCCATTGCCTCCTCCGATACCCCATGGATATTGCGAAGGTCCCTGACGCTGCTCCATATGCGGCGAACGAGGTCCGAATTGGGCAACTCCCTTCGGACGTTTTCCCCTAATGGACCGGAGAAGTCAGCGAGGACCTCTGGCACCGTCGCCACTAAGCTCCCGATGGACGCTGACATTCTCTTTTATTCAGCCGACAACAGTCCAACCCCCCCGGCCCCTGTGGAGAGGCTCGCCTGCGCTTTCTGGTGGGGCTTTAGCGTCAACCGGTTCGCCGGGCATCCGTCTGCAAAGAACGGCGATTCGTCCGCTGTCCCTGGAAGCTCGAGAAGGCGCTCGAGCTTCCACATTGCGCTAGTGTCTTCCCGCTGACACGCAGGTAGTGACAGCTCCGGGTCCATTGCCCGCTCAATGTATGAGGTCCGCTGCACCATTGATTTGGTGGCGATGAGGTTCGCCGACTGTTTGTCCGGCATGTGCGGCAGGATGCGTGCGAGTTGCTCTGCTCCCCCATTTCGGACTATCTCCATGGCGCTGTTCACCACGAATGCATCAGTGCCTATGGGCACGCCAACCACCTTTACCCCACCCCCTTCCGCAATGCGAACACCGATGCCCCTCAGACGTGCTATCTCTTCCGACGTAGGCACATGCCCTTTTGGAGGCAAAGCGACCGTCTTTCTGGGATCAATGGCAATGCCTATTTCGCACAGCTCGTGCTGGAGAAAGGGCACTACTATCACCCTGTTCGGTGTGATCTCTGACATACGGATGCTGATGTCATCGAGGTAGGCAAAGGCTTCAACACCCCGGGGTTCGAACTCCTCACGGACCCGCTAGAGTATTGGCAGCAGTGGCATGCCAAACAGCACCGGGGCCATGGCATCCCCTAGCTGCACTCCACTGGAACAGTCAATTTTGCGCCGCTCCCCCGAATCCATCTTGAAGAACGAAGGGGCGGGCCTCTCGCCGTAGCATTTAGCAATGAACGGCGTGAGTGCGGGCACGCAAGTGGCCGCCTCGGCAAGTACTGCCGTCTGCTTTACAGGATTGAAGACATTGGAACAGTCAGTTAGGATGAGCCAGTTTCTTGCCTCATGGTGCACTCGGGCGCGTAGAGCTACCTGCTCCACCCCCCCTCGAACCCCTACCCCAAACTGCCTTGCCTCACGATTAATCTCTTCCAGCCGTGGCCGCCACCGCATCGTCCCAGCTGCGAGATGTCGTCTCCATGTCATACCTACACATACGGGGCGACATTTTCCCCCCAAGGCAGTGAGGTTGGACTGCAAGAAGAGCTGCCAGAATTCCGGTGGGAATAGCACCGGGGTCGTCGAAGATCCGCCTACAAAGGGCCTCGATGCTAGCTCTAAATTTCTCGCGACCGAAGCCGGTCCTGATGATCGACTGCAGGTGTGAGAAGCGTAGACCGTCACCCCCCGCGCCTGATAACACATTTCGGGAGTTGATGACGTCGAGGGCGACCTGCGAATCGAACTCTTGCTCTGGACGCCAGTTGGGAACACTCCCTTCCAGCGGTTCCGTGGAGCGTGCTGTCACCGCTGCCACTGCCGACTCGGAGAGGGAGGCACGGTCTTCCCCCGGGAGTTTGGCTTTCACCCGCTCCCATGTCACCTCGTCGCCGGGCGCTCGAGCCTCCGCGAGAAGACCGCGTGCTGCCATTGACACCCCGCCCGAGTGGCGACAGGCAGACGACGCTCTCTCGTACCTAGCCGCGTCTGTGGCTTCGTAGGTTGGGCCCCTGCACCGTGTCGATGCTCGACTGGTGTACTCCATCAACCACGGGAGAATAAGCGTGATGTCACCACGTTCGACGGACGCGAATCTCTCGCGTCGCTTCACGCGGCTGTCCTGCGAGTGTAGCAGTGCTAGCACTATGTACCACAAGCTTGATAGCCCTCAGGAGCGAACTCGACGTCTCGGAGTGTTTGTTTGGCCGATGCGCTCCGAGGGCGTGGTTCAGGAGACCGAGCACGTGGGTGAGAAGCTTGGCATGGACAGTAGCTAGCCCCGGCTGCACCTTAACAACGGTGATAAAACGTTGTTGGAGATGCTCGAGAGACACATACTCGAGTGGTCTTGCTATTCCTAACGAATTCTGGTCCCACGGGTAGCAAAGCTCTTCACCCCGTTCATCGTAGTTGTTGTCCGGCCTTCCTCCAAGTTCAGCGACCGTAACACGGAGTCCAGGATCAGCCTGAACTGCTGCCTCTAGTGATTCTCGTCTCCCATGGCGGGCTGTGCACCCTCGTGTAGCGCAAATGCGTTGTGCGTGTGACCCACTCCTTCGAATAGCTTCCACCACACACCACGCGTGCATAACGTGCTGGTTTCTAAACGGCAGCCCTACCACTCGGTGCCCCCGAGCAACTGCCGCTCGGCATCCCCCGCACATGACACCGTCTTGACTGGTGCCAATGGATGCATGGAGTCGACTTACGCCCCCCGATGCTGATCCTCCCCCCTCGCCACCTTCTCCTTCCCTGGGGAGTTCTCTCTCTTCGCCACCTCCCCCTTTCGATCCAGGATCCGAACGAAGTTCGCTGCCCCCTCTCGATCCGGGCGTCGGGGGCGACTCGCTGCCCCCTCTCGGTTCAGGAACCGAGGGTGGCTCACTGCCGCCGGGTCGAGGGATTCTTCCCTGGTTGGTGACGGCCTCTCTCCCAGTGCTTGTCGCTCGTGACCCCCTCCTAGACCCACGAGGTCGACCTCGTCCGCCTCCTGTGCCCCCTCTCTCCTTGGCTGCGCTACCAGGTTCAGAGGAAGTATTGCCAGCTAATGCTGGGGTGGCGCAGGAAGGTATCAGGGGGACCCCCAAGCGTCCCGATGGCGTGACACCCCTGCCTCTGGCTGTTTGAAGGTTTGCCATCGCTACTACAACAGCATTTCTCTGATCCACTTGCCCCCCTATCCGCGAGTCGCCCTCCGACGCCAGGGCTTCTCCTCCCGGTGGTGTCATTTCGGCCGCCGGGGGCAGAGGCCGCACAGCACTTGGTGAGGAACCTCCAACATTTGCCTCCATTCCACCTTGGCCGACCTCGCGCGAGGGCGATTCGCTTCCGGTTGATCTAGGGGGCGTTGCCGCCGAAAATGTTGCAGAGACGGTACTGGACCTTGCCTGAGGGATCTCCACTTGTCCCGCTAGCGCGGCATCCCCACCCCCCTCGGTGTGACGGCTTTCTACGGCACTCCCAGCAGCTCCTCCCTGCTCCACCTGCCCCCTAGTTTGCGGACCGCTCTCCGCCGCCGGGACCGTTCCCTCCGTTGTGGACACCGCCGCCGTCGGAAAAGGAGGCAAATCGTCCCCTGCCTCCAACGCATTTTGGGCCCCGGGGGTCCACTCTGTCGTCGGAAGAGGAGGTAGCGCATCACCTCCTTCCCGCACGTTTAGTACCCCGAGGGTGCACCCGGCCAGGGCTGTGCTGGATGTTGTCCGGGGGGTCCCCACTTGTCCCGCTGACGTAGCGTCCCTGTTCCCCGCGGCCTGACGGTTCTCTGTGGCATTTCCAGCAGTGCCGCCCTGATCGTTATGCCCCCCTGTTAACGGCCCGTTCTCCAGCGCCTGACCTGCCCCCCCTGGCGTGTCTGCCACTGCCGTCGGAAAAGGAGGCACCACGTCACCTGCCTCCAATGCATTTCGGACCCCGAGGGTCCACCTAGTCAGGCGTTCCTCCCATTCGGCATGGAGGCCTGCCAGAAACTCTTGGGCTAGTCGTGAGATGTAGATCGTCCGATTTGGGAGTCGGAGCATGATATTCCTCGGTCGGATGGCATGCGCGGCAAAACGCTCACGGTAGTCGGCGGCGGCCGCTTGCCGTTCCCTCGTGCGGGGGATGTCGAGGTAAGCCGCTCGAGGCATGCCCAGGGCATCGCTGAACAGGGAGCACAGCAGGAACGAAGAGGTTGGACTCCTTCTATGGGTTCTCACCATGTGCTCGAACGTGTGGTGATGACCAGTCGTCACATAACTGACCGGTATCAGCTGGATGCCCTCCTCCTCACGAAATTTGGCGAACTGCAGGGCACCTCCTACTGCCGACCACCTTCCCCTCGGCGGTGGTCTGGGAAGGTCCTCAGTTAATTCTGCCGGATGGGGAGGTCGGGTTCTTACGGCCCCTTCAGAGCCACTCTCGACGCATAGCCGCGGGTCAGTGTGCCCACATGTGAGGCGTTCCGCACGATCCAGCATGCAGCCGGCGCGTGCCAACTGTCCGTTGTCATGATCACAAGTGATGGTTGTCCTCAGATGGTCAACCTCTGGATTCCTATCTGAGTTTTCTATGTCCTCACCGCAATAGATACATAGGCCTACTAGCGCGGTGTCCCTTGTGATCTCTCTGCTCTCTGGCGAACCTGGAGCGGCACCTCTCTGTCCATGCTGCCCCCTTGCTAACCGGTCGTCCCTCTGCGCCGAGTCCGTCCGCTCCGGTGGGGCCGCCACCGCCGTCGGAAAAGGAGGCAGCGCGTCAGCTGCCTCAAGCGCCCTTTGGACACCGAGGGCCCACCTCGTCAGTCGTTTCTCCCATTCGGCGTCAAGGTCCGCCAAATACTCTTGAACATGAGGTCCAATGTAGAGCCTCCGGTTTGGGAGTCGGAGTAATACGTCCTGGGGTCGGATGCCGTACGCGGCGAGCAGCGTACGATAGTGGGCGGCCGCCGCTTCCCATTCCCTCGTTCGGGGGAATTCGAGGTAGGCCTGTTGCGGTAGATCCAGTGCATCGCTGAAAAGCGAGCACAACACGAACGAAGAGGTTGGGCTTCTCCCCATGGCACTCACCATGTGCTCGAACGTGTTGTGAACCTCGGTCGTCACGTAACTGGCTGACTCCGCGCCGAGGTCACTCCGCTCAAGGAGGGCAGCGAACTATAGGGCACTACTCACCGCCGCCCACCTCCCCCCCTGCTCGGACATGGGCAGCCCTCTGGCAAGTTCCGCCGGGTGGGGTGGCCTGCCCCCCTCCGGCCACGACGACTGGCACACTACGCAGGACTTTGGGTCGGCATGCCCTCTCGCGATGCGATCTGCCCGGTCCAGCATACAGCGTGCAAGCACAAACCCTCCGTGGGCGCATGGGATAGGTACTCGCACGTGACTGCCCCCCGACTCTCCAGCAGAGTCATCTAAAACCTGCCCGCAATAGGTGCACGATGCTTCGGCGTCATCTCCCCTTCCTCCTTGTACTTGCTGGCGGCCTTCGTCCTGGCTTGTGGCCTCCTCCACACCCGAGATCACCGATCGCCATAGGATTTCCAACTGACGCTGTTAATAGGCTCCCAGACCGGAAGCGCGGTCGTACTTCAGATGGATCCTCGGCAGAATTTCCGTGAGGAGGAACGTTCTCCGACGCGACGGTCCTGTTCCTTCCCGAATGGCCACCCCAAACCGGTCGTCTCCCCTGTTGTCTGCTCCCTCTACGCTTTCAACGGCGCATCTCCTGTGGGCGAGCCAACCGGAGAAAGAGAACCTCTCGTCGCCTTCCGTAGTCCTGTCGCAGACCCCACATAGCGCATACGGTTTTGGAATCGTGCTACGCCAGTCCCAAGAGAGGTTCTCCTCGTCTCGCGCTGTGGCGTTCAGTGTCAAGTCCACCCTTTCCGGCACAATGTGGGTCCTGCTCCGAAGGCGGTTCTCGGCAACGGTGACCCTGTTCACTAAATCGCGTTCGTCCTGCGTGTCCGCCGACCTGCCAAAAGTACGAATCTGTTTCAGGAGGGGGCGGAGGTCCACCTCTTGTTGAATTTCGTGTAAGGCGGGGTTTGGGCACGTGAGTTGGCGTGCCTCGCCGATGAATCTGGCTCGAGGAATTGCGTCCTCGCAAAAGCCTAAAGCGCAGCGGCGATGCACGTCGCACGAGCACGACACCTGTACGCGTTCAGTTTCCTCAACCAGTCCATGGCAAATGCTACATATTAATCATTCGCCCCTCTCGCCCCTTGTGGTCCTTGTGGATACCCCCCTTCCCCTCTCGGCCGGTATCTCCTGCCGCGCGATCGCTAGGGCCTCTGCAATAATCTCGTCACTGTGCTGACGGGACGCCATCCCGTCGGCTTTGCCAATTGGTACGGTCGTCCGACACCCCGGGGAGCGCAGGTCGGCCCCTGCCCTAACACGAAGTGCGGCGTAGCACGGTAGGTGCAGCCGGTGAGGACAGTTCCTTAGATATACCGTCGGGGCCACCAAGGCCTCGTAGCACACGGAGCAGTCTTTCGAAGTCTCCTGCTGGGGCTGCCCTCTTTCTGCTGGCGTCTGCAATGGTGGCCGTGGTGGCGATGGCGGTGGTTCGGACGTCAGCGTGGGTTCCGAACTTCCTCCACCCTGTGTCAATGCGAACGTTGGTTGTGATGAACTTTGTTGAGCCAACTGTGCCGTTCTAGCCGCTGACTGCATTGACGATTCGAGCGCAAGGATCATGTCCGGCGTCAGAAGTGGTGTGTCCGTCGAGGGACGGGTAGTTGTCGGTAGACGCGGTGGCGGAGAGGGTGGCGACGGCGGCGAACCTTCCATGGCGGGTACCCCAAGCGGAAGGGGTGTTGTCAAGTGAGTGCCCGCACCCGTTGCCGTCGGTGGTTGCGTGGTTTCTCGCGCCTGCTGTTCTGAACGGGGTGTATTCGGAGATGGTTCCGGCGACGACGGTGCCGGCTCCAAAAGTGTTATCGATGACGTAAGCTGCGTCGTCGTTGGCTGCTGACGGGAGGATCCGTGAAGCGACTCGGTGGGAGGGTGGCGTCTTTTCTCCTCCTCCGATGATCGTGCGACGGCCCTAGCGGCTATCCGGTTGCGAGCCCTTGTCCTGGTGGATATAAGGCCCTCTGTAGGTACTCTCGTCGTGGCCCGCCGCCGTTCGTCTATTGTCGTTACCGCCCTTGTGGACGGTCCAAGTTGCGCCGCCGCTCCGTTGGGACCTCTTCCAACCGTGGTATCTCTATTGGTGCGATGGAGACCGCTTCTCACTTCTACCCTAGCTCTCTCCGTGCTAGTTGCATCGTCCTCGTGCGATGTCTCCTCCTGAACGGGGGGGGGGGCGACCGCTCTTGGGTCTTGAGAGTCCTGTGCCGCCTCCATTGGCAGCGGAGGAGGAAGCCCTACCCTAGTGTCAGCTCCACCGTCGACGAGAGCTATCCCGTACCCCAGCTGGCTCCTCAAACATGTGAGTCCGCCCAAGCTCCCCCTCCGGACAAGGCTCCCAGCCGTAAAACGAGCGTCTTGAGGCATCGGCTTGAGGTCCCGGGAGCCCGGTTCCGCACCCAGCGGTAGTGGGGGAGACGACCTCACCCCACTTTGAGCAACACTATCAACGGGAAGTGCACGGCACCCCTGCTGACTCCTTGCGGGCGTGCCCCTCCTCCAAAGCCCCCTCCGGGTTTGGCTGCTCGCTCCACGACGTTCATCCTGCGACCCAGGGCTCGAGTCCAGAGAGCTCGATGTCACACCCGGTGCAATGTGCAGAGAAGGTCTCACCGTGTTGTGGGCACTATTGCCGGCCCGGAGCGACAAGTACCCCTGTTGGTGCCTCTCCAGCGTGGATCCCCTCAACATCCCCGGCTGGGCGAAGCTCCCGAGTCTACCGTTTGCCCTCCTGTTCTCTGTCGGCGTTGACCCACCTACTCTCGCCCCCAAACTAACTCTCGCCGTAGTGGTCTCATTTCCCCCTTGAGGTGCCTGCTCCGGAACGGGTTAAACATCCATTGGACCGCTGGGCTTTTGGCGGTGCTGACCACTCCTTGCTCTCTGACGGGGGGGAAGGCAGACAGCTCTTAGGTTCTGAGAGCCCGGTGTCGCCCCCAGCGTCATCGGGGGAGGAGGCCCTACCCTCGTAGGAGTTGCACCGGCGTTGAGGGCTGCCCTTTCCCTATTGTGACCCCTCGTTGTTGAGGACCCTTCCCGGAGAAAACTCCCCGTTGCAAGGCGAGCGTCGTGAGACCTCGGGTTCAAATCCCGGGTCCCTGGTATCGCACCCGGCGGTAGTGTGCTAGAGGTCCTTATCCGGCTTTGAGCGCCGCCTCTTCTATTATGACCCCTCGTAGTTGTGGAGCCCCTCCGAACAAAACTCCCCGCTGTAAGACGGGCGTCTTGGGACCTCGTGTTCAAATCACGGGAGCCCGGTATCGCACCCGGCGGTAGTGGGCTAGCAGACCTTATCCGAGTTTGAGCGCTGCCGGCCCTGTTGCGACCCCTCGTAGAGGGCCCCGTCCGAACAAAACTCCCCTCTGCAAGACAAGCGTCTCGAAACCTCGTGTTCAAGTCCCGGGAGCCCGGTATCGTACCCGGCGGTAGTGGGCTAGAAGGCCTCATCCGATTTTTTTGCGCCGCCACTAGCGGGAGGTGTACCGTGTGGCGAGATAGGGGCGCATCATCTTTCCTCATCCATTGGCAAAGGGCTCTGTCGTTGTGTTGTTCCCCTCCCTGCGCATTAAGCAGTGTTCGGCGGCCCGTGACGTCCATAGAGGCTGTTTCCGACCTGAGAGCCTCCTATCAATCGAGAACCACCATCCCTCCTATCTGTTCTATGTACATGTACAGCAGTGCAGTACTCAAACGGTGACGATGCCCAGTCGTCATTGGGAACCGTGTCAGATACTTGAACAAAGTCGAGCTCGGTTGATCCTCCGTTCACTGCGTCAGCGACTAAGACGGCGCATGAGTGTGCGCGCTGGGGAGAGGCTTTGTTTTCCTATCGGAAACTACCAGGTTTTCTCTCCTCAGTTTGATTTGCATTGTTATCTCGTATCCACCGCTTAGGATGCATGTATTTGCTCTGGAAGAGCAGCCACCCTTGCTACAGGCAAAGCGCTCCGGATAAAGGCCAACGCTCCGAGGTTGGTCCGGCACGAATGTAAAAAAGCGCCTGTTTTCACGGTTTTCCAATATTCGTGCATATGTATGATACTGTTCACGCATCCCCCAGTATTCGGGCGCTGTGATCACGGGGTTGCAACTATTTATGTGTGTGATTGCCAATTCTGTGATACAAACTGTTGTGTCGACATCCTGGTAGTCGATAATCTAGTGCCGGGTGGTTTGTAACTACCAATACTAATATGCCCGGTGCCACTAGGTTGATGGGTTTTATTTATTCGTTGGTGTCGCATTGCTATCTCTCCCTGCTCTTGGACGGAATGTGTGCGTCGTGCCTGCCGTATCCAATGTGATTTGATACCAGCTCGGTATGCTGAAGATACTATACATACTTTTTCAGCAGTCGGGATGAATAAGGTAATGCGGCCGTATGTGTTCCACTCGTACTCTGTACGTACTGCTGTGTGTGTTCTTCACCTTAAACCGTACTTTCTACCCGTCGACATCCAGCACACCCAGTGTCCGTGCCCTTTATTTGATCCTAGAGAGGTATTTTTCCTGTGGTCACAAACTACACCACAGTCGTCACAATATACGTGAATCTCTTGAAAGTTCCATGTTTGCCAGCCGACAATGCACGTTGTTATCCAGGGGTTCATCGTTCTATAGGCTGGTTATGTACGCCCAAACGGCATAAGGCTCAACATTGATATTGTTAGTTTCCGTTATCACCTAACCGAGCAAACGGTCCACGAGAGCATGCGTGCATTAGTCATAGTACGTACGGCACCTTTGGCTTGTATGGACACCTGTCGGTTGCATTTGGATTTGAAGACATGATGGGGTCAATCGCATGCAGCCATTTGTTAACGGAACGTGCATGTCTGTGCGATCATGAAAATCGAGCGAACATACGAGCACGAGCAACAGGCAACAGGCAAAAGGAGCGCGAGCAACGAGTATGTCTGCATGCACTGACCAGACGAGTATCTTCAAAGCCTTACGAAACAAACAGGCAGAGCACCATCGGCAGCGTGAATACATAGCAGCATATCACACGAATCACTCTTCTACAAGGCAGGCAACACCGAAAACATGTGGATGTATGCATATAACGTGTACCTGGTATCCCATAACATAGCATGCAAGATAGAACGTGGCATTATACAAAGAACACGATCACATCGTATCACAGTTTTGCAAACATTCCCATCGCCTGGGTTGTCCGTTCTTATTTCTTATATTTGACGGACTAATTATGTGCGCGGAAGCTATAACATACCAGGTAGTATGCAAAATAGAACGTGGGGTTATAGAACACAAGAATACGATCACCTCATATCACAGTTTTGCAAACATTCCCATCGCCTGGGTTGTCCGTTCTTATTTCTTACAATTGGCAGACTAATTATGTGCGCGGAAGCTAATGAGCATGGTTGTTTCCTATGGCAACGTACCGGGTCGAAAGACCAGGGAAAGCCAGTGAAATGCTAACGTACCGGGTGAGAAGACCCGAACGGGTGGAACAAGTGGAATTCCAACGTATCGGGTACTTGGAGACCATAACAACCCGCTATGACTCTAGTTGTGTGTGCTCTCAGTTGATTCAATGTAGCTTTCATTCCTCCCCAAATAATAACCTGCCGTACCCTGCATAGCTGAACGGCTTCCCAACAGCATTACTTTGCTCCGATAGTAGGGGACACTCCTCCCGTACGTGTGTAGGGATGTGTGGGGCCAAAGTTAAACGTCTCCACGCTTGTGAAAGCAAGAGGAACGATGGACCCAAGGATCTAGAGAGCTTTTGCCGTGCGACCTTCAGTCCCATGAAGACGGTCGCCCCGGTGGTTCAAGTGGTTAACCTCGAATTCTACTTGTTTGAGTCCTGGGTTCGAGCCCCAGGTGGGGCGGCCTTTGACCTTATTTGCAAAAATAAAAATGGATTCAATTGTTGAGAGCGCCTTGCAGCGTGGGTAGGCACAATTCGATGCGAGTCGACGAGGGAAGAAAATGCTGAAATCTTCTCGCGATTAAAATGAAGGCACGTACCGTAGCGGGAAGGGGGGGGAAGAGCCTGCTATGTGACCTCGGATCTGAGTTGAGAAATAAGAAGATGTGCGAAGATAATGAATGGGATGAGAAAAAAATAAAATAAAAAATGAACGGTTAGATTGATAGCAGTATGAATACCGTATATACTGTGGATACATCCTCCACGTATGATATGTGGCCTTCGACTATATATCGTCATTTCTACTCAGCTTCATCACGGTAGATTGCCCAGTATGAATACCAGATACTCGTATACATACGGTGTGTGTGGTACATCCTGACATGTCGCTTTTCAACGCGTTAACATGACTCGATAAGATGGGAAGAGAGATGGACCTAATGGTCCCTAGGGATCTTGCCATACGGCCTACCTCGTACATTTTTATGGGAGTGTGTAGTACATTTTTAAGATAGCCTATATGCGCCCTTTATTGATGTTGTCAATAGCATACCAGGTACATAATGCGAGCCACCCCCCCTGTATGCTTAACCGTGTATCAAGAGCTCACCCTGTTCGGGGAAGAAAACAAAAAAAAACTGCAGGTACAGAGTGCAGCAGTAGTAGTAGCAGTATGGCTCCCTGTCTTTTTTCCACATTACATGTACTATCGTTAATATTCATATTCTTAGTCGTGTACGTACGGTAATGCAAGCCGTCGTAAAATAAAATACGCCGGTCGCCCCGGTGGTTCAACTGGTTAACCTCGATTTCTACTGTGATAACGGAAACTAACAATGCTGTACTTGTGTTTGAGTCCTGGGTTCGAGCCCCAGGTGGGTCGGACATTTGACTTTATTTGCAAAAATAAAAATAAAAATAATTCCATTGCTGAGAGCGCCTTGCAGCGTGGGTGGACACAATTCGATGCGAGTAGACGAGGGAAGAAAAGGTTGAAATCTTCTCGTGATAAAAATAAAGGCACGTACCGTTGCGGGAAGGGGGTAGAAGAGCCAGCTATGTGACCCCGGATCGGAGTTACGAGTTGGAAGGAGAGAGAGAAGAAGATGTGCGAAGATAATAAATGGGATGAGCAAAAAATAAATATATATATATATACCAGGTATATGTTATAAGGATTACCCCGGGGTGGGTAATAGATCGATCTTTTACCCCTATAGCTCAGTAGGTAACACCTTCACATTAAATTTTGACGTCGTCCAGGTCACGGGTTCGAACCTCACTTCGAATGTTTCTTTTACATAAACGCTTGCTCGTGCACACCTCTAAAACATATCTCCCTGGTTCCCCAGGTAATGAAATGAAGCGGGTAGGCCAGCGTACGGACGTACGTATACGGTTCCGACGCCCCAAAGATCCCGCCGTTTAGAGGGGGGGAGAGTGTTATAAGGATTACCCTGGGCTGGGTAACCGATCGATCTTTCACCCCTATAGCTCAGTAGGTAGCACCTTCACATATATACAATCTTCTCATCTTTTTGAGCATCGTGTGAAACTGCGTAGAGTATAGACTACTGATGGTATTGTAGACGGGGATACGGCTTTTCTGTGTGATTTTCAAGTTGAGGCGCCTCTGCTCCAGGCAGCTATTACTCAGTGCCCGGCGCATGGTAGGTTATCGGTTCCTACGTACAACTTCAAACTTAGAACCATCTACGGAAGGCGCTCCTCCCGCAACGATATTCAAACGTACTCCCCGTTCCGATACCAGCAGCGAGGTATACTTCAACAACAGCAGTTACATGTGACATGTGACCACGAAAATACTGCTGTCGCTCAGGTTGGGCTGATTATTAGAGTCGTACGCATATATATGTATTGGCATGGTAGTCTAAATGAATACAGCCGAGCCCATAATTTACTATGTACAATAATCAGATTCCATGCCTTTCCGAACGCCCCGGGCGGCTCGTCACTGGTATGTTACTTGTTGCACTTCCTACCGGTAGTTCGCTGTCCATGCCCAAGTTCTTACATCGGTAGTCCACCCTATTACGGCATGCGCTGCGCGAGTTTTCTATCGTTGGCGTGTGTGACTTTAATTTGAAGTCCGTCAGGGCGACCCAGCTTACCCCCCCCATTGTTTTGCTCGAGGAGTACCGCACAGCAAGAAAAATACAGGCCGCACAAAAAAACAGACGAGATGTGTGGGGCCGAAAAAAAAAAATCGGCAGTCACGCCTGAGGCGAAGATCGGCCGCAAACAAACGAGAGTTACACCCGAGGCGAAGGCCGGCCGCAAACAAGCGCTGGGACGAAAAACAAATCGAGGGTCAGGACGGAGAGATTCGTGGCCTTCTTTTATTTTCTGGTTCTGCCTTATCGCGAGTCTGTGATACCGAGGTGGTAGCTACCTACCGTGACTACTGTTTCCTGATAAGTTATGCATGGTCACTGCTGTAGACAGCAGTAGTGCTACCAGAATATATGTTACTCTATCGTAGTTTCTACGTATATCCCTCGCTGCTGGCACCCACCAGACTCCATCATTCCGGACAAAACTCTGGCCCCGATACTTGGCCGCCCATCAGATTCCCTCAAGGAGAAGCTCGGGCAGAAACACTGATCCCACCCAGGGAAAAACTCGGGCCCCGATGCTTGGGCCTCATTCCGCCCAGGAGGACACTCGGGCCCAGTTATGCGGGTCCTCGTTCCGCCCGGGAGAAACGTCGGGCCCAGGTGCTCGGGGCCAAACACATTCCCTGGGTGCCGATCTCCCGTGTCCCCACCAGAGCTCATGCCCTTGTGCTCCAATCTCCCCCTCTCTCTGTCATCTCCCTGGGTTCACCATGTTACAGCTGACCTCCTTTTGTGTGCCGTTATCGGCTCGGTCTCACCTCGATAGCCAGCTGTTGTCGTTCGTTGAGAGAGTCCTCATGGGGATTTCCTCCGTACCTCGCCCCTAAATCCTCTCTGGCCACGGGGTGGCCAGACGCCACGGAGTTGAGTGTTGGCATTGCTCAGCGAATGCGACGTGGGATTAACTGACATGCACGTGGTGGGCAACTGACATGGACGTGGGCAAGACCCATGCACGGTGTGTGAACAGGGTATGGTTTGACTTGTTTCTTTCTTCACTTTGGTGGGATTGACTAACCCCAGGTAGCGCCACAGAGCACCCGTTTCGACCACTACAGCCGATACGGGGTTTCCATGGCCCAGACAATGGCCTCCCCCGCCGGGGACACTCCATTGTATACCTACATCGATATGACAGCGAGCCATCCTACGGCGTTATCGCTGTCTTACACGATGCACCCTCCATACGTCACTGGTCAGGTCAGTCGACGTACATCACAGAATACCCTGTCGCCCTCCTGCGCGACTTTTGGAGCCCGTAGCGCTGCAACAGACCCTCAACTTGCTGAACCCCGTTCAATCCCTACTGTTGCAACCCTCCTATCGCGAGGGCTGGACCTCCCGTCTGGGGGCTCATACGCTTCGCACGCTCTACCGGTTGCGTAACTTCAAATAGGCACCTCCCGTCCGGTGCGAGTGCCTGACCCCCCTCTTGCTGCACCTCACTCGCTTGTTCGCCCCCTACCGACAGTGGTGCCATCGCAGCTACTGCACTAGTCCACACGCCTGGCTCTCGCTGCCCGAAACAGTCGGTTTCCGGTCCCGCCCCGGTTGCAGTTTGTTGCTGCAACCTTCTCGGCATGGGGGTAGCGCCAGGGGTCCTCGGCTGCATCCAAGCCGGGAGAGTCCTGCCTCACCCTCGTCCGGCTGGTAGCGGACAAAACGATAGATCTGCTGTTGCTCTTGCGGACTGTGCCGCCGTCGCGGGCACTGCACTACTAGTCGATCCGCCTGTCTCCAGCTGCCCGGAACAATCGGTTTCCGACCCCGGCCCTTTTGATTCTTGTTGCTGCAACCCTCCTGGCACGGGGGTTGTGTCAAGGATCCTTGGCTGCATCCAAGCCGGGAGAGTCCTGCTCCGCCCTCGTCCGGCTGGCAGTGGACAAAAGGACAGGGCTGTTGTTGCACTTGCGGGTTGTGCCGATATCACAGGTACTGCACTAGCCGATACGCCTGTCTCCCGCTGCCCGGAACAATCGGTTTCCGGCCCCACCCCGGTTGCTGCTTGTTGTTGCAACCCTCCTGGCACGGGGGTTGTGTCAAGGATCCTTGGCTGCATCCAAGCCGGGAGAGTCCTGCTCCGCCTTCGCCCGGCTGGCAGTGGACAAAAGGACAGGGCTGTTGTTACACTTGCGGGTACGGGGAGGTCGTCACGACATGACGGGCACCCTCACGGACGCGAGGGTGCCCACACTTTCGCATTCCTAAATCGCCCCTCTTTTGATGAGCGTGAGGCGCACTTATCTTTCTTCCGTGACGGCGACGAGTGCAGCTTCAACTTCCTTTTCCTCCCCTTGCAATGTGTCCTTCTCCTAGGGTTCTCATTTATTAACCCCTTCCTTCCTTTCAGGTTCGACCCACCGAGTTTCCTCTCCCAGTGATGCGGGTATGTGGATTGCTGCTGCAGGACGCTCCCCTACTCCCAGCAAGACGATAGCCTCTCTCAAACTTCCTTCCCCACGTTCATTTCCCCCCCAGCTCCTTCCCGACCCTGCTTCGCTATCCCTTCTCTCCGGACCCTCAAAACCCGTGCCTAGCCCCTAGAAAGAGAGCTGTTTAAATTTCGGCCTTGCGACAAGCACTGCCGATCGTGCTTGGTCCACCTGCTCCGTTTTCTTTTACTTTATACCCGGTACCAGGTATATTTTACCAGGTACCAGGTATTCTTTATTATTATTATTATTATTAATATTATTATTATTATTATTATTATTATTATTATTATTATTATTTTTATTATTATTTTTATGATTATCAATATTGTTATTAGTATTATTATAATTATTATCATTATTATTATTAAGTATTATTATTATTATTATTATTATTATTGTTATTATTATTATTATTATTATTATTATTATTATTATTATTATTTTTATTTTTATTTTTATTATTATTATTATTATTATTATTATTATTATTATTATTATTATTATTATTATTATTATTATTATTATTAGTATAATAATAATTATTATTTTTATTATTATTATTATTAGTATAATAATTATTATTAATATTATTTTTCCTTTTTTTGCCATCTGACAATGTGCAGCATGATTTTCAACATGGATCACTCATAACTTTCCCGAAAGAAGAAAACCTCGGAAACAAAAAGAAACCCATGCACCAAGTCTACCTCCCTTCCGTGCCAACTTTCAGCTTGTCTACTCTATTTATTTGCTGTATTTGCTCCTTCCTTGTCATTACGTTCTAACGAAAGCGGAGAACTCTCCAGAACAAAAGCGCGGCAGTATCCTACGACAAATAAAAACTGATGTGACGCTCATGAAGACTACTACAACCGACATCCCTCCATATCGTCAACCAAAAAACGACCACTCCCCTCCTTAAGCACCCCGGAAGAAGCATCTACTCGTAAAAACCCGCTGTCCATCAAAATGGCTGGTTTGTTGCTGCTTCACGCATGTTTCAACGCGCAGAAGGTCGTGCGGTGTTGCTGGTCTACACTGCTATCGGTAGTACCTATGAGAGAGTCCCTGCCGCCTCGCTCTCTCGGTAGCTTTTCTACCTCCTCCCACCCTTCCCCCCACACACTATTATTGCTACTCTTACTTCTCGTACCCCTGACCCTGCCACCTCCAACCGCAAGAGCCCAGTCCTCCCCCCCAAGCACTCCCGAAGAAGTATACACCAAAAACCCGCTGTCGATCGGAATGGCTGGTTTATTACTGCTACGCGCATGTTTCAACGCGCAGAAGGTCGTGCGGTGTTGCTGGTCTACACTGCTATCGGTAGTGCCTATGAGAGAGCCCCTGCCGTCTCGTTCTTCCTGTAGCTCTTGTACCTCCTCCAACCCTTCCCCCCACACACTTTTGTTACTACTTTTACTTCTCGTACCCCTGACCGTGCCACCTCCAACCGCAAGAGCCCAGTCCTCCCCCCCAAGCACTCCCGAAGAAGTATACACCAAAAACCCGCTGTCGATCGAAAGGGCTGGTTTATTACTGCTACGCGCATGTTTCAACGCGCAGAAGGTCGTGCGGTGTTGCTGGTCTACACTGCTATCGGTAGTGCCTATGAGAGAGCCCCTGCCGTCTCGTTCTTCCTGTAGCTTTTTTACCTCCTCCAACCCTTCCCCCCACACACAATTACTACTTTTACTTCTCGTACCCCTGACCGTGCCACCTCCGACCGCAAGGGCCCAGTATTCCCACCAAGCAATCCCGAAGAAGTATACACAAAAACTCGCTGTCCATCGAAATGGCTGGTTTATTACTGCTACGCGCATGTTTCGACGGCCAGAAGGTCGTGCGGTGTTGCTGGTCTACACTGCTATCGGTAGTGCCTATGAGAGAGTCTCATCCGTCTCGCTCTTCCTGCGGCTTTTCTACCTCCTCCAACCCTTCCCCCCACACACTTTTGTTACTACTTTTACTTCTCGTACCCCTGACCGTGCCACCTCCGACCGCAAGGGCCCAGTATTCCCCCCCAAGCAATCCCGAAGAAGTATACACAAAAACTCGCTGTCCATCGAAATGGCTGGTTTATTACTGCTACGCGCATGTTTCAACGCGCAGAAGGCCGTGCGGTGTTGCTGGTCTACACTGCTATCGGTAGTACCTATGAGAAGAGTCCCTGCCGTCTCGTTCTTCCTGTAGCTTTTTTAACTCCTCCAACCCTTCCCCCCACACACAATTACTACTTTTACTTCTCGTACCCCTGACCGTGCCACCTCCGACCACAAGGGCCCAGTCCTCTCCCCCGAGCACTCCCGAAGAAGTATACACCAAAAACCCGCTGTCCATCGAAATGGCTGGTTTATTGCTGCTACGCGCATGTTTCGACGGCCAGAAGGTCGTGCGGTGTTGCTGGTCTACACTGCTATCGGTAGTACCTATGAGAGAGTCCCTGCCGTCTCGCTCTATCTCTTGCTTTTCTACCTCCTCCCACCCTTCCCCATACATACCTCTACTCTTACTTCTCGTACCCCTGACCCTGCCACCTCCAACCGCAAGAGCCCAGTCCTCCCCCCCAAGCACTCCCGAAGAAGTATACACAAAAACCCGCTGCCCATCGAAATGGCTGGTTTATTACTGCTACGGGCATGTTTCAACGCGCAGAAGGTCGTGCGGTGTTGCCGGTCTACACTGCTATCGGTAGTGCCTATGAGAGAGTCCCTGCCGTCTCGCTCTCTTTGCGGCTCTTGTACCTCCTCCAACCCTTCCCCCCACACACTTTTGTTACTACTTTTACTTCTCGTACCCCTGACCGTGCCACCTCCGACCGCAAGGGCCCAGTCCTCCCCCCCAAGCACTCCCGAAGAAGTATACACCAAAAACCCGCTGTCCATCAAAATGGCTGGTTTATTGCTGCTACGCGCATGTTTCAACGCGCAGAAGGCCGTGCGGTGTTGCTGGTCTACACTGCTATCGGTAGTACCTATGAGAAGAGTCCCTGCCGTCTCGTTCTTCCTGTAGCTTTTTTAACTCCTCCAACCCTTCCCCCCACACACAATTACTACTTTTACTTCTCGTACCCCTGACCGTGCCACCTCCGACCACAAGGGTCCAGTCCTCTCCCCCGAGCACTCCCGAAGAAGTATACACCAAAAACCCGCTGTCCATCGAAATGGCTGGTTTATTGCTGCTACGCGCATGTTTCAACGGCCAGAAGGTCGTGCGGTGTTGCTGGTCTACACTGCTATCGGTAGTACCTATGAGAGAGTCCCTGCCGTCTCGCTCTCTCTGTAGCTTTTCTACCTCCTCCCACCCTTCCCCCCACATACTATTGCTACTCTTACTTCTCGTACCCCTGACCCTGCCACCTCCAACCGCAAGAGCCCAGGCCTCCCCCCCAAGCACTTCCGAAGAATCATACACCAAAAACCCGCTGCCCATCGAAATGGCTGGTTTATTACTGCTACGCGCATGTTTCAACGCGCAGAAGGTCGTGCGGTGTTGCTGGTCTACACTGCTGTCGGTAGTGCCTATGATAGAGTCCCTGCCGTCTCGCTCTCTCTGTAGCCTTACCTCCTCCTCGATTCCTTCCCCCCTCAACGGCGCTACTTCTCTATAAGCCACGGCACCCCTTGTTTCTGCTTGGTGGGTCGCCTGTACTGTTATCCATGCTGTGATCACATGAAGTAGGAGTAGGAGGTGCATGCTTTCTGCTAAATACTTGGTACTCGTATGTACTTACCGGTGCTACGTACTGCTCCTGTGAACAAAAACAAAACAAAAACTCCGAAATATCCTAACGCACACAACAGTATAAAAAAACAGTGGTCAAAAGCAAGTTCGTCGAAAGATGTCGCGCACAGAAAATATGGACGACGGTTGTCTGCCCCAGCACTCAACCCACCCCTTCCCTTGGCAGTTGTGCCAACACTATAATAGTATCAGTTTAAGAAAAACAGTCAGTGTTGCAGAGCAGCGCCCCAACTAAATTTCAAGGCAAGGGCCTAAAACTCAGATACCCGGTACCTTGATGGGGGAGATTGGTGTGATGGAAGGAGCTGTCGGGTGTTCGGAGAACATTGACGAGGACGGCGGTGCGCCGAATGGAAGCGCTTGGGAGCGAGTTGGGATCGGTACGGGTTGGTCATGCAGCGGCACCTTCGTGGGGTGGGGGTGCGAGGTGGCCGGTCGGCGTCCGACTCGACTACGGCGGGCGCGCGTGCGAGAAAAGTGAAGGACCATCATCTTCGAGCAATTGCTCATCAGGTGGACGGTTGACGAGAGGACCAAATCACGACCGGGCATGGTGAACGGAGAAAATGAGGTGGATGCTCGACGGTCGTGATGTGTGGTTGTAGTGGTACTATTATATTGGGTAATGGTTGGTATTGATAGTGTTTTTGTTGTGTCTTTTTTATTGTTTTGCTCGGTACTGCTATGTAAGCGCAGGTAGTGGTTCGTTTTTACTTGAAATTGTGTGTGGCTTCTTCCAGTCAGATCTTGCCGACACAACTTCTACCGCCATTTTGACTGTTGAGCGATCAACCATCTTGATCTCTCACATATCTGCAGGATCGTATCATATGACGACTTGGGTATCTAATACCGCAGCCGTATACTCAGCTGACAGGTGTCTCACTTGGTACCAGGAATCTGGTATCACGCATATATACCTGATGCTCACGTATGATTAGTTTCCTTTGGAGTTAACCCCTTAAGAACTGGTCCCACGTATTTGGGGACAAACTACTTGGAATAAGTGTCGGGATCAGTTTTTCAGTTCTGCCTGAATCAAGAAACTCGAAAAATTACATTTTTGAGCTATTAATATTAAGAACCGGCGCACGTTCTCGTGATTTTTCAGTTAAGAAACGAGAAGATTGGTAAATCTGCTGGTGGTATAGTTTTTGGGCATGCCCTATTGCATGAGATGAGTCGAATCTCACCGTACAACTCTGGTGTGCTCTATACCCATACCCGGCTTGTAGGACCGCAGTGTGTTGGTCAATGAGATATTTGACGCTTTTCTTGGATGTAATCAAATGTGTGCCCACAGAAGAGAGGCTATTGGCTTTGAGTGGTACATGGTTATTGAATGACAAGCTGGTATGATAGTTGAGGGAATTAAATTGATTTGGTATTCGACTGATGGAGGAATTTCAGAGTCTTTCATTTTTGAGATTATATTGAGATTGGTACTGAAACCTCGAAGGCCAATCTACTATTTTTCCTATTTCATGCTGTTGAACCTACCATAGGGAAGGCTGTATGTTGATTACCGGAAAGAGGTTGGAGTAAGGCCAATATATTGTTTCACCTTCATTGAATTGGTTCGAGTCTGGGTTTTGGAGGATTTTGGTGTTTTGACTATTAAGGCTCATGGCGCATAACCTACTAGGTATGGCGATTGATTGGCGTGTGTACCAGCTCGTAGCTGGTGTGTACGCCTAGACTCGATTGCCGATGGCGGCAATACACAGTCAAAATGTTCGAGGCAAACACGTAGTCACTGTCAGGTGACTTGTACGTGAAGCCTTAACATAGAAGAGAAGAAGATGGTGTGGTGACCCCAAGCCACATTGTTGATTGATTGCTCAGCTGGAAGCTGATGATGGTGAGCAAAAGTAGAGTGAGCTCAAAGGGGAGGGCGGTGCGCGTGTGCGCTCGCAGCTCGCAATAAAGGACGACCCTTGCACTTCGGTCAAACAAAAACAAAATGAGGGAATACCCTCGTATTCCGTTCAAAATAAAACAACGAAGAGAACCCCCAGATTTACTGTAAAGAACAATATATCTTGGGGTACATATCCATGACCCCAGTGTAGCCTGTTGTTTCTCCAACCAGAACTACAGTAAAACTATGCTACCGGTCTCAGAGGGATACTGAAGATATCCTGGCCATTATGCACCAATGCTAGCACGTACTAAATGTGCTGTCTACCGTAGATCATGTACGTACGTACCACAACAACAGTAGACCCATGACACTACTCGTCATTGGGACTTTATTCTGTGCGTACGGGTGCACAGCAGTACATTATGTGTAAAAAGACAGCTGCTGCTATCCTACTATAACTCAGACTGGAAAACTGTCTGTTGTACATAGAATGCGTAAATGTATACCAGATGACGTAAGTGTAATCGAGTAACGAATATGATGGTTACGGACAAGTATCATCTATCTCTAATACCTCCTCCCGTTAAGCGTACACTTTCTTACTCTGCGTTACATGCTAAAACTTCTTAAAAAGAAACACACATGCAACATCAAGGAGTGATATTGTTTTGGGAACACTTACTTGTACATAATGTACCTGTATGATGGTTCCAAGGATATTCAGTTGTACATGATGTACCTACCGGATGAGATCCAAGGAGTGAATTCAACACATGAAAGGGCAATAAAATAACCGAACATAGAATCGTTCTGTTCTATTTAATACTACTGCAACACCTGCTTGTATGAGGTGGGTGTGTATACCTAAACTACATACGAGGGTTGCTACAGGAGTACCTGGTAGTCTTTATAAAGTGAAATGGTTTGTCGATCCGCTACAATCACAGGAAATAATAAACCTGGTCGAAAGTTCCTGCCGCCCCAAAAACAAACTAAGGAACAATGTGGACGATCACTGCAAGTAAGTGGTTTACTGCTTGCTCAAAAGACAACCAGATACAGTAAGTAGTACTTTACCAGAGTTCCCTGCTGTATCCCCCAGGTGCGTCCCCGGGTAAAAACGATGATGCACACGATGATACATCCTGATGATGATGACACTCCAGCTTGTTACGGTGGTAGTGTTCCATTCTCTGATGATGACGTTCCGGTCCCTGGTGAGGAATCTTTTGTTAAATATTGTAGTTCTTGGTGATGGTGTTTCCCGGCCCCTGGCGAGGATACTCAAGCTCCCTATAATAGATTTTGCTCGTGATTCACGAGGCTGACAAATCCACAGTAGTGGATGGCGCCTAGCAATGCCTCTCATCTACAGGAGTACTGTGATTGTCTTTGGGGTAGCTATTAAAACAGCACCAAGCTACGTAAGTACTCGACGCGATGTACTATCGAGATTTTAGTTATTTCCAGGGGCTTCTCCTTGATAATCCCGCGGGGAGGTCCTTGTTGGAAATTTTTGAAGTCAGGGTCCCTTTTTACAGACGGTGGTACCGCCGGGAGTTACTTCTATACAACTGCAGCTCGGATTGCCCGAGGCTGACGATCCACGATGTGGACTACACTAGGCAGAGCTCCTTAACCCCAGCGGTGCTGTGAGTTGTGGCGAAGTTGTCCTTAACAGCGTACAGCAGTATAATAATACTCGACGTTGAGTCAAGATTTTTCGAGTCCACACTTACTTCGTATGAGAAATATGGCCGCAGGTGAGATGCACACAGTAGATAGCAGTACTGCTCTGTGCTGTGTGATCAAGACACGAAACTAAACTGTTGTCGTACGTATCCTCCTCGGAGAAACTATTTGCTATTGTTATAGTTCTTGTTTCAACGGTCGTGTGGGGTCATGGATCCACGTGGAGTCCAATGACGACTGTCGAAATAAAATCTCTCTGGGGCCGATGGCCCTCTTGGAGAAAATAAAATCTCTCTGGGGCCGAAGGCCCTCTTGGAAATGTATCGAAATAAGTTCAGAGACAGCAGAACGCTTGTCGGGAGATAACTTCAATGTCGCTGTTGCTCAGAGTAACTGAGGCTTACGATCCACGAGATGGACTACGCTCAGCAGAGCTCCTAACCTTCTGATTTACTGGGTTGTAATGTGGAGTTGCTGTTGGGCAGCGTACAGCGGGATAATTTTTTTATCGAAGTTCAGCGCTCCTTTAACAGACAGCAGAAATGCTTGTCGGGAGTTGACTTAAATGTCGCTGTTGCTCAGAGTAACTGAGGCTTACGATCCACGAGATGGACTACGCTCAGCAGAGCTCCTAACCTCAGCTTTGCTGGGTTGTAAAGTGGAGTTGCTGTTGTTCAGCGTACAGCAGCAGGTACACTCAAGGTTTTCTCGAGATTATTGGTCCTCGTCTATGGAAACACAAAGCGGAGAAGGTGAGATTGTCACAACTCCTACGCGGTGGTACTCTAGGTGTCTCTATCGTAGTTGAGTTACAGCAACTAGACTACAGCAGCAGTGAACTACAGCAGTACAGTAGTAGTGAACTACAGCAGTAATATAATGCCCTACGCAGGACCCTCGTACAAGCACGCGGTATATGTACCACGTGACACTCACGTTTCAACACAGTACGTGGGCCTTCGATGTTTCGTTCCTCTCGTCGCAGAAGAAGCTTCCTTTTCGTCGTACGTAGCAGGAGGTTTCTTGATCTTGAAAAAGTCCAGTCCTCCTCCTGCTGTATGTATAGCGAGCCAGTAGCAGTCCAGGGTGGCAGTCTTGGGCCACCGCTGCTAGTAGCTTGCCGCGTTTACGCGTTTCGAGGCTACTTAACCTATTAAGGCTCATGGCGCATAACCTACTAGGTATGGCGATTGGCGTGTGTACCAGCTCGTAGCTGGTGTGTACGCCTAGACTCGATTGCCGATGGCCGGCAATACACAGTCAAAATGTTCGAGGCAAACACGTAGTCACTGTCAGGTGACTTGTAAGTGAAGCTTCAACATAGAAGAGAAGAAGATGTTGTGGTGACCCCAAGCCACATTGTTGATTGATTGCTCAGCTGGAAGCTGATGATGGTGAGCAAAAGTAGAGTGAGCTCAAAGGGGAGGGCGGTGCGCGTGTGCGCTCGCAGCTCGCAACAAAGGACGACCCTTGCACTTCGGTCAAACAAAAACAAAATGAGGGAATACCCTCGTATTCCGTTCAAAAAAAAACAACGAAGAGAACCCCCAGATTTATTAAAGGTCATGGCGCATAAGCGACTAGGTATGGCGATTGGCGTGTGTACCAGCTCGTAGCTGGTGTGTACGCCTAGACTCGATTGCCGATGGCCGGCAATACACAGTCAAAATTTTCGAGGCAAACACGTAGTCACTGTCAGGTGACTTGTACGTGAAGCTTCAACATAGAAGAGAAGAAGATGGTGTGGTGACCCCAAGCCACATTGTTGATTGATTGCTCAGCTGGAAGCTGATGATGGTGAGCAAAAGTAGAGTGAGCTCAAAGGGGAGGGCGGTGCGCGTGTGCGCTCGCAGCTCGCAACAAAGGACGACCCTTGCACTTCGGTCAAACAAAAACAAAATGAGGGAATACCCTCGTACTCCGTTTAAAAAAACAACAACGAAGAGAACCCCCAGATTTACAGTAAAGAACAATATATCTTGGGGTACATATCCATGACCCCAGTGTAGCCTGTTGTTTCTCCAACCAGAACTACATTGTAACAGTAAAACTATGCTACCGGTCTCGGAGGGATACTGAAGATATCCTGTCCATTATGCACCAATGCTAGCACGTACTAAATGTGCTGTCTACCGTAGATCATGTACGTACGTACCACAACAGTAGATCCATGGCACTACTCGTCATTGGGACTTTATTCTGTGCGTACGGGTGCACAGCAGTATATGCGTAAAAAGACAGTAGCTGCTGCTATCCTACTATAACTCAGACTGGAAAATTGTCTGTTGTACATAGAATGCGTAAAAAATGTATACCAGATGACGTAAGTTTAATCGAGTAACGAATATGATGGTTACTGACAAGTATCATCTCTAATAAGATTTACTGTAAAGAACAATATATCTTGGGGTACATATCCATGACCCCAGTGTAGCCTATGTTGTTTCTCCAACCAGAACTACAGTAAAACTATGCTACCGGTCTCGGAGGGATACTGAAGATATCCTTTCCATTATTTACCAATGATAGCACGTACTAAATGTGCTGTCTACCGTAGATCATGTACGCACGTACTAAATGTGCTGTCTACCGTAGATCATGTACGTACGTACCACAACAACAGTAGATCCATGACACTACTCGTCATTGGGACTTTATTCTGTGCGTACGGGTGCACAGCAGTATATTTTGTGTAAAAAGACAGCTGCTGCTATCCTACTATAACTCAGACTGGAAAACTGTCTGTTGTACATAGAATGCGTAAATGTATAGCAGATGACGTAAGTGTAATCGAGTAACGAATATGATGGTTACTGACAAGTATCATCTCTAATATTGACAGCAGGGAGGCCGCTGTTTGGTTCTTTAGGAGTGGGTTTTGGAATTTCTGTTTTTGGAGTGAATACACTGCTACTTGTTGTAGTGTCACGACAAGAGGATTTTTATGTGTTGGATGAGTGTGGACCTTGTACGGAATAGGCACAATTATCCTGACAGTGTGCTACGTCTAGGAAGGCTGTCGGACATGGTCGTATGATGTAGCCGTACACATGTCTGATACGTGTCATTGTCGTATTAGTTCAAGTGTCTGAGTTGTGTCACTGCAATCCATCTACGGAGATTGTGATGATAACTATGTTTCCCCGAGGGGTTGCATAAAACTGTGTTCGACCTGCTTTCAGGGGTCTTATTTTTTTTTATATTTATTTTTTTTTATTTTTTTTAGGGGTCTTATGGAGTCTAGGGGAACGTGGCCCCCTTGCTCTCAGTACGATAAAGGATAAAATATATATTTCTCTTCTCTCCTTCCACCGCCTTATGGCGCGAATGCTCCCGATCGACCGCTCTCCGTGAGCAAGGCTCTCCGCCCCAGGGCAAAGAGAAAACTTCAACAATTAATTCTCGTCGTACCTCTCTTATGATTTCCGCGGACAAAACCACCTACTAGCACTCCCACCCGTTCTCCCTCTCTCTTCGCCGTCAACCCACTTGGACCAGCCAGTCCTCCTTCCCTCCTGCTTCGCTGCTCACAGCAGAGTCGCCCCCACTCGCTGAAGACACCCCCGCGTCGCACACCCGTCCGTCCCCCGTCTGCGTCACTCCTTGCGGTGAGGTTCCTCCGCCTTTTGGGGCACGCGCACACCCGCTCTCCTCTCCGTCCTCCTTATTTTCTCTTGCTTTGGATCCCCTCAAGACTCTCACGGCCTGGTGTAGTGATCCACGATCGGGGGCTCGCCTCGGGGCCGCGTGCTTGACCGCTCACCGGGCGCTTGGTCCGATTGGTGCTTTCTTTGCCTTTGCTCTGTTGCGCCTCCGCCGCTCCACTTACTAATCAGTGCACGTACGTAGGTGTCAATTCCGGATTTCTCCAACTTCTTTGTTTTCTTGTCCTTTCTCGACTGCCACCCTAGCCTGAGCTCCCGACGGGGACACATGCCTTGAAGCCACGCGTCCCCGCCACCCTCTGCTGATGTTGTTGCTGCTGCTGCTGCTGTATGCTGTTGCTGCTGTACTATAGATATTCCTATTATTATTAATATTATTATTATTATTGTTATTGTTATTATTATTATTAGTATTATTATTATTATTATTATTATTATTATTATTATTATTATTATTCTTATTCTTATTCTTATTATTATTATTATTATTATTATTATTATTAGCATTATTATTATTATTATTATTATTATTAATATTCTTTTTATTATTATTATTATTATTATTATTATTATTATTATTATTATTATTATTATTATTATTATTATTATTATTATTATCATTTTTATTTTTATTATTATTATTATTATTATTATTATTATTATTATTATTATTATTATTATTATTATTAGTATAATAATAATTATTATCATTATTATTATTATTATTATTATCATTATCATTATTATTATTATTATTTTTATTATTATTTTTATTATTATTTTTATTATTATTATTATTTTTATTATTATTCCTATTATTTTTATTATTCTTATTATTAGTTTTATTATTATTTTTATTATTTTTATTATTATTATTATTATTATTATTATTATTATTATTATTAATATTATTATTACTATTCTTATCATAATTAATATTATTATTGTTATTATTATTATCATTATTATTATTATCATTATCATTATTATTATTCTTATTATTGTTATTATTATTATTTTTATTATTTTTATTATTATTATTATTATTATTTTTATTCCTATTATTTTTATTATTCTTATTATAATTATTATTTTTATTATTATTATTATTATTATTATTATTATTATTATTATTATTATTTATTGGAGATGATACTTGTAAGTAACCATCTGTCGTTACTTGATAATACATAGTCATCTGGTATACATAGCGTAGCATACGCACCACAAACAGCCTTGTTTGACGTGTATCGTATTGTTGCTGTAGTTACTTTAAGTAGTACGTACGTAGCTTGAATGTGTGACAAACAACAGTTTACAAGCTGTGTCGTTACTGATATGTGATAAAGTATATGTACTGTATCGTACATACGGAAGTACATGTGTACATGTAGCGGGACTGTCATATCCAGTATCCCTCTTAGAACCGGTAAGGTTCGGGATTTGCCACAGGGTACTGATTTGAGCGCACCCTAGCAGTTGAGCTGTTGGAGTAACAATATTGGCTACCGGCTAGGGTCATGGATTGATTGGGGTGGTATCTTTTCTGTTTTTGTTATTTTTGTTGCAAGCGCAAGCACGCATCGCCCCCCCCACATGAGCTCACTCTACATCTGCTCATCATCATCAGCTTCCAGCTGAGCAATCAATCAACACTGGCCAGGAGTCGCCAACAACATCTCTTTATCTTACAAGAGAAGCTTACACATACAAGTTTGCTTAACGGCAGCTTAAGCGTTTGCCCTCTCCAGATTGTGTCTTATCGGCCATCGATAAGCGGATCTGAGCGTATACCAGCCACGAGCTGACACACGCTACGCGTATACCAGCTTCGAGCTGACACACGCAAACCACATTGTTTAAAAGGTTTGAGCCTCGAACACTAAGCAAACGCGACTTACAAGCCACGGGGCACCACGGCCGCCACGACCGGCCGCTCCAAGAGCTACGAGTTCACAACTACTCCTTCTGTCATCAGCTCTACGGAATTTCAGGGTTTCAAGAAGCGATCAAGATCGCTTGCTGCTGCTTCCTCTACAAGGAGTACTGCCGCCTTCCAAGGTCTACGGGCTACGAGTGCGTTGGCGGTCTACTATATCAAAGTGAGTGGGTCTAAGAGGGTCGTACGCAGATAGCAGTCATTAGAATTAATTGCGAAAACTGTGATAACGACACCCAGAGAACCACCACGCAGAACGTTGGTTGAATATAATTTCACCGCGTCAGGTCAAATTTATTTTTATTTTTGACACCCTCGACCATACTCGAGGTACACACTGCTGCTGTACGTCATTAAGACAGCCATCTCCACCACAACGCAGTCGAACTGCTGTTGGGAGCTCTAGCTTGACGTAGTCCACGCTCTGGATCATAAGTCTCGGAAGACGTCCGAGCAACAGCTAGCTGTGTAATCCACTTCCGACAGCAAAACGCGCTGTCTATTCACCCGACCACCCTACGGAGGCAGGTCGATCGGAAGTTTCATCAAGTTTTTTTTTCGGAAAACATATAATCTGCGAAAAATCTGAGACCCCAAGAGGCCGTTCATACGAACAGTTCTATTTTATAGAATACTTTTGACCTGGCCTGACAGTCTCGCCACACAGCAGTACCTGTACAACAGCAGTGCTGCACGTGTAACACACGGTGTGTGGTACTTGCCTCTGCTGTACCTACGAGTAGCAAGCAGCTGTTTGAGGACGTAGTACTGCTGCCGTCTCCTGTGGTGGCCTACTACTACTGCACCAACGACAACATCATGAGCGACAACACCAGCAGCTTGGCCAACACAATCAAAGCATTGAAGAAGTTTGATGGCAGGGTCCCTGGTCTCTTTCGGGAGTGGAGAAAGAAGCTAGCTGTGGTACTTGGTGTTACGCGGCGCGATATTGCAAGCCTAATCAAAGGTCGTGCCCGGCCAACCGAAGAAACGGCAGGCACACCTGGGACGCAAGAAGCACTCGAGCAAGAAATTGCCTCGTTTGACCGCGCGAACGAAGACCTCTACGCAATCCTCTACCTCCTCACCGAGAAGCCAGCCTCGCTGATCGTGCACAAA
This sequence comes from Nereocystis luetkeana, assembly GCA_031213475.1. Classification (NCBI taxonomy): domain Eukaryota; class Phaeophyceae; order Laminariales; family Laminariaceae; genus Nereocystis; species Nereocystis luetkeana. The sequence continues at coordinate 1,613,343 of JARUPZ010000003.1, read as the reverse complement.
CACGAAAATGACGAGGATGACGGCATGAGCGGCAATGGGCAATTGGCGCTCGAGGCCCTAGTCGAAAAGTATAACAAGGTCACTGACGAGGTTGTCCGCGCAACGATGGAGAAATTGGTCAACACCCGCATGAAGCAAGGCCAAGACCCTGATGATTTCTTCATGGAGAAGACCCTCGCACGCGCGGAACTGGTCAAGATGGGTGAGCCGATCACCGACCGCCGCTTCAAGGACATCTGTGTACAGGGCTTCACAGAAGATTACAAGGACATCAAGATGATGATGTACCGCGACCCTACGTTTGATATCGACCAGATGCAAACTACCATGCGACATCTCTATCTTGACGACTTATCTCGCAGCAGCAGCGCAAGAGGGAAGATCGCTGGACGAGGTGTCGCCATGACCGCGGGGACATCCACCTGCAGAAATTGTGGAAAAGTGGGTCACCTCGTCCGCAACTGCCGGCAAAAGAGGAACGAAGCGCACAACTCTACTGGTGGTGGAGCCTACGACAAGAAGCCCAAGACGAAAAAATATTTCGGGGGGAAGGCTGGATCCACGGCAGGAAGCAAGGGAGCCTCTGGGCAGAAGTGGTGCTCCGTCCATAAGACTACTTCTCACAGTGATGAGGGGTGCTATGCACAGGGCGCACAGCGTCCGGAACACAAGGGTGCTCACCTCGCCACTGCTGTACTAAGTGCAGGATCCCCTCCAGTCAACGACGATGAGAGCCCATCCCTCAATTTCGATGATGGTTTTGACAAGGGATTCGCATTTTCAGGATTGACGACACGAAATGACGGAGGGATCACAGTAGTATCCAACCCGGACGTGTACACCATGCTGGTGGACAGCGGTGCCTCGGACCACTTTGTGGATAGCGAGTTGATCAGAGGGCTGCAACAAGGCATGGTGGAGTACCGAAAACTGGAACAGCCGAAGCCCATCGAGACCGCAGGCAACAAGCAGGTATTCGCGACGGCAACGGGAAAAATCTGCGGACACATCATCAACAAATCAGGTCCGCCTATCCCTGTCCGCATCTTCGTCATGATAGTTCCCGGGATGGGACGCCACCTCTTCTCTTCTGCACGAGCAATGAAATCAGGAGTGAGCACCATCCTCGAAACAGGGAACCCCCACCTCCAGTTCGACAACAAGACTTCTCTCCTTTTGAACCAACACCAAAAGGACGCGGGTATGTGCTCGTTTGACGTGTCACTGCGCGCCCTTGACGGCGTGACCTATGGGAGATCCGAGAAACCATCAACACCCTCGGTGGCTCTCCCGGCGCAAGTAAGCGCTGACACCTGGCACAGGCGACTGGGACACATGAACCCTTGCAACATGGAACTTCTTCGCAAGGTGGAAGGCAACGGTGTTGAATACACCGGCACTGTGTCAGGTTGTGATATCTGCGCAGTAGGAAAAAGCACGCAAAAGGCGCACCCGAAGAAGGACAAGCACACGACCGATGGACCAATGGAACTGGTATATACGGACCTAATGGGGCCAATCACACCAGCAGCAAGGGGAGGATACAAGTACGTCAGTAAGTTTACTGATGGCTTTTCCCGCATGAAGGAAATTTTCCTCCTCAAATCCAAGGCGGAGGCTGTCAACTCACTCCACCTCTACAACATGACGGTGGCTGTTCCCTTGGGACTGCGCATCCAACGACTGAGGTGCGACAAAGGAGGCGAGTACACTTCCAAGGAGTTCAAGCAACTCTGCATCAACTCCGGCATTACTATGGAGTACACCGCCACAGCAACTCCCCAACAGAACGGGGTATCGGAGCGTGACGGACGGACACTGGCGACAATGACAAGGTGCCTTCTTAAGGACGGCAACTTTCCGCGCAACATGTGGGGCGAACTATTCTTTACAGCAGTCCACCTGTGCAACAGGGCACCACACTCAGCATTGGGGGGAGCAACACCCTTCTTGAAGATGCATGGCAAAGAGGCGGATCTATCGGGGTTGAGAGCTATTGGTTCAAGGGCCTTCGTGCATATCGAGACCCACACAACGAAACTCGGTGACAAAGCATGGGAGGGTAAACTCTGTGGCTTCAGCCAAGACAGCAGGGCTTACAGGATCTACAATCCGGCTAAAGGGACTGTTGTGGAGAGCCGCAATGTCACCTTCCTGGAGACGCCGCCATACTCCACGCCACCCGTTGGAACAGACTACTCTGTCGACGATGAGGACTACGAAAATGATGTCATCGATCTCACTTCCTTCCTGGATTTCACAATTTTGGACTCACCAGAGAAGGAGCTGGAACACCTTCGGACAAAGATACGGGGCATGCTACAGGAGAATGCTAATAAATCAATACAACCGCAAGAGGCAGCATCACTACAGCACGAGGCATCTTCTCTACCGGAGGAACTTTCACCATCACCTGAGGAACCGGCGCCATCTCCGGAGGAGGGAACGTCACAAGAGGCTGGAGCATCGTCGGGGGTCGTACCTGCAGCATCAACTGGAGAACCGGCTGCACAGCAGCCTCGAGTAACTCGTGCTAGTACGAGGTCTAATCCGAACACGGATGACACTTTCGACAGCTCACTCACTCCCAACCAACTCCTCTACCTTGCAAAGGGAGAACCACGGATCAAGACCATGGGCATGCGCGAGGATTTTGCCCACATCGAGGGAGATCCATTTCTATCGTACAAGGCTTATACGTACGCCACTTCTAACCCAGACGACAAACGGTTCTCGGAGGAGGTGAAACGAGTACTTCAAACTCCTCGCACGCATAATGATGCTATCAACTCACCGGAGCACAAGGAGTGGAAAGCCGCTATCGACAAGGAGATGAATAGTCTCAAGGAACATCAAGTGTACGAGTTCGTTCCAATCACCAGCGTACCCAAGGACAACAAAATCATCGGATCCCGATTTGTCTTCAAGCAAAAGACGGACGGTCGGTTCAAAGCTCGGCTCGTCGTTCAAGGATATGTCCAGGAGCCAGGCATCGACTACGGGAAGTCATACGCGCCAGTGTGTCGTGTCGGAAGCATCCGCATGCTACTGGCAATCGCATGCGAACATGGATGGCCGGTATGGCAGCTGGACGTGCAAGTGGCCTTTCTACAGTCTAAGATCGAAGGGCGCGCTGTTTACGTCAAAGTTGCCCCAGGACAAGACGTCAAGGACCCCAAGACCGGTGAGCCAATGGTCTACAAATTGAAGAGAAGTCTTTACGGCTTAGCGCAATCACCTGTCCTGTGGTACGACACGATCAACGCAGAGATGCTGACAGTTGGCTTCACACCCACGCAATCTGATCCCTGCGTTTACACGCACGGAAGCGGGGACACCCTTGTGATCCTGACCCTGTATGTTGACGACATACTGATCACTGGAAAGGACGAGAGCGTAGTGAGACACTTGAAAAAGGCTCTCACTGACCGCTTTGCTATGTCTGACATGGGAGAAGTCAGCCTTATTCTTGGCATGACAGTCACTCGTGACTATGACCAAGGGACCTTGTCCATCACACAGAAAGACTACGTCGAAAGCATCCTCGAGAGGTTCGGGATGGAGGAGTGCAACCCTGTACACACGCCGGGATATGGATCGGAGCTTTCGAACGAACAGCCGGAGGAGACGTTACTAGGCGCAACAGCTACGAAACTCTATCAAGCCATCGTGGGATCTGTGCTATACTTGACGCAGTGTACCCGCTACGACATGTGCTACTCGGTCAACCAGCTCACCAGGGCGTGCAGCAAGCCGGCGCAAGCACACATGACTGCAGCCAAGCATGCCCTGAGGTACCTCAAAGGTCACCCTGACTTGCCCATCACGTTCAAGAAAGGGCAATTTCGACTACATGGGTTTACAGACGCTTCCTTCGGTGCAAACCCTGACACGCGCAAGTCGACTACGGGATCGATTTTTTTCTTGAGTGGAGGACCCATTAGCTTCGGTTCAAAGACTCAATCAATAGTAGCCCTGTCTACCGTCGAGTCTGAACTGAACGCACTAAGCTACGGAGCCAAGGAAGCAGTGTATCTGTCAAACTTCCTCAAGGAACTAACGTTCAAGAACTTCAACTCCGTGCCGATCAGCTGCGACAGCACGGGAGCTCTAACGGTTGCGGGCAATTCAACCTATACTTCAAGGACCAAGCACATAGCACTGCGCTTCTTCTTCATCAGGGAGCTGGTCAAGGAAGGAAGGATCACACTCCACTACGTTCCAACTGGGAAGATGCTGGCAGACTGCGCAACCAAGCATCTAGCGAAGATCCAGTTCAAAAATATCCTTCTTCAAATCAAAGAATTTTCGGGATAACTTGAAAAGGAGGGTTTCCTAAACACTTCAGTACGACAAGATCGGCTCATGACTGCACGAACTTCAGGCTGATGGGAGGCGGACGCGTCACGTGGGCGCCTTCAACAGGGAAAGAGGACCATAGGTGATGTCTATCGAGCTGTAATATAAAGCTGACAGAGTCCACTGGTGTTCCTTTGTTTTGGGGAAGGTCAGGAACACTAGGCGGCTATTTGTTTCTATGCTCTTTGCGAAATGAATAGATACACTGTATGATAGACAATTACCTCGTGTAAGATACTCATTTCTGTTCATTTATTTGTTTGCCTTCTTTTGGGTATCACACAGTAGCATAATGAGTTGGCTCTGAGTAACAAATGCGGAGCATTTTCCCCGCAACAACTATCATCGTTGTTGTGTGCATTTTGGAATTATGGCATGTAACGCAGAAGAAGTAGACTAAGCACTATTACCCTAACGAGGGGACGTATTGGAGATGATACTTGTAAGTAACCATCTGTCGTTACTTGATAATACATAGTCATCTGGTATACATAGCGTAGCATACGCACCACAAACAGCCTTGTTTGACGTGTATCGTATTGTTGCTGTAGTTACTTTAAGTAGTACGTACGTAGCTTGAATGTGTGACAAACAACAGTTTACAAGCTGTGTCGTTACTGATATGTGATAAAGTATATGTACTGTATCGTACATACGGAAGTACATGTGTACATGTAGCGGGACTGTCATATCCAGTATCCCTCTTAGAACCGGTAAGGTTCGGGATTTGCCACAGGGTACTGATTTGAGCGCACCCTAGCAGTTGAGCTGTTGGAGTAACAATATTGGCTACCGGCTAGGGTCATGGATTGATTGGGGTGGTATCTTTTCTGTTTTTGTTATTTTTGTTGCAAGCGCAAGCACGCATCGCCCCCCCCACATGAGCTCACTCTACATCTGCTCATCATCATCAGCTTCCAGCTGAGCAATCAATCAACACTGGCCAGGAGTCGCCAACAACATCTCTTTATCTTACAAGAGAAGCTTACACATACAAGTTTGCTTAACGGCAGCTTAAGCGTTTGCCCTCTCCAGATTGTGTCTTATCGGCCATCGATAAGCGGATCTGAGCGTATACCAGCCACGAGCTGACACACGCTACGCGTATACCAGCTTCGAGCTGACACACGCAAACCACATTGTTTAAAATTATTATTATTATTATTAATATGATTATTATGAATATTATTATGATTATTATGAATATTATTATTATTATTATTAGTATTATATTTATTATTATTATTATTATTATTATTATTATTATTATTATTATTATTATTATTATTATTATTATTATTATTATTATTATTATTATTGTTATTATTTTTATTATTTTTATTAATTTTATTATTATTAAATATTATTATTATTATTATTATTATTATTATTATTATTATTATTATTATTATTATTATTATTATTATTATTATTATTATTATTATTATTATTATTATTATTATTATTATTATTAATATTATTAATATTTTTTGAACAATGTGGTTTGCGTGTGTCAGCTCGTGGCTGGTATACGCTCAGATCCGCTTATCGATGGCCGATAAGACACAATCTGGAGAAGGCAAACGCTTAAGCTGCCGTTAAGCAAACTTGTATGTGTAAGCTTCTCTTGTAAGATAAAGAGATGTTGTTGGCGACTCCTGGCCAGTGTTGATTGATTGCTCAGCTGGAAGCTGATGATGATGAGCAGATGTAGAGCAAAAGTACAGTGAGCTCATGTGGAGGGGGGGCGATGCGTGCTCGCGCTTGCAACAAAAATATCAAAAACAGAAAAGATACCACCCCAATCAATCCATGACCCTAGCCGGTAGCCAATATTGTTACTCCAACAGCTCAACTGCTAGGGTGCGCTCAAATCAGTACCCTGTGGCAAATCCCGAACCTTACCGGTTCTAAGAGGGATACTGGATATGACAGTCCCGCTACATGTACACATGTACTTCCGTATGTACGATACAGTACATATACTTTATCACATATTATCAGTAACGACACAGCTTGTAAACTGTTGTTTGTCACACATTCAAGCTACGTACGTACTACTTAAAGTAACTACAGCAACAATACGATACACGTCAAACAAGGCTGTTTGTGGTGCGTATGCTACGCTATGTATACCAGATGACTATGTATTATCAAGTAACGACAGATAGATGGTTACTTACAAGTATCATCTCCAATACGTCCCCTCGTTAGGGTAATAGTGCTTAGTCTACTTCTGCGTTACATGCCATAATTCCAAAATGCACACAACAACGATGATAGTTGTTGCGGGGAAAATGCTCCGCATTTGTTACTCAGAGCCAACTTATTATGCTACTGTGTGATACCCAAAAGAAGGCAAACAAATAAATGAGCAGAAATGAGTATCTTACACGAGGTAATTGTCTATCATACAGCGTATCTATTCATTTCGCAAAGAGCATAGAAATGAATAGCCGCCTAGTGTTCCTGACCTTCCCCAAAACAAAGGAACACCAGTAGATTCTGTCAGCTTTATATTACAGCTCGATAGACATCACCTATGGTCCTCTTTCCCTGTTGAAGGCGCCCACGTGACGCGTCCGCCTCCCATCAGCCTGAAGTTCGTGCAGTCATGAGCCGATCTTGTCGTACTGAAATGCTTAGGAAACCCTCCTTTTCAAGTTATCCCGAAAATTCTTTGATTTGAAGAAGGATATTTTTGAACTGGATCTTCGCTAGATGCTTGGTTGCGCAGTCTGCCAGCATCTTCCCAGTTGGAACGTAGTGGAGTGTGATCCTTCCTTCCTTGACCAGCTCCCTGATGAAGAAGAAGCGCAGTGCTATGTGCTTGGTCCTTGCCGTATAGGTTGAATTGCCCGCAACCGTTAGAGCTCCCGTGCTGTCGCAGCTGATCGGTACGGAGTTGAAGTTCTTGATCGTTAGTTCCTTGAGGAAGTTTGACAGATACACTGCTTCCTTGGCTCCGTAGCTTAGTGCGTTCAGTTCAGACTCGACGGTAGACAGGGCTACTATTGATTGAGTCTTTGAACCGAAGCTAATGGGTCCTCCACTCAAGAAAAAAATCGATCCCGTAGTCGACTTGCGCGTGTCAGGGTTTGCACCGAAGGAAGCGTCTGTAAACCCATGTAGTCGAAATTGCCCTTTCTTGAATGTGATGGGCAAGTCAGGGTGACCTTTGAGGTACCTCAGGGCATGCTTGGCTGCAGTCATGTGTGCTTGCGCCGGCTTGCTGCACGCCCTGGTGAGCTGGTTGACCGAGTAGCACATGTCGTAGCGGGTACACTGCGTCAAGTATAGCTCAGATCCCACGATGGCTTGATAGAGTTTCGTAGCTGTTGCGCCTAGTAGCGTCTCCTCCGGTTGTTCGTTCGAAAGCTCCGATCCATATCCCGGCGTGTGTACAGGGTTGCACTCCTCCATCCCGAACCTCTCGAGGATGTTTTCGACGTAGTCTTTCTGTGTGATGGACAAGGTCCCTTGGTCATAGTCACGAGTGACTGTCATGCCAAGAATAAGGCTGACTTCTCCCATGTCAGACATAGCAAAGCGGTCAGTGAGAGCCTTTTTCAAGTGTCTCACTACGCTCTCGTCCTTTCCAGTGATCAGTATGTCGTCAACATACAGGGTCAGGATCACAAGGGTGTCCCCGCTTCCGTGCGTGTAAACGCAGGGATCAGATTGCGTGGGTGGGAAGCCAACTGTCAGCATCTCTGCGTTGATCGTGTCGTACCACAGGACAGGTGATTGCGCTAAGCCGTAAAGACTTCTCTTCAATTTGTAGACCATTGGCTCACCGGTCTTGGGGTCCTTGGCGTCTTGTCCTGGGGCAACTTTGACGTAAACAGCGCGCCCTTCGATCTTAGACTGTAGAAAGGCCACTTGCACGTCCAGCTGCCATACCGGCCATCCATGTTCGCATGCGATTGCCAGTAGCATGCGGATGCTTCCGACACGACACACTGGCGCGTATGACTTCCGGTAGTCGATGCCTGGCTCCTGGACATATCCTTGAACGACGAGCCGAGCTTTGAACCGACCGTCCGTCTTTTGCTTGAAGACAAATCGGGATCCGATGATTTTGTTGTCCTTGGGTACGCTGGTGATTGGAACGAACTCGTACACTTGATGTTCCTAGAGACTATTCATCTCCTTGTCGATAGCGGCTTTCCACTCCTTGTGCTCCGGTGAGTTGATAGCATCATTATGCGTGCGAGGAGTTTGAAGTACTCGTTTCACCTCCTCCGAGAACCGTTGGTCGTCTGGGTTAGAAGTGGCGTACGTAAAAGCCTTGTACGATAGAAATGGATCTCCCTCGATGTGGGCAAAATCCTCGCGCATGCCCATGGTCTTGATCCGTGGTTCTCCCTTTGCAAGGTAGAGGAGTTGGTTGGGAGTGAGTGAGCTGTCGAAAGTGTCATCCGTGTTCGGATTAGACCTCGTACTAGCACGAGTTACTCGAGGCTGCTGTGCAGCCGGTTCTCCAGTTGATGCTGCAGGTACGACCCCCGACGATGCTCCAGCCTCTTGTGACGTTCCCTCCTCCGGAGATGGCGCCGGTTGTATTGATTTATTAGCATTCTCCTGTAGCATGCCCCGTATCTTTGTCCGAAGGTGTTCCAGCTCCTTCTCTGGTGAGTCCAAAATTGTGAAATCCAGGAAGGAAGTGAGATCGATGACATCATTTTCGTAGTCCTCATCGTCGACAGAGTAGTCTGTTCCAACGGGTGGCATGGAGTATGGCGGTGTCTCCAGGAAGGTGACATTGCGGCTCTCCACAACAGTCCCTTTAGCCGGATTGTAGATTCTGTAAGCCCTGCTGTCTTGGCTGAAGCCACAGAGTTTACCCTCCCATGCTTTGTCACCGAGTTTCGTTGTGTGTGTCTCCATATGCACGAAGGCCCTTGAACCAATAGCTCGCAACCCCGATAGATCCGCCTCTTTGCCATGCATCTTCCAGAAGGGTGTTGCTCCCCCCAATGCTGAGTGTGGTGCCCTGTTGCACAGGTGGACTGCTGTAAAGAATAGTTCGCCCCACATGTTGCGCGGAAAGTTGCCGTCCTTAAGAAGGCACCTTGTCATTGTCGCCAGTGTCCGTCCGTCACGCTCCGATACCCCGTTCTGTTGGGGAGTTGCTGTGGCGGTGTACTCCATAGTAATGCCGGAGTTGATGCAGAGCTGCTTGAACTCCTTGGAAGTGTACTCGCCTCCTTTGTCGCACCTCAGTCGTTGGATGCGCAGTCCCAAGGGAACAGCCACCGTCATGTTGTAGAGGTGGAGTGAGTTGACAGCCTCCGCCTTGGATTTGAGGAGGAAAATTTCCTTCATGCGGGAAAAGCCATCAGTAAACTTACTGACGTACTTGTATCCTCCCCTTGCTGCTGGTGTGATTGGCCCCATTAGGTCCGTATATACCAGTTCCATTGGCCCATCGGTCGTGTGCTTGTCCTTCTTCGGGTGCGCCTTTTGCGTGCTTTTTCCTACTGCGCAGATATCACAACCTGACACAGTGCCGGTGTATTCAACACCGTTGCCTTCCACCTTGCGAAGAAGTTCCATGTTGCAAGGGTTCATGTGTCCCAGTCGCCTGTGCCAGGTGTCAGCGCTTACTTGCGCCGGGAGAGCCACCAAGGGTGTTGATGGTTTCTCGGATCTCCCATAGGTCACGCCGTCAAGGGCGCGCAGTGACACGTCAAACGAGCACATACCCGCGTCCTTTTGGTGTTGGTTCAAAAGGAGAGAAGTCTTGTTGTCGAACAGGAGGTGGGGGTTCCCTGTTTCGAGGATGGTGCTCACTCCTGATTTCATTGCTCGTGCAGAAGAGAAGAGGTGGCGTCCCATCCCGGGAACTATCATGACGAAGATGCGGACAGGGATAGGCGGACCTGATTTGTTGATGATGTGTCCGCAGATTTTTCCCGTTGCCGTCGCGAATACCTGCTTGTTGCCTGCGGTTTCGATGGGCTTCGGCTGTTCCAGTTTTCGGTACTCCACCATGCCTTGTTGCAGCCCTCTGATCAACTCGCTATCCACAAAGTGGTCCGAGGCACCGCTGTCCACCAGCATGGTGTACACGTCCGGGTTGGATACTACTGTGATCCCTCCGTCATTTCGTGTCGTCAATCCTGAAAATGCGAATCCCTTGTCAAAACCATCATCGAAATTGAGGGATGGGCTCTCATCGTCGTTGACTGGAGGGGATCCTGCACTTAGTACAGCAGTGGCGAGGTGAGCACCCTTGTGTTCCGGACGCTGTGCGCCCTGTGCATAGCACCCCTCATCACTGTGAGAAGTAGTCTTATGGACGGAGCACCACTTCTGCCCAGAGGCTCCCTTGCTTCCTGCCGTGGATCCAGCCTTTCCCCCGAAATATTTTTTCGTCTTTGGCTTCTTGTCGTAGGCTCCACCACCAGTAGAGTTGTGCGCTTCGTTCCTCTTTTGCCGGCAGTTGCGGACGAGGTGACCCACTTTTCCACAATTTCTG